>JARHVA010000886.1:1440000-2102500 GCA_037957365.1 Torreya grandis | reverse complement strand
CTCCTTAGTCACATAAATGAAGTAGTCGGGACCATCTGAAATATCTTATTGAAAGTTGAACTATTACTAAACTCAATCTAGTCTATATCGATTTATCATGAATTCATAATGACATGTCATATAATGAGTAATCATAAAGTTTATTACAAATAGGTCCTCAATCCAATACCATTGTGTCACTAAATAGGGCCACCAGATAAAATAACCATCAACCACCTCATCTATAGCTCATCTATAAAGAGGTAAGTCCCCAAGGTAGCCTCATAGACATGGACCTATAAGATACCATATGAAATCCACTGGATCCTTTGATCCCCACTGATATCTCAGCCCCACTAGTCTCTCAATGGCTATATGCTCCTAGGCCCAGACCTAGAGAAGTGTGTTATGCCCAATGCTCTACCCTCTATTATATGCTATCATATGTAAGTCTCTATATAGTTGGGCCAAAATGATGGGTCCCCATGTAAACCATCTTAAGTGATCATACATCTCCTTAACCACTCCAATCAAGCCAAGAGGGAAGAACTATTTGCTCTTGTCCATAAGTAGAATATTATTGATAAGAGCTATCAAAATTCCTACCTTAAGGGGAATTATCCCCTATTCTAGTATTGGTACTATTGACCAAATTTGACTTTTAGGTCAAATTGGGGCACCCCTAGGTATAAACATTAGTTTTAAGTGTTTTAAGGGATTTTATATTTGTTCATAAGGTATATCATAGGTAATTTAATGTTATTAAATGTTATATTAGCCTTGGTCATTAATTTTATTAGCCAACATGTCCTTTTGAGTCATTTTAGGGGTCAAAATTGAGCATTTAATGAGTTGTACAGGTTTCTAAGGAAGTGTGAATGGTCTAAAATGTGATGTCACATCCCATGTGTCTTTATAGGTCTTAATAAACTCACATAACTAAAAAGTGGTAGGTTCATCATAAGAAAAGGAAGTTTTCTTGAGGAAAAAGGTGAGTTTGGCATTTTTACAACTCATGGGGAAGTGTGCCACATGGGATAAGATCATGGTATGTCTCTTCATCTTCCCCAAGATTAGTTACATGTTTTTTTTGCTCTGAAAGTGTCATTTTTGGCCCAAAACCATTTTGATCCTTTTTCACCCTTTTTGGTAAACAAAAGCAGTTTTCAGGTTTTTGCTTAAACTGGATAGCTGAAGATGTTTCAAAATAAATTATTTTTTGAGGTTGTAGGACACTTAGATACCTTCATTTCTATATAATGAGTTTGAAGAATGGTAGTATGTGATTCATGAGCCATTCTCATGAAGTTAATTGTACTTTTTTACCTACTATTTCATGCACCCTATAGGTTTTGCATTTGTTTGAAAAATTATGTACAAACCAATTTCTGATATTGGTTGTAGATAATTTTGAATTACTTTTTCAATTCTCCCCATACATGGTTTCATGTTTCAATTTTTTATGATGGGTTAATCATCTCAAATTTTTAGACTGCTCTCATTTGGGATGAAAGCCAAGTTTCCACCATTTATAGATATTTATGATTTAAAAATGACTTTAGGGAGTTCTTATAGGTTATTTACATGATTCCAATATGTTAAAATTATCTCATGACATCTCAAGTTCATTCTCCAAGCAATCTCCTTGAAGGTGCAATCATAAAATATCATATTGCTAGTTTATTTAAAGGCTATCATACACAGTCAGTTTAGAGTTATGAACAGTTATAAATCATGTCCATGGACCCATAGGGAGTTTTAAAATGTTTATATATATCTTTTAAAAATGTAAAAGTGACTAAGTTTCCATATGATGCAGGAAAAGGGAATTGTTGCAGTCATGGGCAATTTTAAACATAGTTTGCCATTAGTGAGCATTTTCAAATGCTTGGAAACTTTCAAACATTAGAACAAGGTGTAAATATGCCTTAATATTTTTACATCATCCTTTTTCATTTAACCCATTTAAAAGATCATGGATTTTTCTCACAAGAGGTCTAAATCATGCATATTATTCACCTTTCTCCTTTGCTACCTACATACAATGAATGGTCACCTATAGGCAGCCTAATAAAGAGTTGAATATCCATTTCAAGTGTGAAACATATTAGTGGAACTATTTTTAAAAACATAATATGTTTAAATGATATTAATATGTAGGTTTGAAATTTATATATGCCTTGACCAAGTTGAAATCATCTTCTAGCAAGGAGAGACTAAGTTAGGGAAACTTTCCCTAAAATGATAAAACAGAGCTCCAGGGGGTTTTTATAGACCTATTACAACATGATTACAAGGTGTTCCAAAGCATATAAAATGGAGTATATACAAGAGATATTACAAATATTAGGGTTGTAAAAGGAGAGAGGATGGAAATGGAGAGTCTCAAATATGCTCTTAAAAACACTAAAATCTTACATTGTTATCTACAGGTTTGTAGTTAGGAATGGTTTTTGATGTCCTAACTTGCCAATAATACATTTCCTTATGGATAAAATGGTTTCATAGATTGAATATCATTAAAATTTTCATTAATATAATTATCATGATATTGATACGTGGCTATGCAATTCCTTTGGTCACCTACAGTTTGTACATTAAGGAGAATAGACACCTACAACAAGACAATCAAGTAGTGGACTAAACTTGATGTTTTAGAGATATTTTAGCCCATCCAATGGTGAATTAATTTATGATCAAGTGAAAATGAATATCAAGTTTTAATAATGATTTCCATTCATCAAGACCAAGGTTTCCAATAATCAATGCATACCTACAGGAAGCTAACAAGTAGGGTTCCACAGTCAGGACTGCGAGAGTTTAATTGGGTCAATTCTATGTGAATATGAGGGGTACAAGTAGGTTTTAATGATGAATTAACCTATGAAAAACTCAAAAAATATCATTACAACCTTTACATGCCCTTGGAAATGTGAAATAAGCCATTGTGAGACTTTATATGCAACCTACAGACATGTTATGACTGATACAGCTAGTGAATGGGAAGTTAGTGTTTACAACATATATACAACCTAAATATGAATAAAATGTGATAAAAAATTTAAAATTACCTTTTAAAACTATAAATTGTTCCTAATCATTATATTTAGGCCTAAATCAAGCATGAATAGCCTACAAGTGTCTTCTCCTCTCATTAATGTGCACCTACAGCTAGTTCACAGTCATGACAAGGTGAAGACAAGAAGGCACTTAGTAAAGTATGAGAAGGTTGAAAATAAATTGACATGGTTCATGAGGTTAAATGGTGATGAGTAACCTGAAAAAGGAAATATATTCACCTATTGGGCCTTACATCCCTCAACATTGTTGACTATGTTGACCATGATAGGCAGTGAAATGAGAAGTGTGCCTAAGTGATGACCTAGGGTCACTCAAGGTGAACTAATGAGTCAAGATCAGTGTTTAAGAATAAACACACTACTCATAGACTCAATTTAATGATTAGGTAGAGTAAATATAGCACTCAGGCCTAACTGAGTAAAAGTGTAGTCCAAGATGAAAATATGGTTGATAAAGGTTTTTGAGCTTAGTGTAAACCTAGAAAATGATGGTGACACATTTTATAACATTCATGATGTGTTATTAGGGGAGGAAAAGGCTCAGGTGATGTGGTAAAAATTACATGTGATTAAAAATCCCTACACTTAATTTACCTAATGTATTTAAGAATAAAAACACTACTCATAGACTCACTTTCATGAGTAGGCAGAGTAAATTTAGCACTCAAGCCTAACTGAGTAAAAGTGTAGTCCAAGATGAAAATGTGGTTGATAAAGGTTTTTGAGCTTAGTTTAAACCTAGAAAATGATGGTGATTACATTTTTTAACATTCATGATGTTTTAGTAGGGGAGGAAAAGGCTCAGGTGATGTGGTCAAAATTCCATGTGATGAAAAACCCCTACACATAATTTCCCTAGCAAGTTTGTCTCAGACTTTTATGCTTTTAGAGGGCCTATGCATAATATCAGGGGCAAAAATTTTGTGTAGAGCATCCTTTCAATTTGAGGAAGCCTTTAAAATTTTCAATTTTTTTGAGGAGGTAGGGGAGTGCCCTCTATTTTGTCTCAGATAGAGGGCACTCCCTTTGTGCTTATAACCTGCAGTTTTGGAAGATTGAGATGGCCAAGTGAATTGGGAGATATTTGGATATTGAAATAAGATTTTTAAAGTTGATGGACACATATGAAAACATGAAAAACCAAGAAGGGAGGGTAAATACCCAAAAATATGGTCTACAATACTAAAGTTTGCAAGCAAGCCTATCAAACACACTAAGGCCTAAAAGCCAAATAGAGAACCATCTTCATTTCTAGTGTGGAGTGATCATCCTAACCTATAGAGGCATATTTATAATGTCACTATAGTTTTGTTTGAGTTATTATGATGCAAGAAGAACAATCAAAAGAAAATTTTGAGCTCTAAGGTGCAGTCAAGCTAACTAGGCATGGTGAAGCCTAGAGTCCAAATGAAAGGCCATTTGCACTTCTAGCATGAGATATGTTTTATAGCCTATTGTATAATTATTTTGGGGTCAATAAAGAATTGATAAAACTTTTGGGAGGCAAAGGAAACCCTAAAAAATCTATTTTTAGCTCAAAATTAACTTAGACTTATAGGAAAAGAGGAAAACAAGCTCGATAGGAGAGGTTCAAGTGCTCATATCTTTCATGAGCCATTAAAGGGATGCCAAAGGAGTTTGGGAAAGTTATTATGGGTCCTCAACACCACATTAGGGGAATTTTTATACAACTGCAATGTCATAACTTTATGAATAAACCTTAAGAGGTATAACAGGTCTAAAACCCTTACAAGTGATCAATTTTTGAAAATAGAGTTAGATAGTTGATCTAATGGCATTTTTTGTCTATGAAACCTATTAGACCTTACATAGGACTCACTCAGGATCTCTTCCATGCTTTTTAGTTATATGGACTTGTACAGACATGGTGAAAATAGGGTATTTTTGACAATTTTTGTGTTGAGTAGGATAAAGCAGGAGTCTAAAGATGAAATAAAATTTGGAAGGAATTTTTAGACTTGTTAAAACTCCTTATGGTCATTTCATCCCTTGAATAAACTCTTAATAGCTCTCATTTCAACCAGTCAAAATTGACATAGTGGATGAGCTAGTGAGAAGGGTGGAGATCTTAAAGTGAGGTGATTTTAAGGTCTTCTTGATGACTCTAGGATCATAGAGGATGTTGAAACTTATCATATAATCATTCATATGGATTTTCATGAAAAATTAAAGCCAATTTTGAAGCCAAGTGTGTAGGGTGCATGAAAGAAGAGTTTTCTAAACTGTAGATGATGATAGCTCCTTTTCAAATGATTCTAGAGGACCAGGATTACAACCAATGACTGAAGAGGAATCCTAAAACCATTAACCTTAATTCCAATAATTGCAACTATTCCTAGTCAATTATGTGGCATTCAAGAAGCTCAAATCATGAAGGTAGTTTTTTTGAGCCAGTTAAGAGGATTTTATGCCACTTTATAAGAGTTTGATCACTTGGATTGAAACTTAGGATTATTAACCTTTCATGGTTCATCCCATATCCTCTTCTCATGCACAACTAACTAATTTTCTCATTTTGACAAGTGTCCTTGTGACCCTTAGGATTCTTTCTTCTTCTCTCTCTCTCAAGTTCTATAAGAACTAGCTATTTTGGCCATTATAACTCATGCTCCACTTGAGTATGGTGAAGCCCTACTCAAATTCATACCATTTGATCAATAATACTACTAATTTTTACCTCTTTCATGATTTTTCATAGTGTGTTTGATTGTATGATGAATCTTTCTTAGTGAAAACTATGGATTCCTTAGCATGTTGTTTCATTCTTTCACCTATTTACAGGTTCTTTTTGCAGGGCATGTGAAGTGTTCTAGGAGATATCTAGGTTTGAGTGAGTTAGTTTATTCACTAGTTATATGCAATGCCCCTTATATAGTCCTCCTAGCCTAAGGAATTCATCTATAGCCTCAACATTGATGTGAAAATACATAGATTGAAGAAGTGTATGTTCATTTTGTCCTTTGTTCTCATGTGTAACATGTTATTGGTTGGAAGTCTTCACGTGATTTGGTATATCACCTCCCTTATAATAGTTTGATTTTAGTTATCTCTCTCCCTATTCACCCCCAAATTTTAGGTTTATTTTCTATCTAAAGTGGTACATCAAGGGAGATAACCCTATCTAGAGATTCACCTCATCCTTAGGATTCCCACAAGCCTAGAGTTGTTTCCATTCTGCCACTTGGATGAGGAGAGTTTTTCCATCTCCTCAAAGGGTGAAAATCCAAGTGAAAAAAAAATTTGGCATGCCAGGTGGGACTCTTAGTCCAAAAATTTGAGATATTTTTCGTGTTGTCTCTCAACAATCACCCTTTGGAGGCATCTATCAAAGCATCAATGGCAACTCTGAAGTTGACTATACTTTTATGCCTGTTATTTCACACACCCTATAGGTTTTGCCTTCATTTGATAAATTTCATACAAAATAATTACTGATATTGGTTCCATATCATTTTTAATTCATTCCCCAATACTCCCCATACTTGGTTTCATGTTTCAAGGTGTTGTGATGGGTGAATCATCTCAAATTTATAGACTACTCTCATTTGGGATGACAGGCCAAGTTTCCACAATTTCTAAATATGTATGCTTTAAAAATGAATTTATGAAGTTTTTATAGGTTATTTATCATGATTCCAATTTTTTTAAATGATTTCATGACATCTCAGGTTCATTCTCCAAGCAATCTCCTTGAAGGTGTAGTCATAAAACATCATATTGCTAGTTTGCTTAAAGGTTGTCATACACAATCAGTGTGGAGTTATACACGGTTCTAAATCATGTCTATGGAACCATAGGGACTTTTAAAATGTTTATGTATCTATTTGAAACATGTACAAGTGACTAAGTTTCCATATGATGAAGGAAAAGGGAATTGTTGTAATCATGGGCAATTTTTATAATCAGTCTACCATTAGTGAGCATTTTTAAGTGCTTAGAAACTTTCCAACATTGGAACAAGGTGTGAATATGTATTAAGATTTTAAAATCATCATGTATCAATTAAACCATTTAAAATAGCATGGATGTTTCTCACAAGATGTCTAAATCATGCATATTGTTCACCTTTCTCCTTTGCTACTTGCATACAATGAATGATCACCTACAGGCAACCTAATAGAGAGTTGAATATCCATTTCAAGTGTGAAACATGTTAGTGTAACTCTTTTTTAAATCCTAATATCTTTAAATGATCTTAATATGTAGGTTTTAAAGTTATATATGCCTTCACCAAGTCAAAATCATCTTCTAGCAAGAAGAGATTGAGTTAGGGAAACTTTCCCTAAAATGATAAAATAGAGCTCCAAGGGGTTTTTATAGACCTATTACAACATGATTATAAGGTGTTCCAAATAATATAAATAGGTGTACAATTTTACCTATAGTATATACAAGAGATATGCCAAAGATGAGGGTCAGAAAAGGAGAGAGGATGGAAACGGAGAGTCTCAAATATGTTCTTAAAAACACTGAAATCCTACACTGTTATCTACAGGTTTATAGTTAGGAATGGTTTTTGATGTCCTAACTTGCCAAAAATACATTTCCTTATGGATAAAATGGTTTCATATATTTAATATCATTCAAAGTGGCATTAAGATAATTTTCATGATATTAATACATGGCCATGCAATCCCTTTGATCACCTACAGTCTGTACATTAAGGAGAATAGATACCTAAAATAAGACAAAAAAGTAGTGGAATAAAATTGATGTTTTAGTGATGTTTTAAAAATTAAACATATCCACCTACATGTTCTTACATCCCTCAACATTATTGACTGTGTTGACCATGACAAGCAGTGAAATTAGAAGTGTACCTAAGTGATGATCTAAGCTCACTCAAGGTGAACTAATGAATTGAGATAAATGTTAAATGGTTAGGAAGGTTTAGGATGAATATAATAAACTTGAGGGCCAAGGTTTAAAGAATAAAAACACTACTCATAGACTCACTTTCTTGATTAGGTAGGGTAAATCTAGCACTTAGGCCTAACTGAGTAAAAGTGTAGTCCAAGATGCAAACGTGATTGATAAAGATTTTTTAGATTAATGTAAACCTAGAAAATGATGGTGATCACCTTTTAGAACATTAATGATGTGGTATTATGGGATGAAAAGGCTCGGGTGATGCGGTCAATAGTCTATATGATGAAAAACCCCTGCACATAGTTTCCTTAGCAAGTCTATGTCAAAATTTTATGCTTTTGGAGGGCCTATGCATAATATCAGGGGTTAAAATTTTATGGAGAGAATCCATGAAATTTTATGAATCCTATAAAATTTTCAATTTTGTTTGAGTAGGTAGTGGAATGCCCTCTATTTTGTCTCAGATAGAGGGCACTCCCTTTGTGCTTGTAACCTGCAGCTTTGGAAGATATAGATGGCCAGGTCAGTTGGGAGCTATTTGGAGCTTGTAAGAAGATTTTTAAAGTTTATGGACACCTATGAAAACATTAGAAACCAATAATGGAGGGACCCAACAATATGGTCTAAGATACTAAAGTTTTCAAGCAGGCCTGTCAAACACATTAAGGCCTAGAGGCTAAATAGAGAACCATCTTCGTTTCTAGTGTGGAGTGATCATCCTAACCTATAGAGGCTTGTTTATATGGTCACTATAGTTTTTATTGATGTATTATTATGCATGAAGAACCATCAAAAGTACATTTTGAGATCTAAGGTGTAGTCAAGCTAACTAGGCATGGTGAAGCCTAGAGTCCAAATGAGAGGCCATTTGCACTTCTAGCATGAGATATGTTTTCTAGCCTATTGGAGAATGCTTTTGGGGTCAATAAATACTTTATAAAACTTTTGGGTGGCAAATGAAACCATGAGAAAGCCACTTTTGGCTTAAAACTAACATAGACTTGTAGGAAAAGAGGAAAACAAGCTTGATAGGGGAGGTTCAAGTGCTCATATATTTTATGAGGCATTGCATGGAGGAAAAAGTAGTTTTGGAAATTTATTATGGGTCCTAAACACCACATTATTATAATTTTTCTACAACTCCAATGTCATAACTTTATAAATGAACCTTAAGAGGTTAAATAGGTCTAAAACCCTTACAAGTGACCGGTTTGTGAAAATGGAGTTGGATAGTTGATCTAATGGAATTTTTTGTCCATGGAACTTATTATAAATTGCATAGGACTCACTCAAAAACAATTACATGCTTTTAGTTGTATGTAATTATATGGATAGGGTGTAACACAAGCTATTTTTAACCATTTTTTATGTTGTGTAGGATAAAGCAGGAGTATAAAGATGAAATAAAGTTTGGAAGGAAGCCTTAGACTTGTTATAACTCCTTATGGTTATTTAATGCCTTGAAAAAACTCATAAGGGTTCAAACAATAGCTCTCATTTCAGCCAGTCAAAACTGACATAGTGGACAAGCTAGGGAGAAGGGTGGAGATCTTCAAGTGAGGTGATTTTAAGGTCTTCTTGATGTCTCTAGGAACATGGAGGGTCTTGACACTTATCATCCACTCCCTCCTATGTATTTTCATGAAAAAATAAAGCCAATTTTGAGGACAAATGTGTAGGGTGCATGAAAGAAGAGTTTTCTAGACTGCAGATGATGATAGCTCCTTTCCAAATGATTCTAGAGGACCAGGATATTTTGAGTCCAAGTGTGCAGGGTGCCTTTCAAGAGACATCACCCCAAATATTGGGGGACATTTATCAGTTAATTATAATTATTTTCTATTTATAACTAGGTATGGTACCAAAGTAATAATTCATTTTGAACCTATTGCACATTTTCATATGGAGCCATATATGCCAAGTGTTGTGAATACTAATTGTATCATCTCAAATGATGTGTTATAAATTAGTGATGTATAAAAAGAATCACTTTTGGATGGAGTTATATATTTTTTTATTGATGAGTGGGCATTTACCTTGCATGAGCATGATCTTTATAAGTTGATTGAAGAAGAGGGTATGTGTGTGTAATGCCTTCACAAGAATGATGCACCAATTCTAGCCATGGTCAAAGAAGATGAGTCTAATGAAGGTTTGTGGAAATTATAATTTGATGGATCAAGGAATAAGCATGGAACTAGATTTAGAATTATTTTGGTTTCTCTAACAAAACAAAGGAATTTCTCTTCTATTAAATTTTAGTTTGGCTATTCAAACAATGTTGCTGAGTATGAAGCACTAGTTCATGATTGGCAGTGGGCTACGAAGATGAAAGTCAATTATTTGAAAGTGTTTGGTGATAGTAAGTTTGTATTCCACCAAGTAAGAAGGTTAAATGTATGCAAAATTTTGTTGCTTAAATCTTACAAGCATAGAATTTGGGATTTACTTGAAGATTTTTAGGCTTTTAACATTCAAGCAATACCAAGAGATAAGAATAAACATGTTGATAGGTAGGTTGTTGTTGGGGCACAATTTAGTATCCCAAATGATGTAATAAATGAAAAAAATTAGTCACACATAAAGATGGTTGTAAGGCCTTCTATTCCAGATTATCATGAGAATTCGTAAGTGTTCAAAGATGACAACCAAATTATAAGATTCTTGCAGGAAAAGGCTAAGTTTTATTCAAAAAACCAATCAAAACACTTGTAGTAGTATGGTGATTAGATTGTCCAAACTATGATAAGAGGAATGGTCCATTATAGAAATGTTGAAAGACTATTTTCCGAACGCTGAATAACTTTAACATTTTTCCCAAAGGGTACTCGATGAAGGATCTACGTTCCAAAGGGCTCATCACAATTTTGAAGGGATATTTATAAAAATCTTGAAGGGTGCATACCCTTCAGGAATATTCAAAATGAAAAGTTTAAAGGGTTATTAGCCCTTTGAAAAAGGATAGTTGAGAAAAATCCAAAGGAAATGGGACATTACAAAAATCTTGAAGGGCACATACCCTTCAAGAAGGTTCAAAACAAAAGTCTGAGGGTTCATTGAGGAAGCACGAAGGGCACTTCATGGAGAAGGACATTGGCAAGTTTTTTTAAGGTCCTTTACAAGAAACCCAAAGGGTATATGCCCTTCATAATAAGTCATTTCTCAAAGGGCAGAGTTTATTTATAAAATTTGAAGACAAAATGTATGAATTAGATCTTTGGACATTTTTTTTGAGAGACAAAAGCCAACAAAAAAAGAGGACCGTTTACATAATTTTGAAGGGCACTTTTCAAAAGAAGAGTCCACTTGGAAATTTTTGAAGGGTCTATTGGAAAATTATAAGGGTCTTTTGGAAAAGCCGAAGTGTCACTTTGCAAAAGCCTAAGGGGAAATTTTAGGAGGTGGAAGGCTCATTGTAGGAATCGTGAAGGGTATGTGCCCTTCAAGAAAGTCACTGAAAGGAAAGGAAGGACACAACCATTCCTTGAAAAAAATTATCCGAAGGAATATAAAGGTCATGATAAATTATCTAAAGGAATTCCTTCAAATAAATTATCTAAACAAATTCCTTCAGAAGACTTTCCAAGAGAGATAACCCACAGGTAATGATAAAGACAAGGACTTGAATTCCCGTGGATAATTTATACATGAGAAAGTGAAAATAGTTCAATCAAGAAAATGAATTGATAAAATTATGAAGGCCAATGAAAAAATAAAAAGAAAGGAGATGAAAAGGCCCATAAGAATAAACCCAAGACAAATACATGAAAGGGGGAAAAGATATAGACAAACGGCTAATGAACATGCAAAGTAATGAAGAGCCAGATAAAGCGAGAGATGTTAATAATGAATATAGATAGATTAAAGGGTTATTCATGTAAAGTGGTCTAAGAAATATTAGACACATCTAAGTATAACCATTTCAGCATGACACTTTTAGTTCTAAAGACTGAGACTCATTTACATGAAGGACTCAAGTTGTTTAACATTGGAGAGCTTAACATGATTTATGTGCATGTACTCTTATTGGTTTCAAGGTTTTAAAATGTTTTGATAGTTCAAATAGAATTCTAAGTTTGGAATTATCATTGTTTTCATGCAAAGATAAGCTTGTCAAACATTCCATTAGCTCAAGAAGAGTTCCATTTTTTGAGGTGGGCATAGCATTATGCATGTTGAAAGAGTAGCCCAAGATGAGCCCACCATCTATTTTTAATGCTAAAGGGTTTTTCATGTAAGACAAAAGACAAGAAAAGATAAATTTATAAGGCTTTGTTATCTTGGCATAACAAAAATTGGACTTGGGCTAATGAAAGAGCTATCTTCTTCTCTTATTTTCAATGCCAACCTCTTGGTTGTTGTGTATTTTTTTATATAAGTTTGTTTTTTAGCCTTGAATAGTATCCATCTTTTGACAAGACAAAATTATACCAAAGACTAAGTTGTAACCTTTTTCAGATTAATAGGATTGTTGTTTTTAATTTCTAGCAAGCTGGTATAGTTTATTTTGTCATTGATTTGCATAAGTGATAGAGTTTTCTTCCTTACCAAGTCTTTATTCTTACCTAGTTACTAGTTGGTCAAATTATGTAGGTCATGCTCTATGTTTAAGTATCTTTTGGATAGAATTTTAGTGGTTGCAAATGGCTGATTAGTGCCTTTAATCAAGCCTATTCTTTCATTTATCTCAAGTTTTAGTTACTAGATCAAACCTTTTCATGAAATAATTATGCATATTGGTCAATTAGAGTTGAAAGTTTAGCCTTTCTATTGTCTAAATCAATGTTTTTTTAGGATCTCTAATTGAGTGGATCAACTAATCATTTAGGTGTGTCACCATTATTAGGTAAGATTTTCTTTCAAGCTTTCTTTCCCCCTTTTTCCAGATAGATTATAGCATAGAGTAGTAAGATCCTAATTAATACAGCAAAGGGAGCTAACCCTTAGATCTGGAGACTCGATCCACTAATTAGGTCACTCACAACCTAGGATTGTTTCCATGTTTTGACAGACTGAAGGCCTAAAACTACCTTCACAAGGGTGAAAATTTGATTGACAACAATTTTTGGCATGCCTGATGGGACACTAAAGAAATTATTTGCATATATAAAGAAATTTTGCAGTAGAAGAAGATATCATCTAGTTGTAGAGCTCATAGCATCTTTCAAGCAATTTATTTTTTTCAAAGATTGCCACAAGGTTAGAAACTAAAGGTACTCATTTTAAATTTTTATTAGACAAGAGACAAAGGTTTAAGAAGGCAAAACCATATCCTCAAAAATAGTATTTGCCTCCTAGCTAGCCTATTTTTCTAATCACTACAATCCCCACTACCCAAATGGCCCTCAAAATTCAAGTGTTTGATCCATTCAATAGAGGCAGCCCACTAAATTTAGCCTAATTTGATGACATTCATGTATCTTCCCTCAAGAGAATCCCATTATTCATAGGATAAAATCAAACAACTCCTATTGAGCATATCCAAGATGTTGTTAATCTTTGTTCAGTCTATAATGTTGTTGAGCATAATGTTGATATTAGATTATTGGCTACCTCCTTCAAAGGAAAAGCATTGTAGAGGTATATAAATCTACCACCTAATTCCATCTCTACTTGGGATAAATTAGGTGCAGCCTTAGTCAAGCAATTGAGGACAAAGCTGATCACCTATCTTTAGTTGAGCAATTGACCACCACAACAAGGGATCATCATGAGTTCATGTCTAATTTCAACCTAAGATTCCAAAAAAACATGGACTAGGATACCTAAATTAATAATTCCATCCTTTGAATATGCATTTTTGTACTATTTAAAAGCTCTCAACTCTGACATTAGTGTGATGATACAGTCAATGGGTGGTACTACCTTGCCAAATGCTTATGAGGTTGCAATAAGGGCAAAAAATATTTTGATACAAGCTGATAAGCTTTCTCTAAGACCTCAAATTCCTATATTTCTAGAAATAAGTTCTATACCAACCCCTCAAGTTCCTCAAATTCCATCCTTCACTCCTATTCCAACACCTCGAGCTCAAATTATAGCCCCTACTAGCCAAGCTAGTGAGATACGTGAGTTGAAAAGCTTGTCACAATCTTTTGGGAATGAACTAGTTCAGCTTAAAAGGAAATAATTTTAGTCAAATAGGCCTTATCAACAGCAAAATTAGAACACCTATCAACCCTTCAAAGATCAAAGGCCTCCTTATCAGGGTTTTAGAGAGAATAGACCACCATATCAAGCATAGGGAGCCATAACTCTAGTTAAACCATACGTTGTCCTTAATCCTAATACTCCTTCTAATTCAAAGGCCATTTTTCCCACCCCACCACAAAACAACATGATGTAGGATTCAGGTTGGTAGCCCTCAAATCTCAATAATGTTAAAAACTAAGCCTTGGTATCATAGAACATCACTATGCCATAAATGACATAAGAAGAGTTTTTTTTTTAAAAGGTCAGTACCAAGATACATGTTTGACATCACAAGGAGAGAATCATCAAGTTTAAGGGTATCCTAATGCCATCAATGTAAATTGGAAAGTAGATGATCATGTTGCTTTTACTCAAGGTGTTGAAACTAACAAATCAAGTGGTCAAGTTGCAACTGTAACTAGAGCTAAAAGAAGAGCCATTAAAGAGGCTCAAGAGATGAAAAATGCTTTAAGTACTCCTAGGGTTTTTTTTAAGGGTAAAAAATAATATCTTACTGCCCCTATAACATAAAAAAATCAGAATACAGAGGTTAGTAAAGTTCATCAACTATCTCTAGTTTGTGAATAGTCAGTGCTTCAGAAGGTGTAGCCAAAGGTTAGTGGATCTCATTTCAGTATATTAGATTAGATGAAGAAGTCTAATATCATCATTATCATATGGGATTCCCTTTCCATTCTAGAATAAAAGGATAATCTCATTCAAGAGCTTTTAGCTCTCAAATCATCTCCAAAACTGGTTGAGAAAGAAGGTGTTGTCTTAACTAATTTGGATCAACTAGCAAAGCAACAGGTACATCAAGTAAATAAGATGGAAAATATGGATAGAACTAAGGTAAAATCAAATAAAACTCCTCCTTTTTACCTTTATTTGATAGTAGGTGATACTTTGGTTCATAATTATATGGTGGATAGTGGAGCTAATAGTACAGTCATGCCTAAACAGATTGCAGATAAGCTTGGACTTGTTTATAAGCCAAATACTAAAAGAGTATTAAAATTGGATGGGTCACCAATGAAAATGGTATCCATCATCAAGTATTTAAAATTTACATTACATGCTTATCCTAATTTTACTATTTAGTAGGATGTTGTTGTGGTAGACTTGCCTCCTTACTTTGCTATGGGCCTTTCAAGAGACTTCACCTCAAAGATTAGGGGATATTTATTAGTTTATTATACTTATTTGTTATTCATAACTAGGTGTGGTACCAAAGTAACAATTCATTCTAAATCTATTGCATATTTTCATATGGAGCCATATATGTCAAGTATTGTGACTACTAACTATATCATCTCAAATGATGTGCTAGAAATTAGTGATGTAAAAAAAGAATCAGCCTTTGGATGGAGTTCCAAATTTACTTCTTGATGACTGGTAATCTACCTTGCATGTGCATGATCCTTATAAGTTGATTGAAGAAGAGGGTCTTAGTGTGTATTGCCTTCATGAGAATGATGCACCATTTCTATCCATGGTCAAAGAAGATGAGTCTAATGAAGGTTTGTGGCAATTTTACTTTGATGGATCAAGGAATAAACATGGATCCAAAGCTGGAATGATGTTGGTTTCTCCAAAAAACAAATGTATTTCTCTTCTATAAAATATTAGTTTGACTATTCAAACAATGTTGCTAAGTATGAAGCACTAGTTCATGGTTTGCAGTGGGCTAGGAAGATGAAAGTCAATTTTTTGCAAGTGTTTGGTGATAGTAAGCTTGTAGTACACCAAGTAATAGGGTTGAATGTATGCAAAAATTTGTTGCTTAAATATTACAATCATAGAATTTAGGATTTACATGAAGATTTTTAGGCTTTTAACATTCAGGCAATACCAAGAGATAAGAATAAACATGTTGATAAGTTGGTTGTTGTTGGGGCACAATTTAGTATCCCAGTTGATGTAAAAAATGAAAGAATTTAGTCACACATAAAAGTGGTTGTAAGGCCTTATGTTCTAGATAATCATGAGAATTTTTAGGTATTCAAAGATGACAACCAAATTTTGAGATTCTTGCAAGAAGAGGCTGAGTTTTCTTCAAGAAACCAATCAAAACACTCATAGTAGTATCATGATCAGATTGTGTAACTAAAAATGAATAAGCTACCTAAAGGATTGGTCACACTCGAGAACATTCTCAGTGGAGATGATGAGCCAAGGAAAGAGAAGTCATCCTTGTCAACAAAGGAAGAACAATATACCAATGTAGAGATTACAGCTGGTAAGGTTTTGAAATTGGATAAGGTATGTACTCCTTCCCAAAAGAAAGCTTTTATTAAGTTATGCACAAGTTTTGTCGATATATTTGCATGGTAGTATAATGATCTCAAAGGTTTTGATCTAAGTTTTGCTCAACAGACCATTGAGCTAGAGGAGGAAACTATATCAATGAGACAAAGACAAAGGCCCATCAATCCTAAGCTTGAACCTTTGATGAGAGATCAGCTTCATAAGCTCATAGAATCAGCTATTATATTTCCAATCAAGCACTCAACTTGGGTGGCAAATCTTGTTTCGATAATAAAGAAGAATAGTGAGATTCATTTGTGTGTTGACTTCTATGATTTGAATAGGTCTTCACTTAAAGATCACTATCCATAGCCATCAATGGAGCAAACTTTATAGCTTGTTGCAAGTTTAGAGAGTTTTTCTTTGTTGGATGGATATAGTGGATACAATTAGATTTTGGTCAAGGAAGAAGACCAATTTAAGACAACCTTCGCAACTAAGTGGGGGACATTTACATATAGAAAGATGCCTTTTAGTTTATCAAATATTGGAGTAACCTTTCAGAGAGCCATGGATATGGTATTCCAAGGCCTTTTTAATAGGTTTGTACTTGTTTATTTGGATGATATAATATTATTTTCAAAGAATGCAGAAGATCACATGGTTCATCTCAAGCAAGTGTTTGAAAGGTGTAGGCAATTTGGGGTATCTCTAAATCCCAAAAAGTATGTTTTTGTCATTCATGAAGGTAAGCTTCTTGGACATGTTATTTCAAAGCATGGTATAAGCATAGATGTTGAAAGGATTCGATCCATTCTTGCACTCTCCTTGCCTAAGCACAAAAGGGCTTTGCAAAGTTTCTTTAGAAAAATCAATTTCATAAGGAGATATATTTCAGATTTTGTTATTTTAGCTAAGCCACTTACAGCCATGCTAAAAAAAATTAGAGCTTCAGCTGGTCCAAAGAAGGAATAAAAGGGTTTGAGGATATTAATAAGGTCATAGCTAGTGTTTCTACTCTTATAAATCCAAATTTCATGAAATATTTCATTTTGTACACTTATGCTAACATGAACACCATTTAAGGCATTCTTATGCAGCAAAATCATGACTCCTTGGAGTAGCCAATAGCCCTCATCAGTCAAGGCTTGGAGGAGTATGAAATGAGGTATTATTTTGTTGAAAATTATGTACTTTCAGTCATAAGGTCTCTTAAAAAGTTTAGGCACTTATTGTCTAATAATAAGATACATCTGATGGTTTCCCATCCAAGTATCAAAGAGTTTCTCTTTAATAAAGACATAAATAAGAAGAGAGTTGGTTGGATAACCAAGGTAATGGAATATGACGTATAAATTAAGGTCACAAAGCTGGTTAGAGGCAAAAGATTGTGTGAGCATCTAGCACAAGACTTGCAAGAGGCTAATGAGCTTGTTTTGGTTCAAATGATGAAGAGATTGCAGTTGGTCATACCTCACCTTCCAACTAGTTTCATGACTTGGTAAGATAACTCCAACATGGTATTTATCCCTCTCATCTCAGTGCTTCAAAAATAAGATATTTTAGATTGCAATCAATTCCATTTTTGCTTGTTGATGGTGTTTTGTTCAAGAATGATAACAATAGAATGTTGATAAGATGTGTAGAACCAATCCAAACTTAGATATTGCTTGAACAATTCCATGATGGGCATGGTGGAGGACATTTTTTTGCAATAACTATAGCCCTTAAGATCGTGAGAGGTGGGTACTATTGGCCTAGTATATTTGGTAATTGTCATGCATGGGTTAGAAAGTGCAAATAGTGTGCTCTGTTTGTAGGAAAAGTGAAGCTTACAGCCTTACCTCTTCAACCAATTTCAGTGGATCACCCCCTTGTCTAATGGGTATTGGACTTTATTTGATTCATTAATCCTCCTTCAAGTTCAGGGCATAAATGGATTCTAACAACTACGAATTACTTCACAGGTTAGACATAAGTAGTAGCATTGAAAGAAGCAAATAAAACTAATGTTCTTAATTTCTATGAAGTTTTGCTTACTAGGTTTGGAGTTCCTTCAACTATTATTTATGATAATGCAATAGATTTTGTGAGATCTAGGATTAGCCAATGGGCTGTCCAACATGGAGCTTATCTCAGCACTTCATCAAAATATTATCCAGAAGGCATGGCCTTGCTGAATATACAAATAAGAACTTATTAAGGATCATAAGAAGACTATTGAATATAATCAAAGGTCATGTCATCTCAAACTAAAGTCATCTCTATGGGCTAATAAGATCACCTACAAAATATCAATAGCCAACTCTCCATACACGCTGGTATATTGTAAGGAAGCAAGGTTGCCTATTTCTCTTGAATTTCCCACTTTGGAACTAATTCATCAACTTTAGTTTTTAGAGAATGAGCTTATGGAAATCAAGTATGCTGAGCTTATGGAGCTAGAAGAGACAAGAAATCAGTCCATGTTAGCCATAGAGATTCATCAAGTACAAGTAAATAAAACTTTTGACAAAGGAGCTTCTTCATGGAGTTTCAAGGAAGGAGATTTGGTCCTTAAGTGGTATGAGGATAGGGCTAAACTAGGAAGACACACCAAGCTTAATTCTCTTTGGAGTGTCCCATACGTAATTTCTAGCTATAAATCCCACAATGCTTTCCAACTTGCAAAGTTGGATGGTTAGGAGCTTCCAATCCCAATCAATGGGATACATCTGAAACATTGTTATTAAAGACCAATGCTCCTTGTACATATTTAGTTGTTTTTATTTCCTCCAAGTGTTTTTCAAGCATAGTAGTTTCTTTATGTTTTATTTTGAATAAGTTCTTGTTTGCATATTTGCTTCGTAGTTAGATTTTCCTATTTTCTTGTGTTTCCCTTCTTATTTTGAGGGATGAAGGTTACTTCATGTTTGGTCAAAGGAGATTTGTAGTCATGGACCATGTTTACCATTATTTTTGTGAGTTTTATATCATGTATATGGCCAAGTTATTAAGCATAGTAGGCATGCTTCCCAAAAGAATCGCCAAAAATGTTGATAATTTTTTACCCTATAGGTTAAAATTGCAACCTCTATCATTCATAACTTTGCTTAAACATGTCTTTCAAATAAGGGCAAGAGGACCAAGCCAAGGGAATACTTTGAAAAGGCTTAAGATATAATTTCTTTGAACTTTTTTCCAGAGGAAATACAAGAGGAATGGTCCATTACAGAAATGTTGAAGGACTAGTTTCCAAAGGTTGAATGACTTTAACATTTTTCCTGAAGGCTACTCAGTGAAGGGTCTATGTTCTGAAGGGCTCATAACAATTTTTAAGGGACATTTGTATAAATCTTGAAGGGCACACACCCTTCAAGAATATTCAAAATGAAAAGTTTGAAGGGTTATTAGCCCTTTGAAAAAGGATAGTTGAAAAAAATCTAAAGGAAATGGGACATTCCAAAAATCATGAAGGGCACATACCCTTCGAGAAAGTTCAAAACAAAATTCTGAGGATTCATTGAGGAAGCTCGAAGGGCACTTCACAGAGAAGGACATTAGCAAGTTTTCTAAAGGTCCTTTAGAAGAAACCATAGAAGAAGTCATTTTTAAAAGGGTAGAGTTCATTTGCAAAATCCAAAGATAAATTGTATGAAGCAGAGCTTCAGACATTTTGTTCGAGAGACAAAAGCCAAAAAAAAGAGGACCATTTACATAATTTTAAAGGGCACTTTTCAGAAGAAGAGTCCACTTAGAAAATTTTAAAGGGTCTTTTTGAAAAGTCTAAGGGTCACTTTGCAAAAGCCCAAAGGGCATTTTTAGGAGGCAGAAAGTTCATTACAAGAATCCCAAAGGGTGTGTGCCCTTCAAGAAAGTCACTACAAGGAAAGGAAGGACACAACCATTCCTTTATACATTTTATCTGAAGGAAGACAAAGGTTGTGACAAATTATCTGAAGGAATTCCTAAAGATAAATTATCTGAAAGAATTCCTTTGGAAGAAATTTTAAGAGAGATAACCCACAGGTAATGATAAATATGAGGACTTGAATTCCCGTAGATAATTTGTCCATGAGAAAGTGAAAATAATTCAAGTGGGAAAATGACTTGACAAAATTTTGAAGGCTAATGAAAAAAGACAAAGAAAGGAGATAAAAGACCTGCAAGAATAAACTTGAGATAAATACATGCAAGGTGGAAAAGATATAGACAAATGGCTAATGCATATGCACATTAACGAAGAGCTAAATAAAGAAAGAGATGTCAATAGTGAATATAAATAGATTAAAGGGTTCTTCACATAAAGTGGTCTAAGCGGGATTAAACACATCCAAGTGTAACCATTTCAGCATGACACTTTTAATTTTAAAGACATAGATGCGTTTGCATGAAGGACTCAAGTTGTTTAACATTTGAGAGCTTAATAGGATTTGCGTGCATACACTCTTATTGGTTCCAAGGTTTTCAAACATTCCAATAGTTCAAATGGAATTCTAAGTTCGGTATTAGTATTCTTTTCATGCAAAGAGAATCCTTTCAAATGTTCTATCAGCTCAAAAAGAGTTCCATTTTTGGAGGTGGGTGTAGCATTATG
The DNA here is from genome assembly GCA_037957365.1 of Torreya grandis. Classification (NCBI taxonomy): domain Eukaryota; kingdom Viridiplantae; phylum Streptophyta; class Pinopsida; order Cupressales; family Taxaceae; genus Torreya; species Torreya grandis. Next base: position 2,081,536 of record JARHVA010000886.1, on the reverse strand, counting down.
CATGTTGAAAGAGCAGCTCAAGATGAGCCCACCATCTATTTTCAATGCCAAAGGGTTTTTCATGCAAGAAAAAAGACAAGAAAAGACAAATTTAGAAGGCTTTATTATCTTGGCATAATAGAATTTGGACTTGGGCTAATGAAGGATTTGTCTTCTTCTTCTATTTTCAATGCCAACCTCTTGGATATTGTGTATTTTTCTATATAAGTTGGATTTTTAGCCTTGAATGGTATCCCTATTTTGGCAAGACAAAATTTTGCCAAAGACTAAGTTGTAACTTTTTTCATATTAATAGAAGGACTATTGTTTTCAATTTCTAACAAGTTGATATAATGTATTTTGTCATTGATTTGCATAAGTGATAGAATTTTCTTCTTTGACAAGTCTTGATTCTTACCTAGTTACTATCTGGTCAAATTATGTAGGTCATACTCTATGTTTAAGTGTCTTTTAGATATAATTTTAGTGGATGCAAGTGACTGATTAGTGCCTCCAATTGGGACTATTATTTCATTTCCCTCAATTTTTAGTTACTAGATCAAACCTTTTCATGAAATACTTATGCGTATTGGTCAATTGGAGTTAAAATTTTAGCCTTTCTATTATCTAAATCAAGTTTTATTAGGAACTCTAATTGAGTATATCAACCAATAATTCAGATGTATCACCATCATTAGGTAGGATTTTCTTTCAAGTTTTCTTTCTCTCTTTTCCCAGGTAGATTATAGCAGAGAGTAGTAAGATCCTAATTGATACACCAAAGGGATCTAGCCCTTAGATCTAGAGACTCAATCCACTGATTAGGTCACCCACAACCTAGGATAATTTCTATGTTTTGACAGACTATGAATTCCTAAAACTACCTTCACAAGGGTGCAAGTCTGATTGAAAACACAAGTACATGACACGGTGAAGAAATAATCTTCCATAGAGGACAATGATCAATATTGGATAGAGTATGCAAAGCTCCTTGATGAGCTAGAAGAACTTGCAGCTGAGAAGAAACCTAATCTTATTAAGAGCCCTATGGAATTCAAGAATGAGGTTGTAATTAAAAATCCACATGAGAGGGATAAGGCTATTTGGATTCAATAAGAGTTTATTTATATATCCAACCTATTTAAATCTGCCTAGTTTTCAATGAACATCATACCAATGAGGTTGGCAAACATCATGAAAAAGTTGGAGGCATCAATGTTAAAGGACAAAAGGCTACATGTCTCACTAAATCCTTCATGTCATGAAGCAAGAAGAGTTTAAAATTTCCCTTTTGATCTAGGATGGATTTCTCATCTCATGTTAGTGTTTGATTTAGCTTGTTTAGTTTGGTATGTGTGTTTGATTTTTCTTTGTGTGTGTCCTTTGTTTCATGTGGTTAAGGTAGTCATTGGTCTTGTCTTGATCAAAGCTTGTGGTCAATGGTCAAATCCTTCTTTTTTGTCTCAGACTTTAGATGAATCCTAATCCCAATGGACTAATAAGGCTACTGGTCTAGTTAGCATAGCAGGCATGCTACCCCTATGAGTCACTAATTTGATGACCAAATTTGATGTTTAGGTCAAATTGGGACACTCCTAGGTAAAAACTTGAGTTTTAAGTATTTTATGGGGTTTAATATTTGTTCATAAGGTATATCATAGGTCGTTTACTATTATTCAATGTTATATTAGCCTTGGTCATTAATTTGATTACCCAACATGTCCTTTTGAGTCATTTTGGGGGTCAAAATTGAGCATTTAATGAGTTGGATGGGTTTATTCAGAATTGTGAATGGTCTATAATGTTATGTCACATGACATGTGTATTTAGAGGTCTTAATCAACTGACATAACTAAAAAGTGGTAGGTTCATCAGAAAAAAAGATAGTTTTCTTGAGGAAAAAGGTGAGTTTGGCACTTGTATGACTCATGGAGAAGTGTGCCACATGGGAAAATATCATGGTATGTCTTTTCAGCTTCTCCCAAGCTTAGTTACACATTTTTTTCTCTATAAGTGTCATTTTTGGCCCACAACCATTCTGCTCCATTTTAACCCTTTTTGGCAAACAAAAGCGGTCTTCGGGTTTTTACTCAGTATGGATAGCTGAAAATGTTTCAAAAAAAATAATTTTAAGAGGTTTTATTAAACCTATATACCTTCATTTCTATATAATTATATTAAATAATGGTGGATTGTGCTTCATGAACCATCCTCATTAAGTTGACTATACTTTTATGCCTGTTGTTTCATGCACCCTATAGGTTTTGCCTTTGTTTGAGAAATTTTGTACAAAACTATTGCTGATATTTGTTTCAAATAATTTTGAATTCCTTATCCAATACTCCCCATATTTTTTTCATGTTTCAAGGCGTTGTGATGGGTGAATCATCTCAAATTTGTAGACTACTCTCATTTAGGATGATAAGCCAAGTTTCCACCATTTCCAGATATTTATACATTAAAAATGACTTTAGGGAGTTTTTATAGGTTATTTATCATGATTATAATATTTTAAAATGATCTCATGACATCTCAGGTTCATTCTCCAAGCAATTTCCTTGAAGGTGTAGTCATAAACATCATATTGCCAGTTTGCGTAAAGGTTGTCATACACAGTCAGTTTGGAGTTATAAACGGTTATAAATAATGTCCATGGAACCATATGGATTTATAATATTTTGATATATCTCTTTGAAACATGGACAAGTGACTAAGTTTCCATATGATGCAGGAAAAGGGAATTGTTGCAGTCATGGGCAACTTTTATACACAATCTACCATTAGTGAGCATTTTTAGGTGCTTGGAAACTTTCCAACATTGGAACAAGGTGTAAAGATGCCTTAAGATTTTTAAATAATACTTTATCATTTAAACCATTTAAAATATCATGAATTTTTTTCATAATACATATAAATCATAAATATTGTTCACCTTTCTCCTTTGCTACTTGCATACAATGAATGGTCACCTATAAGCAACCTTACAGAGAGTTGGATATCCATTTCAAGTGTGAAACATATTAGTGTAACTCTTTTTAAAATCCTGTTTAAAGGATCTTAATATGTAGGTTTGAAATTTCTATATGCTTTTACCAAGTTGAAACCATCTTCTAGCAAGGAGAGATTGAGTTAGGGAAACTTTCCCTAAAATGATAAAATAGAGTTCCAAGGGGTTTTTATAGACCTATTACAACATGATTACAAGGTGTTCAAAAGAATCTAAATAGGTTGATGATTTTACTCTAGTAGATATAATATATATGCCAAAGATGAGGGTCAAAAAAGGAGAGAGGATGGAAATGGAGAGTCTCAAATATGCTCTTAAAAACAATGAAATCCTACACTATTATCTACAGGTTTATAGTTAGGAATGGTTTTTGATGTCCTAACTTGCCAAAAATACATTTCCTTATCGATAAAATGGTTTCCTATATTTAATATCATTCAAAGTGGCATTAAGATAATTTTCATGATATTAATACATGGGCATGCAATCCCCTTGGTCACCTACAGTCTGTACATTAAGGAGAATAGATACCTACAATAATACAAACAAGTAGTGGAATAAAATTGATGTTTTAGAGATGTTTTATCCCATCCAATGTTGAATTTAGGTATTATAAAGTGCAAAGGAACATCAATCTTAAAGAAGGTTTTCCATTCATCAAGACCAAGGTTTCCATTAAGTAATGCGTAAGAGCTAACAAGCAAGGTTCCACAGTCAGGACTGGGAGAGCTTAGTTGGGTCAATTCCAAGTGAATATGAGGGGTAAAAGTAGGTTTTAATGATGAATTAACCTATGAAAAATTCCAAGAAGATCATTATGACCTCTACATGCCCTTGGAAATGTGAAATAAGCCATTGTAAGACTTTGTATGCAACCTACAGCCAAGTTATGACTAACACAGCCAGTGAATGGGAAGTTAGTGTTTCCAACATATATACAACCTAACTATGAATAAAATATGATAAAAAAAATTAAAATTACCTTTTGAAACTATAAAGGGTTCCTATCATTATACTCAGGCCTAAATCAAGCATGAATAGCCTACAAGTGTCTACTCCTCTCATAAATGTGCACTTACAACTGGTTCATAATCATGACAAGGTGAAGATAAGAAGGTGTTTAATAAAGTATGAGAAGTTTGAAAATAAATTGAGATGGTTCTTGAGGTTAAATGGTGATGATTAACCTTACAAATGAAATGTATTCACCTACAGGTCCTTACATCCCTCAACATTATTGATTGTGTTGACCATGACAGGAAGTGAAATGAGAAGTGTGCCTAAGTGATGATCTAGGGTCACTCAAGGTGAAATAATGAGTCAATATCAGTATTAAATGGTTATGAATGTTTAATAATAATCCAAGACACTTGAGGACCAAGGTTTTAAGCATAAAAACACTACTCATAGACTCACTTTAATGAGTAGGCAGGGTAAATCTAGCACTTAGGCCTAACTTAGTGAAAGTGTAGTCCAAGATGCAAATGTGGTTTATAAGGTTTTTCATCACATTTTATCTCATTAATGATATGGGATTATGGGAGGAAAATGCTCAGCTGATGCGGTCAACATTCCATGTGATGAAAAACCCTTACACACAGTTTCCCTAGCAAGTCTGTTTTAGACTTTTATGCTTTTAGAGGGCCTATACATAATATCAGGGGCTCAAATTTTGTGGAGAGCATCCTTGAAATTTTATTAACCGTATAAAATTTTCACTTTTTTTTGAGGAGGTAGGGGAGTGCCCTTTGTGCTTGTAACCTATAGTTTTGGAAGATTGAGATGGCCAAGTGAGTTGGGAGCTATTTGGACCTTGAAAAAAGATTTTTAAAGTTTATGGACACATATGAAAACATGAAAAACCAAGAAGGGAGGTTAAAGACCCAATAAGATGGTCTAAGATACTAAAGATTGCAAGTAGACCTGTCAAACACATTAAGACCTAGAAGCCAAATAGAGAACCATCTTCATTTCTATTGTAAAGTGATCGTCCTAACCTATAGAGGCTTATTTATATGGTCACTATAGTTGTGTTTGAGCTATTATGATGAAATAATAACCATCAAAAGGCCATTTTGAGCTCTAAGGTGCAGTCAAGCTAACTAGGCATTGTGAAGCCTATAGTCTAAATGAGAGGCCATTTACACTTTTAGCATGAGATATGCTTTCTATCCTATTAGAGAATGCTTTTGGGGTCAATACAGAGTTGATAAACTTTTTGGAGGTAAAGGACACCCCGAAAAAGCCAAATTTGGCTCAAAACTAACTCAGACCTACAGGAAAAGAGGAAAACAAGTTCGATAGGAGAGGTTCAAGTGCTCATATCTTTCATGAGGCATTGCATGGAGGCCAAAGGAGTTTGGGAAAGTTATTATGGGTTATCAACACCACATTTGTATAATTTCTCTACAAATCCAATGTTAAAACTTTATAAATGAACCTTAAGAGGTCAAACAAATCTAAAACCCTTGCAAGTGACTACTTTGTGAAAATGGAGTTAGATAGTTGACATAGTGGCATTTTTTTTCCATGAAACCTATTAGACCTTGCACAGGACTCACTCAATCTCCCTTCCATGCTTTTTAGTTGTATGGAATTGTATGAACATGGTGAAAAATAGGGTATTTGTTACCATTTTTTGTGATGTGCAGGATAAAGGAGGAGTCTAAAGATGAAATAAAGTTTGGAGGGAAGATATAGAATTATTATAGATCCCTATGGTCATTTCATGCCTTGAATAAACTCTTAAGGGTTCAAACAATAGATCTCATTCTAACCATTCAAAACTGACATAGTGGACAAGCTAGTGAGAAGGGTAGAGATCTTCAAGTGAGGTGATTTTAAGGTGTTCTTGATGCCTCTAGGATCATGGAGGGTCTTAAAAAATTTCATCCACTCCCTTGTATGGATTTTCTTGAGAAACTAAAGCAAAGTTTGAGGCCAAATGTGCAGGGTGTATGAAAAAAGAGCTTTCTAGAATGTAGATGATGATATCTCCTTTCCAGATGATTCTAGAGGACCAAGCTTACAACCAACACTTGAAGAGGCATTCTAACACCCTTAACCTTAATTCCAATAATTGGAACTATTCCTAGTTAGTTATGAGGCATTCAAGAAGCTCAGATCATGAAGGTAGTTTCTCTAAGATAGTTAAGAGGATTTTATGCCACTTTGAAAGAGTTTAATGACTTAGATTGACACTTAGGATTCCTGACCTTGCATAGTTCATCACATATCCTCTTCTCATGCACAAGTAACTTATTTTCTCATCTTGATAAGTGTCCTTGTGACCCTTGGGATTTATTCTTCTTCTCTCTCTCTCAAGTTCTATAAGAACAGGCCATTTTGGCCATCGTAACTCATGCTCCACTTGAGTATGGTGAAGCCAAACTCAAATGCATACCATTTGATCAATAAGAATACTAATTTTTACCTATTTCATGATTATTCATAGTGTGTTTGATTATATGATGAATCTTGCTTAGTGAAAACTATGGATTCCTTAGCATGTTATTTCATTCTTTTACCTATTTGTAACCTCTTCTTGTAGGGCATGTGAAGTGTTCTAGGAGATGTCTAGGTTTGAGGTAGTCTATTCACTAGTGCCATTCAAGGCCCCTTTTCTAGTCTTCCTATCCTAAGGCATTCATCCATAGCCTCATAATGTAACATTGATATGAGAAGACATAGAATGAAGAAGTGTATGTTCAGTTTGTCCTTTGTTCTCATGTGTAACATGTTATTTATTGGAAGTCATCATGTTATTTCATGTATCACCTCCCTCATAATAGTTTTCTTATAGTTATCTCTCTCCCTTTTCACCCAATACCTCAGCCTAATTTTGAATCACCATTAGATTCATTGGATTTACAAGAACACAAAATTCATGACATCACACATCAAGAAGAGAATATTGAATAGGTAGTGGTTTTAGAGGATGAAGAGGACAAAGATGATTGGCATATGCAAATGAATCTCTTTCAAGAGCTTGAAGAGCTTTGCCAAGTTGAGGTCCAAGTACATGACAAGGTGATGAAAGAATCTTCCATGGAGGACAATGATCAAGATTGGATAAAGTATGCAAAGCTCTTTGATGAGCTAGAAGAACTTGAAGCTGAGAAGAAACCCAATCTTATTGAGAGCCCTATGGAATAAAAGAATGAGGTTGCAATTAAAAATCCATATGAGAGGGATAAGGTTATTTAGATTCAAGAAGAGTTAATTTATATAGCTAACCTATTTGAATCTACCTAGTTTTCAATGAACATCATGCCAATGAAGTTGGAAAAAGATCATGAAAAAGTTGGAGGCATCAATGTTAAAGGTCAAAAGGATACATGTCTCACTAAATCCTTCATGTCATGAAGCAAGAAGAGTTTCAAATTTCCCTTTTGATCTAGAAGGGATTTCTCATCTCAAGTTAGTTAGTGTTTGAGTTATCTTGTTTGGTTTGGTGTGTGTGTTCTATAAGTGCTCATGAAACACATGTGTGTTTGCTTTTGCTTTGTGTGTGTCTTTTATTTTGTGTGGTTGAGGTAGTCATTGGTATTATCTTGATCAAAGCTTGTGATCAATGGTCAAAGCCTTCTTGTTTATCTTAGACTTCAGATGACTCTTAATCCCAATGGACTAATAATGCTACTCATCTAGTTAGCATAATAGGAATGCTACCCCTATGAGTAACCAGTTTATTGACCAAATTTGACATTTAGGTCAAATTAAGGCATCCCTAGGTAAAAACTTGAGTTTTAAGTGTTTTATGGTGTTTAATATTTGGTCATAAGGTATATCTTAGGTCATTTACTATTATTAAATGTTATATTAGCCTTGATCATTTAATTTTATTAGCTAACATGTCCTTTTGAGTCATTTTAGGGGTCAAAATTGAGTATTTAATGAGTTATATGGATTTAATGAGTGAAAAGGGTGGACATCTTCAAGTGAGGTGATTTTAAGGTGTTCATGATGCCTCTAGGATAATGGAAGGTATTGAAACTTGTCATACACTCCATACCATGGATTTTAATGAGAAAATGAAACCAATTTGAGGCCAAGTGTGCAAGGTACATGAAAGAGGATTTTTCTAGACTGCAGATGATGATAACTCCTTTCCAAATGACTCTAGAGGACCAAACCTAAAAAAAATGCATGGAGAGGCATGATTGAAACCCTTAACCTTCATTCTAATAATTGTAACTATTCTTAGTTAGTTATGAGGCGTTCAATAATCTCAAATCATGAAGGCAATTTTTTTAAAGCCAATTAAGAGGATTTTATGCCACTTTTCAAGCATTTGATGACTTGGATGGACACTTAGGCTTCCTAACCTTGCATGGTTCATCACATATCCTCTTCTCATGCATAATTAACTAATTTTCTTAGCTTAACAAGTGTCTTTGTGACCCTTGGGCTTTAATCTTCTCCTCTCTCTCTCAAGTTCTATAAGAACTAACCATTTTGGCCATTGTAACTCATGCTCCACTTGAGTATGGTCAAGACCTGCCCAAATGCATACCATTTTATCAATAAGAATACTAATTTTTACCTCTTTAATGAATATTCATAGTTTGAAATTGGATTATGAATCTTTCTTAGTGAAAACTTTCGATTCCTTAGCATGTTGTTTCATTCTTTCACCTATTTGTAGCCTTTTCTTGTAGGGCATGTGAAGTGTTCTAGGAGATGTTAAGGTTTGAGTGAGTTATTATATTCAATAGTGCCATTCAAGGCCCCTTATCTAGTCCTCCTATCCTAAGGCATTCATCCATAACCTCATAGTGTAACATTTATGTGAGAAGATATAGATTGAAGAAGTGTATGTTCAGTTTGTCCTTTGTTCGCATGTGTAACATGTTATTGTATGGAAGTCATCATGTTATTTGATGTATCACCTCCCTTATAATAGTGTAATTTTAGTTATCTCTCTCCCTTTTCACCCCCAAAGTTTATGTGTAGTTGCAATCCAAAGTGGTACATCAAGGGATCTAACCCTATATAGAGATTCACCTCATCCTTAGGCTACCCACAAGCCTAGAGGTGTTTCCATTGTGCCACTTGGATGAGGAGAGCTTTGCCATCTCCTCAAAGGGTGAAAATTTGAGTCATAATATGTACCAATATTATTTTTATTACACTATCTAGAGGCCAATCTAGGTCCTCCAATGTATATATGTCTATGGTCCTTTCGAATACTTCCTAGTCAATAACACCAAGCAAATCCTCTTGCATGACTAGTTAGCCTACTAACATCCAAGTAATCCTACGACCTTGCATCAACACTCATAGTATCTTATGAACATCCTTTAGGGTCACTATGGGCTCTCCAGTTAGCAAATAAAAGGTCAATGTCTCAGAGTTCCTCCTCTATGAAAGCATTGATAGATAGGCCCAATCTACATGAATCATTACCAGTCGTGTTAGGTAATATAACTCTACTACCTCCAAAGCACCCACAAGCTCATCAGTCTATATGTCCTAACATCAAAGCACTTAGGATCATTGCTCCCATACTCTAATAACCCCAAATCACTCTTACAACACAACACACAAGGAACCAAGTCAATCATTTTTCTTCTAATTAATCTAGTTTACCTAAATTCTTTGAATTTTAGGCCTAGACTAATCCTCTATTGGCCCCATTTTCTCTTATTCTACTTAATTTTGGTCCTTATGACGACCTTAGCATCTTATTTAAGATCTCATTATTTATTAGGGCTATCCCATTGACCCATAAATTGACCTCATGATTTTCCTTCACATGTTTATGAATTTACCATTTCGTAGGGCGTTATCACTATTTGGTAGGGTGATATCACCATTTTTTATGATTTCACTATTTGACTTAACATTCCCACTACTTTACCTATGATTTTCATTGAAATTAGTGAGATCATCAATTAAGTGGAAATCTCACCATTTTGACTCACAACCCTACTAAAGACCTAATGATATTATCATTCTCAATGGTGATATCATTGTTGTTGAGAGTGACCTCATCGTTTAAAAATTACTACAAATGGAGGGATCACCAATCCCCCTACTTGTACTTATCATTAAATGTTATAAATGTGGAAATTAAATACCAAAAAGGTACTTACCGATGCTCTACTCCTTGGTGGTCATTTTTATTCTCACATGTGCTCTTTGAGGTGTTGGTGATACTGGATGTTGGCCATTTTCCTCAGCTTCCTTATGTGCAAAACTTAGAGCCCTAGATTTTAATAGTAAAGGGTGAAAATGAATGATTTTTACCCCCAAGGGTAAAAATATACTCAAATTTTTTAAAAAATCATCGTTTGGGCCTATAGTTACCCCATTTATCTTCTTTGGACACTCATTTTTGCCCTGTTTATCTATTTTTTGCATTGTTTTCTTCTAATTGATCTATTTCTCAATCTCTTTTGCTGAATTATGTGATTACATTCCTTCTGATCAAGGGCTAACACAACAAATAATTTTTTTTGTCCTCCCATTGAGGGGATATCATGGGCTGCCCAAATGTTATTTGGACATTTTTGTAAACCCAATTCTTCGTGACTCATGCAAAATTTAACAGAAAGCAAGAATGAATTTATTTAATCTGATTACTCTCATTTTAAATGACCTTTTTATTCTTTTAAAATTCATTGTTTTGACCAAATGTATTATCACACCTTCTCAAATAGAGGCAAAATATAAACATCTAATTCTTATCATTATTGTACTAAAATTGTAAATCTGATCAACATTCCATAACAACGCATAATCTGGACAAAAATTATTAAAATGATCTAAATCATCTACACACATCATGTGTAGGTTTCTATTCTTGTCCATTGATCTTTGATTGGGGTAATGCATTTTATGAAATCATTATTTTTTTCCAATTCACTTCAATTTAAATTGTGACCAAGCAAAATAATGTCATGGACCACTAAAATCTACTAATTTAGCCACACACATCACGTGCATGTGTCAATTTGTGTCTATAATACCCTATACACAACTGACATCTTCTTTTGATTTAACTATAGTCAAATTATAACTCAGTAAAATGACATTTTTGATCAGTTTGATTAACTGTGCAACTAATTTCTAAGAATTGCAAAATCACTAAACAAAGCCATTAAGTAAATCAAAACCAAATTAGGAGCTTAAGTGGAAAATGCATGGAAAGTATTAAATATCTATTTATTGAAAATTCATAATTAGAAATATTTCACCCATGACATCACCATGACATCATCAAAGGGGTGTCAAACATTAGGCATTAATGGAGATAAATATCAGGTTTAAGTTCTCCCATGCCTCATTAATGCTCACTTATTCCAAAATATTTATGACTTTATTCTCCAAAATAGAATCAATCATTGGCCACACATATTGATCTTAAGATGGATGGTTATGGTTGATTTTGAATATTCCTAAAAATCTATAAATAAGTGAATCATAGACATAACTTTTAAGCTTGAATTGTGTAATGTTATCATGCAAAAATAGCTTCAAATAAGCTTTAGTTGTACAAAGTTATTATGTATAATTACTATTAGAGAATCTTCACTCATTCCCCTAAATTGATCAAATCAAGAAGCTAAAGCCATTGGTAAACTAAGAGATGATGGAGGTGCACACTACACCGTATTGACAAAGACTTGGAGCACCAAATCTAGGTATAAGCATGTTTATTGACCATTTTTAAGGAGGGCCACTACTTGAAAGGTATTGTTTGTCTTACTTTCATAATTAGTTTCTTGAATTTATTGACACTACCCCTCGAGGAAGTAGGCTTAACATGTTATGTTCTCTATTCTTATGTTGGGTTTTCTCTACTAATGCATGAACTAACTTGCTTTGTAATCCTATTCTATAGTGGCTTGGTGTGGATATTGACATAAATTGGGCATTATAACACTACTCTAAAAGGATTCAAGAAGGTATTATTGTAAAATAACCTTACACATTAAAATCTATTGGAATATGGTATGGGCACTTGTATTTGTAGCTCAAAGAACTAACTCTAACCCTAGGGAGGTTAGGTTGAATTCTAATTTAGGTTAAGTCTCAATTAACCTAGGCTGTGTCAATCTAACCCTAGGTTGGGTTAAAGCACTCATAAAATCTTGACATCTCAATTTCATATATTTGTGAGGCATGACAACTCACTTTAGATATTTGTGAGGTGTGACTCATATTTTTGAATGTTTTGGAGATAATAAATCACTTTATTAGCTCATTTGACCTTTGGCTTCATATTTAGCTAAAAAATATTTTTTTGGTAAATGAAATTCACTAATTTGATTTGGAATTTTTATTTATGGAAGTTGATTAGGATTTATAATGTAAATAGTCTTGATTAGTATTTTTTGGATTTTGGCAATTATTTTAAATATTTTCAATTAATAGCTTGACAGGCCAAAAGTGCCTATTTACTAGGTCATAATTTGACAAGCGTTAAAACTAAATTAGGTTAGTGATGCATACAAGATAGTACACCAAATAAGCTACCCTCATCATGTTTTTGGGTAATTAAATCCCTTATACAGATGAAATTGGGCAATTTAGATGATTTATAGGCTTAGATATGTTGTTTGATAGAAATTGAATTAAATCCTTGTTTAGGCATGAAAGTGACCAACAATTTTCCCCTATTTGAAAAGGCATTATGAGACACAAGCATAGTAACATATTTTCAAATAATGCAAAAGTTGTTAATCTGAATGGTTCATGTCCCAAAGGGCGATCGATAAGCTTTTGATGCCCCCTCAAGGGAGTGGGTGACAAAAGAGAATCATTGAATGTTCCCTCAAAATGAAGAAAATAACATGATCTAATAGCAATAGGGTGGGATTACTAAATTTCCCAAATGTGGTTATAAATAGTAATAATGGTGGAATCATTGATTTGCCTAAACTTGACTATAATTAGTAACGAAGGGTGTGACATTAGTTTGCCCAAAGGTGGTTATAAGCAGTGACATAGATGTTGCCCTAGTAGGGTGATGGGATGGATACTAATTTGTCCATAGGTGGTTATAATCAGTAATAAAAAATAAGAAACATTGATTTTCCCAAAGGTGGTTTTAATTAAGAATGAAAAGGGAAACATTGATTTGCCCAAAGCCAGTTATAATGAGGGACACAAGCATTTGCCTCAGAAGGGCTAGTGGAGTAGGTAAAAATATTGATTTTCCCATAGGTAATTATAATCATTAGCATAAGATACAAAACTAATGTTTTGCCTACAGGTAGTTATAATCATTAAATTGGTCAAAAATAGAATTTATCATAACAGGGCAAATTGGCAAGAGTAGTTTATGCAAAAAATCTATAAAATGGATTTATGATGAGATAGTAAAGGATAAAAACACATTTATAGCCTAAATGTGAGTTCAAATATAAATGTTCAAATAAACATAGGATATAGATTGAAAAATTATGTTAGACGGGTCTCATAGGAGGCCCAAAATGATGGTTGAGTTGCAATACATCCAAAAAATAAGGCATGCAAAATAAAATAGCATGCAAAATAGACCATGGATGTTAAAAAGATGCTTCTTAAATGGAAAATAATGAACTATAGGCCCTAGGGGGTAAAAATTCAAATTTTATAGCTATATATTCACCCCTAGGGTGAAAAACAATTCATTTCCACCCTAGCCTTTCTGGAATTTTAGCTCTAGTTTTCTACATAAATTACTAAGATAAAATGGCCTATAGAGGAGCATGATGACATGTATCAAATTGAGTGAGGGAGAACATGTTGCCACCACATGATGGGGCATTGGTAACTAACCCTACTTTGGTCAGTAATTTACATTTATTAGTATTTAATGCACTTGGAATGTCAAAAAATGGTGAAGTTGTCATTTGCATGGTAGGGCAAATGGTGGATTCACCAAGGAAATTGGTGACATCGTGCAAAGTCACCATTTCTAAAAATGGTGGTAACACTATAAAATGGTAGAAATCACCAAAATGGCAATTTAACCCATTTTTAGGTGAAGTCATCATTCTCATGAAAACAAAAATGATGTTTTTGCTTAAAAATGTGCAAAAATGCCTAAATGGTGACTTGCCATTGATAAAATGGTGGATTTGATTTGGAAGCCAAAAAGAATTAATTTTCCAGACTCAAAAGGGGTCCAACCTTTGGAAAAGGGTCAACTAGATGGAGTAGGCTAGGCTTAGGATCTATTAGCAATATGTAGTTAGGCTGATGCTAACCATTTTGATTACAAGAAAAATTAATTATGCTTACCTATTTCAAGAGATGATCTCATTATCTACACACCTTGTAGATCTAAACCGAGGGCATGGTGGGCTTTTTATAGATGTTGGACTTGTACGGCATGGCATGGATACTAGCTATCATAGCAGTCCGAGCGTATCTAAGTGTGCTAGTAGAGCACTAATATAGTGAGACATTAACATTTCACTTACCAATTGAGGAGGCCATCGTCACACTTGAGGATACCTAGCATATCCTCAAGCTACTAATGTGCAGGATATGCTTATTTTAGACACCACTGACACAACATCACTTAGTAGGAAAGTGAGGCTAGGAATGATGATGATGATGGTTGGAATGGAGGAGATAAAGATGAGGGGCTAGATGTGATGACATTGAACACTACTTCAGCAATGGTAGCAGTGGCACAAGTTGGCTTAGGCTAGGCAGGGCCTTCGAGCACATAAGTGGATCTAGATCAAGCAATGCCTTTTGGTACATCCACAAAAGGCAAAGACACTAGCATACTTGAGTAGGAGGACAGTGCTCGAGTATGGGAGGTGGTAGGGTTAGAGCATCAACTTTCTAATTTGTATAGCACCCTAGATATGAGGGATGATAATGTGACTCAAATCCAGACAAAGATTACACAATTGAAAGCTAAGATGGCCAAAATAGTATAGATATAGGGCCATCTCACAATAAAAAGAGATCAAGATACTAGTCAGCGAGATCAGGCATTGGCCATTATGGATAGATTTAGACAAGAGCAGGGTGCAGCTAAAGGAGCCAATATACTAGCTGAATTCTCATAGATGATTCTAGAGAGCCTTCAGACTAAGGATAAGGAATCTTATTATAGGTGAGCCTATGAGTCTACCATGCCCAAGGACCAATAGGTTATTACTTTTGAGATATGGGATGCATAAAGGGTAGGGAGTAAATCTGGTCACTCTTGAAGCAGGACTCATGTTTGTGCCTTGGGCCAGTCTATTCATCAATTGTGACCACCACCACTAGGACCACCAGGGTCGCCTCTAGCTACAGGTCCATGGACACATAGATCCAAATTTGATCACATGTATCTTGGCATTTTGGCACAGTTGGGCATTATTTTGGCCTATGGTATTGTACCCATTGTATTGACACTTACGTATTTTTAAGACACCATCATGATATGTATATATCTTTTATGTATACGACATTTGAGATACATTGATATTTAATTTTGCGTCCTTCGAGATCAATGTACATGTATATGATATTGTACATGTATATGATATTGCTTTGATATATATACGATGACATGCTTATTATCTTATTATCTCATGTTTATCATTGATTAGCATTGTGTATGTTTAACATCGTTTATCCTTATGCTTATGTTTGCTTTGTTCATGTTTATGAGATGTTTTAATATTTATCATCTGATTATGTTGTGTGACTCATATGGATGCTTAATCAAAGATGCACATCTGTATAAACACATAATAAATCATTTGTTGCTCTTGTTTATTACTCATGGATTTAGGCATGTGTTTGGATATTTGGATGGTTTTTGATATATTAGAGAAATATTGTCATTGCATTATTAGAATAGATTCCTTGTATACGTTTTAGCTTTAGATTGTGATATTATGCATGATAGTTATAGATAACTAAAATGACAATATATACCCTAAGCATGAAAAACATAATTTAAAGGTAAATATAAACAACCTATGAATAAGATATGAATAATCAAATCATAAGTGTAAATATAACAAATAAATCAAGTGTAAGACTAAATATAAAACTCACAATCAAAGTACATGATATGGATAATCAAGACTTAAGCGCAAATAAAATATAAAAATCTTGTGGCAATTGAGGAACATAAGGGAAAATCAAACAAATAAAGAAAACAAACAAAAAGATAAAAATAAACAAGATAAATAAACAGACAAAAAAAAACATATGAAAAAAACACAAACAAACAAATCTATAAACAAACAAAACACCATACAAACAAATAGAAATAAAGGAACAACATAAACAAAATTCAAAATATAAATAAATAGGCTATATGAACAGAAATAACACACAAACACAGACAACCCAAAACAAACAAATAAAAATGAATAAACAAATAAAAACAACAAAATATAAACAAACAAAAATATAAATATAAATAGATTGTACAAATAAACAACAAAACACTAATAAACCAAAAAAAACAAAACATAAACAAAAATAAAACACAAAATAATAATAAATAAAACACCAATAAAAATAAACAACAAAACATCAATAAACAAAACACAGACAACCAAATAAAACAACACTTGAACAAACAACTAAATAAAGATAAAACAACAACACAATGATAATAAACAAACAAAATGACAAAACATGCAAATAAAACACCAATAAAAATAAATAATTAAAAAAAACAACCACGATACAAACAAAAACAAATAAAATAAGCAAATGAACAAATAAAATAATGTAACAAACAAAGTGAACAAAACAATCAAAACAACTAAACAATCCCAAGCAAAGAAAAGTCCAGTAAACAAATTAATCTAAACACACAAAAACAAATAAACTAAACTACACAAACAACAATACACAACCAGGGGTTAATCACAATGTTAGTGCAAATAGAAAACAAATTGTTCATGTATGTGTAATGGAGGTATTACTCTTGGTTATAGGGTTACCCCTAAGCTAGGTAGAAAAGACACAGGCAAAATAACATGATAACAAAAGACTAATAATTGCCTCTAGGCTATAGAGAAACAATGACATTAACAAAATGACAAACATTACCCCTAGGCTATAGGAGATAATGACATAAACCAGATGACACAAAAATTGCCCAAGGCCACAGGAGACAACAAAATAACACAAATAAAATGGGGGGAATAGAAGAAAAGGAAGGGGTAATCAAGCTAACTCTAGATACACTAGGCAAGTGGGCGTTGCCTACATAGTTTTATGGACACAAGATCCAATGTAAACTTCAAGTCAAATGTATTTTTCCCCAGATACATGATAAAAGGAAATGAATGATAATAAAACATGATTGATGTGTTGAGGATAATATGAATGGTCTCATAAAATGGTGAGTGCATGAAAAAAGAGGGGATGACGTTTCACAACCATTAAAACATCAACGTAAATAAATCACACAAATGTGAGAGTATGCTTTAAGATAGAACCACACTAAAAGTCAAGAGATGAGTATCCACTAATAAACTGAAATGATAATTCATAGTGTATACTACATCTAAGGCTTAGAATGAGAATGAGCTCATAAAATAGCAAGAGTATAGGAAATGATTGCTCACAAAATGGAGAAAGTGTAAAAAAATCCAAGTGATCATTAGTGTATCAAATTCAAATACATAATGCTCACAACATGAACTCACAAAATGGTGAGAGCATACGTCTTAAGGCCAATAAAGATAGGGAAACTAAATGACAAGTGGTTACTCATGAGATAGTTAGGGGTCCCATAATCCTTAAGGCAAAGAAGTGATCAAAAAATAAAGGAAGGTGTGGTTGAGCTAACCCTAGTTATCCCATGCATCCAAGTGTTGCATACATAACCTCTGAAGACCTCAGGCTGATGTAGTTCTCCCAAAAATTAGAGGAAAAAGACCAAAGTGGTCTAGAAATAAATTGAATAGAGAAGATGGCCCATCCCCAAAAATTTAATAGATTTATATCTCACATGGAAATTCTAAGCCGATTTTTAGAATTTTATGATTTTTAGGATTTTTAAGATATTTTACAAATGTTTAGGGGTTCTAAAGTTACAAATGTTTTTGTAATTTTCTAGGCATCTCAACTCAATCAATAATTACGAGACATAGAATGGTCCAACTCGTAAAATGG
The DNA here is from genome assembly GCA_037957365.1 of Torreya grandis. Taxonomy (NCBI): domain Eukaryota; kingdom Viridiplantae; phylum Streptophyta; class Pinopsida; order Cupressales; family Taxaceae; genus Torreya; species Torreya grandis. The sequence goes on along the minus strand of JARHVA010000886.1, from coordinate 2,063,463 downwards.
CGAGAGCATTCAACTTAAAATATTCACAAAATGGTGAGAGCGTGGAAAAGGGGTGACCAAGTGACCTCAACATGAATCAAGCGTTGCCTATATAGTCCTATAAGACCTCAAGTCATTGTAATTTCACCTATAAAAATGACATTTAATTAAGTACAAGCAAATTCATGTAAAGGCAAATGATAATAGTAATGGCAAGGTGATGCAACAATGTCTGGTAAAGCTATTGTCATAATTTGCCCATAGGTAGTTATAATTAGGTAACAATGATAAAGGGTCAAAGGTACTAATTTGCTCACAAGTGGTTATAATTAGTAGCACAAGGTGGGAATGTAAGAAAAAATACAAGATCCAATTATTAGGACCATTGTCATACTGCTTTCATATACTACCATTCAAATATGTAATTCTAAAATAACTGTCAGAACTGAATCTGTCATCAACTATTGAATGTGCCTAAATTACAAATCAATCAGAACCAAAGACAAATGTGATAGGCAAAGTTAGGTTAAAAAAATTGGTTGGCAAAGGGTTAATGGTATACTAGAATGGAAAGGGGTATAGTACAAAGAATAGGTATAATGTGGCATAACTTAGATGTTCCTTGTAGATAATAATTTGAATCCCTCGAGTGTAGAAATGTTTGAGGTGCATTATGTTCATTGGTTCATCAAGTTCATCTCCCTCTGGTTCAGCGATCATATATACTCTAGAACCATAGTTGGCAATAACTACACAAGTCCTTAACCAGTTTGGTTAGAACTTTCTTTTTTTCTTGGTTTTAGCATTGACATTTTTTTATTCTCTTTTAGCACCAGGTCATCAAAAATTCATGATGTTTAATGTACTTATTATATTGTCCTTTTAATTGGTTATGATAAGAGTGAAGATTATTTAGGACAACTAAGCGTTTACCATTAAGTACGTCTAGCTCTTGCAAATAAGCTACTCTATAATCTTTGTCATCCATGATGTGTTATGATGAGATTCAGAGAGAAGGCAACTCAATGTCAACAAGAAGTATGGCCTCAACTCCATAAATATGTGAATAGGGTATATCTCTTATAGGAGTACTTAATGTGGTATGGTATGCCCAGAGGGTGTTAAATAACTGTGAGTGCCAATTATGACCAGTGTCATTGATAATCTTCTTCAGAATATTAACAATAGTTTTATTAGAAGCATAAATATGGTCATTGCCTTGTGGATAGTAAGCGGTATAAAAATGTTGTTTGATGTGATATTGAGAATAAAGTGTTTTCACATCCTTATTTTTGAATGATCTTACATTATCAGATATAATGTCAAAGGGGATGCCATAGCAAAAAATGAGATGGTTGAATATGAACTTGGATATCTACTTACTAGTGATATAAGTGAGGGGAATGGCTTCCACCCACTTAGTGAAGTATTCAGTAGCAGTCAAGACATGTTTATGGCCATCGAAAGATGTTGGATTGATCTTCCTAACAAGGTTGAGTCCCAACATTGATAAGGGCCATGGTGTTTTCAATGGTTTGAGTGTCTTGGTTGGGGCATAAATTAGATTGGCATGTTTCTGACACTTAACACACCTCTTCACATATACAACTACATCTACTTCCATTATTGCCTAGTAATAACTAATACGTAGTAACTTTTTGGCTAAGATTGCCCCTCTGGTATGGGCTCCACACATTCTTTCATGGACTTCCTCAATACTAGTCTAGATTCTATTGAAGGTAAATAATGAAGCAAAGTTCCATCATAGCTTTTACAATATAAGGTTGGTCTAAGTAGGGTATAACAAGAGGCTTTATGTGTGAAGGCTTTTTTATTTTTACATGATAAATCGAGAGGCATGATTTAGTTTTGAAGCTAAGCATATATATCTGAGTACCAAAGAGGCATGTGACCAAAAGTGTCATAAACCATCTCAATGGTTGATTATTCATGTTCTAGTGCTAAGAGATATTCAACAAGAAATTGATAATCCCTAGCTCTGTTAGTGATCTAGATCATGGAACCAATAGTGGCCATAGCATAATTTATTCTATTATTGGCCCAAGGTATTATCTCAAATTGTATGTTGGCAATTTGATGTTTGAGAGTATATACCATCTCCTTATAGGGTACCAACTTCTCATCCTTGGTCTAGTACTGGACCATGACCTGATTGATAATTAACTAGGAATCACCATACACCAATAAATGTTAAATGTTCCATTGTACTACTTGACAAAGCCCTATAATGAGTGTCTTATACTTGACCATGTTATTGGTATAAATAAATCTAACACAAAAGGACTTGGGAATGATATCCCCTTGTGGCATAACAAATAATATTCTGGTGCCTAATCCACGAGTTGTGAAAGATCCATCAAAGTACATCTTCTACTATTCGGCCTCAAGAGGTGCATATACTTATTCAACGGTCATAATAGCCTTATCTATAAATCTAAATGTAAGAGGTTGAGTATCTTGAAGAGGAGCTTCAACAAGATAATTTGCAAGTATTTGCCCCTTAATGGACCTTTGGTTGGCATATTCAATTTCAAACTTGCTCAATAACATGATCTATTTTGCCATATATCCTAGTAAAGCTAATTTGGAAAGTAGATACTTGAGTGGATCTACTTTGGTGATAAAAATGGTCTTGTTATTTAGTATATTATGATGTAATTTTTGAATTACAAACACCATTGTTAAACAAGCCTTTTCAATCGGTTATAGCTATGTTCATACACGCCTAATGTTAAACTAAGATAATACATGGAATGCTCCTTTCCTTGTTCATTGTGCTATGCTAAAAGTGACCCTAGGGCATTCTTGGTTGCTGACAGGTAAAGAAGTAATGGCTTGTTTGGCATTTGTGGTAACAAAACAGGTGGGTTGGCAAGATATTCTTTAAGATGATTGAATGATTTTTGACACTCTTCATTATAGGATAATGTAACACCTTTCTTAAATAAGTGCGTAAATAGATGGCATTTGTTGGCTAATTGTGAGATGAAGTATATGCAAATTGAATCTTACCTTGTAAATTATAAAACTACTTCAAGGTAGATGGTGGTGGAATTTTTGTAATTTCATGAACTTTAGTTGGGTCAACTTTAATGCCCCTATGAGAGATAATGAAACCTAATAGTTTTTCAAAAGTGATGTTGAATACACATTTATTTGGATTAAGCCTAATGTTTTAATCACAAATTCCATCAAATATTCTTCGTACTATGGTTGAGTGATCAGCATGGATCTTTGATTTACCCAAGATATCATTGACATAGTCCTCAATAATGTTGTGCATCATGTCATGAAAATTCACTATCATAGCTCTTTGGTAAGTGGCTCTAACATTCTTAATTCCAACCAACATTACCTGATAAAAAAACATTCCCCACATAGTAGTTAATGATGTCTTGTGTTGGTCTTTCGATGTAACTATGATCTCATTATAACCTAAAAATCCATCCATTAGAAAGAACATTTCATAGTTGATCGTTAAATTGAATATCATGTCAATATTAGGCAATGGGAAGTCATCTTTCAGGGGGGCTCTGTTGATATCTCTAAAATCAGTGCAGATCTTGATACTTTGGGTTTCTTACTTACTGGCATAATGTTTGAAATCCACTTTTCATAGTCGATCAACCTCATGCATTTCACGTCTAAGATTTTTTCAAATCTTTCTTTACTAACAAAACAATACGAGGATGTATTTCATGCAACTTCTATTTAACGGGCTTGGCATCAGGATGTACAATGAGATAGTGTACAACTAAGGTGGGATCCAAACTTGGCATGTTTGAATAGGCCTATGCAAATATGTCAACAAACTCTTCCAAAAGGGTTATAAAAGCTTCACGTTCCTTCTTAGAGAGGGATGCACTTAGTTTAATCCACTTTGGGTCCTCTGGAGTCCCAATATTTAGCTTTGAAGTGTCATCCACAAGAAGTGTAGAACTATCATTTAGAATAGTTGGTAATGAGTTGAATTGATTAGCAATGACAAAGTCCTCCAAATGGACTGGATTGTCTAATTATCCTAAATAAGATGAATTAGAATATCCTAGTGTTAGCATCGGCCATGATACAAATACCTCAGGGCGCTCTTGAATAATCTATGCAAAAGCATATCACTCCTCAGTATGGATATACGATCCATAAATAAACTGTGGACTATAAGTATCATGTGATTCATAGGAAGAGGGGTGAATTTCCCCATCTAATGGTGTTAGAAACTGGTTTTCACCAAGAGACGTGTCTTTCTCTTTAATTTTCCCCTGGTCAGAAAGTGCCCCAAAGAGGTTTTCACTTTTAAACCTCAATGTTTGATTTTGTTTTTGTTTTTGGCTAGGGAAGATCACCCGCTCTCTGAAGTAGGAAGTAGGATCCAATCTAATATCAAAGCCCACTTGTGGTCTCCAAGAGGAATATGACTCTTCAATCCCTTAAATTCGTATATGGCCTCATCATTTTCAAACTCATCTAATGACATTGTTGACTCTTGTTGGTCCCAGTCTATCAATTATGGATGGTAAAGGGATAAATATGAAGGTTAACAAATAAGGCTAATGGTGAAAATGGCATGCGGGTTAAATAAATTGTAAGGTTAAGGTCATCTTAGATGATATAATCAGACCATACATCATTATCGACATCATTATCGCTAGTCATTGATGTTGGAACATGAATAAGGTATGCGGGGTCACCCCCAGGTAGTTTCAATCTGATACCATGGGTTACCTTGTATTTGGTCATTGAGACTAGTTCGATCATGCCTTATTGATATAGCCTAAGGCCCCTGCCTTCATAAGCTAGGTGATCCATAATTTAGTTGGGAATAAGATACTTTGTATTTTGGTAATAATTGGCTAACTCATCAATGTAGAGCCATGAATCATCTTCTGCTAAGGGGTCATGTTCTAGGCCAAAGGTCAGTTTAAAAGTAATGGGCTTGTTCAATAGAGATTTTACTTTGGTTTCCCACTCCATATGAGTAGTTTTGGCCTTAGGTCTCCCACAAGCTTTAGGATTTATAAGCAATTTAGCAATATGAAATGCATTACGAGTGTTCGATTCTCCAAGACCTTTGTAAGTTATATAGAAGTGGTTGGAAATTTATGGTGAAGGCATGGCTGAGGTAGAGGCTAAGTTGTCTGGGTCAATGTAATTAGCTTATAGGCCTCATTCAATGGATTTTCCCTTCTTGAAATTTTTTGTCTAATTTTGGCATAGGATTCATGCCAAATTGGTAGTTGTAGGTTTTATACTCAATCTCAAGGCATTTACAATACTGATATGGTTGAAAATCAGTTGGTATAGTTACTTACATTCTTGAATGTGGAAATTTTGTACACTGATGTAATGTAGAAGGTATAGCCCTGATTTAATGGATTCAAGGTCAGCCCAATAATAGATTATAAGATAGTTCCAAGTCTAAAACATGGAATAGAGTATCATGGGTCACTAGCCCAATGACCACTAGCAAGATAATAGTACCTTGAGATTCCCGCTCTTCATTATCATATGTCTTGATAATGATGGTATCTGGTTGTAGGTCAGTTACTATATATCCAAGATGTTTGACCAACTTTAAAGACACAATGTTGAGACCCAAACCATTGTCTATAAGGACACATTTAAATCAATGGTTTATTATATTGACTTCAATGTGCAATGGGTTATTATGCAGAGGGTACATAGAAGACATATCACTTTGGTCAAAGGTGAGACATTGTCTAGGAGCCGAGTGTCCTACCATGGATTGGAATTCGTCTAGAGTGATATCATTTGGCACAAGGGATTAGTTCAAATATTTATTTAGGATGTCTTTGTGGATGGTAGACGTATGCAACAAATCCATGATGGATGTGTGTGCAAGTGTCTTCTTTAGTTGTTCCACAATTTCATAGGTCTTCCCCTCAATTTGTCAGTCAGTTTATTTTTTATAGGCACAAAAGGTTGATTAGGCTCATTTTTAGTATTTGGTTGCAGTCCTTTGATAGTGACTCTGGCTCATCAAGTTGCGATTATGCAATATCAATATGTAACTTGGCTTTGGTAGTTGGTTGGGTAAGTAATGAGGCTGCGAATGAGGATTCTTGGATGGTATGGTGCCTGATTGTCAACATAGTCCATATAAGAATCCCTAGCATAGGGAGGTTGGTAGGTATTGTTTGGAAAATAGGTGTTGTCGGGCAAAGGTCTAGATCTATTTATAGTTGGTCTAGGGTTAATAGCGATGGTGGCAACATGACTGCCTAAAAAGTGTCGTACTATTAATGATAGTTTAGTGGAAATACTAAAACAAGATAGATTTACAGCTATAACCAAAATAAATAACCAAATTTACAAGTACGAAAAAGCAAATATAAGAAAAGCATGAGACCATAAAAGGTATATTTATCATTCCCATAAATGGTCTCTGATTTACACTTTCCCGTACAATTACTTATAAAAGCTTCCAAATGGCCCATCACATTCCTCTATGACTCTTCACTCCTTATGACCTTTTGACTTCTTTTGATACATCACATCTCCATTTTTTCCTTTTTATTACAAATAATGGTGAATAATACTAAATATTATTGCCCTTTACCCCTGCTAACACTCACCCCTACTTAAAAGGTGTCTTGTCTCAAGACACACAAAGGTCCTAAAAATTCAAGTTTTCACAATTTTGATCCATTACAAATGCATTTGAGAACCTAAACTACTCCTACTCCTACTCTCCACAACCTCTCATGCTAGAGCCTCTCATATCTCCTATAACTAATTACTCTAACTTCAAATAGATTTATAACTTTACAAAATTATAAACAACTTTTTTTGTTTTGGACCTCTCCATATCTTACATATAAAGACATATCTAATATAGGTATTTCATATTAAAATGGAACTTAAATATTTGTATCAAAAGAAAGAGTTTCAACTATTTTTCTAGTATGAGTCCCATACATAAAATCTTCACGGCCATTAGAAAGTTAGTCAATCTTTGAATGTAATAGTATCTCAACTATTTAAAATAGACAACACCGTCCTAGCATAATTAATTACATGGCATTTTGTGATCATATTTTTGAAGCACCAACTCTTTAGATCTGTAACACTGTATTTCTAAGTTTTTTCACCATACTCCAAAGTTCTCGTGTTCTCCATCATGTATGAGACCCAATTGATCGTCAGAGGCTGAATGTGATATTGTCGGAGGCATTGAAGTGTTGTAGTGAGAATTCCCAGTCAAAGCTATTGCATTGTAGCCATATTTATCCAAATAATATTTGGTGAAGATTTGCATTCCTCCCTCCAAGTGGAGTATCAGATTAAGAGTGTAATTTTATAAGATATAGCATCGCCATATTCCATCCATACTCACCTTGAGCCTCACAATAATCTTGAGTCACATTTCATCCATATCTCTATCTATAACGCTCCATTATAATTTCATGTAACCATCATCTACCATGTCTTGGTTGACTCGCAATTTTGTTACTTGCCATACTCCTATACTCCCATTCTCTTTGCTTTTGCAACTTCTAACAACCATTATATTCTACCATTCATAGCACAGAAACCATATTTTTGTGTCCCAAAAATCATTGCAATTTATGAAAACATGCCACGTTGGTATTTCATAAAATATGTGGGGGGCAAACTCTATTTGTCTTTGTCAATAGAGCCCACTTGTGTTATCACCATCACACCACTATTTTTCTTCCTTCAATGTAAATACAGAACCTAAATGAAACCTAATATGGAAATAAATCCATTGTTTGAGCCTTTCCATGGTCTTAAAAACCCCCACACTTTCATATTTAGACAACAAAGGAAATCTGTAGACGGTTTCTACCTTTAGACTTATTGCTAGTGAAATCTTGTTCTTTACATGGCACACTATAGAGCACACCCTCGAGCATCAAGAACAAGGTGATAACCTCAAAAATATCAATGCACTCCAAAAACGAATATGTTCACAACAACATTAATGAAAAATTATCTCTATTGTGTTGTAATGTGTGCGATTAAAAGTTCCACATGTACCTTTCCTAACTATGATGTTCCCATTGGATACTAATGCAAATAATGAGAAACCCTTCAACTTATACATAGTGTTTAATCCACAATTGTAGCCTGCTACCATGAATTTGGTCATGGATGCAATTGTATATAGTTCTTAATTCAATTTCCATGACCTTTTCTCCACCAACTTATACTCTTCGATATTCCAGGGTTTGAAGACCGACAACATATTCTTTGATATTCTCCATTAGCTTGTGTAATGGCTTTCAAAAGATTTGTATTGCTTATTGGATGAGGATAGAAGGATGGATGTTAGTAATGGGATATACCTGCACCAACCACAAGGACCACTCCAACCATATTGCCAAGTTGATGAAATGCTACACAAGGGTAGTTTCAACACAACACCCCCCCCCCCCCCCCCCCCCCCCCCCCCACACACCACTAAACAACAATGTTAAAAAAGGTCCAAACTAGGGAATAAAAAGCCTCCAAATAAAACTAATGCTTGTGCTCAAATCACACAAGTAGCCACACCATTATTAATGATAGTTTCATGGCAAGACTTTTAAAACAAGATAGATTTATAGTTATAACCAAAATAAATAATCAAATTTGCAAGTATAAGAAATTAAATAGAATAAAATTATGAGAGCATAAATGATATATTTCTCATTCCCACAAATGGTCTTTGATTTACACTTTCCCATACAATTGCTTATAAAAGCTTCCAAATGACCCATCACATTCCTCTATGACTCTTCACTCCTTATGATCTTTTGACTTCTTTTGACCCCTCACATCTCCATTTTACCCTTTACCCTTACTAACACCTACAACATTGTTATATGTATACGCAATGATATGATGACCTCCTTGGTTGGTTTGATCATTTTGCCCTTAGTTCTGACCATTTTGTTGTTGTTGTTGTTGTGGCTGGCATTATTGTTTTTGATTTTGTGGTGGAGTTCTCTGTCATCGTTATTGTTGGTACTACTACTAGTTGTTATTTTTATGTTGGGGAAATGGATTTTGGTAGATACCCAATTTATGATTATTCATAGGAGCATGGGTGTTTCTTTCTATCTCTCAATTTTCTAGCATATTCTCAATCAAATACCTGAGTTGGATAAACCATTTTATAGAATGTCCTCTGACACGATGATACTCACAAAATTCATGTTCCTTGTAGTAGTTAGGAAAAGGAATCCCTTCAGTAAATGTCTTTGGTGTCGACTAACTTATCATATTTATTTGAATCAATATTTGCAACAAAAATTTAATAGGCTCTCCAAGGTCACTAAATTATCGAGCAATGGGTGGTCTTCTCCTCGGGGGAGGGGCTTGCAATTGGTTTTGATTTTGTGGGGGTTGGTTTTTTTAAGGTCCTAGTTGAATGTATAGAGGAGGTGATTGTTGAGTGGGTAGAGGTAAATAAATAGTCAGTATTTTCACCATCTAAACATGGCATGATTCAATAACCCCATTACCAACAACATTCTTATTACAGTTGTAGAGTTTAGGTCTTTCATTGTTGTTGGCTTGAGGTGGTGTTGAAGCCGATATTTGAATTGGGTTCTGATTATGGTTTTGGCCTTGATTTTTGTTTTGGTTCTGACTAGAAGAGGATAGTTTGACTATGTATTTGTTGACAAGGGTATCTTAATCTGTATTCCTTTCATTATAACCTCTTCAAATATATGAGACATTATAACTCGAGATGGTAGTATATCTTGTTATTTAAGCTCATGGTAAATATCACGACCAAATATTTATCTAGTAGATTATGAGTAAATTGGCTTACTAATGCTCTCCAATGTTACAAGTATGTAACAAAGCTTTCACCAGTATTCTTTTTAGCTTGGACTAGATCCACAATAGTAATCTCATGTTCGAGATTATATGAAAAGTGTTGTACAAAATTCTCCAAGAGATCATCAAAGTTGGGTACAGAGTTCTTTTGTAATTTCAATAGCCATTCCAAGGCTTGTCCAGCTAGACTACTTGGGAAGAGTAAAAGTAAGTATATGTCATTATATGCCAGTAGTTGGCAGGCAACAAAGAATTCCTTAAAATGCTCTCTAGGGTCACCTTTGCTTTTGTATTTGTCAAATTTAGGTGGCTCATAACCTGGTATAAATAGTATTTACACATACTCCATGTTGAATGGGTAAGGGCATATCTCATCTAGTTTTTTTTTGTTTGTTTTCCAACCTGCATAGCTTAAATTGCATCCTTCATTTGTTTCAACTCTTGAGCAATGAAATTAGAGGGAGTCATTTGTTGTTGTTAGGGTTGTGTAGTCAAAGGTGGATTACCTTGACCGAGGTAGGTATATTGTGGGATGTTGGTTGAATTGGCTGGATGACCAGGTATACATATCCATGCATTAGGATTATACTATGGATATGGAATATGTTGTTGTTGAAGCATATTATGGTTTGGGTTGGCTACATAGCCCTAGCTAGTGAATTGTGGCTATGGTAATGGCATTTGGCTCTACAGAATGTGTTGTTATTATTGGGTTTGGGAGGGAACTTGTTACCTACTTGTTGAACCCTATTATATATAGGGAACACTTTGTTGACTAGATCCCTATTATTAGATGTGTTGGTAGTTGGATCCTTATTACATGTGTGATACTTGTTGGGTGAAAAATAATTGTTGCCTATCCCTTGGTACCTATTGTATGTAACAATCTTGTTGTTGGCTAAACACTTGTTGGATCGGTACTTATTGTTAAGTAACACCTGTTGTTAAAATGACACTTGTTGTTGGTTAAGCAACTATTGGGGGTTTGACAATTGTTAGTTTGGCAAATGTTGGTTTGCAAAATGTTGTTATTGACTAACTAGCACTTTGTGATGAATATAAATACATTTTTGGTTAGGCAACATATGTGGTTGATTAGCTATATTGGTTTGTGCTTGTTGTGGTAGAACATTCATTGTCACCTATTGAGGTGTAGTGTTTTACACTTGTTACGATGGTAAGTTGGTTTGTTGTTGGCTTGTTGCCCCTATTGTACATTCAAGGAAGTAGCTAGTTGAGGAGTGGATATTGCTTGCTAATTTTGAGAAATAGGCATACCTATTCTTTATTGTTGTCATCCAATCATGGCATTATTCAAAGGAATCTATTATGTATTGCTTGGTGGTAATTTAGACCCATTTTGGTTTAAATTAGACTGCACTTATGTGTCATCCACAACATTTTGAGTTAGGTCTTCCATTTGAGCAACATTATATTCCATCGAAATATGGACATTATACATGTCACTAACTAACGTTCTTTGGCTAAATGGGTGTACATTTTGGCTTACATAGCCCAAAATGTCTATTTATTGCCTTGTTGATGGAGCTATCTCAATAAGTGGCATGTTAGAAACAACCCTTACATTAATATTATGAGCTAGGTTGAGATAGTTTTGGTACACTTGTTGTACCTATTCTATTTTTTTGTCTATAATACCTTTCCCTTTTGCAAACATATTTTGGTCTTGTTGTGGCATTTGGACTAGAGATTGACTATAATTAGTTTATGCCTATTCAAATGGTTGAATTTGAGGCACATTACTAAGGGTTCTAATCAAACTAATCAAACTTTCATGTGGGAAGTCTGATGAAAACTTAGCCCCTACTTTGATAGCTCTAACAAGCACTTCATCTTTATTCTCTAACAAATGACATTCAAAAAAGTAAGGATCATAGCTTGTTTACATTGGTGTCGAAACATAGTAGGGCTCTTGTTGTTGGTTTTGTTCAATTTTAGGTATCGTTTGAGAAAGGTACTATGCCATTTGCTTTGGTTCTTGGCCTAGATAAGGAGGCACAATTACCAAATATTACACTAAAGAGTCAAGCCTTTGTTCAACATATGGGATGTTATAAGATGGATATGGATCCATCTCACAAGCTACGTCGTCATACAACTCTTGAACAAAAGGGTCATTGGTCACAAAGTTATTATAGCCTGGATCATACATGATTTTACTATGTGTGTAATGAGGCATGTTTAAATCCATGGATAGATCACGTGAAAAACAAAGGGTCTAAGGGTAACAAACAATTGATGTCTCAAAACAAAGGACCTTTGGCTTTGTAAAAGAGGTACAAAGGAAACAATTAAACTAGGCAAAGGTAAAACAAAACAAACACGATACCAATCTAACAAAATGATATTTATTTGCCCAAAGGCAATTATAATCAATAGCAAAATTAATACAAAGGCTCAAACTCATATGTGGCTAAAGTACTTATTTGCCTAGAGGCAATTATAATAAGTGACAAAAGTGTCTAAACAAAGTAGAACAATTACAAACTAGGATCACAAGATAGCAATGATTTCCCCCAAAGCAGTTATAATCGTTATAATATAAAAAACAAGGTTAGACTCAAAAATAAAGAACTTAAGTAAGAACTCAAAATCAAGCTAAATTAAGGTAATTGAATTGGGTGACACTCAGTAATTAGCTCACTAAGACTCATTATTTGATTCATAAGAGACTACGGGAACAATGGAAATTAGACACTCAAAATTTGGCACAAGAAACTTCAAACAAAATAAGTGGCAACAACTTTGCTCAAAAGGACACTCAAAATAAGGTACAAAACAAACAACAATCGCTAGGTCTAGGCAAGGGGTCTTTTAGATCAAATATAAAAGTAACCTAAGTAACACAATCTAAGCACAAAAAGGTAAATTACCTAAGCCCAAATTATACGAGGCTTCGATGTGAACTTGATTAGTTTAGGATTTACAATTTGAAACATTGAGTTTCAGATTTAATGTGAAAAGACTCAAATGTTCTAAGGCAAAAGAGCTAAACCAAAAAGGGCAGTGTAACCACATGTTTGAAACAAGAAAGGTAAGAGAGGTACAATAATAGTTTGGAACTTGGTTTCAAGAGCAAAGAGAGATTTGGAATAATTTAGGCAACGTAATAACGCTCCTTAAACAAATGCCATGGTAAATGGTTTTGGACTAAAATATCTAAGGCAACTATTTGGGATGAAATGGGTAGTGTAGTAATACCCCGTTTAAACAAGTGACACATAAATAGTTTTGGAACAAATTTTTAATGCAACAAGTGTGGCACAAACAAACAAAGTAACACCTCTTAGACTAAAGGGGTGTGAAAACAATGTGATGTTTTGGACTTGTTTTGACGCAACAATACAAATAAATAATTTTAGTTTAAAAACACATATGTAAATAAATAAAAAATAGAAGTAACACTAATGGCTCGTCCTATATCTAAAATTGACACAGGCGTATATAGCTTATGTCAAAGTTTCCTCCGATATACCAATGCTTGTGAGGAATTAAGTGTTAATCAAAAAATTAAAGTACACGTGTAGGTAGAGTTTTTACGTCCCCCTCTATCTATCAAGCATTAATATGTGGCATGAACTTAGAGTGAGCAACACTTGGTATTTGACAAGAAATTATGTGGCAAGTGGGATTTTGACTAAAATTTTTAAATCTCAAATGTACTAAATGGTCCCAAGTGTGATTAACACAAGGGTGCAATCATGTCAATTAAGTCCAAACCACCTAGCTTGTTATGTAATGATTTAGTCCTTTACATAATGAATTCATTTGTGTACTTAGTGAATTTTGATGTCTGGCTACAACGTGGCCCGAGTACTTGTGGGGATGGTCAGGCTAACTAGTCACCACTATCTCATCTAATGCTTTTCTTGATTTGTATACCCCACCATGGAGTGGGGTTGGTATTATGCTGGGAGATGAAACCCCAGGTCAACACACCCCTAAAGAACTTGTGAGGGAGAATCAAGTTCTTGCCCACAAGCCAAATGCATAAAAAGAAACAAATAAAAAATGAAAGACTTTAGAGGTCATTTTTGGGTCACACAAGTCACTCAGAGCTTGGGGAGAACATACACGACATTTTTTTTGACATAACTTTTCAAACAATGATAATAAACTGAGTGTTTTTGGTTACTCGAGTTCCCAAAAGGGGAAGAGTGGAAAGCATACATGCAATAGTTTCTAATTTGCCACAAATAAGAAAATTAGTCTAACAAACTTTGAAACTTAGCTAATAACAAAAAATAAACATAAATCAAAAACAACTCTTAAGAGCTCTAACTAAAATGTGTATTCCTTTTAATAACACTAAATCGAAGTGTGATTAAAATTGTGGCCCCTTGGCCTTGTTTGTACTTGTAAAAAACTTTGAAAGCAACTAAAAGACAAGTGTGATTAAGTGGATTTTAAGCACCAAACAAAATTTATGTGAGTTTTCTACTATACTTAAACTTCTCTCTCTCCACCTTAGGTCCTACAAATATTAAGGGGTTTGCGTGCCTAAAAGAAAAAAAACAAGTGAGTAAACATAAAACTATTTTGATCTGTCAGGTTTTATAAAAACACAAAGTGAAGTCATTGTTTAGCAGGGCAAAGCCCATAATTTTCTACAAATATAGACACAAAGAACAACTTTGGTGAAGTTGTCATTTAGCAGGGCAAAATTGCTGATTCAGTCAGGTGAAGCTGTTAAAATAGGTAGTAAAATACTAAAACAAAGAGTAAATTCAGCTTGCGAAGCCACCATTTAGCAGCAATAAAGCCATCGATTCTACAAAGCTGTCGTCTAGCAAACCAAAGCTGTTGTTATAAAGCCATCATTTTTGCAAAATTAAAGATCATAAATAAAGAAGGAAATGGCAAAGCCATCGTTACACAGGGCAAAGCTACCATTTACTCAAAAAATAGAATGATGTATATTTCAAGGCTAAAACTCTAAACTTGAAGAATTAAATGCACTTGTTAATTTACAAATTTCTTACCTCTTTTGTCAAATTTGATGCTTACTTGTTGGCATAAGGATGTTCGTGCTCAGCCTATGACGATTAGAGTCTTCTAGTAATGCTCTTCCATGGTGGTAACATATCTCTAATAGTCACTTGTGGCTTGGTGTGAAGCTTGACATAAATTGGGCATTATAACATTACTCTCAAAGGCTTTAAGAAGGTATTCCAATAGAATAACCTTACACACAAAAGCTTGTTGGCATATGGTGTGGGCACTTGTATTTATAACTCAAAGAATTAACTCTAACCCTAGGGAGGTTAGGTTAAATTCTAATTTGGTTTGAGTCTAAATTAACTTATGTTGAGTCAGTGTAAATCTGGATTGGGTTAAAGTACTCATGAAATCTTGACACCTCATTTTCAGATATTTGTGAGGCATAACAATCACTTTAAATATTTGTGAGGTGTGACTCATATTTTTGAATATTTAAGAGATAATAAATCACTTTATTAACTTATTTGACCTTTGACTTCATATTTAGCTAAAAATGTTTTTTTTAGTAAATAAAATTCACTAATTTGATTTGAAAATTTTTTAGGCAAGTTAATTAGGATTTGCAATGTAATTAGTTTTGCTTAGCGCTTTTTGGCTTTGGTAATTGTTTTAAATGTTTTCAATTAATAGCTTGATAGGGCAAAAGTACCAAATTACTAGCTCCTAATTTGACCAGGGTTAGAACCAAACTGGGTTAGTGATGTATACATGATAATACACCAAATAAGCTAATCTCATCAGTTTTTGAGCAATTAAATCGCTTACACGGATGAAATTGAGCAATTCAAGTGATTTCTAGGCTTAGATGTGTCATTTGCTAGAAATTGAACTGAATTTTGATTTAGGCATGAAAGTGGCCAAAACTAAGTGTCTACAATGTGTACCTGCAAAGGTCATCTCGGTCTAGAGGAACCAAAGGGCACTTATCATTGGTTATCCATACCCACTTTATCTCTCCCCTAACCTGAACCATCATAAAAATTCTATTACACAAAAGGCACAAATATTTTTCATTGCTAAAATATTCCCATATAGATCTTGTAAGTTTGTAAATGTTACAGTCCTATTTCCTCCTTGAGAGGCCAGTATGTCAGCCCATTCACACACATCATTTCCTACTACCGTTGAATGTTGCCCATTGCATCGGCTGACATATTGATCTCCCACGACATTCTTTGGAAAACATCTTGAAGTTGAATTATATACCCATTTACGTGATTCACTCTACATAAATTTATGTGACACACATTCAACACATTTACGTCGGTAGCTTTCCTACATATTAAAGAAATCAGGTAATCACTGGATCTAGAATGCAAATGCAACTAAAAATAAAACATTAAAATGCCACAACAACAAACTAGAAACTAACCTAAAACAATCAAGATGAGTCGTAAATGACTACACTACCTTACCTTTCAATGTTGTTCCTCGAATTACGGAAGGAATCTCCTAGTTGATGGTTTTAGAATATGAACCCCGAGATGACGGTTGTAAGCTATTTAGGGACTCTGGTATCCATAGTACAAAAGCATATATATTAGGAAGAATCTCCTACTAGAGCAGCCACAAGCTTACAACAAATAAACCCATAAAAGATGTCTATAAAAGAAATGAACAATATGCTAATTTGTTATCAAAATCTAGTATGGGTTTTTTGTGCAGCGAAAATCTAAGATCCATGATTTCAAATGTATAGAAAGATCAACAAATTGAATGAAAAATAGAAATGCGTATCCCCAATGATAAGGTAAGCATCCCTGACCACAAAATGCCCTGGTCTATTTGCGGATGTAAGGAATCTTTATGAACGAGACTTTGCCTGGAAAAACTTAGGCACAATGAGCCCCACTAGCTGTAAAAAATGAGTGGTACTGTATCACTCCTTTAAATGTGGTCCCATCCCATTGAAGATTTTGAAACAAACTAAGCATATTTGATATGCGGCCAAATGCCATCCACATTGATAAGTGACATAAGTTGTGCTTCGATTAGCAATCCACGTACTATACTGCACCAAATAATTCAATAACTTTATTTGTATTTTGTCCTCCTTACCTTGACTTACATGAAGGGAGCCATAACATGTCAAATTTTGAACCAATCAAATGTCGATAAAGTTATTTTATTTATGTATTTTATTAAATAAAAGGCAACTTTTTGAAATTCAACATTAACATTTTGAATGAATTAAAATGAAAATTCTTTTTAATTGGATATTCTAATAGCAATTAATCATTGATTCTTTAAGTATCCCTCGGGGCTACTAAGTGTTAAGTTAGAATATCAACGCTTACTAAAAGGAGTCCCAAGTTTAAAATCTTGGAAGCAAGTCAAGTTGGGATAATAGGAATAAACTGCCTTGATTTCGTTGAGTGTGCGCCAACTTGAAGATGGGAGTTCCAAACCGAGCCACTAGGGGTCTCCCTCACTCCGCGCTGTGTTTATCGAAGCAAGACAAGGGTTATAGTCACTGTAAACTCGAATTAGAAGCCTAGACATAGCAAGAGTCAAACAAGATAAAACATGAAAGTGGGTATAAGCCACGGGAATAGAAACCCAAACTTAAGTGGAGATGATGACAAATTGCTCCCTGTATATATTAAAAAAATAAAAAAAATCCATGTATATATATTAAAAAAAAAGAATACTTATTTGTAAAAGCCAAAAAGTTCGGACAGCTTCGGACAGCGTCGGAACCTCTCGCCACAAAAGTAAGAGTAGCCCTCTCGATACGAGGGGTCCACCGGAAGGAACCAGGATCAATTTAAAGAACAAATTTGAAAATAAGTGAAAAATATGGATAAGTGGATCATGGGGTTGGGTGGATCAGAATTCTGTTGTCTTTTATTTTTTCAAAAACACAATGCTAACGAGCGTGCCTCCCTGTGTGCTTGAAAAGGGGTAATAGTTCAACTTGTTTTGTGAAGGCTGGAAGATTATCTTGAGCATATACAGATGTACGTCAACTCTTCTTATTTCTGGTCTAAATATTATTGCATACGCTTGTTGGGGGTTACTGGTTTTCTTACTCTGCTCTTTTAACTTTGAGAATTCACGAATCCATAAAAACTATTTGAAATGTAGATTAAAATGTCATTGAACTCTATAGTTGAGAATTTTTTAACTTTGCATTAATAAAGTTTTGAAACCATCAAATTTGAAACCCATTTCTGCTATAATGCTGGTATAACTGATGCTTTCTGCATTCTTCGTGGGAGACGAATGAGTTGGGCATGTTTTCTGGAAATGTTATCTTCTAGAACCTTTTTTTTTTGTGGCTTGGAAAAATTCAATTATTTATCTATCGCCCCACGTCTGTGACAAGGTCTTGTTTTAGGGATACCTGGATGATCGGACATAGCTGCAAAGAGACATGGCATAGTCTAAGGCCGTCCGCCACTGCTTTCTGTTGTAGAAAAAGACACAGGGAGAGCTTTCATGAGGACTGTTGCCTCTCAGCTTAGGATTAAAGGCTTTCTTAGAGACATTGGTTTCCTTCATCCCGACTTAGCGATAGCCACTCCTTAAGTCTATCTAAGAAGAGCTTGTGGCTTCTTTCAGTGTATCTTAATTATCATCAGGTAGGAGGTGCTTGTCTTTTATTTTACCATATCTAATGATCTACAATCTACACATTCGGATGGTGCTTTCTTTTTGGTAAAAATAATCAGCACATTGAAGGGAGGTTCGGACAGTTGTATATATCTTTTCTCTATCGATTCCTAGATTTTCTTTTCAATTTCTTGTTTTTTCCATTAGCTTAGTCTATACAGGTATCTAAATGTTGGTTTACTTTTACTCTGAATTTCAATTTAATGGTGTATGTCTCTTTGGCAGTATGTAATGGTTGCCCCTGATTTTTCTTTTTTTAAATTTTGTCTATTGTTTTCAGAATAAGACAGGAGAATGCAGAAGGGTTTTATGATTTGCAACCACCCATCACATTGAGCACATACATACATACATACATACACATATATATATATTTATATATATTTCAAGGAAAATAAGGTAGAATTACATTAAGACATGTCATTGCAACTCAATTTAAAAATCAGATAGTTTCAATTTTAAATCAGAGCTGGAAATACTCCATTTACAGCGGATTTTCACCATTGAATGCTCAGATCAAAACTCCATGCCCATTGTCCCAACTCCATGAAAGTGGTGCTAATCTCAAGGTGGGCGATTTGCTCCAATAAATCACATGCCCTCCATTAAATTCCAGCAAGTGGCTTAGAGGGGACGCCCAGCGAAGCAGAAGCCAATGAAAGAATATCCAGAAGGAATTTCACCAAATTATAAAACCCACACACCAAATCAAGCTCCACACACAACTCAAGAAAACTATGAAAATCTTCATTTATCCAATGCCAAAAATGCTCAACTAGCAAGATAAATACTGTAAAACCTCCAAACCAAACACCAACCAGCTAGGGTTGTTCACAATCCACCGAAACCAACAACGTGAGATGAGGGTTTTTGTCCTCAACCAACGGTAATTTTATTTTGGAAAAAAGGTCTCCTTAAGCTGCCAAAGTTCACATATCTCAATGAGAGGTCAAAGAGTGATTAAATAGAAGATGAGGGAGGGATTAAGGCAACTTCTATTTTGAAAATGCTTTTTTCCTTCAAAATCCGATGCCTTACTTTGCTTTATTTTAATATTTATCTTTAACATTTCAATATACTATTAAATATTTCTCAAAGGGGGCATCCAACATAAAGTACATTGTTCCCTCTTTTAAAACAACGTTGCTCAACTAGGCCAAGGGGGTCTTTTATAACCCTTGTTTATTCTCACTTAATTCAATTAGCAACTTTTTTAACTTGAGTGATGAATAAACAAATAATAACTTTGACTATTGAGAAAACTCACCCTTGCCAAAAATGAGAACTTTGCACTGTTGCTGAATAGGCGCTGAGACCAGTTACTAAATATAGCACTTACCGAAAATAGTGAGCCAAAACTCCAAACTGGCCTAAATAAAGCTCAATTGGAACTTACTAAAAATAGCAACTTTACTGAAGATATTAAATTACTAAAAATAGTAAACTATTAAAAATAGCCGTCACCACTGGAAAATATCCCAAAAAAACAAAAAAAACCCAAAAAACTCATCTCAGGTCGCCAAATTCCCTAACCAACGTCCACTTAGCCTATGGGAATTGGAATAGGCTAATGGTAACTCAGACTGGCTATGAACGAGAAGGGGACATTACACAGTCCAAGTGGTACGTTATTTGGGAATGTCATTGTATTGGCCAATTAAGGGATTTTATTTGGCCTCAATTTGTGTTTTAGGTTTTTCTTTTTTACCCTTTTTAATGAATTCCATGTAACTATAGTTGTGTTTTCTGACAAGTCTTTTAAGATGGGTATGTGATACTAAGGGTATGGTTAGATTGCCATTGTCTCTGTAGAGTTTTATCTTCTTTCCTTGATACTAAGGGCATGGTTAGTGTTGGGTGAATATTTTGTCAACCAGCTAACTGGTGAGCAAAATAGGTCTCTTCAACCACAGCATAGGGAGATTGGTCGGCCAGATGTGTAGGTTTACTACATCAACATGGGACAAATCTCTCATTTCATCAAGGGGAGGTTCCCTATGAATATGCAGGAGCTATATACTATATATATAAGCAGAAAATAACACTCAGGGGTAGGATACACCATCCATCTCTCTTCTTTCAAAGATGATATTCACAAACTAAGGAGAAATCCAGGTGAAGACACTGAAGGCACTTCTCTTCTTTCAAAAGTGTTCTTGCAGGGGACAACAGGAGTTCTTTTAGGTAGGATAAGTAACTGGTAACAGAGTGCAGAGTAACCAACAATCTAAGATGTAGCACAAAGTCTCCACCTTGATTGCCGAAGAGTGAAATACGAAGAACAATGGGGGCACAAAGTCGTCCCAAGGTCCTTTACACAGAAAGAAACTAAAAACACACACTGAAAACAATTATGTCAGCACAAAGTCTGAAAGTAACTGGTTTCAGGACACCTTCCTTATCACTTCCACTAGCTCTGCTTGCCAAATTAAATAAACAAAAACACATTCAGAAGACAGACATAACAACAATCTCCTAAAATGATACAAGCTATAACAGCACAAAGTCTGCAAACAACTTGCTTTTTCATTCAGATAAAATGATATGAACAACAATCTGAGCTCAAAGTCTCAGTATTCGCCTTTCAATTTGGGCAGAGTTTTGCTTCTGATAACGGGAAGATCTCTTTTTTAACAATAAAAGAGTTTACAATATATAGCGCTCCAAGAAAGACTTGGGCGCTTGTTTTCATGAAAAAGGCCCAAGCTGAATTGAATGCCTTCAATGCACCTTCAATTTTGTTTGGAGGGACCATGCTGGGAACAGTGCATTGCCATAGCTATGGCGTGTCCATTCCTCTAATATGTCTCTTCTTTAGTATGGACTGTCTGGTCCTTTTCCTGATGTCTGCGCAGCTGTCTAATTTGCCATTACTTCATGGAAGGAAAAAGAGGCCGCGTCCTTGATTTGGTGTGCTCAGAAGTTTACTTGATCCACTGTTTCACCTACTGGAAATAACTCTTTTGAAGAGATTTCTGGTCCTTTGGTCTCGTTCCCCTCTTTTTGCTACGATTTGAGCCCTCAGGCTATCTTTTCCCTTTCTGGTTTTGTCTTTTCCTGGCATTTGAGCTCTCAGGGCTATATCCTCGGCTTTGCTGGCTCTTTACGCTCTTCCAGCAGCGGTTATTCCCTTTGGCGTTTTGGCCTTTGAATGCATACGAGCCCGTCATCCTCCTTAGCAATTCCTTCGTGTCTTTTTCGCTTGCTTTGACCGCTTTCTGCTGATCTTAGCAAGTGACAAGTGGCGTTTTCCGCTTTTGAGAGTCTTGCGGAAGATGACACGTGGCAGCATCCGCTTACTTTATCAACTCACCCGAGACCCACCACAGTCTTTACGAAACGAAAGGGAGAGACCGCGGATGTTGACACTTGGTGGCTTCCGTCGAGATTTTCAAGGGACACGTGGCATGTTCCGCGTTATCTAGCAATCACACGGACGATGACACTTGGAGCGCTCCGCTCTCGAGCTTTTTCCCTTCGGGCATTCCTTTGGTCAGGGTTATTTCCTTCGGATGGAATTCCTTCGGGCTTTGCCTTAGTCATTTTTCCGCGGAAAATACTTCCGAAAGAATTCTAACGGCTCTTTCACTTAATAATTTCCTTCGGAAAAAAAGTCTGAAGGAAATGTTCCCTGTTGGCCTTTGAACAAATCCGAAGGAATTCTATCTTTTCGGTCAGTCGCTTGGTTCTTCCTTTAAGTTCTGCGCTTTATTTGAATTTCAATAGATATTCCCTTACTTTAAATTTGACATCCGCGGGGCTGTCAATGGTCGCTAGCCGCTTGAACCATGTTGAACCTTAAACCTTTGAACCCGCTGAAAGTACATTGGTTCATTGGTTCATCGGTTCATTCTATCAGTTTTGTTCCATCGCTCCCTGATTCAATTGCTTTCCCGCTCCTTGGTTGAACCATCCGTTGAACCACCTGTTTGCTGCTTCTTTCCTTGACTGAGGCCGCCTTTGAACCTTTGAACCCATGAACCATTGAACTTTGAACTCTTTCGGTTCAAAGTTCAATCGATTCATTGGATCATCCTTTGTCCGTCACTTCCTTGTTCTTTCTAAGCTCTTTGATCTTCATTGCACTGGTTGAACCTTTGACCCTGTGAATTCGTTGAACCTTTTGGTTCAAGGTTCAACGGTTCAATCAGTTCATTCTTTTTATTTGGCTAAGTCCTTTTGATCTTTTTGAACCAAACGTGTTGAACCATTTGGTCGTTGAACCATTGAACCCGTTGAACCTTTGAACCAAAGTGGTTCAATGGTTCAACGGTTCAATGGTTCGAGCCTTCTTCTTTTTGATAAGTGTTTTGAAGCCGTTGAACCTTGAAGCGGTTGAACTTTGAACCTTGACAAATGCGCTTAACTCTTGCTGATGACGTTGAACCTTTGAACCCATTGAACCCGTTGAACCAAAATGGTTGAAGGTTCAACGGTTCAATGGTTCAATCCTTGCTTAGAAGCTTGCCGATGGACATTTTGGTTGAACCTTGTCGTTGAATCAACCTTGAAATCGCCCAAGTGTTGGAAATTTGTTCTTTTGATTGAACTCGCCTGCAGAAGCCTTTGAACCTGTTGAACCTGCTAATTTCAAGCACGTTGAGTTTGTAGAAGCATATCTGCAGAGTTCGTAATTTTAAACCTGCAGAGTCCGTAGATTTAAGAAAAAGCCTTGTAAAATGAAAAACTTGAATGCTCAGAGCAAATTTCGAAAAGGGAAGAGACAATTTTGGTCTGTGCAAGGCCAAAATAGTCCATAGGTTGTCCCACAAATGAGTGATATTTTTGGGGACAACAGCTAGATCACATTGTCTTTGTGGAGTTTTATCTTCTTTCCTTGATACTAAGGGTATGGTTAGATCACAATTGTCTCTATAGAGTCTTATCTTCTTTCCTTGATACTAAGGGTATGGTTTGATGACCATTGTCTTTGCAATCATAAATCCACTTGTATGCAAGGATTATATTGTATCTACTAATTTTTATTGCATTGAAGTGTAAGTGTTCATTTTGTTGTCGGATCTGTATTTTGACATGGGAGTGGATAGGTATTCCACTTTTGATAGTGTTTGTGTCTGCAAATTTAATTTCAGAAATGTTGTCAAATTAATTTGTTGAAATCTTGGCATTTTGAGCAAAGTCGTTGGGCATAAAATTGTAGGTACACCCTAGCTCTCCTATAATTCATGCTTTTACTCGATTTAGTTTCCCTCTATTGAAGAAGAGTTTAGTTTGTGATTTTTTTTTGACGATATTTTGAATGTCTTTTTTATAAAAGTCTTTGGGTCTTGTTGTCTTTGCAAGATATGTTGCTTATTGTTGCTTCCTTATTTTAGGATTGATGCTCCCTCTAACTATTGTGGTGTCTGTTATAGCTAGGATAATGAGATTTAATTTTCTTGGTAAGGTGTAATTTCTTGAGTTGATTGTTTCTTCTTTTAATTGCAAGTTGGATTTTGGAGTTCCAATTTTAAGTGCTAAGGACATGGCTTTTACTAAGGTTTTGGGGTTGTGTTATAGACTGGATTTGCACCCTTGTGAGAAAGTTCTTCAAGGTTTCTCACTTCCAGCTATAAGCATGGGAACAACCTCAGGATGTGGGTGTCCTATGGTGAGGTTGAACCTTTAGACTTTTTATGAGGCTAGTTCCTCAGGTGCTTCACTTCAACTCCTTAATTTCTACATTGAACTATACTAATGGCCAAGGAAAAGGGGTAGGAGGATTATTTGAAAAGAAACCTAAGCTAATGGGAGGTGATGCACCAAAAGAGAGTGATCCACTTGGTCTGAAAAAGAGCAAACTACTGATGAAGCTAAACAAGATGCATGCTTATTCTTGTTCTATCTCAGGGCCATAGGCAGGGAGCTTTTGCGTGGAGGTCGAAGGAGAGCTTTATGCTTTGAAGAATAACAAAATAGGTCTACGGGAAACACTGAGTTAGTAAACTTCAAAGGGAACTAGACACACATACACTTCACGCAATCCTACATAAAACCGAAAGAGTCAAAAGCAAGGTGCTTAGAGAAAATGCAGGTGACGAACAACAATCATACATCCTGCAAATAAAACCAAAAATGCACACTTCTCTTTGACTATAAATAGAAAAGTTTTCTTTATATTGCTTCAAAAATGTCTTTTACAAAGCAATTTTTGCAAAGTGATTTTATCACCAGTCCGGGGATACATTTCTAGGCTTTAAGGCCTGTATTTATAAGGAAAGGGGGAAGAGAGAAAGGGAAGAAAGAGCAGATGGCTGGCACCTCCTGTTGTCCTTCCCTAATGTTCATAAATTCGTCATTTCAGATTGCTGCCCAATACTCTTGAGCCCCTCCTGTCTTTAAGACTTTCTTTGGCACGTTTGAAAAGTCATGCTATGAGCAACTGGAATGTTTCTTCTTGGCGTGACGCATTTAAGCGTCGAACGACGATTGCGGGCAATGAACCATGGCGGATGGGAGCCTTCATAACTTCTAGCTACCAGCTGTTCAGACTCTCCCATGTTTATTGAACATCCTTGTGCCACTTGTCTTTTACTGATTGGCCCTTTCTACTCCAGTTGTGACATGTGGCAACGTTCCATTCGTTGCATCATGATTCTAGCATTGCCAGGCCAAGCTTAAGTCGAGCCCTCGGAGAATCCCAATTTACTATTTGCAGAGTAATTTGGGTTCTTTGGCCTCTCCAACTTTGGACTTTCTCAGATCCTTCGCTTATAAAGCCGTTTAAGTAGAGTGTTTTGAGAAACCTGATTTACTCTATGCAGAGTAATTCGGGTTCTCTAAGCCTATTTACTTCGGGCTTGTCCATCTTGAAGTCTTCTCACTTTGCTGCTTCCCAAGCCTTAAGACTTCGGGATTTTCAAACCCGGTTACTTCCAACGGTTAGTTGCTTATCCTGATTTTGACGTCCATTAGCCCGTCATTTCCTTCGGACACTTGGTCTCGGGCTTCTCTCTTAGCTTATTTCTTTCGGCTAAATCTCCTGAAGGAATTTGTCCGAAGGAATTCCTTCGGACTTTTTGTCCGCGTTTGTTTTTGGAAACTACCCTTTGAGCTTTTCATAATGGACTTTCCCAAAGGGTAAGAGACCCTTCAGGCTTTCTGCATGTCCCTTCGGATTTTCGCAAATGATCCTCCCGAAGGGAAAGATACCCTTCGGGAATTTTGAAATGGTCCTCCTGAAGGGTAATATACCCTTCGGGAAAATTGCAACTGTCCACTTGGAGAAGAAAAAGCCCTTTGGAAAAGTTGAAGTGTACCTTTGAAAAAGTTGACTAGTCCCTTTTTTCCCTAAAAAGACCTTTCGGCATTTTGAAAATGCCCTTCAGATTTTTTGAAAAAGACTCGTCTCTTGAAGAACTCGAGAAACACCATTTTTCAAGACCAAATCGGGTTTGTCAAGCCCCTTTACTTATTTTGGGTTTCTGACTACTCACAACTTATGAAGTAACCAAGTAGTGCGCCCCTTGGAAAACCCGAAATACACTTGCTATTAGTAATTTGTGTTTGTAAACCCAAATTACTTCTACTTATGGAACATTTAGAAGCTAAGCACTGCTGGAAACCCGATTTGCAATGTGCCTTAAAAACATCCTAAGTTGTCATTGCTGGAAAACCCGAAGTCCTCCCAAAGGCTTACCATTTTCTTCCCTGAAAGCTCCCTTTCCCATACTTAGGTAAACTTTGATATGTGGGCCAAAAAATGGCCAACAGGCTGTTTGGGATCATGGATTCTCTTATGCGAGCTTTCAAATCCTCTATAAAACTACATGGCAATACTCTTAACCATGACCAAGTTAACTATCTGGTTTTCTGTTATTTCTCTACCATCTTTTGCACTGCCTATTTATTTGGATCATATAATTAGATAAAGCGCACAAATGAGGTTCTAGGCTAACCAAAGTACACTAAACCATATACCAATGTGCATGAGACAAATCTGAATTAAATACAACAATATAGCAACATGAACAAATCTGAAATGTGCAAAAATAGAGATTAAGATGCTTGAAACTTGACAAAGAGAGTCAATAGAGAAATACCTAAATTGTGACTTATGTGCTATTGGAGGCTGAAAACAGGTCCAAAAGTAGCTGTGGGGCAAACCCAAAAATTTGGTGACACTTTGAAAAGTTGTAGAGAACAGCGAGGATCATAGGGTTCAATGTTGGCAAGGTAATCCCGATCCTGGTCCTCATGGCTAATCTTGGTCATATGATGTTAGATTTTGTTGAAAATTTGTGTGCGCGTTCAGCGGCTCTTGCTTGTCAAAACCTTTCTTAGGGTGTCGAATTATGTTATGGATCTTCTAGGATAGCTTCTCCTTTCTCTCAACCCTAATTGTCTCAAAAGCACCTTGCAAGAACATAAAAAAATGGGTGTAGTTATGAGGGTTCTTTGACAAGGTGACCATCAATACTCATATAGGCTAGCAAGCAATCTAGTGTAGTATGAAGATCACAATCCTTATCCCTATGTATGAGATGCAAGCAACTAGTAGATTCTATATTCCCTTTCATTACTTCTTCAATTCAACTTTTGGTACAAGCAACGCTGCCATATCAATCCAATTCTACTTTTGCACTTCAATAGATGGCTTATCAATAAAAATCATAGTGTTTTGTCCTTGGAATACTTTCGTGTGTATCCTCTACATGCATCAATGCACTCATGTACTTGTAGACTTCTTGAATTCAAATTAAGACCTTATTGGCGCACAAACCAACAATCAAAAGGTGGGAACGCTGACAAACAGGGCACATGAGAACAAAACAAACCAGGAATAGGGTCAAGGGACAAAAAACATATGATCAGGTTCAAACTTGTTCGATTCTGGTTGGGGAGACCAAGAAACCCTATCTCCTCACAACCTGCAAGAGCATCCTGACTACCACTGAAGGTCTTGGAATGAGAATCCGTGCTCCTATATCTAGAGTGTATGATCTAGAGTGGGAACATTTGCAAGTAGATCAATGTCAATTTAAATTGATAATAAAAAATCTGTTGAAATCATTGAATAAAATAAAAGAGTAGGAACAAATACACCTAGTGGTATGCGAAATGTGCCATCGTCTCTATAGAATGTAGATTGTCTTTGGTGAATGCCTTCGAATTGGAGCAAGTAAATGTAGTGTGTCCTATTAACCACCCCTAGGGCAAATAGCTATATTATGCTTGCCAAGAGTCTCCAACTATGTTGGGGAAAATGTATGTAGCGTGTATTGTCATATAGTTGAAGATAGAATAAACGGATCATGTGCCATCCTTTTTGAGGTGTGGGATGTACCTATATATCACTCATCTTAAAAGAAAGCGATTATGTGTAGCATGTTTAACATATGAAATCATAAGATGACATTATTGTTAAAGCGCATTCATAATACATTTTGGTATAACATATAAATATATCATCATTAAAGCTCACTTAACACACGTTTTGATACAATTAGAGAGAGATGGTATTTATCACTGAAGCACATGTAGAAGCAATATAAAAAAAGGTGGTAATGGTTTACACATCATGGGCAGGGGGTAAGCCACAGGGGCGCAAGTAATATTCCCCAATGTATAAGTGTTGAAAACACCAACAATAGTATGTCCCAATGTGGACAGGATATAAGTAGTGAAAGCATAAACAGTAATATGCCCCAATGTGGACAAGATATAAGCAGTGAGGGCACAAAAAATAGTATGCCCCAATAGATGCATGGTAGCTTAGGCAATAAACACATAGGCAGTCAAGAACTAATGTGTTTGAGACAGATCATGGCACCAATGATAGTAACACAAAGTAAACAGAGAAAGCAAGGTAAGCAAACCAAGCGCATAACAATCATATCACACTTAGAGTAAATAGAGCAAACAATATTATATGTAGGATATACAAGTCAAGAAATGTCACGTAGAGTGTATTGGGGCAAACAAATAGTCAATATGTAGGTTTTCAAGCATTCTAGAATGAATGGTGGTATTATTTTTGACTCAGTTAATTGAAAGTAAGTTGCAAGGACAATATAAAGCAAGGGAAGGCAATATGGGGCCCAACACAAAAGAAAATGCGCTAATAAGAGCCTAATTTGAACCAATGATCCATTTGCACGTAAACACACTAATACCATAGCAAATAAGTAGTCTTGTACCAAAATTAGGTGTCTACATAATGCCTCACTTTGATGTGTGTGTGTGCATACATTTCAAAGTAAAACAAACAAGTGTACCTAGGAGGGCTTAAAGAAGAAGTTACAATTGAACCCTGTAAGTGTTACTCGAAGTTAATATTGGATATGATAATGAACTGAAAGTCAAAAGGAGAAGAGAGGCTACCTTATCACAAAGTCCATCCCCTGTGACTTGCAAAATAAAATAAATCCCGTCTCCTCGCAATTCGCATGAGCATCCTGACTGCCATTTAGGGCTCTAGAATGAGCATGCATGCTCCTTTGTATAGAGTTAAAGGTATGGAGTATTTGCAAACATAAAGGGAACATTTGCAAGTAGATCAATGTTTATATAATTTGATAATCAAGAAGCTGTTGAAATCATTGACTAAAGTAAAAGAGTAGGAATGAATACACCTGGTGGTATGCGAACAATGCCACCATTTGTGTAGAAGCTGAACTACCTTTGGTGAGCGCTTTGAATAGGAGCAAGTCATTGTATCGCATCTGGTATGTATCATCATATAACTAAAGATAGAATAAGCACATCATATGCCCCCTTTTGGAGGGGCGGGATGTACCTATATATCACTCATCTCAAAAGAAAGGGGCTACGCATACCATGTGCAACATATGAAATTATAAGATGGTGTTATTGTTAAAGTGCATTTAGAACACATTTTGGCTATAGAGATATTATCATTAAAACTCACTAATCACATATTCTGATATAATGAGAGAAAGATAGTATTTATCACCGAAGCACATGTAGAAGTAATATAAGCAAAGGTAGTAATGTGTTGCCCTTGTATGGGTAGGGGTCGAGGGGGAGCAATGAGTGCGCAAGTAATATTCCCAATGTATAAGTGGTGAAGACACCGACAATAGTATGCCCCAATGTGAACATGATATAAGTAGTGAAGGCACAAACAATAGTATGCCCTAATGTGGACAAGATATAATCAATGAGGGTACAAACAATAGCGTGCCCCAATAGATGTATGGTAGGAACCAAGGAAATATAGGCAACACACATATAGGTAAGCAAGAGATAACATGCATGATATAGATCATAACACCAATCATAATAACATAGAGTAAACAAAGCAAGCAATGTAAGCACACCAAGCACATAACAATCATATCACACTCAGAGTAAACAAAGCAAACAACATTATATGCCGAGAATATAAATCAAGCAATGTCATGTAGAGTAGACAAGTCAAGCAATGTTACTCAGAGTATACAAGGCAAACAATGTCATGCAGATTATACAATGCAAACTATGCCCCACAAGGTAAATGAGTTAATCAATGTCACACAAAGTATACAAGAGCAATCAAAGCGCATACAACAAACATGTGACACGGAGTATACAATTGAAGCATCCACTATAAAGAAAACAAGAGAGACGCCAAACAACACACACAAGCATACATAGTAGTTAGAGTGCAACCAAGAAAGGCACACCAGGCAATAAGCAATGTAGAAAACATATCAAGTACTCTATAAAAAATGTAAAGCACTTAGAAGGAAAACATGCAAGATATAGGTTAGACCGGGATATAAATCAAATAGTAAGCTCAATATGATAAAGGAAAGATAGACCTTGAAGCACCGCAAGGGAGCATAAAGATGCCACTGATGTGAGCATGAGGATGGCCTTGGATAAATGTGAGTCCTTAACCATATAAATAAACTTGTACATCTTGCATCTAACTCAATAATACCATTAGTAGCATGTACATAACCAATATATTTAAAACCTATAACAATAGGCAGATAATTATGATATGCTAAATTGTGTAACTATGTGATAGACAAAGATAAAGGCAAAGAAATTTTGTTTTTGTGTTTCTTAGAAGATTTGGAGCAATCAAAGAAAATCAATCGAGGAAGACAAACCAAGGGGTGAAAGTGAGAAGTAGCAAGAAGTAAGGGATCCCAACCGACCTACAACTTATGTCAGAACTAGGTGTGCACTGGGTGGAAGGTCTCAATATATAATGTGTTGTCATCACAGGGAAGCTCACGCAGACTTTTGGGATGGGACACAAATATCAAAGGCAAGGGCCACAAACACACAAAGCAACGCAATAAAAAATAAATGAAGAGGCTAGAAGAATGAAATAGATAGCATGAGAAGAATTGGAGGAGGCCAACAGGAAACCATAATAAGAAAGCATAGAAAGGAGAAGCTAACTTCAAAATTCAAATAATATTGATGTTGGGATTGGAAGAAAGTGGCAGCGAAAGACCCAAGGGGGAACAATTCATGGAAGAAGGCTAAAAGGAGGCACAATAAGTCCAAAAGCCATACGCGAAACAAGGAAGAAAGCAAAACCGGAGGCAAGCAAAAAAATTGAAACAAACAAGTGAAGAGAAGAAACTATGTACAAATAGATTGTTCAAGTGTAGGATTATGGGGTTGGCAAGCGAGGCTAACCAATGAAACCATCTAAATGATCATACTATGTGTAAGTAGATATAATTGTCTTCATGATCAAGATCTAGATGTCATGGAACCCATGAGTTCAAGAAGGCTAATGCATCGCCATGATTGTTATCATCATCAATATAATCATTGCCACTATAGTAGGTATCATCATTATGATCATTGCCATTGGAATCATATCATTGCAAATGGTTGCATTATCTTTTTGTAAGGTAGCGCCTTTAGTTATCTGAATGGTGTGTGGAGTGGTTGGATCTTTGGTAAGTGCTTTATTTTAAATGGGCACAAAAGGCTGTGATAATATTTTTTTAGTACATGGATGAGTACGTATTCGAACTTTAGGTGTATGTACTTGAGGTCATATGATTAGTTTCTTTGGTAGATCTTTAGGTAATACCTCATGTTTGACTTGTGTAGGAGGCTCATAAGTAGTGCCTTGAATGGCGATCACTTTATTATAATAATAAAATCTCAAATATTAATGTAGTGTTGATGGGATTACTTTCTTTCAATTAAGTCAGGGTTGTCTGAGCAATATGTCATTTGTCCCATTATCTGGCTATACATGAAACCACAGTAATAAGGTCTTAGGACCAACGGTGAGAGGTAAGGTAATGTCCTTGAGTGGTGTCCTAGTTATGCCATCATATCCTTTCATAACTACGGTTGTACCCATTAGATATTTATCTTTGTATCCAAGATTGGTAACAAATATTATTGTGCACACATTAATACTTAAAACATTATCAATCTTAATTCTATTTGTTAACCTTGAATGTGTATCTATGAAAGCTTGAATGAATAATGGACCATCATTGGAATACGATGTTGGAGCATCTGGGTGATCAAGCAATATTGCATCATGTTGTAGAAAAGTAGTTCTTCTCGGTCATGGGCCTAGTCACTCGCTTCCTTATTAGGCCAGGTCGAATTTAGGCTTGTCCTAGGGGGCGTAGGCCCTGACTATCCCTTTGGCGCTCAACATTTAGCACTTGGCTGCACTGGCATCAATATACATAAGGCGCAAGCCTTATGTTCTAACCCCAAGCGCAACAGAGAAGGGACCAGGGTCTGTGTTGGGCTAGTTGTGCCATGGCGCAACTCAGTTCTTGAAGGGGCTTAGGTTAGCGCAATGATGGTTGGGAATTCATAGGCGCAAGCCTTGGGTTTCATAGGCTCAATGGCATTCATGCACTTGAGGGTGTCGAGTTAAGGGACTTAGGCATGGTCTTTCGCTTAGGCGTGGGTTTCATTTGGGGCGCAGGGTCTTAACCACACTTAGCGTAATTCCTATTCCGGGCACAGGGCTTGTTGTCATCCATAGATCCGCCATGAACGAACCAGGTTGGAAGCTCGCGAGAACTCAATCACACATTTGACAAAATATAGCATGCACTCAATAAACATTCAAAGGCTTAAACATTAGTCCATTAGCTATTTGCGCAAAGCATTCTTCATTAATACGTTAAACAATACATGCATAGTCCATATAAATTGAGCATGAGCTCGACTTAAGCTATTACAGGTCCAGAGGCTCACAGGGGAGCTTGGGTGCTACAAAGGGAGCTTTACAAGCATCTTGAACTAATTCGATCTTCTAATGGCAACTATCCAACATTAATTCGTCAGAGCTTCGCTACTCCAGTTCACCTCTACTCTTCAGCTGAACTCGGCTTCCTTTTATAGGATTTAGAGCATCCTAGGTTCATGGGGAGTGGGGCATGTCGACTGCTGAGCTGGTGCTGGAGGTACACATCTTGCCGCTTCCACTACGCTGTCTTCAATGTGCAGTTGCTGTCCCGTGAGCCTGCTTCCCAATGATGAAATATTCCGAGCCAATTTTTTTCGATTTTTACAAATTGCAAATTACAATCAATGCACCCGTTAAGGTTAGAGGATAAACCAAAACGTGCAGGAAGCAACTCTAACCAGAATGTACACCAGTATCCCGATGTGGGCCAGGTGTGAGCATTGGTCAGAGGATCTGAAACAAAGTGCTTATGCAGGAAGTAACTCTAACCAAGGATGGCGCCGATGATGGCGAGCATATGGTCAGAGGATCTTCTACTTCTAAATGTTGAAAGGGAACTCAACGTCAAGTATGTGCTACCCAATCCAATGCGGAGTGAGGGGCGACCATCTGACGGAGTGATGCTGAAAGGGAACTCAATGTCAAGTATGTGCTACCCAATCCAATGCGGAGTGAGGGGCGACCATCTGACGGAGTGATTACAAATAACAATGTTTGAAAGTTGGAAATACTCAACACCCAGAATGTGCTTGCTAACCCAGAGTGGGAGAGTAGCTACCATAGGGCGGAGATTTATCTATTACAAACAATTACTGAACGAGAAGCTGAACTTTACAAACCATGATGAGCAAGAATAACTACACTGTCAGTAGTACTGCCAGTTTACAATATGAATGATAAGATCTTGCTTTGAATGTGGATCAACATATAAATCAAGCTGCAATAATATGTATTGAACTTCCTTCACTGAATAACAAGGATTAGATCTGAAAGTACAACAAGCAGACCAACTTCAAATTCTGATTTATGACAGTCCAGATTTTCGTGTGCACGAACAGCAGCCCTGTACTTCACAATTTTACTCACAACTTGCTCAAAACTTCATCAATTCTCATGAAACGAATTGCACAATGACTCTAGTATGATGGCGACCAAATCAGAACACTGAAACTCACTCAAAAGATACTATTTATTTGATGCACGCAGCCCAATGCAGATCTGAAACAGTACGGACCTGCAACCTATGAATTTACTCATATGCTCATAACTCTCTCATTTCTCACCCTAATGATCTCAAATTTGATGCAATAGACCCTCAAAACGATGGCGCCTAACTTAGTAATAAGAAATGGCATCTAAAGATGGTTATTAATTACTGACACGAATCCCAATGCACTCTAGAAAGTACAGCTTTCAAGGAATGACGGATTTGCATTATAAAATCATAAGCTTCGTATTAAAATCTGCAAATATTCATGAAGGGGCACCCTTACCGATAAGATGCAATGACACAATACCCAGAACAATCTTTTTGGTATTTTTGGATTTACAAATTAAAATTCGAATCTGCGGTAGCTAAAATGTAAGATCTGGAAACCTCTAATATGCAAAATCAGAATACTAATTAGACACAATGCAGATTACAATGCACAAAACCCAATGAACTCACAAAACTAAACTAAATCACCACTAGTTGTTGTCTCTCAAACAAGAAGCGATGCCTGAGCTAGGAGGCCTTCATTCCTCGAAGCGATCCCAAAGCCAATCTGGCAGCAAAACATTCCTGTAGACAAAGATGATGAAATGAGAGCACTCCTCCTCCTTTTATACTTTTCCAACTGGGAGTCTCTAAAGTCCTCTTGTATATGGGATAAAACATGAGAGGGAAAATAATATAATCCTCTTTAAAACTCTTTCAACCTCAACATTAAGTCGTTGAGCCTAGGCACCAAGGTCCAAAATTAAATAATAATGTTTAATTTACGGACTTTAAAACGGAGGCCAAGGTGATGTCGGAAACCAATGATCTATAGCTCGTTGGAAAGGTCTTGACAAGACGAATCCAACCCCACTCTCAAAATCCCGTTCCGGTGCCAATCCCAAACTTACTAAAAATAGTAAATTCCTGAAAGTGCTCTGTGTGCCAAGTAAAACATATCACTGCGAAGCTTTCAAAAAACCCAGAAGGAATCCGCAATCCAAGTTCAACATTTCCAAGTGCAAGCTCCACAAAAAGGCGAAAACGTCCTCCAAGAAGTTTGGAAACCCTTATTCGAGCTTCCGCTTAACCTACGAGTTCCCAAAAATAGGCTAAATCCAAAATAAGAGCGTAGGGCTAAATTGGGGACATTACAAATGATGCGTGATTCAAAAGGAGCAACTTGTCTTTAATGGCCGATCGTTGCCCTGTGCGGTCGGTTCCCAATGCTTCTTGGAGTTGTTAGCCGCCAGCCAGCTAGCGCCGTTAGAAGGCAAAAACAACCATCCACATAGTTGCCTTGTGCCTAGGTGTTTGTCGAGTTGGTGCGGATCCACTACTTAGCACGAAATGGGGCCCAACATTACCACATACAAAAACGTTAGTCCGCCCTTGGACTATCCTTCTAGCACCTTTGCTGCGCAAAATTCGGGCGCGCTCTGCTGTAGTTCTACTTTGAAGTCTTCGAAGCCCTGGATCACGAGCTTGATTTCTTCCGTAGCGCTATCAATCTCCATAGAGGTAGCCTTGAGCGCGAGCACGTTAGTGTTATCTAGTTCCTTGCGGAAGTCCTCTAGCCTTTCCTTTGCCTTTCGGACCCCGCCATCTAGGATGGCTCCTTGCTCACTCACTTTCGTTTGGAAGGCGTGGAAGAGATTCTCCAGATCTTGCTCCTGGGTTTTTAGCTGGGCGCTCAATGTATTAACCTGCACCATTATCTGTGTGCGCTCAGCCCTGTTGACAGTGAATACCTACTTCATCAATGCATCCTTCTCCCCTTTCGCCTTTTGGAGGCACGCATCGATGATTGATGCTTGGGTGGAAAAGTTATAAAAGATGACATCGGCATCATCTGTGTGCTCCTCTAGCCTTGCGAAGAGGTCATCTACCTCATCGAGCTTTTTGTTGAGCTCTTTCTTTATGGCTTTGCAAGGGTCTTCTTCCTCTTCTTGCATCGGCTTCATTCGAGGGAGCATGTGTTTGACCAACACGCACACCTTATCCACTTCTGAAAACTAAGAAGTGTCAGTACCATCCAAAAGGGATGGCTCTGCTTCAATGTGCTTGACCAACTGCTTGAGCTTGAGCTTCATGGCGTTGAGTTCTTGTTATGCCTTAAGCACTATATCCTTCCACTTTGTGGTGCGAACATCATTGACAATGTTCTTGCACGCTACCTTGGAGGCCATCTAAAGGAGGGCATTAGCCGACCTTACTGGGTTCATGTCTCGAGGATTGACCAGTTGGTAGTTGTGCCCCTCTTTTATCTTCTTGATGTTCCGTATTGCCTTGGCTGGCACCTCGAAATGAGGCTCGTCCATGTAGCAGTCAAGTGCAAAGGACACTTGATGGCGCATCAATGTTGTTGCAGCTTTAGAGGGCATGTATTCCAACATGTAGAAGTCCTCATTTGCGGTAAACCCCTTCTGTGCCTTTTCCCGGTAGCTTGGCTCAAATTCCTCTTTCTCAACGGCCAGCTTCTTCTGCTCTTGCTCCTCTTTGCTGGTGCTGCTGTCCTCTTCGGAGCCTTCTTCTTCCTCTCTTTCCTGTAAGGGTTCTTCTTCGGACTTTTCCTCTTCGTCTGCTTCTTCCTGTGGCTCCTT
Source organism: Torreya grandis (assembly GCA_037957365.1). Lineage (NCBI taxonomy): Eukaryota > Viridiplantae > Streptophyta > Pinopsida > Cupressales > Taxaceae > Torreya > Torreya grandis. The sequence continues at coordinate 2,027,072 of JARHVA010000886.1, read as the reverse complement.
GGCGCGAACCTCAGTAGGTTCCTTCTCGGCACCAGCCTGCTCTTTCTCTTCCCTCTCTGTTTGTTCCTTTGAGGCGCCAACATTGCCTTCTTTGTCTCTAGGCGCTCCTTCAGCACCAGGGCGCACCTATTCTACAGCTTTCTTTACTGTGCTGGTGTGGGCGCTAGGCGCCTCTATTGTTTTGTCTTTAATGGGTTTTGCACTTGCGGCAACCCTCTTCTTTTCTTTCTCCTTCCTTGCCTTTTCCTTCTGGGCCTTCTTTATTTCCACCTTCCTCTTCTTGATGATCATGGTGGTTCTCTCTTCTTCAGCACTTATCTCCTCGGCCTCTACCTTGTCAATTTCTGCTTGGGTCATGCCCTCTCTCTTGCGATGCAATTCCAGTGCCGCTTCAATATGATCCTGATCTAGGCCCATCTTCTTACATTTACGCTTTAGCTTCTCTTCGTCTTGTAGAGGTTGTGTTGTGGTTTCTATGGTTGGCGTGCTTGATGGTCTTGCTTCTCCAAGCGCGGCAATAGTGCCGCCTTGGAGAGTCTCATGTACCTCTACAGTGCTGGGCTCTTCCTCCATTTCTCCTTTTGCTGGGCGCTTTTCTTTGGCCTCGGCTCTCACTCCCTTCCTCTGGCGTTCTGGCTTTCCTCATTTCCTCTTTCCTCTTCTGTAGCTCCCGTGCCTTCTGAATGTCTGCTTCACTGAGGCCAGGCTTCCTCCATGCTTGTTCTTGCCTCGCTTCTTCACTTTGGGGTGGCCGGGGAGTTTTATCTCTAGATGAGGAGTCTTCTTCGGGCACAATGTACATGCCCTTCCCCACTCTACCTCCTCTAGTTCTTCCTGTGTCTCTATGTCTTCCAGGGTGATAGTGGGCATCACAGATGGGAACCTTGGCTTCTCCTTTGAGAAGGAGAAGTCTTTGGCACGAACTTCACACGCTTCTTTGTTGGGGCCGATAGAGAGGCTTCATTGCCTAAGGCAATCTTAAACTTGATGTGTTCCTCTATTTCTTCTAGTGTCTCCCCTTTCTTCTTCTTGGGAGATTTCCTCGTTTCAGTTGGCGCCGACATCCCTTCATCACCGATCCTAATGGGAGGGTCGTCGGTCTGCTCGGTGTTGGGGCCCTTTCTCCGTGGCTTCATCTCATAGTAAAGCCTATGGATGTATCCTAGTATGGTCACTTCTTGAAGAGGGCGGATGTTGGTGTGATCCGAGTCATCCTCTTCGTCCCTTGTTGCCTTCCCATTTGGGCACACGAACTGGTGCCGCAACCTGTTTCTCTCCATATCCAGTTCCCTTACTGGAATATCCAATTGTTGCACATTGGGGATCCTCCTGAGCGCATCGTTGAAATACTTGGCCGAAAAAGCGTATGGGAGCTTTAATCTGCCGGACTTGTTGCCATTGACCAGCGCCAGGCGGACTATGCAAAAGTGCTGCATAACGACAAAGGTTGTTGTCCCATACATGCTCTTGGGCAGCTCCTGGGGGACGCGCCACTCTATCTCGAACCCCTCTATATATTTCTTGCACCATCTCGCCAAGCGCGCTTTATATTTTGCATTGAAGGAACTGGGGCAAGTGAAGTCCTTGTATTTGTGCATCGGGGAGTCATTGTGCTCTAGAAAAACCCAGAGATTGTCCTCGTCCTCGTCCGGTATGCTGATTTCCTCCATGACTATCAGGATTAGGATGGAACCCCACCTGAAGGTCCCCTTTGTAGTGTGGCATTCTAGCGCGTTCTTCACAAGCTCCTCAACAATAAATTTGGCAATGTTGAACTTCATGCCCTGCGCCATATGGTATGCGACGTCGAGGTAAGTTTTTGTTACGTCAGTCCAACGACCGTCAGGGCAAAGTTTTGAGCTCATGAGGCGCAAGGCCGCCCTTGTGCCGGGGTCCTTGCAATCTTTGATGGGGAATGCGAATCCCCCCTTGTAATAACTCAGGAGCTTTGCCACATGCTCCACCTCTTCATCATCATTCATTATCTCATGGATGTCTTTCGCGACGACTAGGAGCCCGATTATCCTTCCAATAAGGCGCGCCGATATCCTCATGCTCCTCCCCGCGAAGTATATGCGGTCGCCATGGACGCGCGACAGAAGGAATTGCACTAGCTCCTCTGGCTTCCCAAAGCATGGCAACTCGTATAGCTGAGTTGCGCCAGAAGCTACCAATCTGTCTTGAATGGAGATGTCAAATAGCGCTGTGCCCTGCTTTGTCTTGCTCCTTGTATCCACCATCCAATCTGATGCCAGGTCTTGCGCATGGTTGGAAGTATGATGCTTGTACTCCTTTAGCTGATAGGTGTGCGCAAACGAATTCCAATTTTCCCCTATCTAGACTTCTGGGGGAAATTGCATGACTTGATAGTACATCTTGGTCAGCGCCTCGGGGTCGACTTGTGTGATGCTGACCCCTTCTACCGGTGGCGCTGTTGTTCTTGCAAGGGCCTCTTCTACCCCCATGCGCTCCCGCTTTGGACTTTGTTGCTGCGGACTTGTTCCCTTCCTCTTCTTGCCCATCCTGAACCTACTGGTGTTGAAGCGCGGTAGGTTAGGTCTGTCGAAGCCTCAAATGGTTCTTGGCGCTTCACAGTCGCGAGACCTGTGGCTGTACCTTCGGATCCGAGCTTCGTAGGCCGTTAATGGCGTCTTTGGCAGCAACTCACTTTTCCATCGACTGGTTCTTGCTCAAATTTCTTTCCACCCTTTCTACACCAATCTCACCGTGAGTGCAATTTCTCCAAGTTCACAAATGTTCACTCTAGGTGCCTGAGGGTGCTCGGATTCTTGCTCTAGTAGGGTTTTTGTGCTTCGGCTCTCTAGTTCGTTGGTTTGCTCTGGTTCGCTTGAGGTCTCAAGTTTACACAAAGTTCGTAATAGAACCCAATCTATCGTGTGACGTTTTATACCCTATTTGCATCTATCGTCTTTAATGCAGGTGCGTTAATGGCGTGGCAACGTCTAGATTTCTTGAACTTTGCAAAATTCCACGAAATCCACGAAAATCCTCTACCACCAACTCATTTATTGTGGATCTTTGTCCCTTCGCCGTCACCTCATTCAATGCTCCTAACGGTATTTTGGTGAAGTGATTTGTGGTTCAAATGGTCAATTCCCGCTCAATTCTGGGTGGATGCCAGCTATTTATGACAATTTCCCTTTTGCATTTTGTTCTCTTGGTGCGACCTTCGCCTTCAATATGGTAACTTGGACGCAACGCCTCATATGTGCATGATTCAGCCTCCTCGGTTCCATCTCTTCTTGTTGCGCTTCTATATCAAGCTCGCTTATCTATCTTGGTCGGTTTCTTGCTCTTCGTCTCACCTTGGCCTGTCCTACCCCTTACAAATTCCTTGTGCTGGCCCTCCAGCGCTTGATACTCCTCTTCGGGTTCTCTTGTGCACAATCAAATGGTGCATCTTCTCTTTCTCTTGCGCATGATCAAGTTTTGCGTATTTACTAGGCTCCTATTTCGTCTAAGTCTGGCAACCTCTTTGTGCCCAAAACTTAGGTGTCTGGTCCTAGGTGCTTTAGAAATCAAATGGGTTCGACTCACTTGATTGGCATGATGCGCGGAAGCATTAGAGTAATTCTCCCTTGGACCTCCTCGGTCTTGCAATCTATTCCTTGCACACTTGGATTCTGTGCGGCTTCCTCTTGAGTCTATCGAGTTTCACACGCCCACCACTTAGATGTTTGGCCTCAGGGGCTTTTTAGAAAATGCAAGGGCTCGACTCACCCGATTGGATTTATGCGTGAAAGGCTAGACGAATGTCTACCTGGGGTTTGAAATCGCCTTGCCTCTGGGATCCAACACACGGTAGTTTGGTGTGCTTCTCTTGTCTGATGCTGGCAATCCTCACTCGCCCAGAACTTAGGTGTCTGGCCTCAGGTGCTTAAAAGGTGTAAATGCTCGACTCACCCGGCTGGAATTATGAGTGAAGTGCCAGCGGATTGTCCCAACGAGCTTCAAAGCGCCGCTTCTTCACTCTTTACACTACTGCCAACGAACAAAACAAAACAAAAAGGAACCGTTTGGCTTGCGCCAAACGTTCTTTTGGTCATCTCATCTCAAACCGACTAGTGACCAAGAAGTCGGTGTTCTCATGGCGCAAATGCCAGCGTATTGCCGATATGGCTTCTTGCCATTGAAATGCCCAGGGAGCATTTCGCCAGTCAACGTGTGCAATTTGCACGCCCCTGTCTTCAATATGTGGTGGATGATATAGGGACCCATCCACCTTATTTGCAGTGTGCTTGAAATACTTGGAGTCATAGAGCAAAACGAATGCTCCTTCTATCAACACCTTGGCCTTTATATGCTTATCGTGCCAGAGTTTTTGGCATGCTTTTTCTATCTGTTGGCTCCACTTGGCTTGGGCGCTCATCTCATCTAAGCGGTCCAAGTCCTCCAGCCTTGCGTTCAGTGACTCTTGGTCATCTGACCGACTAATGCGCGTGATGCTCAATGATCGTACCAAGAACTCCATCGGCAGAATCACCTCAGCGCCAAACACCAGTTGAAATGGTGTAGCCTTGTTCAGGTGCTTGTAGGTTGTGTGATATGCCCATAGTATTGCCGATACTCGATCACCCAATCCTTTTGACCAACGTCGCATATCTTCATGAGGCATGTTTCCAGTATTTTATTAAATGCCTCAACTGTGTCGTTTGCTTGTGGATGATAAGGAGTCGTTTTGTGGTGCACCACCATATACTCAGCCAATAGGATGCGCACCATTTCATTGATAAAGTGAGTGCCCCTGTCGCTAGTCAGACTGAGTGGGCACCCGTATCGACTTATTATGTTTTCCTAGATGAAGTGCGTGACTGTGGCAGCTATGCAGTTTGTTGTCGGTGTGGCCTCGACCGACTTGGTGAAATAATCTGTGGCCGCTAGGATATACCTTGCACCTGTGCATCATGCTACAGGAGTTATCAGCCCTACAAAATCAATGGCCCATTTTTCAAATGGTGCCTGTGCAAGAATGGGGATGAGAGGCATCTCATCCTGATGGTTGGGTTTCCCCGTGCGTTGGCATATGTCGCATGCCTTGGCATCTTGGAACAGACTTGGCCATCACAAACTTGACTGCAACACTTTTCTTGCCGTTGTGTCTCCAGTGCAATGCCCTCTTGCTATGCTTTCATGCGCCTCTTGCAAGATGGAGTCTCTTTCGTGCTCTAGGACACATCGACACAACACTTCATCTCTACTTAGCTTATATAGTTCTCCGTTGATGAGTTGAAAGGGTGCGACGCGAACTGCTAGTTGTTTCTTTTCCTTATTTGTCATAGTCTAGGGTGCAACTCCAAATGTTAGAAAGGCAGCTATCTCCGCCAAATCCTCAGGGATGCATTGGACTCTGTACAGTTGCACGTCCAGCATGTTGTCCTCAATCGGTGCTGCCGCATCACCAGAACTGATGCGGGACAAATGGTCTAGCCCCAAGTTCTGCTTTCCAAGCTTACTGCAACGGAAAATTGGAACTCCTGGAATAGAACTATCCATTTGCATATGCACCCGTGTAAAACATGCTTGTTCACAAGGTACTTGAGCACCTCATGATCAGTGAAAAAGATGAACAGGGTTGCCAACAAATATTGTCTGAATTTTTGTAAGGCATAGACCATAGCGAGCGCCCACGCTCTGTGGTTGTGTAATTCTGCTCTGCTGAGGTGAATTTTCTACTGACAAAGGAGATGGGATAATCCATTTGCCTTTGCCAGGCTGCGCCAAGATTGCGCCAATCGTAGAGCCAGAAGCGTCGACATGGACATGAAAAGGTGTTGTCCAATTGGGGAATTGTAAGATAGGCGTGCTAGCTAATCTGAGCTTCAGAGTCTCGAAGGCATCCTCCTGCACTTTGCCCCTATAGAATGGTCCATCCTTGCACAACTCTTCTAGCGGCGTCGCAATCTTTGCATAACTCATAATTTTTTTGTAATATCCACAGTGGCCAAGAAAGGCACAAACGTCTTTTTGTGTGGGAGGATTTTGCAGCTGAATGATGATGGCGATCTTTGTTGGATCAATGAGCAAACTATCCTTACAGACGATGTGCCCGAGCAGGGTTCCAAACGACAATGCAAAGATGCACTTTTTCAGGTTTAGGGATTTCTGAAGCTGCCTGCACCTCTCAAACATTAGGTGCAGGTTATCACAATGGTCCTTGACAAGGCCATACACCGTCCAATCATCTAGATAGACTTGGAGGAACTTGTGGATGAAATCTTTGAATGCGGTGATCACCACTCTGGAGAACACGACTGGCACTTTCTTGAGTCCAAAGGGCATCACGTTATAAGCAAAACAACCCCATTCAGTTGCAAAGGTTGTTTTAGGCTTGTCCTCCTCAATCTGGGCTTGGTGGTAGCCAGAGAAGCCATCAGTGAAGGTGTAGATCTCGCAGCCTGCGTTTGTCGGTGAACGGAGTCGGGAAAGGGTCATTGACGCGGGCAGTTGAAATATCCCCCTTATTTTTTTTTGATTTTTCACACACAATATTGCAAACAACAATGCACCCGTTAAGGTTAGCTCCGAAATACAACCAGCTTGAAAGGAACCCTTCACTTTCTGATCACCCAGATCCTAATGTGGGCGAGGTAAGAGCATACGGTGCAAGGGGATCATTAGAATAAAAATGTAAATGAAATTACTAAACTGTTGGCGGCTTGCCGACCATTCTGAAAGCAGATGTTGGAAATGTAAAAGTAGGTGGATAACCGACCATGAGAGCTCTACCACTTATTCAGCGGGAGAGTTATTACAATATTAAAGTAAACAATCAACCACTTATCCAACGGGAGTGGAAACAACTAAAATTTAAATAGCTCGACCACTTATTTAGCGGGAGAGTAAACAAACTGAAATATAGATAACGCAACCACTTATTCAGTGGGAGTGGAAGCAAGTACAATACTTAAAGAAACAACTTGGCGGCAAAGCCAGCCACTTCCACTTATTCAGTGGGAATACAAATAAAATGCAAGTATAGAAGGCTGATCAATACTACTGATTTAGCGTTACAATGTGAGCACCAGTTGCATTTTACAATAAAATATAAATATCCAATGAACACCAAAATGTTAGGGAATGATCTCCAATCATGTATAAGATATCCAGCATATGGAAAATAGCAAAACAAATGAAAATATCAGGGCTGATATAAAAGGACAGCGAACAGAAAACTCAAACCAGCTAGTATGAATTTCACTTAATGCTCATAACTCGCTCCAAACACCTCCGAATGACCTCAAACCAAGTGCAAAGGAAGCCTAGGAGGGAGGCGTCCAAGTTCCATCTGAGAAACTCCACCAATCAGCTCACCATATTTTATGCACGTGTTCCAAGGCTTTGTAGGAGGACAACCTCCAGAACTAGGGCGACCAGCTCTAGAAAATCAAAGACACCACCAAAAAATCTGGAAACTGGAGAAAGGGGGCGCCCAAGGTAGGAGAACACTCAGCTTCAATACCCAGAACCAAATAAAAATCGCTCCGGAAGCTAAGACCCAAAACGTGCTACAGCAAGCACCAAACCATCACTCCAAAAACTGATAAACCACTCCAAAATCAGAAAACATCAAAGAAATCCATCATCAGTAAGCTCAATCTGCACTTCTGGACGAAGAACAGTCACTGAATTAGCTAGGTACTATCTTGCAAGTATGAAACTGAGTGGGGCTAGGAGGTATGCATTCCTCGAAGCTAGAGGTCTGAAATCATTTCAGCAACACTTCGTTGTATTAGCAAAATGGATGCCAAAAGATGGAGCAAAGCCTTGTATAAATAACACTTTGAGTATGACCCTTCAACTTCTTTTTCTTCACACCTTCCTAGGCGTCCAAGGTGCATAGGCAAATAACATAACATTAAAATATTTAATTCTCCAAGTGGGGCGTCCAACATGAAACCCACTTTTTAAAAACAACTTAAAGTCATTTGCCCAGGCATGGGGTCCATCAATGATATTAAAATATAAAATGACCCAACTTAATAAATTTGCCAAAAATGAGCCCAAAAGTGCCAAGGACCAAATTACCCATTTTGCTCTGCCCAAAATAGAAACTGCATTGAGTTGTTGAACTGCTGCTGCACATAGCGCTACCAGAAATAGCACTTTACTAAAAATAGCATACTGCTAAAAATAGTGACTCCAACCTCATTTTATCCTCAATCCGGTTAGCCGTCACAACTTACTAAAAATAGTAAGTTCGAAAAAGTCATCCGATACAGATGCATGTTACACCATTCTGAAGATCTTTTGGAAAACCCAACAAGATCCCCAAAGCACACTGCCAAACTCCTGTATGCAAGCCCTCAAAACTCCACTGGAACCTCTTATAAAATAGGAAACCCTAATTTCCACTTTCGACAAGCCTACGAGTCTCTGGAATAGGTTGACGGGCAACAAAAAGATTACTACTGAGAAGGGGACATTACAACGGTGTTCAACATTCTGTAATCGATGCAAATGCGAATGCGCCCATCCTTTTTGATGCTTATTACCATTGGGCTCATCCATTTGGACTCTTGCACAGGGTAAATGACCCTTGCGGCCAGCATAGCGTCGATCTCTGTTTTCAACTTGGCGCGGAGGTTGGGATTCATCTGGTAGGGGCATTTTTTGACCGGTCTTGTGTCGTCAATTAGCTTTATGCTCATCTTCCCTAGGCATGGGTGGATGCCCTTCATATCCTGATAAGTCCTAGGGAACAAATCTTGAAATTCCTTCAAGAGGTCTATGATTCGCGCCAGCTTTGCATCAGACCAATAGGCGCCTAGAGTAGCCATCTTTGGCTCTCCTTTTGTGTTGATATCCACTTTGATGGTCTTAAGTGGGGCACGGTGTGGCTCATTCTTCCCCTGATGAGAATCCTCAACCTGTTGGGTTCCCTCTATGGTCTCAATGCGAAGATGAGTGGGGTCATCTTCATCGGGGGCGCTATCATCTACTTGGTGCAGGAGCTTTCTTCTGGCGGTCAGCGTTTTCCAGTAGCACTCCTTCCAAGTTTCATCATCTTCCTCACTAGAGTCGCTATTGAGCGTTTGTTCCTCGAAGAAGATCGGGAGTGCCAACCCTTTTTCTCTGAACATGTCTTTCAAGCGCTCCTCGAGGATGGCGGTGTCTTCGAACACTGCTCTTCGAATTACTTGCAACGACTCGACTAGTTCCAAATTCTACGAGAAGGAGAAGGTATGCACAAACTTCTCCTTAAGGGCCTCCCAATTGGTTATTTCTCGACACATCTTGTTGACCATGTACCATGCTCGTGCCCACGTCTTCAGAGTCCTATAAAAGGCGTGCACCCATAAGTTCTTTGGGGCAGTCATGCCACGTTCAGTCCATGTCTCTTTGCATAGGCACGCATGCGCCATGGGGTCAGAGTCACCAAAGTATATTGAGATATCCAAGTTCTTGTTACTCCCGAACCTAGTGCACATGGCCGCCTTTACTCCTAGCCAGGTTGGCAAGTTAGACCTTTGTGCTGCCCACCAACGCGCAACAGTGCTCCTCAAGGTTTACACAAGGGCGTCCATTATGTCTGTCTCCTTGGGGACGCATGCTTCAAGGTCGTGGACATACCTTTCCACTGGGTTGCTCCCTTCAAATTTTGGGAGCGTTGCAAGCTTGCCTTTGCTTAGGCGAAGTACCCTTTTGCCTTTCTTCTCCCGATGTAGGACCCATTATTTCAGAGCGCGATCAATCTGGACCCAGGCGGTTTTCACATGCTTAGGTGCCTTTGCACGCACCAAGCAGCATCTATGACCAGTGGTCTCATACGCCTCTTCAACCCATCGGTCGCAAGCGACGTCGGTGGTATCTGAGGTTGACTACCCATCCTCCCAGGAAAGTACTCCCTGATCAAAAGGATGGAGATTCTCGATGCCTTGCACTGTGATGTTATAAATATGATTGATCTCATCTTCCAGATCAACGCTCTCCACATAGGGGGTCCTTGGTCACTTGAAAGGGGAATCACTACCCTTTCCTTGCCATTCTCAAAGGTCATGTATCACTTCTTGAAGCGCATATCTGCATTGTTGGCGTAGCACCAAGGCCTCCCTAGAAGCACTGGGTAGTTATCCTGTTCAACAAACTCAATAACCTCAAAGTCAACGTGGAATTCGACGCCCATAATATCTACAATGATGCCTTGCAAAATTCCGATCGGCCGTGCTCGGGTCTTGTTGGCCATGAAGAGTACATGGGGAGGTCTCAGGGCTGGCCTGCCCATCTTCTCCCATGCGTTCTTGGTCAGGATATTGACTTATGCGCCGGTGTCGATCAACACCTCATAGACGGACCAGCCATCGATGGTGGCGTTCACTAGCAACTCTTGGTCATAATTTGCGTTCTGTGTATGCCTTCATGTGCCCGCTTCATATGTGGCCCAACAACTTCAATTGCTTGGGGCTCAGCAACTTCACTTGGCTTCTTGCGTTCTCTAAGAGCAAATTTTTCAATAGGGGAAGCATCCCATCCGTTTGCAGGAGGCACAGGATTTCTGTCAGTTCCTGTACTTCAGCGTCCTGGGTATCTTGCTTTTTGCACGAGGCGGTAGCCTGCGCCTCTAGGTCTCTGGCCAGATGAAGTTATCCTTGCAGATTTTGTATTACGCTCATGGCTTGTTGCAGGACGTCCTTTCGATGTGCTAGGTTAGGGTAGGGTGCAACTTTGGGCTCAAGCCGTGCTGTGCGCTGGGTGCGGCTTGGTTCATCATATTCCAGGTGCAACTCTTGTGTTGGTGCAGTTGGTGGCTGAGTGGTGAATCTACTCTGTGTGGTTGCCTACACCTTGATTGGCTCTGTGTGTGCTGACTGTGCCTTTGGAGTCCATTTCATGTCTTTAGGCTCGTGCGTTATCATCCCTGCACCCCTGTCGGTGCCCATTTTGCCTTGGGTCAGCTTCTTGTACAAGTCGGGGTACTCCTTGACCGCATGCGGTCCTCGACAATACCCTCATGTTGGATGCGTCGGGCAGTTGCATTGAAAGTGCTCGGTTGACCCGCACTTGTAGCATGATCGTGGTAGGAATCTTCCTCCACCGCGTCCTCCACCTCGCCCTCTAATGCCTCTTTGGTTTCCATAGCCAGCATTTTGCTAACCATAACCCTCATTTCCCTAGTTTGCCTGCCCTCTAGCTGTTGTAGTTGCCTGCTGTGCACCTCTCTCCATGTTCTGGCGTATTTCATCAATCATTCGGCAGTCAGCTGTGTTGTGAGTGTAGGCATCTCACAACTTGCAGTAGATGGTTGTGCTGACCTGACTGGCGTGTTGCAACAAGGGGCAGTTGTAAACATCAAGCACCTCATGACAAACTTCACAGCTAAGAAGCAGTGTGCGCACATTCCTCCCAGGGTAGTTCCAATTATGACCCTCCGTTTCGCAGTCAGTGCACCACAACTCGCTTTGAGCGTCTTGCGATGAACTAGCCGTCAACTTCTGTAGTTGGGAGGCCATAGACGCAATCTGCGCCTCCATGAATGGGCTAATGCTTGTATCGGTGCTCCCAATTGCCTCAACTCTGAGTGCAACTTCAAGCGCTTCTCGAGGGTTTGTGAATGTTTTCATGGAGAAGGCCCTTCTGAAGGGCACTAGTAGTCCTCCAACGAACCATTGTGCATGCTGGGAGGGGTGAATGTCATAAGGAAGCTTGGAAAGGAGCGTCTTGAATCTAGCATCGTACAAGTGCACGCTCTCTGATAATCCTTGGTTTATCACCTTGAGCACGACGATGCTCTGTTGCTCAAACTCAGGCATATTGAACTCCTTCAAGAAGGCTCCCTTTAGGGTGTCATAATCAACCATAGCTTGGTTAGGATTAAACTTCCTATACCAAGTATGGGCGCGATCAAGCAAGGTTGTTACGAATCGAGTTGCCTTGCGCTCGGATTGAGTTATTCCTCGAGCGCGCCTTTGTAACTCACACTTGAGCACATGCTCTCCGGCGTTCTCCACGCCTCGATACTTTGGTAGGCGCATGGCCATCTCATAATAGATCTGGGGCTGGGGAACAGTCGGTTGCTGAGGCGCTTGTCCTCCTGGTGCTTGTCCTGGCGTTGGTCCTCCCACGTCTCCAACCACTATGCTAGGCGCTGGTTCGGTGGTTACAATTGGTGCCATAGAAGATGATGGCACCGTACTACTAACTAGTGGCGTAGGGCCACTTCCTATGGGCTATTGTTCAGGTTGCGCAACTGACATTGGCCAAATTGGGGTGCTTGTGCTCACATTTTGTTTAGTTAGGCTAGCGCCTCGAAGTCTAGAGGTATCTTCACTTACCTCCTCGTACGGGATAACTTGTTCAATCACAAAGTTTTGGTCCAAATTTGCAAAACGATCAAAGTCTACTTCGATAATGAGGTCAGTTGTCAATCTTCTGTTTTCCTTTGGGGAATTCGGCGCATGAGCTCGTGCCGCAGGTTCAAAGGGGGTAGGTGCATCTGGCGCATCTCCAATGGTCAAGTTCTAAAGGGACCCCGAGCATTTACCCGTTAACTGTGAAGCTTGTTCCAAGGCTTTGAGGATTCCTTCCTCTGGGCGTGGCTGCCATTCAAGAGATCTTTCCCCATATCCTTCCCGCTTGCTATGGGTCCTCCCGGCACATCTAGGTTCCAGATTCTCTATCAGTCCACACCTCTTGTTATAAGCCTGTTTATTGAGCTCTAGGTTGTCAATTTGCTCGTCTCCTTCCATTTCGCCTCACCTACACGTTCCCTTCTTCCTCGTTGTGCTGCTCATATGCGAGAGGACTTTAGCCTTCCATCCTCACTGTTTTGAAGTTGTAGTCCACCATTAGCTTTTTGAGTTCGGTGCCGAGTTCTTTCAAAAATGCATCTCTGGGCTCACACAAGAACTGGTACTGTGCCTCTTCAGGCAGAAGTATGTCGATATTGCGAAAGCTGTTTAATGCCCCTTGCCACCATTTGTCTGTGGCTCTAGTCCAGGTGGCATCTAAGTTCTCAAGCCTCTCTAGGCGCTCTTCCATCCACTCGAGGCGATGTCCATAGCTTCAACTTCTATGGGTCGCATAAGCAGCCAACCAGCGGTACACTTGCTCCAGTAGTTTGCAAAAGAACACCTCGTACAGGGCATCATACAAGTGGTTTTGGACCCACTTCCTTGGGTTCTGCCCTCTACAAGTTGGATGCCTCAGCTCAAAGTTGTCTTCCACCCGTTTCAACGAGCGTGCAATGTTCTCGAGGGAGAGTTGGAGCATTATCTTGGTGCACCATTGCAACAACAAAATTCAATGGTCCCAAAAACGGAACCAAAATGTTGTAGAAAAGGTCTTCTCGGTCATGGGCCTAGTCACGCGCTTACCTAGCAGGCCAAGTTGGATTTAGGCTTGTCCTAGAGGGGCGCAGGCCCTGACTATCCCTGTGGCGCTCAACATTTAGCACTTCGTTGCATTGGCATCAATATACATAAGGCGCAAGCCTTATGTTCTAACTCGAAGCATAGCAGAGAAGGGACCGGGGTCTGTGTTGGGCTAGTTGTGCCATGGCGCAACTCGGTTCTTGAAGGGGCTTGGGTCAGCGCAACGATGGTTGGGAATTCATAGGTGCAAGCCTTGGGTTTCATAGGCTCAATGGCATTCAGGCGCTTGAGGGCCAACTAGGTGTTGGGTTAAGGGACTTAGGCATGGTCTTTCGCTTAGGCACGAGTTTCTTTTGGGGCGTAGGGTCTTAACCACACTTAGCGTAATTCCTATTCTGGGCGTAGGGCTGTTGTCATCCATAGGTCCGCCATGAACGAACTAGGTTGGAAGCTTGCGAGGACTCAATCACACATTTGACAGAATAGAACATGCATTCAATAAACATTCAAAGGCTTAAACATTAGTCCATTAGCTATTTGCGCAAATCATTCTTCATTAATACATTAAACAATACATGCATAGTCCATATAAATTGAGCATAAGCTCGACTTAAGCTATTATAGGCCCAGAGGCTCATAGGCGAGCTTGGGTGCTACAAAATGGAGTTTTACAAGCATCCCGAACTACTTCGATCTTCTAATGGCAACTATCCAGTATTAATTCGCCAGAGCTTTGTTACTCTAGTTCGCCTCATCTCTTCAGCTGAACTTGGCTTCCTTTTATAGGCTTCAGAGCATCCTAGGTTCATGGGGAGTGGGGCACGCCGACTGCTGAGCTGGTGCTAGAGGTACACATCCTGCCGCCTCCACTACGCTTTGTCTTCAGTGTGCAGTCGCTGATCCATGCACCTGCTTCCCAATGATGCGTGATTCAAAAGGAACCGCTTGTCTTTAATGGTCGGTTGCTGTCTTGTGCGTCAAGTTCCTGATGCTGCTTGGAGTTGTTAGCCGCCAACTAGCTAGTGCCGCTAGAAGACAAAAACAACAACTATCTACATAGTTGCCTCGTGCCTAGGTGTTTGTCAAGTTGGTGCGGATCCACTACTTAGCATGAAATGGGGCCCAACACATCACCCAAAAAAATCTATTTGTGTTCATGTGCATCCAAGCCCAATTAGTAGTATGAAGATGACTTGTAAGGACCTATAACACTTCAGTAGGCTCTTAAAATGGGGAAATGATGGTTTTAATCATTGAGACAAAGAGTTCTATGTCTCATGACAAAACTGCTTGCATTTACTAGCGGTTATGAAACCATCAATCTACATTGCGCAACGGTTCCACCCATGACAATTGCATAGTTCAAATAATGGCCCCAAAACATTCTAGGGTTCATTTTGAGTGTTTTCCAAGATCAAAGGGGAATTCCAAGAGTGAAACCACGAGACAAAAAAGGTAAGTGAAGGATTTAAAGAAGGGAGGATGGAGTTAAAGGGACTTGTTAGGAGAGTGTGAGTGCATGGCGATAGAATGGGCGCTCAACCCAACCTCTATCTGCCATATAGATAGAAGCCAAAAAACTCTATCTTGGGGGCACTCTATCTATTCTATCTATATAGGACGAGGAGCCATATCTATCTATATCTATTTGGAGAGGGGCTTGACCAGTGGGCAACTATCCAATCCAGTAATCGGTACTTGTCACCTTTTTCACAAAGGAGTTGAGAGTGGATGCTAGTCTAGTGTGGGACTATTGGGGGGGTTCTTTCTTTTGTATTGTAAGTAGAGAGAAGAGAGAGTGAGGGTATGGTTTGTAAACTTTGTGATTCATCTTGAAAAAGTAAATAAAGTGGGTGTCTTTGTTTTCTAGTCTTATATCGTGTGTGTGTTGTTAATCGTTGCAAGGACAAGGCTGCCATTCACTTGACCTTCTATCCTTGATTGCATCAGAATCATCCTTTGGAATTTCGTGGTCGTAAAATGTAATCGAAGGAGGTTCCTTATGCGTGTCATTGACCACACTGATGAAATCATCAAGGTGATGCATATTAGAATCTAGTGGAGGTTGTTTTTGAGCTATCATATGAACATCATCTTGGTTTTTAGGTTGAGTAGCATGATTTGGAAGAGGGTTGGTAAATTTTTTTAGATGCTGATTTGGTTGAGCAACCGATTCATTCAAAATACATGACCCTCTATTTGGATTTGGTTGTTTTCAATCAAGTCTTAAATCTTATGCTTCGAAGTAATGCATCTGTTTGTATGATTGCCAGGGAGTCTATGATAATCAAAGTATACATTAATATCATGGTTTATAGGCAAGGGCCTTTTTGAGTCAAATTCTTGTTGAGGTAAAGATATCAAATTGCATTCAAGAAATCATTTAAACACATTTGAGGACTATTACTTAACCATGTAAATTGTCTTCACCCTCTTTGTCGAGAAAGGACTATTTGGTTTGATGGTTGCCCTTCCACATTGACTATATTCTTGGCCTCATTCTTAGGTTGGAAAGTATTATCATTAGCCTAAGATTTGAATGTCTATTTACCTTGATATTTAGCTCCACTTTAGGTAGGGCATTAGTCCCATATTTAAGCATGGTTGACTCTAAAATCTTGATCTCATAGTTTCTAACTGCATTGCAAAGTTCATTGAGAAATTGGTATGACTTGAAGACCACTGTGTCTTTAATGGGATGAGGTAAACATTGAAAGAATATACTTTGCAATCCACTATTTGGTAATTGGTGAGTCATCTTTGTAAGCATGGAATCTAAGCGCATACTAGCATTCTCATCAATTACATAGTTATGTTGAGCAATATTTAAAAACTTGAACTTTAGGCTAATGCTGCTTGAGCTAAGAAATTATAGGTCAAAGAATTGAAAGATTGTATTGATCCAGATAGCAAAGCATAAAACCAATCAAGAGCATAGTCCTTAAGGCTGCTTGGATAGAGTTTCATCAATAATTTATCATTATGCACAAAGTCAAGACATGAAGCATAGATGTAATATCCGCTCCACTAAATTGCTGATCACAATTGAGAAGAGAGCGCTGTTATTTTACTAAGCTAATTGCCATGGAAGGAGCGCTGCCAATTAATAAGCAAATCACCTTTGGATGGAACACTTACCACAATAGTTATATATTACAAACACCAGTCATTAAAGTCATTAACATCATTATTATTTAATAATTAATTAGTCATTAAGCATTTATTTAACGAAGGGTCACAATCTTTGGAGAAGATATGTCATTTGAATGAGAAGAGATGAAGGCATTTATATTTAGCGAATTGATGAGAAGGAAATCATTCAATCATATACATTCAAACATTCAATTTGTACAAGCATCATGCTTTATAACCACTTTTAAGGACGAAATCCTTTAATTGTGTAATTTGATTGCAAGGATGAAAACCCTTGTAATCATTATATCCCAAGGACTAAATCTCGTAATGATTTATATTTTATTATTAATAAAATTACATTTTTATTATTTAAAATATTATTCAAATACAAGTTTACATTTATAAAATAATATTTTAAGGAATTTCCGAACAAACCAAATTCTTGTATAATATTCCGATTAGGAATATTACAGTGGTATCAGAGCTCTCTACCCTGCCAGCGTGTGAAACGAAAATTTCATGCAAGGTGAGGATAAAGAAATCCGATATTATTTGAGAAATAAAACTAAGGGTTCCGATCAACAAAGGGAAGAAATTGAAAAGAGAGACGAAAGGGTAAATATGGGAGAGAGGAACCGAGATGAACGGATAGATAGGCTTATCCAAGATCAAGAACAACTGGCTAATACAATGACTCAATTAGCTCTCGCAATACAAACTATGACAAATCCTAGATATCAAAATGGTGAAAATAACCATTCTAATACTAGCCATAATCAAATTCTGCCAAAAACAACCATGAGTTCTTCAAATAAACCTTTTCAGCCTAAATTTATTTCAAGAAGCAAATCGATTATGGAAGAAAAAACCCAAACTTTATTAGGAGAGGACCTTACATCTTGTTTTGAAGAATATCGAGACCTTTCAGATGAAATATGAAGGGAAGTACCACTAACAAAATTGATGGAAATGAAAAGCTATCAAAATGGTACCAGAACGGAGCATAGACCCCAAAATACTCAAAGAGATCTGAAGCATGCGTTGGGTAAATTGAACTTGTCGACTTTCGATGGTTCTAACAAATGCATGACACGGTCATGGATACAAAAATTGGATACCTATTTATCTCTTCGACTTATGATGGAAGAAGTAGCGATCAAATTTGCAACCCTTCATCTTGAAGGAACAACTCATGAATGGTGGTAATTGTTGTCAATCTGGAGCTGCACCCTGAATCGAAGACGTGCACGAAACGGCCAGTCCTCTATCTGACTGAAACAATGGGATCTTCTCACGAGGGTGGGTGCCTCAACGGTGAGAAGAACCTCCAGAGAACGCTGGTTCCTGTATGATGTATCAATGAAGATCCCTACTCTACGCTGCGGACTACCATGGAAAAGGGAGAAGGAAACTTAAAGGGGAAATCCTACCTAAAGGGGGGTGATACACCATAATTTTGATCCACTCAACTTGGAACCTTGAACACTGAACGAACAAGGGAAAAGGAAGACCTATGATTTTAATCAATCACTTATGCATAAATATTTCATGAAGAGGTTCGATCAATGACTAAAACCTGAGGAAAAAACGATGGAGAGAGGTCTGATAAGAGACACTTTGCGGCCACCTAACATCCACTTACAGCTTCAACAAAAGACAATAAAGAACACTTTAACATGCCCTGCACAAGGATAATATAGCAACTAGGTATGAAACAAAATTTGGGAAGGGAGAGAAATCTACCACTTATGCAAATTGCTGAAGAAATATACACTATGCCAACGCTTGAAATCTAAAAGTATAGTGCTTCTATTGATCGAAAAATGTTAAACAACTCACCAATGACAGAGTCTGGGCTAACTAAGAGAGATTGGATGATTTTTTAAACAAGGCTGAAAGCTATTATATAGAAAATTACAATAGGCCAAAGATTGGCGTAGAAACTTAAAGAGAAAGATTCACTTTGGTTAACTCAAGGCTTTACTTAGCCTTTCAATAAAATATATTTTCCCTTTTGTCCTTGCATGAAGCTTCTTCGCTTGATGAAGCGAAATTATCTTTGTTATTTAAGCCCACCTCTTTTTGCATAGAAATCCACGCAAATGTCAATTTTAGAACACGTGAGCTGTTTGATGCCGAGTTGTAGCGTTTGAAAGTTGAGTTAACCGTTATTTAAGCTGAGTTGGACGAAGAGATCATTCTCCTTCGCATGGAAAGCTTCTAGTGGATGCGGCGTTTTAATCAATTAGTCAACTCTAAATCTGGAACAGTCAACTTGTCGTTTGAATTTGGAACTCCTGTTGACGTTGAGCTAGACCTTCGGATGCATGAGCTGACTGGAGACGAATAGGACTTTAATAATCAATCAACTGAAGCTTTGACCGATGTTTGAAAATAGCTCCGATGTTCGAAAATAGCTCCTGCTTGCATGTATTTTGTCCTATTCTGGTTTGCTGTGTCAGGATCCTACTCCTCAATAAGAGTATATATGATTACCTCTTGTATAAGCAACTAAACATGGAATTTAATCAGAATGATAAGTAACTAGAAATATGAAACAACACAGGACATGAGAGACAATACCCAATTGTATTAATACTCATTCAGAAGAAAATACAATAAAGAAGATGCCACACTTCTTCTCACACCTCTAGAGCTCCCACACTTCTAGGGTTCATCTGTAATTCTCCTTTAACAGTTCACTCTCTCAATCACGGTCACAACAATTAACTCTAATACAGAGTTGTTGTTCACCTCCACCAGTCAGTAACAACGCTGCCAGTACACCAAGTACACAACCGTACTCCAAGTAGATCTCCCTTTCTTTGCTGCCACTTGCAAATCAATAGACCTTACTTACCATGTAGATGTCTCTACACCCTGAAGAACCCTTGTCCTTGCCTCACCAAGTCCTCATGATTCTTCAACCAGTACCCCGGTGGATCTCCTAGTAGAACTTGCACAACTTGCAACTCTCCCTGATCATACACACTCAACACCCCTTTGGAACTAGGAGGAGCTACTCTTGCTCTCTCTTCAAGCACAATGGCTTTTTAGCACACTTTTACAATACAGCGCATGAGTCTATTATATAGATCTCATGCATACAATAATTAGACTTTCTTGATTACAATAATTAGACTCGCAACTCTAAGACCAAAAATAGTCTTTACATGCAAACTGCCTGTTCAAAAATAGACCAGTCCGGAACCCGCATGCAAACTGTATGCACACACAGGTTGCCGACGTCAGCTCCTTCATGACCGATGTCGGCCGACTCATAACCGACATCGGTTGCTTCTGCACTGTAATATGACTGATGTCGGTTGATCAGATCGACGTCGGTTTCCCTGCAACTTGTTCTGCAACTCAGCAACCTCCGCAACCTCAGCAACCTCTTTTCCTGTTTGCATCAGTGAAGCTTTTAGCTCCACAACCTAACAATCTCCCACTTGGAGATGAACAGCTGCACTGTACCTTTACCTGTACACTGTCTAATTTGTTCCCTGGGTTGTATCCCTCTTCAAGCTCAATCTTGAAGACCAACCACCACACAACCTGTGGTGCTACTCCTGTCATCCAAGTAATCTGCCGCATCCGCATCTACAAACCCATGTAGAAAAGAACTTGACCCTGCACCGCATGGATACCTGCTGCTGGTCCATCTCAGATACCTGAGAATCCACTGAACTGCTCTCTAGTACTTCTTTCCCAAATTGGCTCCAAACTTTCTGACAACTCCCACTGCTTGGGAAAACTCAGGTCTACACCAGACCTTATGTGATTTCGAACACTGTTCTAAGCTCAGCTTGAACTGTCCAGCCCTTGGTGTGCTTACCGGTTTTGCATCTTGCGTATTGAACCCTGCCAACACTTTTTTCACATCAGTTTCCACTGGAGACAAAATCTCCATGTCTTTTATGCCAAAGAATTTCGCTGCTCTCAAATTCTTCATGACATACCTCTGAACTAACTTTACCTTTAGCTCAAAAACTCCCTGCATGTGTAAACCTGCAACAAGCAACCACACAACAGTAACAGAATAATGTTGCAATCATCATCCAACCTGGTAAAGACAAACACAATGGTTACACTGACATTGACTGAAGTTCTGCTTTGTCATCCACCTGTCAAAACCTGTACCACTGTCCTGCAGCTTCCTCAAGACCATGTACCCTGGCTTTCCGTCCCATGTATCCATCCACTCTCTTCTTTAACTTGGGAATCCATCCGTTTTTCAGTGCTTTCATCCCCGCTGGCAATTCTATCAAATCTCCCGCTTGGTTCTCTTCTGAAGAATTCATGCCATGCTCCCACTGTTTCCTGGATTCTACCTGCATTGCCTCTTCACATCTTCCTGGTTCTTGACCATCAGTAAGCAACAAGTAAGAAGGTGAACAACGAATATGAGGTCCACTTACCCTCTCAGTCCTCCATATGGGCGTTTGAGACTCCTTGACAGCTTGCTGTCCGCCCAACATCCGTTCCAGTGACCGATCTCGGCCATCTCCCAATCTGCACCCGACCGACGTCGGTTCTCTGCGACTGACCATGTCTGCCAACGTCGATTACCTGACCGACGCCGGTGTACCTTCTGTCGACGTCGGTTCCTGTCTGATCGACGTCGGTTTCTGCTGCCCGACACCACCGACTCTGCTGATTTGCACATGACCGACGTCGGTGCCTGTCTGTTCGACGTCGGTTCCTCCTGACCGACGCCGGTCCCTGTGTTCGCCTTTGAGTGATGACTTTTTACCTGCGAGCTCTTTTTGGATCAAACCCTTGTCCATAGTAACACAGCCTTGCTCAGAATAATTCAGTCCCCTCAGCTGATCTCTGTCCGTCATCTCCTCCATGAACACCAAGGCTTTTCAGTTTTTAAGTTTGTCAAAAACATCTGTCTTCCGCTTAAGAACATACATTCCCTTCTTACACATTTGACCAAGCCTACAAAGCCACATCTCTGCAACAGAAGGTGAATCAGTAATATAAGTAGATAGATAAAAGATACCTACTTTCTTACCACTGTCTAATTCAAGTGCATCTGCTGTGAGAGTTACCGTGCATCTCTCATCACCCAACTTTTCTGAAGAAATTAGACTCATCTCCAAGACTGGAACCTGCATGACCTTCTTCAACACCTGTGTGTTACCCGTTTGCAATTTCAGCTTCACTTCCCCTTTGCCATCAATCTGACAAGGCTCACCAACCCCTAAATAAATTTCTCCAAAGTCTCCCAAGACATACCCATGAAAAGATGCTCTATTTCGGGCTGCATGGAAAGAGGCAATAGAATCTATAATTCAAGATTCTACTTTAACCAGAGCACCCTGTGCAACAACACCTGCAACATCTGCTTCTACACGCTGATCTTCTACCGACCAACAATCTTCCTTTACCTGCTCTTTCTTTCCATCAATCAGACCATTCATGCTATTCAGTTTCTCCATTCGTAGCTTACTTTCTTTTGCCATTGCTATACTCCCACTCAATCAGAAATTCCTGTGAGTAACCTGTAATCAACAAACACTAACCAGATCTGAACCACCTGTTAGTCAACCCAACCAAAAGCTCTGATACCAACTGTCAGGATCCTACTCCTCAATAAGAGTATATATGATTACCTCTTGTATAAGCAACTAAACACGGAATTTAACCAGAATGATAAGTAACTAGAAATATGAAACAACACAGGACATGAGAGACAATACCCAATTGTATTAATACTCATTCAGAAGAAAATACAATAAAGAAGATGCCACACTTCTTCCCACACCTCTAGAGCTCCCACACTTCTAGGGTTCACCTGTAATTCTCCTTCAACAGTTCACTCTCTCAATCACAGTCACAACAATCAACTCTAATACAGAGTTGTTGTTCACCTCCACCAGTCAGTAACAACGCTGCCAGTACACCAAGTACACCACTGTACTCCAAGTAGATCTCCCTTTCCTTGCTGCCCCCTGCAAATCAACAGAGCTTACTTACCATGTAGATGTCTCTACACCCTGAAGAACCCTTGTCCTTGCCTCACCAAGTCCTCATGATTCTTCAATCAGTACCCCGGTGGATCTCCTAGTAGAACTTGCACAACCTGCAACTCTCCCTGATCATACACACTCAACACCCCTTTGGAACTAGGAGGAGCTACTCTTGCTCTCTCTTCAAGCACAATGGTTTTCTAGCACACTTTTACAATACAGCCCATGAGTCTATTATATAGATCTCATGCATACAATAATTAGACTTTCTTAATTACAATAATTAGACTCGCAACTCTAAGACCAAAAATAGTCTTTACATGCAAACTGCCTGTCCAAAAATAGACCAGTCCGGAACCCGCATGCAAATTGCATGCACACACAGGTTGCCGACGTCGGCTCCTTCATGACCGATGTCAGCCGACTCATAATCGACGTCGGTTGCTTCTACACTGTAATATGACCGATGTTGGTTGATCAGACCGACGTCGGTTTCCCTGCAACTTGTTCTGCAACTCAGCAACCTCCGTAACCTCAGCAACCTCCTTCCCTGTTTGCATCAGTGAAGCTTTTAGCTCCACAACCTAACATGCTGTTCGTGTCTATTTCTGGCAGGATTCTATATTCGGATGTATTTGTCTATATTTTTCCCCGTTTGGCCTTTTCTTTTGGAATTCTGGTTTTATCTTTGTTCCAACGGTTACTTCCCGCAGTCAAAATTTGACGGCTAGCAGGATGTCACCTTTGGTCATTTTCTCCTTCGGACTTATCTGTATATATTTCCCGTAGCTTTCTTTCTTTCGGCTTTATTTCCCATGTCCCTCTTCGGACTTCTGTCTCGCCTCTTTTCCACGGACAAAATGTTCGCAAGAATTATCTTGGTCTCTGGCCTTCGGAATTCCTACTTCGGGTTTTTTTGTCGGGTTTATTTTCCTCGGGCTATTTCTCTGAATTCCTTCGGACAAAAGTCCGAAAGAATTCATTTTCTTCGTTTTGCCTTTGCTTTTTGTCTTTTGGCCTCCATGGACACTTTCGAATTCCTTCGGACTTTTGTCCGAAGGAATTCCTTAGGACAAAAAGTCCGAAGGATATCATCCTTTGTTGATTCTGTCTTTGCCTTAGTCTTGTTTTTACTTCGGACTTTGCTTTGTGGCCTTCCGAATTTCTTCGGACTTTTTGTCCGAAGGAATTCCTTTGGACAAAAGTCCGAAGGATATCTCTTTGCTTTTTTCTCTCCGAAATGCGTCCTTCGGCTAAGACAAGTGCCCTTCGGCACAGACCAAGTGCCCTCCGCAAGGGCTAGTCGATCTCCCTCTGTGCCCTTCGGAAAAATTGGAGGGCACCTAGGCTTTTTGCAAAGGTCTCTGAATTTGGTGTTGTGCCTGCCCGAAGGGTAGGTGCCCTTTGGGAATATTGAAAGTGACCCTTCCGAAGGGTACCCTGCCCTTCAAAATCTTGAAACTGCCCCCTTCCGAATTAATCCTTGGCTTCTTTTGTGCGGACTTTCCTTCTTGGTGCTCTTCTTAATTTCTTCGGACTTTTTGTCCGAAGGAATTTCTTCAGACAAAAGTCCGAAGGGTATCATTATCCGAAGTAAAAACCTTTTTGATGAATCATTCCGAAGGAATTCATTCTTTGTAGCAAGGAACCTACCAAAACAATGTACTTTTCTTCCTTGGCTAGAGACGTGAATTTTCCGAATGGTGAGAGACAATCTGACTTGTGGAAGAATTGTCAATAGTATCATGGGTGGATTACACAAGGGCATTATTTCATTAAATCATACGATGAATTTATTAAGAGATTGATTGAAAGGTTTGATAGAATTGACCCCAAGATTCATTTTTGGGAATTGGCTCTATTAAAACAAAATAGCAATGTGAAAGACTCTGTGGCGGAGTTTCAAAGACTCACCGTGATGGTTCCGGATGTCACTGAAAGGCAACGCATAGTATTGTTCATGGAAGGATTGATTGAGCCACTCAAGGGTTTGGTCAAAACCTTTAATTCCTCCTCCCTCCAAGAGACAATAAAAAAGGCATTGGATTTGGAGACATCAACGCCAAGAAATAAAACGGTACCATTTATACAACTGAGAATAACCATTAGTGGACAGCCACGGACCATGCCTTCAGGGCAACAAGGGACAACACCATATAGCCAACAAAGAAGACCCTTTCAATCAGGGGGCTTCCAACCAAGGGATCCACTCAAATCAGGTAAAGAGACGGAAACAAGAAAGGTGCTGAGGAAAAACTTATGTTTCCCTTGTAAGGACCCTTGGGTACCAGGTCACCGTTGTTTGGAAAAGAGGCAAGTCCATTACATCGAAAGTCTCGGATAGTGAACACAATGACGAAGAAGTTGAAGTTGAAGAAACAATACGTGAATCAGAAGTGGAAAAGACATTGGCGAGTGCCCTTGCGACTTTATCAGGAGATCCGAGATACCATCCCTCTAGAGTAAGAGGGAGTCTGCAAGGGCAGAAAATCACCCTGTTGGTAGATAGTGGGGCCACCCACAATTTCATTGATGAAGGATTGGTAACCAAAATGGGTTTGAAAGCCGAAGAATTTCAAGGTTTTAAGGTGACAGTTGCTGATGGTTTTACCATTCCATGCACTCGGAAAATTCAACTCCTCTGTCTCACATTGGGAAGACATCAAATAAATGATGATTTCTATGTCGTAGGCATTGATGAAATAGATTTGGTGTCAGGTGTTAAATGGCTACATTCGTTGGGGGAATTTACTCAAAACTATCAAACCATGGAATTAAAATTTAAAGTAGACGGGAAAGAAGTGGTGCTTCAGGGTATGGCTAATGGAGCCACCCAAGTGTTTACAACCAAGAGGATGGAAAGAACATTCAGGAAAGACCAAGTTTCATGAACAACACAATGTTTTGTGAGCTCTACAAAATCGGAGCTGCAAAGACATCATTATGATATTCAGCCCATAATTAATAAACATGCTAAGGTTTTTGAGAATATTCCACTTGGGTTGCCCTCAGAGAAAAGGTTTCAACATATTATTGAGTCAGAAACCGGTACCAAGTCGATGATAATCACACCACACCACCACCCTAGAATCTATAAAGAAGAGATTGAAAAGGCTATCAAAGAATTACTGGAAATGGGGCATATTAGGCCAAGTTCAAGCCCATTTGCTTCATCCGTGGTCCTAGTCAAGAAGAAAGATGGCACATTGAGAATGTGCATAGACTACTGACAATTGAATAAGAAGACTATTAAGAATAGATATCTGATACCACGAATTGATGAGCTCCATGGAGCTATTTTATTTTCCAAAATCGATTTAAAACGAGGATATCATCAAATCCAGATGCGAGACGGAGATGTTTAGAAAACGACATTCAAATGTCATTATGGACATTTTGAGTTCCTGGTTATGCCTTTCGGATTGACCAACACTCCAACCACCTTTTAGTCTTGCATGAATCACATATTTAGTAAGCATTTGCGAAGATTTGTTTTGGTTTTCTTCGATGATATATTGATATATAGTAAGTCATGGGAGGAACACTTGAAACATTTAGATATAGTGTTAGAACTATTGGAGCAACAATCACTTTTTGCGAAAATGTCTAAATGCGAATTCAGAATGTCGGATATTTTATACTTGGGGCATGTCATCAATAGGCAAGGAGTGCATGTTGATCAAGAAAAAATCCAAGCTATATTAAATTGGCCTCCACCTACTACCATGACTCAATTGAGAGGGTTCTTGGGGTTATGTACTTATTATCGAAGGCGCGTTAAAGGGTTTTCTCGAATAGCTATCCCTTTGACTAATTTGACAAAAAGAGGAGCCTTTCATTGATTGGACATTGCTCAATCAACATTTGAGAAACTTAAACAAGAAATGAGTTCAAGTCTAGTTTTGGTTGTACCAAACTTTTCATTACCCTTTGTGTTGGAATGCGATGCGTTAGGTGAAGGAATAGGTGCTTTTCTAATGCAGCAAGGTCATCCAATTGCATTCGAAAGTCAGAAGCTTAAAGTACATGAGCACAAGTACTCTATATATGACAAAGAAATGTTAGCAATCATGTATGCGCTGGCCAAGTTTCGCTGATACTTTGTATGTGGAAAATTGATGGTACGAACAGATCATAATAGTCTAAATTTTTTCTTAAGTTAGAAGGATATGAACGATAGACAACAAAAATGGGTGAGCAAAGTTCAAGCTTTTGATATTGACATTGAATATGTGAAAGGGAAAAATAATATTGTGGCAGATGCATTATCGAGAAAACCATCTTTGTGCTCCATATCTATGATTGCCGCTGATTGGAAGGCTTTCATAACAGCCGAGCATGCAAAAAACAAGTTCGCTAATTGAGTCTTAGAAGGAAAGATTGGGGATGAATGTTACAAGGTAGTAGAAGGTCTCATTTTGTATAAAAATAGAATATTCTTGGTACCAGAATCAAAGATTAAGCATAAAATGTTAAAAGCTACTCATGACAGCCCATTGGCGGGCCACCCAGGTTATTTTAAGACATATAAGCAGGTAAAAGAAATGTTCTTTGGAAAGGACTTAAAAGTGAAATTCTTAAGTACATTCAGGAGTGTACTACTTGCCAATGAAACAAAATAGAGCACGAATTTCCAGTAGGATTGTTGCAACCCTTGCCCATTCCAACTAAAAAATGGGTAGGTATCTAGATAGATTTTGTTACTGGGTTGCCCATGGTTCAAGGAAAGAGCTGCCTCTTTGTAGTTGTTGATCGTTTGACAAAGTATGCTCATTTCTTTCCGCACTTCACTAAGTATGATGCCTCCTTGGTAGCTGGAATATTTTTTAAAGAAATCTTTAAATTACATGGGCTGCCAAAGAACATTGTTAGACAAAAATAGCAGATTTATGAGTTCGTTTTGGTAAGAACTCTTTCACCTAGTAGGCACCGAATTGATCCTGAGTACAAGTTATCATCCACAAACAGATGGTCAAACAGAAGCCGTCAATAAGTGGATTGAAAGATATCTAAGGAGTTATATTTCAGGGCAACACAATGCATGGATCAAATGGTTGCATTTAGGAGAATTTTGCTATAACACTTCTTATCACATGTCAATCAAAATGACACTTTTCAAAGCTTTGTATGGTTATGATGCAAATTCTTTTGTGGATTTGGTCATTCTTAATAGTAGAGTTCCAGGAGCTAAAAACTTGATCCAACAAAGTCAAGATATCCTTAGAACTCTCAAGGACAATCTGCAGCAAGCACAAAATCAACAAAAGTTGTATGCCGATCAACATAGAACGGAAAGGACATTTGAAGTAGGGGACATGGTATATTTACGATTGCAACCCTATAGGCAATCTTCGATTAAGCAAAGTGGTGCTGAGAAACTCAAATCCCAATTCTATGGTTTATATAGAATCATGAGGAGAGTAGGGGAGGTTGCTTCTGAATTGGAATTACTCGGATGTAGTCGAATACATAATGTCTTCCATGTTTTGTGCCTAAAAAGGGCACTTGGATGACGTATTACTCCTATAGAGCTACCTCCATTAGATGAAGAAGGCAAGTTGATCTTAATACCCAAAGACATCCTTGAGGTCTGTGAAAGGAAGTTAAAGAAACCAAAGTATCAAAGAATACTTGATCCGTTGGAAAAATTTGCCGGTTGAGGATGCCACATGGGAAGGAGCGACTATTTTAGAGCATCCCAACTTACAATTGCTTGAGGACAAGTAATTTCAGGAAGGGAGGACTGTAATATCCCCTCCACTAAATTGCTGATCACAATTGAGAAGAGAGCACTGCTATTTTACTAAGCTAATTGCCATGGAAGGAGCACTGCCAATTAGTAAGCAAATTGCCCTTGGATGGAGCGCTTACCAGAGCAGTTATATATTACAAACAACAGTCATTAAAGTCATTAACATCATTATTATTAATTAATTAATTAATTAGTCATTAAGCATTTATTTAACGAAGGGTCACAATTCTTGGAGAAGACATGTTTTTATGGGAAGAGATGAAGGTATTTATATTCAGCGAATTGATGAGAAGGAAATCATTCAGTCATATACATTCAAACATTCAATTTGTACAAGCGTCGTGCTTTACAACCACTTTGAAGGACAAAATCCCTTAATCGTGTAATTTGATTGCAAGGACGAAAACCCTTGTAATCACTATATCCCAAGGACGAAATCCCTTGAGGATTTATATTTTATTATTAATACAATTACATTTTTATTATTTAAAATATTATTCAAGTACAAGTTTACATCTATAAAATAATATTTCAAGGAATTTCCGAGCAAACCAAATTCTTGTATAATATTCTGATTATGAATATTACAATAGAAAGACTTGATATGATGAGAAGGATTACCCTTATCGTTGAACAATTCAAACTAAGGAGCTACAAAACCCGTGGGCAAAGGATAGGCAAGGATCTCATATGTCATGTAGCTTCAGGGGTTGGAACCAACGTATTAGTAGCATAAGTAGGAATAGAAACATTAGGCACTTGAGAAACACTATTGATAAGAGAGGAGGGTTGAAAAATATGTTGAGGTGGTTGAGGAGAAAGAAAAGAAGCATTAAGATCAATTTGAGAAGGCAAAAACATAGTAATTTTTGTAACAAAAACAAGAAAGGAACAACATTAGCAACAATTTGAGACATGACCACATTATCCGGCATGGGAGGGGAACCTCTACAAAGTTGGGCATCATTAGAAGCATTCAAAGATCCATGATTAATTGTAAAAGGTATTACCTCAACTATAGGTTCTTTAGCTAAGGCTTTATTATGGGTGTCTCTCAGTACATATAACACTGCATCTATTTCATTAGGATATTTCAAAAACGTGTATGAAACAAAGCAAGTTGTTCCATCCTATCTTTCTCTACATCAAAATTATCAATATTATGAGATCCACTAGGCAATATTTTTATCCACATCATTATCATTCATAGCATTATCATCGAATTCATTTGCATTCATATTACTGTCATCCAATTCATTTGCATTCATATTATTGTCATTTACATCAACATTCACGTGTATCAATAGAAGAAGCTATAACCTCATTAACAATTGCCAAATCCATTGGTTTGGAATTCAGTCTGTCACTGCGCCTAATAGGGGACTTATAACTAAAATTCTTAGGTGGCATAAGATGTGTTGTACTAGTTTTTGGACAAGTGTCAAAAAGTCGAAATGTTAAGTCTTCTAACCGCAATCAGTCAAATGAGGTCAACTTGGTCAAAAACAGGGAAAAGTGATTTTTTTTCTAAGTCTTTAAATCCTATTGCATTTTGAATGTTTGCTAAACACAACAGATTTCTGCCTATGGTTTAGTAGGTCGGTGGAACCTGACGTCCTTGCAAATCACCCTAATGGAACCCAACATTTGCTCAAGCACACATCGAAACCTGACACCCTTGCAAACCAACTCTGTGGATCTCGAGCAGTGTTCCAACATATCGTGGATTGCGAGACATGCGTAGGCACTCTACGGACCCTATAACCTGCTTGAGCATCCTCCAACTTATGCCATTAAACTGACAATTACTCCACATGTGCGGAAATTCTGAATTGGTTTTAAATTGCCCTCCATTGTATTTCATCCTCACCTCTTTCCCCTCCGCTTCCAATTGCTTTGCAATCTTGCCCTATTTGCTTCTAATTTGCATATTTCAAGATTCCTACAAGAATTTTTTGTGGTTGTTGCTCGTGGGAATCAGGGTCCGTGTTTAAGCTTACAATCTCTAACCTGTAGATTGGAGATTTGATCAAATTCTTCGCAACTCAAGGTTTCTTGTTCTTTGTAGTTCTTCAACTTCACAAGCCATTGCCATTTCTTTTCAAAATCAAGTTTACATATTCACTTGTCATACAGTCAAAGTCTAATGTATTTTCAAACTCGTAAGGGGATTTGAGTGTTGCTTGCATCTTTTGTGGACTCCGAGGCTTCTTCCAACACTTTGTGGAACCCACTTCTTTGCCTAACAAGAAGCGAAATTCTGATCTTTGTCAAACAAGTTAGAAACCCGCTGCTCTGCCCAACATTCATTGGAAACCCGACCCTTGCTTGACATCGTATCGCATTCTGCGGCTTGTTCAAACATAGTGCGGAACCTATGTCTTGTTTAAACATAGTGCAGAACTTGATCACATGCTATACATACTCCTGGATTCTGCACCTTGCCCAAGCATATTCCAGGACCCGCTCCTTCCCTGAACACATTTAGTTTTCCATCTTCTCCAGGTCCAGTTCAAAGCACATATTTCTTCACACAAGCAATTGTTCTACATCAGATGTCAACATCCGGAACTCCAATCAAGAGAACCCCGAAGAAAGGTACTCCAAAGAATACTCCTCCAAAAAAGCCCCCTAGGGTGAAGAAGGTACACATATGAAATATCAATTTCAAGGAGTCGTTCCTCCGTCACACTTGGACTCAAATGTGGAAAACATATCTGACACTGACTTGGGCCATATTGACTTGGACAACTTCTAAAACAGAATCAATGGGACCACCAACTCAAATTATGGTCAAAGCATATATGATAGTGGATTGGGCCAAGTAGTTGTTTTCCCATCTTCAGTGCAATGCCCAAAGTTAGTCCTAACAATGGCCAAGTACTATGATCATGAAAGGAGGGAAGTCAAGAACTCAAGAGGAGAGTATGTTTTGTGCCTAGCACCAGAGCACATTGATAATTTGCTCCAGTTGTCAGATAGGGAATCCTTTGTTGACTTGACTCCAACCACTGCTCAACAATTCCGGGAGGATAACACTAGTTCCTGTTCCAAATGGGTCAACGAACAATGATTGATAAAATCAAAGCATTCGGTGATGAGGTTTCCCAAAACAATATCCAGGTTTGAATTCACGAATGAGGTCAATGACATGATCACACTCTTGCACAAAATGGTAGGGAGAATAGTTGCAAGAAGCTTCCAAACTTGGATGTACAGGGATATCTAGATCATTCACAAGAATGAACAACACATCAACTAGGGATAGCTCATCAGTGATTCCATCCACAAGTAGTTGACATAAGTCAACACGATTTCCAAATTCTACATGACTTCCTACCTTGTTTATGTTGTTGCTAGGGAGTTTTACAATGGGTTGAATATGGTAGGAAATATCAAGACTACAAAGATATGAGTTCTATCCCCAACTCACTTTGAAGGAGAGTTCTCACCATTTTTGTAGGGTAAATGATGTGTTCTCGCAATATGTGATCCAGATGTTTGAACAAGACCCCTACAATATGAGGATATCTGTGGAAGCTTCTACAGAGATCGCCAGATGGGGAACATGGTTTATACAATTTTCAACTTTCACTTATTTGTGGATTTGTGGATGCAAAATTGCAGAATACATGCTACCAAGATATATTTATGACAAATGGGCCTTGATGGAATTGGTTAGACAATTAACCGAGACCCACAAGTTCTTAGCAAGTGAACACAAAGTTGGGGTGAAGTTTCCTATCTCTATAGGTAGATACACGTGCGCATCATTGGCAAAAGCAAAATTTGTTGAAGAGATGACATGTGTCACCATTTGGCCATTTGAAAGTAGATCTTATTTTGATACTTGTGGTCTAGTTGAGATTATTCTTAGTTCCACATATCAACATGTGCCTCATTTTGAGGACTACTAGATGGATTGTCATGATGAGGAGGTAAGAGTTCGAGACTACTCCTGGTTCACCTTGAAACAAGTCATTGCATTTGGCATTGCAAAATTTTCCCAAAAGCTTGTAGATGATGAAGATACATTGGATCCAATATACAATAAAGAGGAAGTTGGATCAAAGCCACTTCCTAAAATTGATTGGAACAGAAAAGAGTCTACTTCCCTCATAAGTAGAACACATGTGCTCGATAGAACATTGGGATGGTTGAAAAGTAAAGGTGTAAACATTGATAAGGCAGGATTTCCACTACCACCAAAGAAAATCGAACTAGGCAGCTTTCACAGACAACGCCAATCAAAAGCCGAAACATCAAAGGCAATTGGTGTGAGAAAAGACATTGCAGAGATAGAAGAGGAGATAGAAATTGAGGCCATTTCTCAGAAATTACTCTAGTTCACGGGCCTCTCAAACTCAAGATAAAAAGGTTAGGAGAAAAATCTTCTTGTTCTCCCAGTATCTCTATTTCAGAGGATGTTCCCCTTGATAGCTTTGCTCAATCTCAAACACTAGTAACGAATACAACCTAGCAATTCCTTGCATTAGATACTTCATTGTTGCTTTCATCCTCTGCTCCTCTTCACCCTGATACTTCTTTGCCTTCACCTCCTCCACAAGATACTGAACCACCTCCTGCACCTTCACCCGAATCAACAATATATACTTCAAAGAAAGAAGGTGAAATTGTACCAGAAGAGACTCAAGTCTTGAAAACTTCTCCTAAGGCTCAACTTGAGTCTGATTTTGCCCTTGTACAACAACCTCCTCCCAGTGCAGAAATTCCCGACTAGTTGAATGAGGTAGTAAAGAAAAGAAAGAAAACTATTGAACCTCAAAAGATTGACTTTAGTACCTGTTGTAGCTTGGAATTGTGCCCTTTGTGGGAGAGTTCTTTAGGCTCTCTCACTTCCAACTACAAGCATGGGGACAACCTCACGCTGTGGGTATCCTGTAGTGAGGTTAAACCTCTAGGCTTTTTAATGAGGCTAGTTCCTCAGGTGCTTCACTTCAGCTCTTGATTTCCACACTAAAGTCTACTGTTGGCCAAAGAAAAGGGATAGGGGGATAACATGAAAGAAAATCTAAGCTAAGGGAGGTGATGCACCAAAAGAAATGATCCAATTAGTCTGGGAAATGACACTCATTCAGCATAAGATGAATTTTGCTTACACAACCTCACAACCAGCTAATTTGCATAAGTATTTCATAAACTAGGCACACTGATCATACATGAAGCAAAGAGGGATTTTGAAATCCACACCAAGCATCCATTAATGGCAGAAAGAGCTCAAGTCCATACCTGCAATTAACTTGAAAACACCTAAAAATAGGCAAGAAAGGACAATGGGCATGGAAGAACACTTCTTCACAAAGTCATCGTGCATAAGCTTGCTCAACGCAATTTTCAGACAAGAGATAGGTAAAAATTAATCTTTATTGCTTCAAAAGGTCTTTTACAAAGCGATTTTTGCAGAGTAACTTTATCGCCAATCCAGGGATAATTTTTTGGCTCCAAGGCCTCTATTTATAATAGAAAATGGGGAAGAGAAAATGGGAATGCGTGAGAAACTAGGAATGGAAACCATAAATCCCTGCAACCACCACCGTCCTTTTGCCACGAAATACGCCGTTCCAGGTTCGTCGCACAATCTCCTTGAGCCATTCCCGCATTCAAGTCGCTCCCTTGGTAGATTTTGAGAAGCCATGTCGCGGGCAAATCGAACGTCGCTTCTTGGCACGACTGTATTGATCTTTGTATTAAAGATGGCATGGCAACCTTCCCCTTTACGTGCCCTGTTGAAAAGGGATGCAGGTCTCCATGTGTTGAAAAAACTGGCCGAACCATGCAGCTTTTACGCTTGACGTCATTTGTCAAGAGCGAGCCATATTGAAAGACGAGAACCTTCATAAATTCCCAGCTACAAGCCGCTTGGACTCTCCTTTGCGCTAATTGGTCGTTGGAAGCTGCCTTGGATCCTTGACCCGCGCTGTGGATGCCTTTGTGCCACTTGACAACCCTTCATTTGTTCGATCATGACTTCCGTGCACTGTCAATCCTTAGAAAGTGCCATTGGACCGAGCTTATTAAGTCAAGCAGCGTTGGAAACCCGATATACTCTTTGCTGTGTAATTTGGGTTTTCAAAGCTACTTGACTTATAAAGCTTTTCAAGCTAAGTCATTGAAGAATCCCAATTTACTCTATGCAGAGTAACTTGGGCTTTCTGATCTCTCCAACTTCGGACTCTGTCTACGGGCTCCTTTGTTCTTTGGGATCTATTTGTCTCGGGTAAATCTCCCGAAGGAATTCCTTGGGACAATTTGTTTGAAGGAATTCCTTCGGACTTTTTGTTCGAAGCTTCCTTCTTGCTCTCTTCCTTTGGAATTTGCCTTTCGGATTTTTCAAAATGGACTTCCCTGAAGGGTGAGAGACCCTTCGGGCTTCCTATATGTCCCTTTGGACTTTCGCAAATGGTCCTCCCGCCGAGAAAAGTGCCCTTCGGCCTTTTAAAATGGTCCTCCCAAAGGGAAAGATACCCTTCGGGAATTTTGAAATGGTCCTTTCGAAGGGTAACATACCCTTCGGACTTTTGTTTTTTGTTCCTTTCCTTCGGAATTATTTTCCTCTGGCTTTTGTAAGGACTCTCTTGAAGGGTAAGGGACCCTTCGGGCTTATACAAACGGTCTTTTCCAAAGGGAAATATACCCTTCGAAAAATTTGAAATGGTCCTCCCGAAGCTCAAAAGAGCCTTCGGGAAACTTGCAACTGTCCACTTGGAGAAGGAAATGCCCTTCGGATTTGACAATGACCCTGGAGTATTCTTTGGAGAAGACTTGTCCCTTGAAGAACCCGAGGAGCACTATTTTTCGAGACCAAATCGGGTTTGTCAAGCCCCTTTACTTATTTCGGGTTTCTGACTGCTCACAACTTATGAAGTAATTAAGTAGTGCTCCTTGGAGAACTCGAAATACACTATCCATGAGTAATTCGGGTTCGTAAACCCGAATTACTTCTACTTATAAAACATTTAGAAGTCAAGCACCGCTGGAAACCTGATTTGCACTGTGCCCTCAGAAACCCAAAGTCTTGTGACTTCGAAAGCCCAAAGACTTCTACTTTGGAGAACCCGAGGTTGTCTGAACTTGCCACTTTTGCTTGAATGTCCACCTTCTCACACTTGGGCAAAATTTTGGTATGTGGGCCAAAAATGGCCAACAGTACCCAAACAACTTTCCCTCCACTAATAACAAAGAAGACCAAGACTATGTCAAGAATAATTATAGATGATAAGGGAGACTAATATGCAGAGGTAGCATTTCCTCTTGCGGAAAAAGACAGAGGTAGTGTCAGTGCCTTGGACTATCAAATCTCAAAGGTACATTTGGGGAAGGCTACTAAGGAAGGAATGAAAGAGAATTTTCAGTCGGCAATTGGTACCTTGCTTGAAAAGATGGATTAGAATAAGGTGACCAAGGATTAGCTCAGGGAAAGAGTTAAGCAATTGACATCAGTAGTTTAAAAGTTGATCAAACCAATTCAGTCTTCCTCCTCTGTTGTCCCGCAAATCGCTCACACATAGACACCCAATGTTGCATAGGAAATTGGACACATGGCTAGAGCAACGAAAGAATGGTCTAAGGAAATTCTACAACAAGGTGTTGCCACAATCAACACAACAATGACCACGTATTTTGAGATTCAATCGGAATATGACAAGGCAGCTGAAGCCGGAAATAAGTATGCAGAAGTAGAGAAATGGAAAGAGATTATCCCTGTTGACAATTCTTCCACAAGTCAAATTATCTCTTGCTATTTAGAAAGTTCACGTCTCTAGCCAAGGAAGAAAGAATACATTGCTTTTTTGGTAAGGGCCTTTGCTACAACAGGGAAATTCCGAAGGAATGGTTCATCAAAAAGGGTTTTACTTTGGAAAAGAGCCTTCGGAAAAGTGCTAAGGACAAAAGTCCGCAAGGCAAAAACAAAGGAAGTAATTCCTTTGGACTTTTGTTTGAAGGAATACTTCGGAGAATTTATAAGGGAACACTCGCAGCCAAACAGGGAGAATCCAAAAGTCCACCCAAAGAAACAAGGTTTAAAGCCAAGGCCCTTCGGAAGGATCATTTTCAAGAAACCTAAAGGGCAGGGTACCCTTCGGAAGGGTCATTTTCAACAATCCCGAAGGGCACCTACCCTTCGAGAAGGTATGGGAACAGATTCGGACCTTTGCAAAAACCTGGGTGACCATTGCAATTTTTTCGAGGGGCACAGAGGGAGAGCCACGAGCCCTTGCGGAGGGCACTTGGTCGGTGTCTGTACCTCTGTGCATTTTTCGAAGGGTAATTTTTCGGAATGCAGTCGAAGGCAAAAGCGAAGGACTAATTCCTTCGGGCTTTTTGTCCGAAGGAATTCCTTCGGACAAAAAGTCCGAAGAAATTCGGAGAAATGGCCGCGCAAAAACCCGAGAAAATAAATCTGAGGAAGAATTCCGAAGGCCAAAGGAAGAGACCAAGATAATTCTTGCTGACATTTTGTCCGCGGGAAAATGACTTAGCGGTCCAAACAAAAGGCCGACAGAGCAAACAGCAAAGGGAAAGAACAAAGCAAACCTTCGGGCTTTTTGTCCGAAGGAATTCCTTCGGACAAAAAGTCCGAAGAAATTCGAACAGTGCCCTGCAATAAAATCCGAAAGAATTAAGCCGAGACAACAAGAAATCCAAAAGTAATGGAGGTTGACTTTGCAAAAGAGGATAGAAAATAGATAATCCGACGAAGAGTTGAAAACAAAATATCCGAGGAAATATAAATAAAAATACACCCAAATATAGAATCCCGCCAGAAATAGACATGAACAGGCAGACCAGAACAGGGTAAAATACATGCAAGCAGGGGCTATTTTCGAACACCGGTCAAAGCTTTAGTTGACTGGTTATTGAAGTCCCGCTCATCTCCGGATCAACTCCATGCATCCGAGAGTCCAACTCAGCGTCAACCAAAGTTCCAAATTTGAATGTTGAGTTGACTGTTCCAGATTTAGAGTTGGCTAATTGTTAAATGCCACATCCACTAGGAGCTTTCCATGCGAGGGAGAATGATCTCTTTGTCCAACTCAGCGTACCAAACAATTAACTCAACTTTCAAATGCTCCCACTCGGCATCAAGTAGCTCACGTAGAGTTCTAAAATTGACATTGGGGTAGATTTCCATGCAAAGAGAGGTGGGCGGTTCATAACAAAGACAAGTTCACTTCCTCAAGCACAAGAAGTTTCATGCAAAGACAAAAAAAAAACATATTTTATTGAAAGGCCAAGTCAGCCTTGAGTTAACCTAAGTTAATCCTTCTCTTCAAATTTTCAACGCCAATCTTTGACCTCTTGTAATTTTTTATAAATTGGCTTTGAGCCTTGATAAAATAAAATCCCTCTCTTGGCTAGACCAGACTCTGCCATTGGTGAATTGTGTAACCTTTTCAATCAATAGGACTGTACTTTCAGATTTCAAGTGTTGACATAGTGTATATTTCTTCAACAATTTGCATAAGTGGTAGATTTTTTTCCCTTCCCAAATTCTGATTCATACCTAGTTGCTAGATTATCCTTATGCAAGTCATGTTCAGTGTTCTTTATGTTTTTTGCTGACGCTGTAAGTGGATGTTAGGTGGTTGCAAAGTGTCTTTTATCAGACCTCTCTCCATCGTTTTCCCTCATGTTTTGGGTCATTGGATCGAACCTCTTCATGAAATATTTATGCATAAGTGATTGATTGAAATCTAAGGTCTTCTTTTTCCCTTGTTTGTTCAGTGTTCAAGGTTCCAAGTTGATTGGATCAAACTTCTGGTGTATCACCCTTTTTTAGGTAGGATTTCCCTTTAAAGTTTCTTTCTCCCTTTTCCATGGTAGTCCGTAGCATAGAGTAGAGATCCTCATTGATACATCATACAGGAACCAGCCTTCTCTGGAGGTTCTTCTCACCGTTGAGGCACCCACCCTCGTGAGAAGATCCCATTGTTTCAGCCGGATAGAGGACTGGCCATTTCGTGCACGTCTTCGATTCAAGGCGCAGCTCCAGGTTGACAACAATTCCCACATTGAAAGATTTTTCCAATACTTGCCCAGATGAACTCGTCTAGGAAGGGGTCATTCAAGCCGAGCAAATTGCAGAACTCATTGAGTTCGTGGGAGTTGCTCAATTCAGGATTCATATTATTAGAGAGACCATCAAGAAATTCAATGACTCTAAGTCAGTGGGAGGTGATGCTATTCTTGAAATCTCAGGAGAAATTGGAAAGCTGAAATGCACATTTGTGGATGATGATAGGAAAGCGGTTACTAAAAACATCATTGTTGAGAAATTCAAGAAGAATATTGAGGGGATAATACCTCCAAAATCTGCATTCAACTACGAATCTATTTGTAACTTGAAAAATCTTGATTCAGTGCTAAAAAAACTTCAATGGACATGACAAAAAAATGCTAGATATGCATTGTGAGGTAGAAATAGCTTTTATGTATTCAGATAGTCCCGACGAAGAAAAAATGAGAGGAACCTTGCTTAAATTCAATGAATATAAGCAGAAGAAGCATTTGCCAATGAAAGGAAAAATCGAAGTTCTCAACGAAGAAGTGATTTTGTAATATATTTTAATCATTTCCATACTTGTAAGTCTGAGTCATTGTCACAATTTTCAATTGCGCTTTTTGTAATAGTTAATTCACACATTATATGTCGTGCAAATGTACTAAGTCTTTTTTGCAAGTTTCGAGTCGTACAAAAACACCAATGCACTTTTGCAAGTTGTACAAATTTTCTATTGTACTTTTGCAAGTCATGCAAAAACACCAATGTACTTTTGCAAGTTGTGCAAATAGCTCAACGTGTTTTTGCAAGTTTTAAGTTGTGCGAATTAGCTAATGTGTTTTTTCAAGCTCTCGATAACACAAAAAAAAAATGGTTACGCAATGTAACCACTCATTTCAAACTCTAAATATAAGTTCGGGACTCGTTGTAAGGGCTTTTTTGACAGTGAAACTTTTCAGCAAGATAGAGAAAGAGGAGATTGTATCTACGGCTCATCAATAATCAATATACCAGATTTTTTTGCAAACTTTGTGTTCAAGATTTCTTTATTGGCAATGTACTTGTTTACATCCATATATATTTGAGTCCGTTCTTTTGAAATATTGTTGAAATTGTGGTTAATTAGTCAAAACATAGGAATTTCATGGTAGAGTTTCTCCTTCGAACTTGCATTTGTAATTTCTACAACTGTGAAATCTTGGTGGGGCAAAAGCAGTAATTTTACGTGGTTTTTACTAGGAAATACGAGAAAATTGTCTTACTTCTGTTATCAGTAATAAACAATTATTTTGGTGTATGTTGCGTGTTCTTACGAACATGTAATGTCTTTTCTACCCGTTTAATGAGAAAGATTTCCTCTTAGCAAAATCATCATTCTCCTTGATATTTTCAGTTTGTCTTTGAATTTGGTCTACTGGATTTGTCAGTGTTTTGCATCCCTATATACATTCCTTTCTTCTATTTACCTTTTTCACTTCTTTTCTAGTCATTTTGTACTTTCTAGTTAAAAATACAACCCATATGAATGCCCTTTTTGTTGTGGATAGTTTACTTTTTTGCAATATTTTTGGTTTTCAATAAAGGTAGCTCCGTCTTCTAATAGGAGAGGGACTTTGTCTCTAAGCTGTTGACTGAAATTCCATATTTGTTCCCCCTGACAAATTTTTCAGCCAACAAGATGTAAATATATAAAGCATGTAAACAAGGGTTTGCAACAACGCACAAGAAGCAAGGGTCAATGATGGAAAAACAAATAAGCTTAACCCTAGGCAAATAAAATCTATAACTAAAGCAAGGGTTATCTCTAGAAAGAAGAGAAGCATGCAAGGCGAGAGTTTATGGAAACCCTAGGCAGAATCTGATCCAATATGAAATTTAAGCAATAATCTAACCTTAAGGGATGTAAGAGGGTACGAGTTCACTAAAAGATGAAACCCCAAGGTTGAGTGAAAGATAACATAGGTCGCCAAAATGTAAACATTGTAAAGTCCACAAATGAGGTTCTAGGCTAACCAAAGTACACTAAACCATATAATAATAGGCAAAAGACAAATCTGAATTAAATATAACAATATAACAACAAAAACAAATATGAAATGTGCAAAAACAAAGATTATGATACTTGAAACTTGACTAGGAGAGTTTTTAGAGAAATACCTAAATTGTGACTTGTGTGCTGTCAGAGGCTGAAAACAATTCTAGAAGCAATCCCAGAGCAAACCCAAAAATTAGTTGATAGTCTGAATTTTTTTAGAAAACAACTAGGATTGAACTTGTTCAATCTTGGTTAGACCAGAATTGTAGGGGTTTGATACTAACAGAGTAATCCCAATCTTGGTCACTATCTCTGATCTTGGTCATATGATGTTAGATTCCATTGAAATTTTGCATGAGCCTTCATCTACTCTTGCTTGTCAAAAAATTCTCTTGGATTGTGGAATTATGTTGCGGATCTTCCATAATAGCTCCTCCTTTCTCTAACCCTAATTGGCTAAAAAACAACTTGCAAGAACATAACAAATGGGTGTAGTTATGAGGGGTTTGCCTTAGTCAAATCCCAATTCTTTGACAAATTGGCAATCAACACTCTTGTAGTCCAACAAGCAGTTTTGTGTAGTGTGAAGATCCTGGCCCTTATCCCTATGTATGAGAAGCAAGCAAGTAGTAGATTCTATATGCTCTTTCACTACTTTTTCAATTTTTCTTTTGGTACAAGGGGTGCTGACCTAACAATGAAATTCTAATTTTACACTTCAATAGATAACTTATCAATAAAAATCAGTGTGTGTTCTCCTTGGAATGCTTTTGTGTGTATCCCCTAAATGCATCAATGCCCTCATATACTTATAGACTTATTGAATTCAAATTAATACTTTTTTAGCATGCAAGCCGACAATCAAAAGGTGTGAAGGTAACAAACAAGGCATATGAAAACCAAAGAAACTGGGAATAGGGTCAAGGGAGCCACAAAACAGAGGACTAGGATGGAACTGGTTCGACCCTGGTTAGGGAGATTAAGAAATCCAAATGGTGTTTTGTACATTTTAGAAGCATCTGGGGTTGTACCGGGGTAAAAAATAGTCAATCTGTGGGCTCCCAAACATCTCAGATTGAATGGTGGTATTATCTTTGATCCAAAGTGAACCGAAAATAAAGTGGAAAGGGTAACATAAACCAAGGGAAGGCAATGTGGGGCCCAACAAAGGGAAGACACGCCGATAAAAGCCTAACCTGAACCAATGACCCATATGCACATAAACACACTGATACTAAAGCGAATAACTAGTCGTATACCAAAATTAATTATCTACAAACCCTAACATTCGTATAAAGGCCTCTAAGGTGTAGTTTTGCTGTGCAAATCTCTTATCCATTACATCTTTAAGTTTGTCCCAAGTATCTATTGCTTGTTTATTGGTTTCCTCTTTCATTTGAAGGCAATGTTAAACCACTCTAGGGCTGATACCTTGAGGTGTAATAGTGTTGTAGTAGCTTTATCTTATTTTACAACTTTACATAATTGAAAGTAATCATTCACTGACATAATCCAAACTTGGAACTTATTCCACTTTTGGATTGAGTCTTGTAAATTACGTTTCTTGAACATTTTTTCTAGGGGATTGGGATCGGTCTCTATCTCTCTTTTCCATATCTCTCTAGTTCTTTTTCTTTGATTTCCACGTTTTTTCATTCACTCTTGATTTGCATTTGCCTTTGCATGGTTTTGTTTTGTTTTTTTGCAGTTTTGATTATATTGTTCATAGATAAATTTTTTCTTTGTAAGGCTTGCATTACTTGAGCAGTTGTGCCTTCCCAACTTGGTTTAGTGCTTGCCATGGTGTGGGACATTGGGAGAAAACCATAGTAGCCATGTTTGTACAAAATGAAATACAAGAGGTTAAAAAAATCATGAATTATGTTTCGAGCAAAAAAAAAAAGGGAAAAAGTTGAGAAAAAAATGGCCTATAGAATTTTTTTCAAGAAAACAATATAAAGCATTTATTTTTTTCTTTATATATAATTTTCAATTCAGTGCTATAAAAATCAAAAACTCAATTTGAATATAGAGTGTGTTGACATTAACCTGATCTCTTAAATAAAACGAGTGATTTATTTATATGACTAAAAAAATGAACGTTCTATTTATATGACTTAGAAAACGAGTGTTTTGTTTATATGACTAAAAAAAAAAAGAATGTGTTTTTTTTTCTAATTTGAAGGTTTTTTGCTACTATGGTAAAAACTTAACCTTCTTTGATACTGCGAGAGATCATCCAAAATTGATTCTTGCACGAGAGATCATCCAAAATTGATTCTTGCACACAATGGGTTTTATTGCTGAAAAAGCGAAAGAATGCGGTTGATTTCCAATTTGGAGGATTTTTGCTACTATGGAAAATCTTAACTGTCTTTGATACCACAAGGTATAGATCATCTTAACTTGACTCTTGCACACAACGGGAAAATACAATAAAACATTGATAATTCTTGGATGTAAATGATGGCCATGTACATCACCGGCCAACATTCAAAAATGGGTGCCCCTTGACATTCATTACTACGTTGAGACCCTAACTAATTTGTCTACCTGTCTAGTTAAAATAAAC
This sequence comes from Torreya grandis, assembly GCA_037957365.1. Lineage (NCBI taxonomy): Eukaryota > Viridiplantae > Streptophyta > Pinopsida > Cupressales > Taxaceae > Torreya > Torreya grandis. The sequence continues at coordinate 1,984,245 of JARHVA010000886.1, read as the reverse complement.
CATATGGTAAAAATAAAAAGTACTTAAGAATAATTGTTGTAATGTCCCCAAATGGGACGATTTAACCAAAAAGGAGTTTCCCCTAAAATCCACAAAATTTTAAATTTTTGAAATTAGAAATCAACAAACTCTAGCATGCAAGAAATGATCCAAAACGCTTACCAAATCCCAATAAACCCTAGGTGCCAATATGCCAGATATATATAGACAATTTCCAACAATCAATTCATCCAAAATTTATTTTAATATCTGCACATATGAGCAACAAACTGAAAATGGAAAAGATGTACCTTTTTGTCAATTTTTGAGGATCAATTGCTATTTTATGATAGCTGGAAAAATACAAATTTTATATCAAATACAGCTGCTGTTTAATTTTTCCCTCAAACCCTTGCCAATAACATGCCACATGTGCCAAAAATAAGGAAAAAATTCCAGTGATCCAGGGCATCCAAAGTTGCCCAAAAGTCCTTCCAAGCAAGTCACCCAAGCCGTCAAGGTGTAGAATAAATTGCAGAATATTTATTAGACAAAATTCCATTTTTCACAAGTCAATTTGATCAAGAAATCTTGTTAATACATTAAATAATAATTTTGAAAATTATTATTTAATATCATAGCAAGTTAGAGCCTTAAAACTTCATTAAATCTTCACAAAATCCAATGTCAATATTCAGAAAAATTATCAATAAATTTCAGAAAATTAAATTAACTAGACCCCAAAAAGGATCACAAAACACTCCCAAGAGCCTCTCAAACCAAGTTTCCCCACTTGCAGAATTAATGTAAATAATAATCATAATTATTATGCTCAAATTGGACATCAAATTGTCCACCAAACCCTCTCCACAAGCACACAAAGCAAATCACTCCACTCTAGGGCAGGTATCAAATCCACTTTAGTAATAGGTGGCGTCAAAAGACACCTTTTGTAGAATAATCAGCTTCAAATCTGCAAACACTTATTGGGCATACATCACAATTTTTTTCAAGCATGAAGAATCAATATCAATTTTCAGCATATCTTCAATTTAGATCTTCATCATGTATTTGTACCTTCCAAAGGGGGCGAACCACTTTGGGGAGGTAAAATACCTCATAACCTCCCTTGCCAACTTTTATGATATCTTTTTCTATTCTTTGCTTAACTCTCAAGTTGACATTCCTCTTTTTCGAATATAATATTAAATTAATTGCCTTAATAATAAATAGTAATTAAAATTACTTTTAGGCAATAATTCAATAATTATTTCAATTAAATACCTTATTGGTAAAAAACCATTTTTATAAAATATTCTATTTATCAACTAATAATTGCTTTATATCAGCAAATGATTAAAATCACTATTTGAAAATTAATAATTAACTAATAAAATTAAATTCCAAAAGGAATCCTTTAGTCTATGGGGAAGTAGACTAAAGGTATTCAATACCTGCTCATACATGATGTGGAAATGGGGACATTACAATTGCATTCATGAGAAGGTAACTTCTGTTCTCAACCTCAAGGTTAAAGTGCCAACCACGGGGATGATTTACATGCATCTACCAAGGATAAATACTCATAGGACACTTAGAGATGCCAATCACAAGGGGGTGACTTACAGCTGTCAGCCAACAAGACCAATACTCAAGTATTCGAATAGGATGACGTACATATATCAACCATAGAGAGATGACTTACGGGCATTTACAAATGGAACCAATCCTCAGTATAATCATATAATGACTTACAAATGTCAACCTCATGTGGACAACTTGCAGACATCAGCTATACATATATAAATTAAGAAATGTGCAGCAGTATTTATAACACCAACAATTGAGCATTTATTAAAGTAAACTATAATTTTCTAGTCAATATCATTTAATTTATGGTCAAAATAAGTACATAAATCAAAGTCCACCTAAAAATTAGACAAAGGTGGTCACCTTTTACAGCAGTCAAATCAGTCAACTACAACAATCAATGGTCAATAGCAGACGACAATTCAATACTGTAACAGATGGAACATATCAGTCAAAAGGGATAAGCACAAAAGTAAAAAAACTTCAGCCTACCCTCACTGACATCACACTTGTCGTCACTGATGTTGATAGTTCCTCATTCTTTCCCTTTTCTCAGCGTCCAAAGGGCATTGAGATCTTGCAATGATGGTCACTAATGAAGTCATTTAATTATATTTATAGTTGATAATTGATAATTAATGAGACCGATGTGCCATTTGTCGGTCCAGTCAGCAATAACTGTTCAATTAATACAGTCAAATGTTAGGTTGGCTAGGAGAGAGAAACTTATAAAGTTTATTTTCATAAAATAAAATAAATATTTTTAAATCATATAATGGTGTCATGAATGTTTGATGATTGTGATGAAGCACGTTGTGTCTAATTTGGATGTTGTCTTGTCCCCAGTCTCAGGGTTTCCTTCAATAGTTTGAATAGGAAATATATTGTTATCACTCTAGAGTGCACCCTACTTGAAGATGTGCAAAACACACCCTCACTCCAGCTAATACAATTGGAACTTCTCAGAGTGTGGGTGACTCTGTGATGAGAAGAACCTCCAAAGAGGGCTGGTTCCCTTTAGATTTTTCAATAAATTTGACTACTGTGATTTTTGGATGGAAAAGGGGAAGAGAAAATTGAAAAAGAAATCCTATCTAATAGGGTGATGCACTTGAATTGTTCAAATCCTCTGAAGTTACGGAAATCAATACACACATATAATCAAATGAAATCTATAATTCTGTCCTTAAGCATAAATATTTCAGATGAAGGGTTGAAAACCTCTTCAAATGCCCTGCAAAAAGTTGAGATAGAGAAAGATGGGTGAGGAAGGGACCTGCAAAAGGAGAAAAATCTCACTTATACACTTATGCACAATCAAATACACACTACTCTTCTTTCCAAAAACTCAGATTCAGAACATAAATTTCTTTATTGATCACCAGTCCAGCTTATAATTTTCTTTCTTCCAACTTCCGGGATCCTTCTAAATGGCTTGATGAAGCCAATAAATAAGCTTTCCAAAACCTAAAATAGACTTAAGTGGAGTTCTAAAAAGGAAAAGGGTTAGTCTTAGTTAATTAACTCAAGACTTAACACCTTTTACAATGTTTAGAATATTTAATAAAATCTTTTCCTTTACAAAAATTGCATGCCTCTCCAAACTTGGTGTAGAAGTATGGCGGTGGAGCTAAGTTTGAAAGGTTAATTCTTAAAATAAACATGACTCTCTCCAAAAATCTTCAAACATGCATGAATCCAAAGTGGCATAGAAGTATGAATGGTGGGCCCATTGAAAGTCAAACTTCTCCTTTGCATGACAAACTATGCTAAATCTCTAAATAAGGAACTCCATTTGATTCTTTTGAAAGATGAGCTGGAGGAAGAGATATTTCCGTTTGCATGAAAAACAAGGAAGATGTGTAACAAGCTTGTCTAGTCAACTCCAACTCAAGACCAATCAACTTCTAATGGTTTCCACTTGCATGCAAAGCTATGCCACATCTTGGACGGAGAACACCGCTGGAACTACCTGAAACATTGAAAGCTTTGGATTGCATAAAAACCAAGGAGAAGCGTGATTTCATCAAATAGTCAACTGAAGCTTTGACTAGTCCACTAAAAATAGCCCTTGCTTGCATGGACAAGGATCTTGACGAGTGGGAGATATATTTGGATTGAATTCCTTGTTATTTTCCAGCATTTTGCTCTCGGTTTCTTGTAATTGTGCATGCATTTCTTGGCACTTATCTGTTTATGGCTTTTGTCTCTATTTGTTCCTTGATTTACTCGGACAAATTGCTCCTGACTTTCCTATGTTTATTTTCCCTTGGCTTGTCTTTCCTATGTATTTTCTTTCCAATATTGAGTCGGGCATTTCTTCAGCTTTTTGGTCAGTCAATTCCCCGCAGACAAATTGTCCGCAGGAATTGTTTATGGCTTTTCCTTTTGAGCTTCCCCTTTTTCGAAAGAATTCCTTCGGACTTTTTGTTCGCAACCATTTGCTTGTTCATTCCTTCTTCCTTCGGACAAAAAGTCCGAAGGATTGCCTTCTCTTCTGGCCATTTGTAAGTGACCTACCCTTCGGAAATCTTGTAGATGAACTTTCCCGAAGGGCACATACCTTTTGGGATTTTTGTAATGTCTCTTGAAATTCTAAAGTGAACCTTCTCGAAGGGCAAATACCCTTCAGGATTCTTGCTGAGTGACCTTTCCGAAAATGCCCTTCGACAACTTGAAGATGCCCTTCGAGCTTTTGTCCAAGTGACCCTTCGGAAGCATAAAAGGTACACTTGCCCTTGAAAAGTCCGGATTTTTTGTGAATGTACTTTCCCAAAGGGTAGGTACCCTTCAGGTTTTTGGGAACTGCCCCTCGGAATTTTGAATTGGTCTTTCTGCCTTTCGAGAAAAATAGAAGTGTCTTTTTGGCCTCTCGAAGTGACCCTTTGGACTTTGTCCTTTGAATTTTCCCGAAGGGTACCTACCCTTCGGGAGTTTGTAAAAGGTCTCCTTCGGAAAATTGAGAAAGTCCTTCGCTTGAAGTTGTCCCTTCGAATTTCTGTTTTGAGTTATTTCGAAGGGTACATACCCTTCGGGATTTTTGGAATGAACTTTCCCGAAGGGCACATACCCTTCAGGTTTCTTGAAAAGCACCTTTTCTCTTCGCCAAACTATCCATTGTAATTCTTTTGGACTTCTTGTAAAGTCCTTCTAAATTTCTTTTCCCTAGGACTTTTTCTTGTTCCCACACTTAGCCCAAAAGATTTTTGAGAAAGACAACACTTGGGAAATAAAACACTTGGTATAAAGTCCGAAAAAATAAACCTGTACTACTTCTGAACCCTTGCTTTATCTGTAAGTGAACCTACAGGCCTGTAAGTCTAATCTTAAAGATGGCTGTAGCTTTATTAATTCTTCATTGGCTCTAATCAGGCATCCCCTGTTTTTATAACCTGATCCTCGTGAATGACCATCACCCTTGGCACACAAAACTTCCTTGAAAAACAACTAGAAACCCTTAAAATAACAAAAACCTTCTTGACTGGGACATCTTATGGCAACTGTAAGTTAATGTTCGTACAAGACCGTAGGTTAATGTTTCCTGTCCCTTTTCAAAACATAACCACACCCTCCATGTGCCCTGTATAGAATCACTTCACCACCATATTATTTAACCATTTATGATTGAACCTTTCAAATTAGAACTCCATACAAAAAAGATTGATATATACCCCTAAAAAGGACCTGTAGAGTTATCTTTTTGGTGACTGGCTGTAGGTGCATATGATGAGTAACCCTATATAAGGCCTTTTGAACCTGAATATGCCTTTTTCCATGACTCTTTTATCCACCTTACGAAGTTATTCCTCCTACAGGCCTGTAGGTTAACTTTATAACTGTGTGTGACATTTTGAGTAGGAGATATGCTTTTTTGAACTTGCTGTAGGTGTCTTGCCTTGGAACACACTTGATTGTGTAACATTGCTGTAGGTCTTCATCATGACTGTATTTGATACTTTGACTGCCTACATATCCCTTTGTTCATGCCTTTAGAATATAAATCATCAGTTTGACCAGCTGTATAGGGGATTTGACCGTTTTGGGGAAAGTTTCCAATAGTAGGGGTAGTAATTTGGCCTTGACAGGCCAAAATTACTAACATATACATAGGGCCATAACAAATTTGCTGTCTGCATTTCAACAATATGAAAAGGCTCAATAGTCTGCAGCTTTCATCTTGATTTACACCTGTAGTACTATAGTGGTTTTCTTTGCTTATAGATATCTTGTTTTTGACCTGAGCACATCTCTTTCCTGCACCTATAGAATAATTTTGTCCACATGTCTTTAGTGTGTGAGAGAGTTTGATGATAGGAAACTATATGATAATTAGGCCATTTTTTAATGCATTGCTTGAACTTACAGCTGGTACATCCTTACAAGGAGTTTTGGAAAGGGGATCAAACATGGCTCAAGCATTATCATGCACATCAATTATGAGGGAGTGCAATGTAGCTCTGAAGAAATTCAGTTTTCTTGAGTATAAGATTATTGACCATGGTCAAGCAATTGTAAATGTTTTCACTTCTAGGGTCTCCTATAATAGACCATTATTCGTGTCTTCATGGGGACCAAATCCTCCAATCTACTCAAAGGGCTGGTTAATTTCACAAAACTTCAGTGCACCTAATACTCATAGATCACGAACAACTGTCTGTGCTGCATACAGTGCTGGAAAAGGGATACCTGGAAATAGCAATTACAATCAACTAGGAGGGTGTTTGGTTCTTCCACCTTTACCAACTAAAAAAATGCCCCGTGGTATCATCAAGTTCTTGGGAGGTGCCTTCATTGGAGCAGTGCCTGAAGTTACTTACAGGTACAGAAGAACTATAATGGACATTTGAGCTGTCCCTAAATAAGAATCTGCATATTGTGTCTAGATGAATATTTTTAAAAAACATCGTTTGGACGGATCCTTTTTTCAACATATTTATTAATTTTATGATTTCCAACTTAAACTTGATTCTAAAATTGCTTGTTCCTTGATGAAATTTTGTCATATTTTTATGCCAGCCTTTTAATGGATCTTTTGGCAAAGGAAGGGTTTCTTGTTATTGCAGTTCCATACAATGTGACCTTTGATCATGCACAAGCTGCAAAAGAAGTATATAATAAGTTCAACAGTTGCATGGACATTCTTTTGGCTTCAGGTCTTTCATCGGCTAATCTGACACCAAATGATGTTTTGGACCTGCCAGTTTATTGTGTTGGGCACAGGTATACTATCGTCAACTCGTGGCTTTTCTCTTTTTTTGCTTTGTTTGTCACAACTCGAAGCAGCCTCTTTTTCTGTTTCTTTCACACATTTATTCTCATACACAGATGGCATGACACATAAAATCATACGCGTGACTTTCATTCTTTGAAGTACCTTAAATACATAATTCTACTTATTTGCATTGGTAAACATTGTAAAGGGCTTGCTACTATGTGAACCTTAAGTGGTTGACTAGAGCAGGATGATTTTTCTTTTTTCTCTCTATTTATTGAAGTTATGATATTTCTGTATATCCTTTCATTCCCATCAATAGCATATTTGGGACACATTTAATCATTGATAGCTTATTGTTCCTAGATTAGGCACTTGCAAGTTGATATCTGCAGAACATTAAAACAGAGGCAAACCAGTGGCAATTTAAAGAAAGTTAAATGAAACTTATTTCTGTATGCAATCCTCATTATGGATGGAAAGAGTACTATTCTACTTATTCAATATTTTTATTTTTTATTAGTCTTATAATAGTGTATCCAAATGCATGGTACAATATTTGGAGCACTTGTCACTACATTAGGAAATCATATGTATGCAAGCGATGTGAATATTTGATAATTAATTCCTCCTCATTAATATCTTAACATTGTAAATTCCACCTTGTACACATGGCCTAGTACACCAGAGAATCTTAGTTTACATGTACAGTTCACTAACTGCATGACTAAATGAGGCATCTTTGCACGTGTAAAGTTCTCTAACACCATTTCAGTTATAGACAGAATGAGGTGTCTCTGCACATGTACTGTTCACTAATGCATCTTAGCCAGACTGAATGAGGTGTCTTTGCACTTGCACCGTTCACCAGCTGCACATAAGTTAGAGTAATTGAGGTGTCTATGCATGCTCAGCTCAAGGCCAGTTTGGATCTGCTTAACTTCATATTTGTAAATTTTTCTATACCTCACTAATGAAGACTGTACAGCATCAGTTTTTTGGGACAATTTCTTTTCTTCTCTCATATTTCCTTGTTTATCCTGCTGTCATAATTCTGCGGGGATATATCATTTGGTATCAGAGCCTTGTTGATTTCTAATCCAAATACATCACAGGCGCACTCAGGATCTATCCTTGCCAAGTACCTATTTTCTCAGCCTCCAGTTGTGCTTGGCTGTGGCACCTTGGTCCCTCTCCCCCCGCTTGCTGTCAACCCCCAACATTGTCTGCTGTTTCTGCATTTATTGCTCCCATAGTTACCAAGTTTGGAAATCCTGATCTGTTCAGGAGAGCAAAAAAATCTGAAAATTCCAGAATTCTTGATTTTTTTGGAAAAATCTGATCCGGAATATATATATGTGAGCATAGTTTAATAAATATGCAAATTTGACGAATACAATGAAAAACATTAATAAAATAATATAAAAAGTTATTATTATTATATAATATCTATAGTTTATGGCCATTTTTCCAGCAGAAAACCTAAAATATAAAAAAAAATTAAATTTAAAAAAAAAAAACATGGCCAACACGTACGAACTTATCCAGCTGGCCAAAATTTCCGGAACCGGCCGGATTTGGTAACAATGATTGCTCCTATGCAGTTGTGGAAAACTGTATGCACTTTTGGTTGAGCTGCTGGTCTTTCCTGCACACCAGCATTTACCTTTTGTTGGTCTTCTCTGGCTGGGATTTTTTTTAGAACACATTCTGCTGTGTCATTTGAGCAGCTGTTCACTTTGCTATTCGAGTTCTAGTGGCCAATCATTGCTGCTCAAAGCAGATAAGATAAGTACATGGATTTTGCTTCAATTTGTTTCCTTTGGATTACTTCTTGAGAGGGTCTTTGCTCTTAATGCCCTTCATTCTAATGTTTCTTTTCCTTTATTATCTTCCCAAAAAAAATTGTTATGGTTAGTTCTGGCAGTTACTTATCAAAAAAGCTGCATGATAAAGGACCTCAACCAAAGTAGTTTCAACTTAAACTTATAGATCAGACGTCAAGCGTGTTCCAACAACTCATGGGACAACATCAATGCCCGAGTTCTACCACCCGTCCCAATTTCCGAACCTACTTTCAACTTGGACACCAAGATATCCATTCCCCATTTTGATGATACAATCAATGGGATTAAGGTGGATGTTTTAATTCACAATCTGGAAGCGTATTTTAAGCAAAACTGACACTGATAGAGCCACAAAAGATTGTGATAGCTGAGGTCCATATGAATGATCAAGACCATATGTGGTGGCAATCTCATGCCCAACTTCTGGAAGCAACACATTAATTGAGACCTGGAAAGAGTTCAAAATGACTCTCAAGGCACAATTTTACCATCTTAGGTATGGAGAGGAGTAATTGGAAATTGGGCTCCATCTTTGCCAAAAATTATACCTATCTGACTTATAGTACAAAAACGATTCAATTGATTCCCTATCAAGTTGGAGGTGTTTGATCCTAATGAGGTCCTTGTCAAATTCGTCTGAGGTATTTTTCCTCATCTTCGATAGGAGATAAAGCTCTTCACTGTTAATTCCTTAGAGCATGCTTACCAACTTGCTCTAAAGGCAAAAGCCAAGCAACATAAGAAGAAGATCAATCATTCAATTGCATCTTAGAAGAAAATTACTTCTACCTTAGCCACCCCTTTGGATATTACCAACTCATCCAAGAAGGGAAATTCTTCCCAAAATGGCTCCACTAAGGGTACTAGCAATGGGAAGAACTATTGTTTAGATCATAAGCAAATTGAACATTCTATAGAAGAATGTCGTTGTTGTCTGGTCCAAAATCCTATCCTCAGACACTTGTGAGATTAAGTGTTCCGGACAAACTTTGGGACAATAAGGGACTTTCATCCTCCGTTTTAGGGTTGAAACAAGTTCAATCTAGGGCACAGTTGTAGGTATTGGGCTCCATGATATAGCTTGCTTGAAATGAGTCTCTGAGAGACGCAACGTTATCACCGGGGGTCAGATACCAGTTTGATAGAGTAATTCCAATCCTCACCTTTGTTCAATCAATTCCAATCACGAGCACTACTGGGTTTCACTTTACCGATTTCTAAATGAAGGGGATGGACTTGTTCAGATTCATAAAACAAACACAAAAGGGGAAGTAGGGTAAGGCAAAAAAGGATGTTTTCAGGGTTTAAAGGGTACTAATGCTTCAAAAATGGAGTTGTGTGCCCAACCATAGTTAGACCACTGTGTGATGAGTTTCACTAGGGGCTTGAACTCATCATCACATGGGGCAAGTGTCTAAGGACAACAAAAGGAAATGCGTAATTCACAAATTCTCCACTAAAATTAAACACAGAAGAGGCCCTGTAGTAGGTTACACACAGGGTCTTCAAATATAATTTGTAGCTTTAAGTACACAGATTACAAGTGTTACAAAGAAAATGAGAAGAATTCATAAACGAGTTAGATCAACAAAGAACATTTAAACTATCGCATTCATTCTTAATAACCAAGTGCGCGATCAATTCTTTAGCATCAACATTCCTTCAAATTTTGAAAATGGACCACAATCATAAATAAACAAAACTTAGTCTAACAGAAAGCATGAAATTTGCATTCAATTTTAACATAGTTTCTTTACATAATAAATGGCGACCTTTCAAAAAAGAAAGTAATTTACAGTTTATAGATGGGGCTCGCCTCCAAGTATGTAATATCTAAAAAGAGGATATTTGGATGCAAAACTGTTTATACCTTAAATCCACAACATACTGAAATCTGAAATGAATAAATTCAGCCAACCCTAGCTCCCAACAATTTATCCAATTATAAATTCTGCCCTTCAAACCTTAGGCACCACACTTCAATGGTGTTGTAGGCAATTTTCAGCAACCAATTGACTCACAAATCACCACAAAATATGCCAAAATAATTAACAAGCTGAAAACACAAATATGTACCTTTTTCTTTATTTTCCTGAAGCCCAACTGCTACTTGCAAATGATCTTAAAATTTTGAATTTTCTCCTACACTTGCACTTGCTTTTTGACTGAATTTCCACTTCAAACCCTTATCATAAATAGCCACGATAATCAAAAAAATATTAGAAAAATTACAGCGAACGTATTGAGCCAAGAAATGACCCCTGCAAGTCCTCAAGGCAAGTCGCCCAAGCCAAGGAAAAATACCAGAAAATTATGAGGTTAATTTCCAGCCTTCCACTAATAGAAACAACCCTCAAAAGCATCAAATTTCATCAAAGAATAATCTGAAAATTATTAAGAACCTTTGCATCAATTTGGAGCCTCAAAACATCCACAAATCACCTCAAAACCCCAATGCTAGCAAGCAGAAAAATAGCAATAAATTTCATAATATTTACTTGGCCTTTTTGACCTCAAAATCACATGCAAACCACTCCCAATGCAAGTCGCCACACTTGGAATAATTAGCATAAATTTGTCAAAGCATGTCACATCAAAACAAGCTCAAAAACCCTATGCTAGACCTCCAAAAGCAAGTCGCTAGGCTCATAGGGCATCAACAAATAATTCCTTTGCAAGGTGGCGTCAAAAGACACCATTGTAGATAGAGCACAAGAACGATTACTATTAGGCATACATCCCAATAGTTCCCTTCAAACATGAAGAGCAATAATCTGAATTCGCACATGCGCAAGAAGAGTCTACCAACTAAAAAATATACCCTTCCAAGCGGGGCGAATCACTTGGGGAGAGTATAGCTTCATTAAACCCAATCTTTTGCCTACTTTCTCTTTTGATCACATAAAGCCGACCAATCAAATATTCAACATATTCTATTAATTAAATAATTAATTGCCTTAAAACAACAAATGATTAAAATCACTGTTTGGGCAAATAATTAATAAAATACAACCCCCTAAAAGGAACTCTTTAGTCTATGGGGAAATAGACTAAAGGTATTCAAACCTTCTTATGTGTGATGTGAAAATGGGAACATTACAAAGTAGCATGAGATTCCCATTTTTGGTCATGATGGCCTCTCAAAGTTGATACAACTGTCAAGATTCAAAACAAATAGAATCTTCTCCACTTTTTCCAAAAGATGTCCGGGGGCCCACTTAGTTGATATGCTAATGAGTTGGAGAAGAACTGTCTCCCAGTTGCTTAGGTTGTGCCTCCTTGGCGGCCAACGTGGCTGCCACTAGATCGAACTCCTTGTCTAGCTTGGCCAAGTTCATGGGAGGCACTCGGAAGATCACTTCTGATTGGGCCAAAGTCTTTGATGCACCTGGAGTGGGCCCCAAGGTAGACTTTCACCTCTGACACCTGGCTGATATTAGCCATGGATTGGGTCAAGAGCTATAGAATCGCCTTGGACCTAGCCTTATTGGCTTTTGCCACCCTCCTCATGACCTGGTTGAAATGACCCAGGGAGACCTCAAATTCTTCTGTCAAGTAGTGTGCCATTCGAATGGAACAACAATGTGATGTTGACCTCCTTGAAGTAAGTCATCTTTTCCCTGCCTTCTTCCAGAGGTTCCATGACCGTTTGCACCACTACGAAGTATTCCTCAATTGAAGTTCTCATGCTATCGGCATAGGTCTGGTACAGGTTGAGGTAAGAGAGGGGCATGAGTTTTAGCTCCGAGAACATGCCCTTGTTAACAACCCCAACAAGCTTTTTACACTTGCTGTCTATACGAGTGATCCTCTCCAAATATGCTTGTACTCGTTCGAGGTGCTCCTTGCTCGTAGTCAATGTCTTGACTACTTCCCATAAAGTTGTAAAGAGTTGTAAGGGCTCTTTGATCCGAACAATCAGTTATGTAGGGAAGTTGCTTTTCACCTATGCCTTGAGCACCCGAACTTGCTCCTTCATGTCCTCCATAAGCTTTTTGGACATGTCGTGAGTGGTTCGGAGCACGGATACTGGATCCTCAGCCCTGAGGGAGAAGAGGTTGTGCTTGGTCTTCTAGACCGCTGGGTCTCCTCGAGTGAATTTCGAAGTGAGGATCCTCCTCATGTTCCCTGAGTTCCTATCAAACTCCCATTGAGCTTTTGGATCACCCTGTAGAATCATCTCGGGCCCTTGTGATCCTATGGCAACCCCTAGGGTAGAAGGGTGTGAAGGCGGGGTGGTAGAGACAGAGGTGGAAGGTGGAGCATGGGAGGAGTGGATGAAGTGGAAGGAAGAGAGCAATGGAGGAGGCATGGGGGTGAAAGGGGGAAGGACAAATGGGGAAGCCCATGGGAACATCTGGGCGTGCCACTGGCTTTGGGTCAAATTGACTTGTGGGATAAAAATGCTAGGGAGAGGAGTGTTCACAAGGAACGAGGAAATTGGTTGGTTAAATCCAAATCCTTTGGCACCCGAGACAATGGAGAAAGGAGGCCAGGGAGAGACACGGGGGGCAATAGGGGGCTAAGGAGCGGGAGTTACCTTTTGCTTCTCATTGGGCCTGTTGGCCAATTTTTGGCCCACATAACAAAATTCTGACTGGTTTAAAGAGATGGACATGATCAAGAAGTGAAGGACCAGAAGAGGTTCGTTTCTTTTGGGACTCTTTTTCACTAAGTATTTTCTTTCGTAGTTCTGTTCGGGCTAAGTGTTGGAATTTGTTTGGACATTTTGCCCAAAAGAAAAGTTTCGAAGGGCAAGTTACTTCATTTGAATAAGTGTCGGGAATTGTTTCGGACATTTTGTCTGAAACAATTTTTTCGAAGGGCACTTACACATTTTTTTGAAGGGTTATTCAAGGCAAAGTGAGCCAAACAAAAAAGCCGAAAGGTACTTTTCCTTTCGGAAAAGGCATTTTCAAGATTGCAGAATGGTCCATTTTCCTTTCGGGAGGTCACTTTATCAAAGCCGAAGGGCATTTTCAATTCTTCTGAAGGGCATTTTCAAGTGCTCCGAATGATCATATCCATGCTGAAGTGTTACATTATGCAACATTCCGAAGAGTATCTACCAAGGAAATGCACCGTTGCAAAAGTCTCGAGACCTTTTCTTTCAAGAAAGCGATCAAAGCCAAAATGTTCGAAGAAAATGGCCAAAACAAGTCCGAAGGAATTGATGATGGCCCATAAACGTCAAAATATGAACCCCTGTAAGTAGCCGTTGGCATTTAAAAAAATCAAAAGAAGCTATGCGATCTATAGACTTGTATCGACAAAAATGGATACAGGAAAACCAATGTCCTTAGATTGGTTTTCCATCTATAGAAAAGATTTGGCCCAGGTTTCAAAGCATGAGCTGGTGTATGCAATCAATGGAGAGGCTCTCGTCCTTCAACATGGCCATCATCTCTGACAAACAGCCGTTGACCTCAGAGGCAGCATGGCTCAGTCCAGATTCAAAGTTATGGGGATTTTGTCTTTATACAAGCAAGACAAGTGAAGGATGGCGTGGAAGTGAAAGATGAAGATCAGGGGATTAGAAAAAGTAGCTTGAGCATTAAAGACGTTCTTCGACTTTTCCTTTTTTAGTGGATCATGACATCATCATCCTCAACAAGTTCTTGTCTTCTAGTGTGTTTCTCAACCAATGAGAGGGCTTGAAGACTATTGGAGCTAATGGTGGTTAATTTGTTGAAGAAAGATTAGTTCTAATTAACCCAAATGTGGGTGAGAATTCATGGAGGGTGGTTGAATCTCATTTATTGAATTCTGTTCGCTTGCCTCTTCTCCTTTTGCTTCCTCTTTTTTCTTATATCTCCGTTTTCTCCCCCATAAAAAAAAAGATATCCTCATTTGACAAGGAGAAACCTTGTCAAAATTTGTAAGAAAGACCTTTTGAAGCAATAAAGATCAATTTTTACCGATCTCTTCCTTGAAAATTGTGTTTAGCAAGCTTGTGCATGATGGCCTTGTGAAGAAGTGTTCTTTCATGTCCATTGTCCTTTCTTGCCTATTTCTAGGTGTTTTCAAGTTAGTTGTGTTGGTCCCCAAAAATGTCACTCATTTTTGGAAAAACATTTGAACTAGTTTGGTCCTACAGACCAAAATCCTCTCTTCCCCTTTCAAAAAATGTTCTGAGCATTTAGGTTCATTTTTCAAAGCTTTCTCAGAAATCTACGGACTTTGCAGGAAGAAATCTACGGACTCTGCAGGCTTAAAACTACGGACTCCGCAGGCTCATTTCTACGGACTCTTTCAAGGCTCGAGAGAAAACTTAGAGAAAACTACGTACTTGGTTTCTACGGACTCTGCAGGCAGGTTCATTTCTACAGGTTCAAAGGCTTCTGCAGGCGGGTTCAACGACCAATTGGTTCAACGCGCTTGGTGCAAAAGATCAAAAAGACAGCCAAATAATGAAGAATGAACCGATTGAACCATTGAACCGTTGAACCAAAGTTGGTTCAATCGGTAGGTTCAAGGGGCTGCCCCAAAGCCAAAGAGGCAAGTGCCCTTGCGGAGGGCGGACAACATTGGTTTGAAGGTCAAAGAAAAGACAGAATTCCTTCGGATTTGTTCAAAGGCCCAAAAGGAACCATTATTTCGGATTTTTTGTCCGATGGAAATGATTAAGTGAAGAAGGCCGAAGGAATTCACTTGGGAAGAAAGCCCGAAGAAATTGAAAGGAACAAATGGCTAAGGAAAAGAAGCTTTCTTTCGGACTTTTTGTCCGAAGGAAAAGCTCGATGGAAAAAGCCCGAAAGCCAAAGGCCCGCCAAAGATGCAAGAACCCACTAGGGAAGTAAAAGCCCGAAGGTCGCATGAAAAATCCCGAAGGGTAGATACCCTTGCGGGGGACATTTGACGTCAGAAAAATGACCTTTTCGAAGGACCTGAAGGGACACCTTCCCTTCGAGACGTTCCAAAGGCTGAACAAAGACGCAGAAAGGAATCTTCAAAGACTTAGACACAGAGCTTCAAAGAATGAACCGATTGAACCATTGAACCAAATGGTTCAACGAGTTCATAGGTTCAAGTAGTTCAAAGGTGGCCTCAGTCAAGGAAAAAGCAGCAAACAAGTGGTTCAACGGATGGTTCAACCAAGGAGCGAAGAAGTGATTGAACCAAGAAGAGATAGAACAAAAGAGACAGAATGAACCAATGAACCGATGAACTTTCAATGGTTCAATGGGTTCAAGGTTCAACATGGTTCAAGTTGCTAGCGACCATTGACGGTCTCGTGGACGTAAAATTTAAAGGGATATCCGTGGAAACTCAAATAAAGCGCAGAATTTAAAGGAAGAATCAAGCGACTGACTGAAAAGAGAGCCCGAAGATTCAAATTGCTACAGGGAAGAGAAGATCAATGCAAAGAACCATAATTTTTTTCGAAAGAGTTATTTCCAGTAGGTGAAACAGTGGATCGAGTAGACTTCTGAGAGCACCAAACCAAGGACGCGGCCTGTTTTTCTTCCATGAAGTAAAGACAAATTGGAAAAGGACCAGACGGCCCATAATATTAGATGAAGGGACACGCCATAGTTATGGTAGTGCACTGTTCTTAGCATGGTCTCTCCAGACAGGACTGAAGGCGCATTGAAGACGTTGACTGCAGCGTGGGCCGTCCCATGAAAAAAAGTGCCAATCCTTGCGTAGTTGCTATAAGATTGTAATATCTCTCATTTGTAAAGGAGACTTTTCATTTTTTACAAGAGCGAAACTCTGCGCATTTTGAAAGAAAAAGACTGAGACTTTGAGCTCAGATTGTAATTTCATTTTATTTTATCTGAATGAGAAAGCACGTCGTTTGTAGACTTTGTGTTGTTTTGTCTTGTGCCACTTTAGGAAATTGTGCTTATGTCTGTTTCCTAGAAGCATTCTTATTTCTTTAATTTGACAAGCAGAATTAGTGAAGGTAAAAAAGGAGGTGTCCTGAAAACAACTGTGAGAAGACTTTGTGCTTTTACAATTATTTTCAGTCTGTGTTTTTCCTTTCTTTTTGTGTTGAGGATTTTGAGACGACTTTGTGCCCCCATTATCTTGTGTTATACTCTTTGGGCAGTTGAGGTGGAAACTTTGTGTTCTGTTTCATCCTGCTGGTTACTGCGCTCTTTGTCACCAGTTACTTTTACTACCTGAAAGAAACTCCTGTTGTTTCCTACAAAAACACTTCTGAAAGAAGAGAAGTGTCTTCAGTGTTTTCACCAGGATTTTCTCCTTTGTCTGTGAGCATAATCTTTGAAAGAAGAGAGATGAATGGTTTATTCTGCCTCCATGTGTTATTTTCTGCTTATTTATATTGTATATAGCTCTTACGTATCTATAGGGAACCTCCCCTTGATGAGAGGAGAGATTTGTCCCCTATTGATGTAGTAAACCTGCACACCAAGACGACCCATCTCCCTACGTTGTGGTGATAGGAACTATTTTGCTCACCAGTTAGCTGGTCGACAAAATATTCACCCAACAGTTTTTGGCGACTCCGCTGAGGACAGTAATTTTGTGCAATTTGGAACCTCAAGTTTCAGATTGAAACATCACTTGTGTCTTACCCATTATCATTACAACCTTATCCATGCTTTTCGCTATGGAAGAACGAACTGCTCTATTGTTTCTCCATTGTTAATTTTTCCTCCCCAGCCTCACCCAACAATTTTTGGCGACTCCGCTAGGGACACATTAATTTTGTGCAATTTGGAACCTCAAGTTTCAGATTGAGACATCCCCTGTGTCTTACCCATTATCATTATAACCTTATCCATGCATTCCACTGTGGAAGAACGAACTGCTCTAGTGCTTTCTCATTGTTAATTTTTTTCCTCCGCTGCCTCGCGCAACAGTTTTTGACTTCTCCGCTGGGGATGAACGTGCAGTCTGAAGCCTCAAGTTTTAAATTGAAACAGTTCTTTCCCTTATCCATTATACAGACTCTGGCGACTCCGTTACATGTCCTACCCATTATTCATTATAGCCTTACCATTTTCCTCCATCTCCATTATTTTATCTGGTTTGCAAAACCAGAGCTGCTGGAAAAGAGTGCGCAGTCTGAAGCCTCAAGCTGAAGCTGAGCCAGTCCTTTTCCATTTTTGTTCTGCAATCTGGCCACTCCGCCCAGATTTTTTATCCCTGTTTTTCATAATTAAAACATAGCAGTTCGAGGCCCCTGGGGCAACTCTTTTGGCCCACTCAACTTGACTCCACCTCTGCATGAACTTCCACGCAGTTCAAGAAAGAATTTCTCCAAATTCTTTGGTGATGGGATAGTTCACCCTGATGAACACATTGCAACGTTCAGCATACCCTGTGGTGTTATAGGGGTGAAATTTGAAGACGTGGCAGTCAGGGTTTTTGTGGAGACACTACAAGGTGCTGCTGCAGATTGGTTCTACTATCTGTAAGTTGGATCAGTGACTGACTGGGATACACTCAAAGCCAAGTTTGAAGCCAGGTTCAAGCCTGCAGAGGATGCGCATGCTTTGCTGGCCCAGCTCACTCAGATGAAGGACCCTCATGAGCCTATGAGGGATTTTATTGCTAAGTTCAACAAGCTGAGGCACAGGATTCCCATGGTCGCCCAGCTGACACCTCAAAATCTCAAATGCTTCTTCAACTCACAGCTGCCTGAAGTGAGTTTTCTGTTGAGACGGGCTAGACACATAGACCTTGAGGCTATTCAAGACTTGGCTATTGAGCTAGAAGATGACCTTATCTTGGCAGGAAAGATAAAGAGAGATCCTAACAGAGGTAAACCCTCTTCATCTTCTGAATACTCACCCACAACCACCATTGACCCAATGGTACAAAAACTGGCAAATGAATTGCTAGCCTTGAAAAGGCAAATGGCCCAAAGTATGTCTGCTCCTCCTAATCGGGATATGCCAAAGAGGGCATTTCAGAATCAACGATATCAAGGCAACGCTGCCAGAAATCAAGGGCAACCAAATCGTCTTCCTCCCCCACAGAGGAACCTTGCCCTTGAAGCACCTCCAACCAACTCAGTAGTTGGATATCTGAAAACCGAACATGTTTCTTATTTCCAACCTGAGTTCGAGCAAGAAAATGGCGCTGATCTCTTCAGGGAGGATCTAGAAGAATCAACTGGCGACTCCCACATTGGTTTTCTGAATTACCAGGATGAACCCAAAAGTGAAGGTGAAGCAGTCGAAGAATCATACGCAGTATTCACCCGGTCCGAGAATCAGTCAGCCCAGCACGCTGATAAAGAAAGAACAGAGGAACGAACTCAGCTTGCAATTCCAATTGCTATGCGGGAAACCACTCTGCCTTTCTAGTCAAAGGACCCAGTGATTGCCAAGAAGGTTAGTACATCAAACATCTCTGCACCTTCTACTTCAACTTCGCAGATCAGTCCTCCCCCTCCCGAAAACCAAAAGGATGAACTCACATCCTCTCTTCCAAGTTTATCTCAGTGATTTGACATGATTGATCATGTCAAGAAATCTGAAATTCAAATGACTGAGTTTGAATCCCTGCAAGCCAATCCTGAGCAGTTAAACATTGGTGAAGAGCTAGGTGTGGACCTATCTGAGGCAAAGATTGTGGTCACCCAAATGTCAGCCCCTGCTGCTCAAATTCTGTTTGAGCCTTCAGGCAGGGGTAATTACTCCTTGACCATAGAGGATGCTCATGTCTCAGCTGATCAAAGTCCCGTGGCTGGCAATCCAGGATTTCATCCAAACAAGGCATCAGAAAAATTGGTAGGGCGTAGTACAAATCAAGAAGGATCTTCCATCTCCCATGAAGAGAAATCTGATAGAAGATCAGCTTCTGATGATGCTTGGATTCTAAAATCCGACGGCAACAATTCTTCCACAGCTGGATGCGGATCTCTGTTGCTCGGATTGAAAACTGCTCAGGGTGAAGAAGTCAAACTCCTTCACACCAAAGGAGATGCTGAGCTGATGGTTTGTCAGGAGTTTGATGCTGACAATCAAAGCATGTGCTGGATTGAACCAGCAGAACAACAAGTTATGATGGTGGACCATATTGCTGTACTCCAAAATCAACAAAAGGAACTCTTCGCAGAGAGAGCAAGGAGTTACGGTTTTTAGAGAGAAGACCACATCCCGCCATGGGGCAAGAAGAAGAAAAGGCCAAGAGGAAAATGCAGAAAATTAGTTTCTTGGTGGAGAGCTCCATTCGCCCGTCACCATTTTTGGGGATAGAACAGTTTCCTGGTGAAGTATCAAGATGGCACTCTCTTTTCTCTGCCTCACAATGGGCAACATCTGAAGCACTTCAACTCTTGAAGTATCAGATGAGTTCCTCTGTACATATGTATATTTTTATAGTCTTTTGTTTTTATTTTATTCTTTTGTTTTCGTTTTTTGGAGCCTTTCTTTTTGGGTAGCACGACTTCGTAGCCCAATGGCACACTTCAAGGCACTGGAGATTTTGGTTTCTACTCCCCTCAGCTGTGTTTCAAGTTTTCATCTGAAGGAAGTTCCCCAATTGGAGCCAGCTGTTGGTCCCCAAAACTGTCACTCATTTTTGGAACAACATTTGAACTATTTTGGTCCTACAGACCAAAATCCTCTCTTCCCCTTTCAAAAATTGTTCTGAGCATTCAGGTTCTTCATTTTTCAAAGCTTTCTCAGAAATCTACGGACTCTGCAGGCGTAAAACTACGGACTCCGCAGGGTTATTTCTACACTCTTTCAAGGCTCGAGAGAAAACTTAGAAAAAACTACGGACTTGGTTTCTACGGACTCTGCAGGCAGGTTCATTTCTACAGGTTCAAAAGCTTCTGCAGGCGGGTTCAACGATCAATTGGTTCAATGTGCTTGGTGCAAAAGATCAAAAAGACTTAGCCAAATAAGAAGAATGAACCGATTGAACCATTGAACCGTTGAACCAAAGTTGGTTCAATCGGTAGGTTCAAGGGGCTGCCCCAAAGCCAAAGAGGCAAGTGCCCTTGCGGAGGGCAGACAACATTGGTTCGAAGGTCAAAAAAAAGACAAAATTCCTTCGGATTTGTTCAAAGGCCCAAAAAGAACAATTCTTTCGGACTTTTTGTCCGATGGAAATGATTAAGTGAAGAAGGCCGAAGGAATTCACTCGAGAAGAAAGCCCGAAGAAATTGAAAGGAACAAATGGCTAAGGAAAAGAAGCTTTCTTTCGGACTTTTTGTACGAAGGAAAAGCCCGACGGAAAAAGCCCGAAAGCCAAAAGCCCTCCAAAGATCCAAGAACCCGCTAGGGAAGTAAAAGCCCGAAGGTCGCATGAAAAATCCCGAAGGGTAGATACCCTTTGCGGGGGACACTTGACGTCAGAAAAATGACCTTTTCCAAGGACTTGAAGGGACACCTTCCCTTCGGGACGTTCCAAAGGCTGAACAAAGACGCAGAAAGGAATCTTCAAATACTTAGACACAGAGCTTCAAAGAATGAACCGATTGACCCATTGAACTGTTGAACCAAATGGTTCAACGAGTTCACAGGTTCAAGCAGTTCAAAGGCGGCCTCAGTCAAGGAAAAAGCAATAAACAAGTGGTTCAATGGATGGTTCAACCAAGGAGCAAAGAAGCGATTGAACCAAGAAGCGATAGAACAAAAGAGAAAAAATGAACCAATGAACCGATGAACTTTCAATGGTTCAGCGGGTTCAAGGTTCAACATGGTTCAAGCAGCTGGCGACCATTGACGGTCCCGTGGACGTCAAATTTAAAGGGATATCCGTGAAAACTCAAATAAAGCGCGGAATTTAAAGGAAGAATCAAGCGATTGACTGAAAAGAGAGCCCGAATATTCAAATTGCTACAGGGAAGAGAAGATCAATGCAAAGAACCAGAAATTTCTTCGAAAGAGTTATTTCCAGTAGGTGAAACAGTGGATCGAGTAGACTTTTGAGCGCACCAAACCAAGGACGTGGCCTGTTTTTCTTCCATGAAGTAAAGACAAATTGGGAAAGGACTAGACGGCCCATACCAAGGAAGAGACATATTAGATGAAGGGACACACCATAGTTATGGCAGTGCACTGTTCTCAGCATGGTCTCTCCAGACAGGACTGAAGGCGCATTGAAGACATTGACTGCAGCGTGGGCCGTCCCATGGAAAAAAGCACCAATCCTTGCGTAGTTGCTATAAGATTGTAGTATCTCTCATTTGTGAAGGAGACTTCATTTTTTACAAGAGCGAAACTCTGTCCATTTTGAAAAAAAAAGACTGAGACTTTGAGCTCAGATTGTAATTTCATTTCATTTTATCTGAATGAGAAAGCAAGTCGTTTGCAGACTTTGTGCTATTTTGTCTTGTGCCACTTTAGGAAATTGTGCTTATGTCTGCTTCCTAGAAGCATTCTTATTTCTTTAATTTGACAAGCAGAATTAGTGAAGGTAAAAAGGGAGGTGTCCTGAAAACAACTGTGAGAAGACTTTGTGCTTTTACAATTATTTTCAGTCTGTGTTTTTCCTTTCTTTCTGTGTTGAGGATTCTGGGACGACTTTGTGCCCCCATTATCCTTTGTGTTATACTCTTTGGACAGTTGAAGTGGAAACTTTGTGTTCTGTTTCATCCTGCTGGTTACCGCACTTTTTGTCACCAGTTACTTTTACTACCTGAAAGAAACTCCTGCTGTTTCTTGCAAGAACACTTCTGAAAGAAGAGAAGTGTCTTTAGTGTTTCCACCAGGATTTTCTCCTTTGTCTGTGAACATCATCTCTAAAAGAAGAGAGATGGATGGTTTATTCTGCCCCCATGTGTTATTTTCTGCTTATTTATATTGTATATAGCTCCTACGTATCTATAGGGAACCTCCTCTTGATGAGAGAAGAGATTTGTCCCTTGTTGATGTAGTAAACCTGCACACTAGGACGACCCATCTCCCTATGCTGTGGTGATAGGAACTATTTTGCTCACCAGTTAGCTGGTCGACAAAATATTCACCCAACAAGTTGCAGGTCTGAACTTGAGCTCTTTCCATCGTTAATGGACGCTTGGTGTGGATTTTGAAATTCCTCTTTGCTTCATGTATTGTTTGGTGAGCCTAGTTTATGAAACACTTATGCAAATTAACTAGTTTGAGAGGTTGTGTGAGCAAGAATTATCTTATGCTGAATTAGTGTTTATTTCATGCTTATGTGAGTGTCAATTAATTTGGTGTATCACCCATTTAGCTCTCTTAGTTACCCTATACCCCCTCTCTACCTCTTTTCTAAGCAGAAAAATTAGTTTAGGTGATCTACCAAGAGAAGCCGGCCTTTTTCGGAGGTTCAACCTCACTACAAGATACCCACAGCCTGAGGTTGCTCCAATATTGTAGCTAGGAGTGAGAGAGCCTAAAAAACTCTCCCACAAGGGTGCAATTCTAGACTACAACAAGGCCTCTTGCTCAGATCAACTTGTGTTGCAATAGTAGGAGAGGTGGTGGTAGTGGTGGCCGGGGTCGACTGTGGAGTCTGCAAAGTGACTACAGGTGTCGTTGAAGTGGCTAGAGCTGATGGAGTTGTGCACACGAGTGCACTTGTTGCTGGGGTCACCTAGATTTGAACTGGTGTATGTCCAATAAGAGCCACCTGTTGGGCACTGGACAATGGAGGCGTCGAGGGTCAAGCAACTATGACTAGAGGCTAGTTGTGGGAATCCCTGCTAATGAAATGGGTTGAGTGGGTGGAAGTTGGGATGAGAGGATGTTGTACATGGTCAAAGCCAGAGGCACTTGAGGAAATTGTGGGGGGGGGTTCGAATGGGAAATAGGGGAGGCACTCCCTGAGTGGGCTTGGTAGGGAAATAGAAACTTGGGGGTGCTCCACAGGGTTGTTGAGGGATAGTGGAAGGAGGGGGGATCTGCACAAATGCCTGCTGTTGGTCACGTTTTAGGCTTGACTTAGAGCTGTTGCTGATGTCAAACCGCAATGCCTGTGCAACCTGAGGTCGAGTAGCTTGAACTATAGAAGGTGGTGGAGCCGGAGCCAAGACCGGGAGGTGAGATGCTTGGAGGAGAGGGAGTTGGGACTCTTTGGATGATTTTCCTTGAAATCTGGGGGTAGTTGCTTGAACGTCTTCTTGGGGTTGAGTTGGTGGAGGTGAAGTAGGGGCACTCTGGGCGGATGGCCCGGGTTGAACCTTCTTTCCTTTCCCTTTCTTCACCTCGATCCTGATGAGCACCTTCGTATCATCTACAGGGTTGAGGTGGATCTCATCATCCGGGTGAGGCATGTGGCTACCCGCGATGTTGAGATGAGCTTGATATCTCACCACATTGGCCCTGACGATGCCATGAAGGTCCCACTCTCTATGCTCTGCTTTGCCTAGGGCATAAGAATCCTTGCTTGCCACCATCTTCTGCAACAGAGGCAGACTTTTGTATATGTGGAGGTGGATGGCAATAGCGAAGGTTTGGCAAGCCTTTTGTTGGTGGCAAAATCAGTGGTCGAAAATGTCTTCTGTTAGTTGATAGGCGATCTCTTGCTTGACCAACAGGTCTGAAACTTGATAGGGCAAGCAGAGGGGGGCCTTGCGAATACCCATTACTCGAATTATGGTGTTATTCCTGTAGTACCAAGAATCGCTGATGGGGGCAAGGGATTGCTTGATTTCATTGGAGAGTCGAGGCATGGCCATCTCGTTGGTGGCCATATAGACCACCGGGTAGAATGACGTGCATATTTCTTGGATGTGATTTGGTAATGATGGCCATACAATTTGTAGAACACCACATGGACTATTGTGCCCTCAGGAGTCCATGGTGGGAAAGTAGAAGGCTTAAATACGATGGTAGCATAGACAATATCCGTTAGGTGTCTCATCATGTAAAAGTTACCGCTGTTCCGAGCCTCCATAACATGGTGCATCACCCAGAAGTTGATGACGCTCCTAAGGTCTGAGATCTCCTTGCCCTTGAGGATGATGGCAAGCAGGGGCACCCAAAGGAGATCAACATGCAAACAATCACTTGCCCCAAATAATTGATCAAGTAGGATCATCTCGACACAGACCCCTTCCTTGAAGGTGTGGACCATGTAGGAATCAATATCTTCCTTGTTGACCCACTTGGCATCGGGGTTCGCCGCCCAATCTTGCAAAACCTCATAAATCTGATAGGCGTTAGCCCATGTGCCCACTGTGTCCGAGTCATAGGCGACCGTGCACTCTAGGAGGTTGTGGTATGCTTAAAACGTAGCTCCCAAGATGTTTGCAATCTTGTGCTTGGAGCTTGTGGAGTACACCACATCATGGGCACCGTCTTGCACACTTGGATTTGAGGAGCATATTGCCGAAGAGGTTAGCACATGGGAAAACATCTGGATTGGCTGCAACTTTGTGCAACCCATGCCTTTCATATGCCCTGAGGGCATCTTGGAATTCAGCCTCGTCTTTGTCGTTGCTAGAAGCAGCCTTGGGCATCACTTCAATCGCTTTGAATATTTTGTTGTAGTGCTTGAAGCGTATTAAGTTCTTGGGGAAGGTGGTGCCTCTATATTTGGGCTTCGCCTTGGGGTTAAAGTATGAAGCATCCATGGCGGAAAGGGGGGAATCTTGATAGTAGCTAACTCTAAGCAAGGAGGGCACATGAACGAGCTGAAAGCGAGGAGGCAAAATTTGGGCAATTGGCAATGAATAACAATAAACTAGTTCACCTTTGGGCACTTATAAGGATCCACACATATCTCCTGCATTGATGGCATTTGGCGGCTCACTCAACACAAATTCAAATTTGAGTTGGTGGCAGGATCCACTTATTCATTTTTTGATCTGAAATTAACTCAGGGATTTTAGATATACGCTGCCTACTAGATTTGGTGACTGCAATGAGATGTTTTAAATTGTCCAATCAGGGCCCAGTTTCCCATTTAGTTAATGCGAGGAGTATGGTAGTCACACAACTATCATGCCTTTGTGGCATCCCTGTGGCTTTAGTTCGTGCTAAGTGTTCATTGCTGGTTGGTCCTGTCTGTGACTAGTGCTACCTAAGTGTGGCTGGGTGTTGCACTTTACCTACTTGAGATCTAGAATGGGCCACTTGGAATATCAGGGTGACACACGATGTCCTTCAATTGGTTTTTGAATTTGACTATACTTCGTAACCATCCGGGCATCTCGAGCCTTTTATGCCAACTTGTACAGAGGTGCCACATGGCATGATTTGGTAGGTCAGGCTCTCCCAGGGTTTGACATCTCTGACAGGTTCGGGGGACTGACAGTGTTGATAGAATCCACGTGGCACATCCTCATTTGGTTGGGTTCCCCTGGGTTCTGAAATCTCTGACAAGTCCAAGAGATTGACACATTGACAGGTGGGCCACTTGGCGCTTTCCCATTCGCTCGGGCTCTCTTGGGCTCTGACATCTCTCACAAGTCCGAGAGACTGACAACTCTGACAGGTAGGTCGCGTGGTGCTTCCTCATTCGGTCGGGCTCTCCCAGGTTATGACATCTCTGAGAGGGTCAGGAGACTAACTTTGACAGCCAGGTCGCGTGGTGTTTCCTCATTCGATTGGGATGTCTCGGGCTTTGACGTCTCTTATAGGTCTGGGAGATTGATAACTTTGACAGTCGGACCTCATGGCGCTTCTTCATTCGGTTGGGTTCTCCTGGCTTCTGACATCTCTGACAAGTTTGAGAGATTGACAGGTCTAACAGGCGGGCCGCGTGGCACTTCCTCATTCGATAGGCACTCCTGTGAGATTTCACCAAAACGACTAAGTTAAAAGAAATCCACAGTAAAAATTAAAAGCTTACGTGCCTGCCAACAAAGCTTCAAGAAGTGCTGAGTAGGCCTTTGGGAGACTAACACTCTGGGAAACCCTACGTGAGTCCAAATCTACAAAAAACACAGTTAATGCAATAAAATATCCTAAGTATGAAAAACTCCTATGCTCTTTTAGAACGCAATAAGGACTTGACTGTGTTTATACATTAGAAGACTACATGGGTTTTTAACAGAGACCAACTCTACATTACAAACATTGTTAAACGCTCAGCGGACCAAGGCGAAACAGGAGTTTGGGGATTCTGAAGGCCCAAGGCTGACATAGAAGGAATTGAAACTTTGGGAAGCCTTAAGTTGAGAATTTATAGAAGGGTCCCCCACTTTTTGAAGAAGGGGGTTGTGTTGGTCACAACGAATGGCGATTTTACGGTGAAAATCCTGCCCCAACGTTTAGAACCCAGTGTTGACCATTTTTGGTCCAGCAGGCCAAAATCGGTCTCCTTCCCCTGCTATTCTGAGCTAGTTCAATTTTGGTTGCACAAGTCTTTCGACAGAAGATGAACCAGTTCAAAGAATGCAAGGGCTTTGAAATATTCCGAGCCAAATTTTTTCAACTTTTTCAAATTGCAAGTTACAACCAAAGCACCCGTTAAGGTTAGCAGCTAAACCAAAACGATGCTGAAGCAACTCTAACCAGAATGTACACCAGGATCCCGATGTGGGTAAGGTGTGAGCATTGGTTAGAGGATCTTAAACAAAATGCTTATGCAAGAACTCTAACCAAGAATGCGCCGGCGAACGACGAGCATGTGGTCAGAGGATCCCTACAGTCTATTGTAATGAAAGCACACTCGACACCAAGTATGTGCTACTCAATCCAATATGGAAATGAGGCGACCATATGGCGGAGATAACAGAAATTACAATGCATAAAAGAAATAACTATAATGCTGAAAGTACTCGACACCCAGAATGTGCTTTCTGAACCAGCATGGGAAAGGAGCTACCATAGGGCGGAGATTTAAGATATTACTAAACAACTTCAGAATGTAAAGTGAGCATTACAAATCAGAATTGAACAAGTTTGAGAATTACTGCCAGTACTACTGCCAGTTTACAAAATGAAACTCATTCGCCTGCCAAGAGCATAGGAATTGAAAGATTAGCATTACATCATATAAAGAACTCTCCTTGGCTTGATTAGAGATGCCGAAACAATAACTCTCTCAGTGACCAAATAATAATTCTGTTTTTTTTTACAGATCGGCACTTTAAATTGAAAAACCAGCAACCTATGAATTTACTCATATGCTCATAACTCTTTCATTTCTCACCCAAATGATCTCAAATCTGATGCAATAGACCCTCAAAATGATGACGCCTAACTTAGTAATAAGAAATGGCATCTAAAAATGCTTATTAATTACTGACACGAATCCCAATGCACTCTAGAAAGTACGGCCTTCAAGGAATGACGTATTTGCATTATAAAATCATAAGCTTCGTATTAAAATCTGCAAATATTCATGAAGGGGCGCCCTTACCAATAAGATGCAATGACACAATACCCAGAACGAGATTATTTTTGTTTTCTGATTTACCAATGAAAACACGGATCTGCTGTAGCTTAAAATGCAATTTCCAGAAATTAACTAATATGCTATAATCTGATCTAGACAGCCACAAGTTGATTACAATGCACACAACTCAAAGCAAACTCACAAACTAGACTAAATCACCACTAGTCGCTGTATTGCAAGCAAGAAGCGATGCCCGAGCTAGGCGGCCTTCATTCCTCGAAGCGGTTCCAGAGCCAATGCGGCAGCATAACAATGTAGTAGACAAAGATAATGAAATGAGAGCACTCTTCCTCCTTTTATACTTTTCCAACTGGGAGTCTCTAAAATCCTCTTGTATATGGGATAAAACATGAGAGGGAAAATAATATAATCCTCTTTAATTCTTTTTTTCAACCTCAACATTAAGTCGTTGAGCCTAGGCACCAAGGTCCAAAATTAAATAATAATGTTTAATTTACGGACTTTAAAACGGAGACCAAGATGATGTCGGAAACCAATGATCTATAGCTCGTTGGAAAGGTCTTGACAAGACGAATCCAACCCCACTCTAAAAATCTTGTTCCGGTGCCAATCCCGAACTTACTAAAAATAGAAAGTCCCTAAAAGTGCTCTGTGTGCCAAGTAAAACATATCACCGCGAAGCTTTCAGAAAACCCAGAAGGAATCTGCAATCCAAGTTCAACATTTCCAAGTGCAAGCTTCGCAAAAAGATGAAAACGTCCTCCAAGAAGTTTGGAAACCCTGATTCGAGCTTCTGCTTAACCTACGAGTTCCCAAAAATAGGCTAAATCCAAAAGAAGAGCATAGGGCTAAATTGGGGACATTACAGGGTTTTACAAAGCTTCTTCGGACATTTTGTCCGAAGAAATTCACAAGGAAAGAGAGCTAAAATGATTCAAGGCACTTTTCCTTAAGGTTGGAAAAAGTGGTTCGACGTTGGGGTTCAATGACATGATCTTTCCAAGAGTTTTGAAATTTGAACTTTGAACCATTGAACCGTTGAACCATTGAACCGCACAATCAGATGGTTCAATTGGTTGGTTCAATCGATTGGTTCAATCGTTTGGTTCAATCATTTGGTTCAATCAGTCAATTCAAGTGATTGGTTTAGTCGGGTTGGATCAACGTTTGGTTCAAAGGGATGGTTCAAGAAGTGGTTCAATCGAAAAGTTCAAAAGAGTCTTCCAAAAGCCCGAAGGACAAGTGCCCTTGCGGAGGGCAGTCAGGCACAAATTGGACCATTCCAGCGGGTTGCGGAGGGCACTTAGGCGACAAAAGGACCTTTGTGACTTTCCCGAAAGGCAATTTTGGAGACCAAACAGGGCTTGTGGAGAGCAGGTGATGAGCAAAATGGACTGTTGCAAAAGTCCGAAGGGTAGTTATGGACTTGATTTGCCCTTGTGGAGGGCAGGGAACATTTGCGAAAGGATCAAAGAGAACGCCGAAAGGGTAAGGTTGTCTTCGGGAAAAATGGAAGAAAAGTAAAGGCCGAATTTCTTCGGACAAAATGTCCGAAGGAATTCCTTCAGACATTTTGTCGGAAGAAATTCACAAAGTAAAGGAATTCTTTTGGAAAGATTTTCCACGGCAAAAAATTCACAAGGGAAAACCTTCGGACTTTTTGTCTGAAGGAATGTTTCCCGAAAGAAAAGTCGACAGGAAGGGAATAAACGGAAAAGACAAAGGAAAGAATTCCTTTGGACATTTTGTCCGAAGGATTTGTAGAAACGAAAAGCCCTAAGGATCCCGAAGGGCAAGTGCCCTTGCGGGGGACTCTCGGCTACCAAAAGGACCTTTCTCAAGGCCCGAAGGGACACCTTCCCTTTGGGAGGTTCCAAAGACAAAAGCCCGAAGGAAAGGAAGCAAAAAGCCGAAGCAAAGGAAAAAGCCGAAGGAATTGACTAAGGGGTGAAGGGCCCGCGGACGTCAAAGTTGGGCACCATGAACTAGTCGTTGGAATCTGGACGTCAGGTGACGTCCCCGAAGCCGTCAAATTCGGGGCAATAAACTAGCTGTTGGCTTTCAAATGGCGACGGGCCCGCGAACGTCAATTTTACGGCAATGAAATAGCCGTTGATCTTTAAATACTTGAGCGCCAACCAGAAGGGAGCCCAAAGAGCTAAGAGAGGAAGAGACAAAAACCAACAAAAGACAAAGCCAGGGAGGGATAAAATCATGAATATGGACAAAACAGCTCAGGTGGCAAAGGGGAGGCGAGTTATTCCTGCAGTTGAAACAGTGTCTGCCAAGTGGTCATCAAGGAGCGCAAACAGTGAACGACGCGACCTGTTTTCTCCACTTTGCATTGATGAGTAGACAAACCGTGTGAATCTCTTTAAGAAGCGGTCTTGTTTGTAGACAAAAGGGGCGGCCTTGTCATTAAAACAATTGGGCGACTCACACTTTTGTAGTAGCATTTAATACGTTTTAAGCGCCAAAGTCAAGATCGACGATTATACAACATAGTTCTAGCAGGCCTTTTCTAGAAGGATGATATTAGCAAACAGCGACTTCCTCTTCCCAAGGTTTTCAATGCAGCATGGGTCATTTATTTTCCAGAAAGCGCCAAAGTCTTTTCCTCTTTCTCTATATATATTGTAATCTCTCATTTGAGAAGCTATCTCTTGGCTTATAAGGCGGAGCTCTGTCGGATTTTACCTTGAATCAAGACATAGCATTTTTACCTCCATTTGAGCTTACACTTTTGCATATGTCTATGGGTTTGTTTTGTGTTAAGTCATTTTTCTTTTATGCTTTCACAAAACGATTCCAGCATGTCTAGTGTATTGTGAAGTTTCTTCTTTTGCAGGTCTGCCAGAAGTGTCTACAAAAGAGTATAGGCGCATGTGAACAAGCTGCCATAGTGTCTTAGAACACCTCTGGTAGTTCTTCCTCCCTGTATCTCAAGAGGACCCCTAGTTCACTGATGTAGAAGAGTTTCTCATATCAAATGAAGTGTATGCCAGCTTGTTCTTGGTGGAAAGTGTAGGTTCAAGCTAAGTAGATCAAACTTTTTGGTGTATCACCGTTTAGTTTAGGTTCTGTTTTCAGCATCTTTCTCCCTTTTCACCCCCCCCCATTGTTAGCAGTAGGAAATTCAGGACCACAGAGATACATCAAAGGGAGCTAGCTCTTATCTAGAGACTCTCCCCCCAGTTTTTCCAGACCCACAGGCAAGAGGGGAGTTTCCATTGTGATGAGTGGAGTTTCCTAGCAAGGGTGCAATCCATTGTGTCAACAATTTTTGGCACGCTCGGTGGGACCACGTTTTAACACTCTTGAAAAGTTCCAGGATTGGTGCTGGTCCTGTTACAACAGAACGAACCATTAATACAGCATCTAACCTTTAATTAGGCGATTGTGGGACAAGTTTTGTCCAAAAAGTTGAAGATTTTTTGTGTGTTCTTCAACCAACCAGCCTTTGGAGGCTTTTTCATCAACACCAATGGCAACTCCGAGTTAAATCAGCTGGTTAAGCAGTTCTGGTGCCATCAAGAAATCGTATTTTGGTATGTATAATTCCATTGCTCAGAACCATGGACCTTGTTTTCCTTCATATAGTTTTGATCAAGCTCAGGTTGTTCATGAAATCACCTCAAGCAACAAGGATGCGTACGGTTATGAGTTTTGCCCTTTGCAGGTCCAATATGACTAGTCTCAGCCCTGTCATGAGCTATATCAGTCTTATGCCCAGTCTTCTCAATGTGTCACTTCTACTCAACCTAATCTCTTTGCTAATCAGCCCCTTTCCACCTTCAAACAAGCACTGCTGGAATACGAATAGTATGTAGTAGAGCTTGATGCCAGAAAGGGATGTGGCCAAGAAATCCCTGATCATGTCGTCCATCAAGTGAGAAATGCACTAGATGTGGTTAAGAGTGAATGGACTCCCATTGAAAGAGCCAATTGGCAAAGGCTTACAAATGAGATGCTGGATGTGAGTGGTTTGATTGCATCTTTGGAAAGGAGGCTGGGTATTCATGAGAGGCAGCCTTACCAAGTCTATCAACCTGCATACCCGCTGCCCCAAGTTTCATATCAGTCATACACAGAGCCTGCTCATGAGCCAAGTCAAGCCTGTCAAAGTCCTTTCCCCAATCATGTTGAGGAGAGTCTCGAAACAGTAAATCTTGTTTTTAAGGCCAATATTGATAAGCAGATTGAATTGGCAAATCTTCAAATGTAGCAGTCTATTTTGGCAGCAAAGGAAGTGGAATCCAAACCCTCACTACCCTCTCACATTGTAGCCCCATCACCCCAAAAGGAGATGTCCAGTCCTAATATCATGAGCTGGAATAAAGTAGTTGAGTCATGGAACAACAAGGAGGAGAAAGACATTGTTCAAGAGTGTAAGGTACAAAATGAGGCTAGTCCTTTTCAAGTCCCTCTCACCCTTTCTCAGGAAGCTTCCTTTATTCCATGGCAGCTTTCATGCACTCCCCATTTCCATGATGATTCCTATGAGCTCCAAGAAAGACTTTTTCAAGAAAATCTAGCTAAGCAAATTGAGGAATTAGAAGCAAAGGTGAGATTGCTTAGTGAAGGAGAGATGGAGGTTTCAGACCTTAGAGAGGAGCCTACGCCAAAAGACACCCCTTCTACCAATCCTCAAGTCTCTCAACATGATCTCCAGATTCCAAGTTGGAGGAGTGCCTATCATGAACCGGCTCAGGACCTTGAAGAAGATAAAGCTGCTCTTACTGATCATGATGATGCTTGTGACCTCCAAGAAAGGCTCTTCCAAGAAAATATAACTAGGAAAATTGCAGTGTTGGAATCCAGAATGACGTTCCTCAGCCAAAGTGTGATGGACAGTTTAGATCAAGCAGAAGATCCTACATTTGAACACACCCCATCTACACCCCTCCAAGAGAGCTATCAAGCCACATCTGATATAGATGAAGTACTGGCCAAATGGAAGGAGGAGAATCATTCGATTCTAGCTCAAGGATTGCCTCCGCTTCCACTTAAGTTTAACCTTCAGCTTTCCACTTCATCCCTTCTCAAGGAGGAACCTGTTTTGAAAGAGGCGAGTGAATAGGAGTACACTCAGTTCATGACTGATCAGGGAGACTCCATGAATGCAGATGAGGAGATCACCATAGACGTCATGGAGGAGCATGGACAGTCTCTTGTTCATGTTTTGAATGATTCGTTTGAAGTCATTGGGGCAGGTTGCACCCTTCTTCAAGGAGGCTATGAGCTGACTAAGGGTGAAGAAGGCAGCATTGGGACTCAAATAAGTATGCAAAGGGGCTGCAAGCTTTCAAATTTATCCTTTCAAGAGGTTGGTGAATCTGAAGAAGAAAGGATCCAATTTGCAGCTGATCAAGAAGCTCTCATGGATGTCAATGAGGAAGAAATCATCATGGATGCTTTTTTTGAAGACATCAACAATGGAGAAGACACAGGTCATGCATACATGTGGATGTTCCAGCAATATGAAGAGGAAAGTAAGCATGGTGAGCTCTCTCCTCCCTTGTTTGATGAACTTCCTTGTTGCTTTGATGAGGAGGATGACCATGCCATGGAGCTTGAGTTGGAGGAGGATCAGGTGGATATCTTTGAACAACTAGAGACTCTGATCCTTGAGCAAGAAAAGGAGAAGCCTGCCTATCTTGAGAACAAATTTGAAGAAGAGAGGCTTGAACAAGGTGATGTTCTGTGGGATGAGCAATCACTCCGTGATTCTATTTCAGACATCACAACAGTCACCCTTCTTCAAGAAAGCCATGAAGGAGTAGAAGGTGAGTTTGACAGGGTCTTCAATAAAGCAGAAGGGAACGGGTCAAACCATGATGCATGTTAAAGGAGCTATGCATATCAAAGGGCTTATGGTGATGAGCCAACAACCATCGATTTCTTGATAAAACACGCCAGCATGAAGAGCCAACATTCGACAAGCTTCCAAGAACAAGAAGAGTACATATATGTTGGGAGCATGTTTGACTCTGATCCACTCGGATGCAAGCCAATCGAGGTGGCAGGCAAGAGGAGCAGATTACCAAGTCTTCATTCCATTCAGCCACTTGTCTGGCACCATAAGTTTCCTTGCCATGAGGGAGACTTAAGAAGTTTTCCCTTTGATCCAGGAGGGAGGCAAATATATCTGGTTAGCTGTACATAGTAGTTTGCTTTCATTTTTCTTTCCCTGTTTTCCCTAAGTGTTGTTTGCGCAAGTAGTGTTTTTAGCTTTGTGTTTGGGGTAAAATCTTCATGATTGATTCTTGGATCTATCGGGGCAGTCGCTAACTTTTTTCAAGCTGCGTTATGACTCCGTGCCCAATGGACTTTGAGGCTACTGGTTTCTAAGCATAGCAGGCATGCTTCCCTTGTGAATCGCCAATTTGTTGACCATTTTTGGTCCAGCAGGCCAAAATCGGTCTCCTTCCCCTGTTGTTCTGAGCCAGTTCAATTTTGGTTGCACAAGTCTTTCGGCAGAAGATGAACCAGTTCAAAGAATGCAAGGGCTTTTACAAAGCTTCTTCGGACATTTTGTATGAAGAAATTCACAAGGAAAGAGAGCTAAAATGATTCAAGACACTTTTCCTTAAGGTTGGAAAAAGTGGTTCAACGTTGGGGTTCAACGACATGATCCTTCCAAGAGTTTTGAAATTTGAACTTTGAACCATTGAACCGTTGAACCATTGAACCGTTCAATCAGATGGTTCAATCGATTGGTTCAATCGTTTGGTTCAATCATTTAGTTCAATCAGTTGGTTCAATCTTTGGTTCAATCAGTCAGTTCAAGTGATTGGTTCAATTAGTCAATTCAAGTGATTGGTTCAATCGGGTTGGATCAACGTTTGGTTCAAAGGGATGGTTCAAGAAATTGTTCAATCGAAAAGTTCAAAGGAGTCTTCCAAAAGCCCGAAGGACAAGTGCCCTTGCGGAGGGCATTCAGGCACAAACTGGACCATTCCAGCAGGTTGCAGAGGGCACTTAGGCGACAAAAGGACCTTTGTGACTTTTCCTAAAGGCAATTTTGGAGACCAAACAACCCTTGCAGAGGGCAGGTGATGAGCAAAATGGACCGTTGCAAAAGTCCGAAGGGTAGTTTTGGACTTGATTTGCCCTTGCGGAGGGCAGGGAACATTTGCGAAAGGATCAAAGAGAACGCCGAAAGGGTAAGGTTGTCTTCGGAAAAAATGGAAGAAAAGTAAAGGCCGAATTTCTTCGGACAAAATGTTTGAAGGAATTCCTTCGGACATTTTGTCGGAAGAAATTCGCAAAGTAAAGGAATTCTTTCGGAAAGATTTTTCACGGCAAAAAATTCACAAGGGAAATCCTTCGGACAAAATGTCCGAAGGCCGAAAGAAAAGCCGACAGGAAGGGAATAAACGGAAAAGACAAAGGAAAGAATTCCTTCGGACATTTTGTCCGAAGGATTTGTAGAAACAAAAAGCCCGAAGGATCCCGGAGGGCAGGTGCCCTTGCGAGGGACTCTCGGCTGCCAAAAGGACCTTTCTCAAGGCCCGAAGGGACACCTTCCCTTCGGGAGGTTCCAAAGACAAAAGCCCGAAGGAAAGGAAGCAAAAAGCCGAAGCAAAGGAAAAAGCCGAAGGAATTGACCAAGGGGTGACGGGCCCGCAAACGTCAAAGTTGGGCACCATGAACTAGTCGTTGGAATCCAGACGTCAGGTGACGTCCCCAAAGCCGTCAAATTCGGGGCAATAAACTAGCCGTTGGCTTTCAAATGGCGACGGGCCCGCGAACGTCAATTTTACGACAATGAAATAGCCGTTGATCTTTAAATACTTGAGCACCAACCAGAAGGGAGCCCAAAGAGCTAAGAGAGGAAGAGACAAAAACTAGCAAAAGACAAAGCCAGGAAGGGACAAAATCATGAATATGGACAAAACAACCCAGATGGCAAAGGGGAGGCGAGTTATTCCTGCAGTTGAAACAGTGTCTGCCAAGTGGTCATCAAGGAGCACAAACAGTGAACGGCGCGCCCTGTTTTCTCCACTTTGCATTGATGAGCAGACAAATCGCGTGAATCTCTTTAAGAAGCTGTCTTGGTTGCAGACAAAAGGGGCGGCCTTGTCATTAAAACAATCGGGCGACTCACACTTCTGTAGTAGCGTTTAATACGTTTTAAGCGCCAAAGTCAAGACCGGCGATTACACAACATGGTTTTAGCAGGCCTTTTCTAGAAGGATGATATCATCAAACGACGACTTCCTCTTCCCAAGGTTTTCAATGCAGCGTGGGTCATTTATTTTCCAGAAAGCGCCAAAGTCTTTTCCTCTTTCTCTATATATATTGTAATCTCTCATTTGAAAAGATATCTCTTGGCTTATAAGGCAGAGCTCTGCCGGATTTTACCTTGAATCAAGACAGCATTTTTACCTCCATTTGAGCTTACACTTTTGCATGTCTATGGGTTTGTTTTTTGTTAAGTCATTTTTTTTTTATGTTTTCACAGAACGATTCCAGCATGTCTAGTGTATTGTGAAGTTTCTTCTTTTGCAGGTTTGCTAGAAGTGTCTACAACAGAGTATAGGCGCATGTGAACAGGGTGCCATAGTGTGTCTTAGAACACCTCTGGTAGTTCTTCCTCCCTGTATCTCAAGAGGACCCCTAGTTCACTGATGTAGAAGAGTTTCTCATATCAAATGAAGTGTATGCCAGCTTGTTCTTGGTGGAAAGTGTAGGTTCAAGCTAAGTAGATCAAAATTTTTGGTGTATCACCGTTTAGTTTAGGTTCTGTTTTCAGCATCTTTCTCCCTTTTCACCCCCCACCCCCATTGTTAGCAGTAGGAAACCAGGACCACAGAGATACATCAAAGGGAGCTAGCCCTTATTTAGAGACTCTCCCCCCAGTTTTGCCAGACCGACAAGAAAGAGGGAAGTTTCCATTGTGATGCGTGGAAGACAAGAGCTCAGTCTCCTGTCAAGGGTGCAATCCATTGCGTCAACACCCAGTTTGCAATCATTCAATATTGAACATAGAGATAAGCAAGCTGAACCCTATTTGATACATTTTGATTATGAAAAGCTCTCAAGTCTGTTTTAACAAGTAACATACTAGGCTTTAACTCCTTTCAAGGCCACTATATGCATTAGTGAGGTATTCCTTTTATTCGATGGATTACTTCAATGATCTTAGGTATGTTTGGGATATTGAAAGATTTTTGAATGGGCATGCATTTCGCAGAATTTTCGCTGAGGGAGGAGGGCTTGAGCATTGCTTTACTGCCAACTAGGCGTTTATAGCCCCGACAAAGATGCTTCTGGTCTCACTTTTAGCCTTTCTCCATTGCTAGCTAGGCCGGAAAGCCTGCGATGGAGATTGTCGAAATCACCATTTCTGAGGGAGAAACTTAACATATATTTTTGAAACTCAAAGTTCCTTTGATCTAATATTTGATGTTTGATCCGAGAGGGTTGGAGACTAGTGTAGCTAAGGTTGATAGTAGCCTTGGTAGGCTTCCAATATCCAAACGACCTTTCAATTATTTAGTTATTCATAGTATCCTTGTTCTTTTCTTTTGAAGTGCTTGTGATGGCTTTGGCTAAAGTAGATATTTTCTCAATTCACTTGCTCAGTGTTGAATCAATGACTTATAATTCTCTCAGTGTTCCTTGGAGGGTTTCCTTGCTTATCATTGTGTTCAATATTGGAGGTTCGCCTTCTATTTCCCAATTCTGGCACTAGTTTTCACTGTTTAGTCATCCTTGGGAGCATTCATCACTTTCTTTGGACTCAATTCTTTTTTTTGATTTATTGGGGCGAGCCTACCATCTCATGGGGGGAGACTTGGGAGTAAAACTACGGCAAGGTTGGGAAAAGACACACAAAACAAAGAATCGAAACAAACAATGAAAGTAAACACACAATAGAAGAAGCAAACAAATGACAAAAACAAACACAACAAAAACAAGCTAAGCGTACTCTAATATATACGTTACAACCCTTGCCAAAGTTATTCAGAGATTGTATTCGAAGGGAAAGTTGAAAAGTAGTGCTTTAGGAACTGTCCATTCACAGGCAATGGGGCGTCGTTGCCTTTGAGGTATTTGAGGGGGAATAGATTTTGAGTAGCTTAGAGCTCTGATATGGGCCAATCCATAACGGATTGAACTTGGAGTGCTGGCCTCTCTTTTCATGGGCTTTATCCCATAGCAACACCAAGTCAGAGATCTTGAAGGACTTCACCTTCGCCCTCTTGTCAAACTACCTTTTGACTACACCTTGGTGCTTACTAAAATTTTGGAGGGCCTCTTCTCGAGCATCTTCTAATTGGACGATGTCTAACAACCTCGAGTCTACCTTCTCATTGCCTTCCATGTATTCTTTCATAAATTTATAGGTAATCAACCTGAGGGTGATTGGGAAGACAGGTTCTAACCCATATACCATCATAATCGACGAACATTTGAGGGCTTGTTTATACTGGGTGTGATTAGCCCAAAGGGCGTACTTTAACAATGAGTGCTATTCTCGAGGTTTCTTCTTTGCAAATTTCTTGATCGCATCAATCAAGTTCTTGTTTGTAGATTCTGCCAAACCATTGCCTTGCGAGTAGTAGTTGTACGAGAACCTTAAAGTAACTCCATGTTCATAAGCCCATTTAGTAGACTCTACAAATTGAAATGCAGATCCATTGTCATAGACCAACGACACAGGTGTGCCAAATCGGGTGATTATGTTCTCTTCAAGAAACTTGATCACCTCTTTGGCGGTACTATTGTTGGTAGCAGTAGCCTCAGTCCACCTTGTCCCATAATCAGTAGCCATAAGCATGAATTTGTGGCCAGTTGAGGAGTTTGGATTGATAACTCCTATTTTTTCGGCCCCCACTGCGCAAACAATTTTCCTTCAATAATGGGTTACAATGACATTGCATCATGAACCTCCCATTCGACAAAAGTTTGGCATTGGTGACATGAGTGTACATGGGCATGCACATTCTTGAAGATAGTGGGCCAATAATAGCCCGCTCGCCGGATTTTGTGTGCTATTGCATTTCCAGAGGGGTGGTCACTACCCTTTCTCGTGGAAACTAGTCATAACATTCTTGGCCTCTTCCTCATATGAGCATTTGAGATAGATGTCTTCGTAATTCTTTCTGTAAAGGACCCCTTTCTTGAGCATGTACTACACTGCTTTGAGTCTAAGGGCCATTTCTAGATCTAATTTAGTCTGGGGGTGGACTTCCATAGAGGTAGTGGCTGATCGAAGCATACCAATCTTGACGGAGTGCCTTTGCTTGGTCCACGTGATGTAGTGTGATCCGGGGATCAATGTCTGTGATTAATTGGATGAGACCCTGGCCTCAGACAAGTTTGGTAGGTCTGATCTCCAGATCATATTCTTGTAATTTGGCCATCCACTGGTCTCTATGTTCTCTCAATTCATTCTGCTCGAGCATAAGCTTTATTGCTAGGTCCGGGACAATGGTGTGCGTTTGTTCCTGAGAATGTAATGCCAAAATCTCTTCACCACCTTGACTGGGGCATATGCTTGCTTGTCAAGGGTAGAATAATTGAGCTCTGCATCCTTGAGGTTTGTGCTCATGAAAGCAATCAGGGGTTCTTCCCCATTCTACTTCTGAGTGAGGACTGCTGCAATGGTATGCTCAGAAGCAAAAGAGTCGAGGTAGAAGTCTTGTGTGTAGTCCGGGCTTATTAGAATTGGGGCCTTCATGATGGCTTCTTTGATGTCTTGGAATGCCTTCTTGGATTCAACATTCCATTTCACTTTAGCTTTATGTTTTAGCATGGCATTTAAGAGGTTTAACAATTTCAGCAAATCCAGAAATAAATTTGCGTACGAAATTAATTTTCCCAAAGGACTTTAATTCCTTTATACTATTTAGAAGAGGTATCTTAGAAATAATATTAGCACGCTCAGGGTCAATAGAGATACATTTCTTTGTGATAATGGGACCGAGAAGCTTACCTTCGGTAACACCAAATACGCTCTTCTTACGGTTCAAGGAGATACCGTACTTCCTACATCTCTCAAATATCTTTTGCAAGTGATGGATGTGATTTAACCTGTATTTGGAGAAGATAGTCAAATCATGCATATAGATAACAATGCATTTCCCTATCAAAGCTTCCAAGATGAAATCCATGGCCTTCTGAAAAGTGGCTCTGGCATTAATCAAGCCAAATGGCATCCACTTGTAGGCAAAAGTGCCCCATTTCGTTGTGAATGCAGTCTTGGTTCGATCCTCCACGTTGACGAGAACTTGGTTGTATTCAGAGAATCCTTCCAAAACGGACATTATTTGGGATCCACTCACCCATTTGAATCACTTCGTCCAAGGAGGGTAACGGGTAATTATCTTTATTAGATGCCTGATTTAGATTATAGAAGTCTACATAGAGTCGAATCTCTTTGTTTTTCTTACAAACGGGTACCAAATTGGCTACCCAAGTGGAGTGACAGACTGGAAAATGATTCCTGCCGACAAGAGCTTATGAACCTCTTTATGTATAAGTGGTTCTAGTATCGGGTTCATTGGTCTCTACCTTTGTCTGAAAGGCTTTTGGTTTGGTTTGAGGGAAATATTATGGGTGATTACACTCGGGTCAAAGATCTCCATAGGCCTAGGTAATTAAGTCCTTATATCTCAATAGCAACCCTCTGAGTTTCTCAATCTCCTCTGATGTACAATTGTGAACAATGTTAATGGTTTGGGGGTGGTCAGGGGACCCAAGGTCAACAATTTTAAACTTCGTGTCTTGGCACCTCGGCTTTCCAGACGAGGATTGAGACTTATCAAGGTCGAAAACTCACTCCAATGAGATCATACCTTTTGGGACTCGGTTTTGTCCAAGGTTCATGATGCTGTCTCGATCATAGCCGACCTCTTCTGGGTCATCTCTCTCCTCATCAATGATGTGGCCTTCAAATACCCCAGTGTTGTTGAGAAATTCCATAAAATGATGATCATCTTTGAAGACTCGGAAGTTTTTGACATTATCTGGGACAAAGGGGAAAGGGATCAACTTGACATAAAACTTTTGCAAATTTGTGTCATCTAGAGGTGTTAGATTCGCAGCAGAAGTTTCCAGTGAATCGGCCACTCGGTTTTCTTCTCAGGGGATGGGAATGGTGGTAAAATCTGTGAACATCTTGATCAGATCCTATGCCATGTGTTTTTACTTCCTAAGATAGGAAAGTTTGCACTAGAACTTGCTCCTGACTTGATTTATGACCAGCTCAGAGTCCCCAAACACTTTGAGTTCTTTGACTTTATGTTTCAAGGCCAATTGCAACCCAAGGATCAAGGCTTCGTACTCTGCAGGTTGTTAGTACAGGGGAACTGAAGTCTATCAGTGGCTAGGTGTCGGTTTCCTTGTGGGTCAACCAAAAGGGGATTCTTGCTCTAGAACCTTGTTTGGAGTGTTCCCCGTCAAAGAACAGGGACCATAGACCTGGCATCTTGGGATCGTTGCCATCTTCATATTTAGCTGGTTCTGTAAACAAGGTTTAGACTCCTAGGTTTGAGGATACTAAGTTCACCTTCTCATTCACGATGTTGCATTCGGTGATCATGTATTTCACCCTAGGTTCTCTATCTACTTTGATCCAACTGGCTACGCCTCTCCAGGGCAGCCACACATGAGAAAAATCAGTAGCCATGTACCCATTTAAGGCTTTACACCAATCCCTATTTAGAATCATTTTGTAGGCTTCAGGAAAATTTCCCACCGGGATGTCTATGAACTGTTGGACCCTGGGTTCGGATTCTAACTGCATATGGACATTTAGAAGCTCACCAACTACCTTAACCTTTGATTTATTTAGTTGGACCACCACCTTGTCTGATTTGATAGGGACTAACCCTAACTTCTCACAAATTCTTGCGGGCATCACATTAGCTGAAGTTCCCAAGTCTACCAAGCAATTATGCAAATTCTTCCCAAATAGTCTGATAGTCAGAAGGAAGGGGGAACTTCAGCGTTGTTCTTGTGGATGAGCATGTTGGTATGGGCAGCCTTTTGTTTCGGTTGGGTTGGCTTCTTAGTGACTTCAGCAAAGGGTCTCATTGTTCAGTGATCTGGGCGAGTTCATGAAGTGTGATATTA
The DNA here is from genome assembly GCA_037957365.1 of Torreya grandis. Lineage (NCBI taxonomy): Eukaryota > Viridiplantae > Streptophyta > Pinopsida > Cupressales > Taxaceae > Torreya > Torreya grandis. The sequence continues at coordinate 1,942,323 of JARHVA010000886.1, read as the reverse complement.
GCTTTTATTTTCTTCATATCCTCGACTATGTTATACCCTACCTTGTTTTGAATTACTTGGGTCTCTGTAGGAGCCTTTGACTCATTGGGTCTCGGAGGTGGTGGTTCATTCCTAGCTCCGTGATCAGGGGGTGGTGCCATTATTTGGAGGGGTAGACGTAGTGAGGTTGTTGCGGCGTCCTATTCCTAAGGGCATAATTGCTCCTTTGGAACTGCTGAAATGCATGGACCTCACTGGTACTCTCCTTTGGCCCATTTTCTTCTTGGCTAGGGAACTCCATGGTCTCTAATACCATCGTGATGCTTGTGGGCCTAGTAGTGTTAGTGGCTTTCGGGTGGTTTGGGACCACCTCGTATTCCTCTATTTCCCTCTGGAAGATATTGAAGGTGCTACATAATTCTATGTAGTCAAGTTCCCCGTGCTGGGCTGTGTTGTGCACCCGACACCAGTTTGGGAGGGCCATCTCACAGATGTTAATCTTGGGTAGCTTGTTAGGCGATGGCTCTGGGTGATTATTGTGATGGTTAAAGGATTTGTTTTGCCTTTGATAGGTGATGTTCCTATTGGAGCTCTTACCACTAGCTTTTCCCATTTGTTTCTGGAGGCCCAAGAAGTTATTGCACAACCTCTGAACCATATGTTGGATAGCATCTAGCTTGTTCTTGGTGGACTCCTGGGGTATGCTTTGAACATTGTTAACGGCTGCCAACGTCGTTTGGTGTTGCAAGTGGGGAACTACTTCATTGTTCGTTGGGTTAAGAAAACCCAGATGTTGGTTTGGTGTGGCGTGCCTCAATGGAAGCCAGTTAGTTATGGGTATTGGTTGAGGTAGAGGCAAGTTCTGATTTGCATTAGGGATGAGATTCAAGGCTGGCATGTTTGGTAAGGCATTGGGAATGAGAATCATCCTCTGACCTTGGGGGTTGAGTTGTTTGTCCCCTTTTATGGCTTCAACATAAGCTAGGGGTAGATCTATAATCAAGGGATCCTGCCTTAGGAACATGGCTGTCCAAGGGTCTAGGGAGTTCTTATATATTTTAAGTGCTAGTTGAGCATTGGGTTGATAAAGCACGGTGACCCGGCTATACTTTTTTGGAACCTAGCATTGAAATTTTTGATGGGCTCATTTGGTTCCCTCTTAATACATGCAAATTGTTGGTAGAGGACACTAGGGTTAATAACTTGCCCGAATTGAGCTATAAAGGTACTGCTAAATTGCTCCCACCCGTGATGGAGTTTTTAGGGAGATTGAGAAACCAGTTGTAGGCGGCATCCATCAAAGTGAACGGGAATAACCTGCAAGCTACATCCTCGTGTTCTACGTTTAGGAGCCTCAAGGCAGTCTTATAGGAAGTTACATGCTCTTTGGCAGTCTGCCACACACCAGGTGTGAAACGTGGAAGGTACCTTTATGGGTTTTTGGAAAGGTCATGGACAACTCTGGGAACATTGATAGCTGTCCTGGCTAACCAGGCTACGGGGGCAACCGTTGGAGGTGGTTTGTTTGGGGTAGATTGAGAAGACGAGCTACTGAGAACAACTGTAGGTCTGGGTCTATTTCCACCAAATTATACTCTCTAATAGAGTTGCAAGGGCGAAACAATTAGTATGCCGTGGTGGGACTTGGATTTGGTGATCCACAGAGTAGGCTCCAGATTGTTGAAGGGTAGATTAGTGGGTTAGGGTTTCTTTACTGGCCCTCCTCGAGGTTTACTAGCTGTTGTGTGTTTTAAGCACACAACAATGGATAAATGTAAAGGAGGGGTAACACGATGCATTCAATAAAATATTCTTTCAAGGACGAGATTCTTACTGGTAAACACTCTCAAAAAGCCCTCCTAGCGCCAATTGTTGTTTGGTCCAAAATCCTATCCTAAGACACTTATGAGATTAAGTGTTCAGGACGAACTTTGGGACAATAAGGGACTTTCATCCTCCTTTTTAGGGTTGAAACGAGTTCAATCTAGGGCATGGTTGCAAGGATTGGGCCCCATGATATAGCCTACTTGAAATGAGTCTCTGAAAGACGTAGTGTTACCACCGGGGGTCCGATACCAATTTGATAGAGTAATTCTAATCCTCACTTTTGTTCAATCAATTCCAATCACGAGTACTACTGGGTTTCACTTACCGATTTTTGATTGAAGGGGATGGATTTGTTCAGATTTATAAAACAAACACAAAAGGGGAAGTAGGGTAAGGTAAAAAAGGATGTTTTTAGGCTTTAAAGGGTATTAATGCTTCAAGAACCGAGTTGTGGGCCCAACCACGATTAGATCACTGTGTGCCGAGGTTCACCAAGGGCTCAAACTCATCATCACATGGGGCAAGAGTCTAAAAACAACAAAAGGAATTGCTTAATTCATGAATTCTCTACTAAACGTAAACATAGAGAAGGGCTTGTAGTAGGTTACACACAGTCTTCAAATATAATCTATAACATTAAGTACGCAGATTAAAAGTGTTACAATAAAATGAGAAGAATTCATAAATGAGTTAGAATAACAAATCACATTTTAACTACTGCATTCATTCTTAATAACCAAGCACACGATCAATTCTTTAGCATCAACATTCCTTCAAAACCTGAAAATGACAGACCACACTCATAGATAAACAAAGCTTAGTCTCACAAAAAACATGAAATTTTCATTTAATTTTAACAGAGCTTCTTTATATAAGAAATGCCAACCTTTCAAAAAAGAAAGTAGTTTACAATTTATAGAGGACGGGGCTCGCCTCCAAGTAGCACAAGATTCCCATCCTTGGCCATGATGGCCTCTCAAAATTGTTACAAATGCCAAGATTCAAAACAAACAGAATATTCTCCACTTCTCCGAAAAGATGTTTGAGGGCCCACTTAGTCGATATGCTAATGAGTTGGAGAAGAACCGTCTCAAAACTGCTTAGGCTGTGCCTCCTTGGTGGCCAACGCGGCTGCCACTAGATCGAACTCCTCGTCTAGCTTGGTCAAGTTCATGGGAGGATTTTGGAAGATCACCTCTGACTGGGCCAATAGTCTTTGATGCACTTGGAGTGGGGCCTCAAGGGAGACTTTCATCTCCGACACCTGGCTGATACTAGCCGTGGATTGGGTCAAGAGCTCCAGAGTCGCCTTGGTCCCAGCCTTATTGGCCATGGCCACCCTCATGACCTGGTTGAAATGACCCAGGTAGACCTCAAATTCTTCTTTGTCAAGTAGTGTGCCATCCGGATGAAACAACAATGTGATGTTGACCTCCTTGAAGTAAGTCATCTTTTCCCTGCCTTCTTCCAGAGGTTCCATGACCATTTGCGCGACTCCCAGGAGTCCATGGTGGGAAAGCAGAAGGCTTAAACACAATAGTAGCACAAACGACATCTACTAGGTAGCTCATCATGTACAAGTTACCACCATTTCGGGCTCTTTAGGTTCAGGATCTCCTCGCCCTTGAGGATGATGGCAAGCAGGGGCACCCAAAGGAGATCAACGTGCAAACAATCACTTGCCCAAAATAATCGATCAAGCAGGATCATGCCAACATAGATCCCTTCCTTGAAGGTGCGAACCATGTAGGAATCAATATCTTCCTTGTTGACCCACTTGGCATCAAGTTTTCCACCCAATCCTACAAAACCTCGTAAATCCGATAGGTGTTAGCCCATGCGTCCATCGTGGCTAAGTCATAGATGACTGTGGACTTTGGGATGTTGTTGTATGCGTTAAACATAGCTCCCGAGATGTTTGCAATCTTGTGCTTGGAGCCTGTAGAGTACACCACATCGTGGGCATTGTCTTGCACTCGCTTGGATTTGAGGAGCATATTACTGAAGAGGTCGACATAGGGGAAAACCAGATAGGGGAAAACCTCTGGTTTGGCTGTATCTGTGTGCAACCCACACCTTTCATATGCCTTAAGGGCATCTTGGAATTCAGCCTTGTCTTCATTGTTGCTGGAGGCAGACTTGGGCACCACTTCAATTGCTTTGAATATTTCGTTGTAGTGCTTGAAGTGGGTTAAGTTTTTGGGGAAGGTGGTGTTTCTATATTTAGGCTCAGCCTTGGGGTTAGAGGATGAAGCAGCCATGGTAGAAAGGGGGAAATCCTAATAGTAGCAAATTCTGAGCAAGGAGGGCACAAGAATGAGCTGAAAGCGAGGAAGCAAACTCTAGGAAATTAGCATCGATTAATAGTAAACCAATTCGCCTTTGGGAACTTATAGGGATCCACACATATCTCCTACGTTTATGGCGTTTGGAGGCTCACCCAACACGAATTCAAATTTGAGTTGGTGGCAAGGTCCACCTATCCATTTCTCGATCTGGAATTAACTCAGGGATTTTAGATATACGTTGCCTACTAGATTTGGTGATTGCGATGAGATGTTTTAAATTGTTCAATCAGGGCCTAGTTTCCCATTTAGTTAATGCGAGGAGTGTGGTAGCCACATGGCTATCTTGCCCATGTGGCATCTCAGGTGGCTTTAGTTCATGCCAAGTGTCCATCGCTGGTTTGTCCCGTTTATGACCAGTGTGACCTAAGCATGGTTGGGTGTCGCACTTTACTTGCTTGAGAGCTAGATTGGGTCACCTGGAGTATTGAGGTGACCCGTGCCATCCTCTGATTGGTTTTTGAATTTGATTGTACTCCATTACCATCTTAGGCATCTTGGGCCTTTCTACCAATTTGTATGGAAGTGTCACATGGCGTGATCTGGTAGGTCAGGTTCTCCCAGGCTCTGACATCTTTGACAGGTCCGAGAGACTGACATCGCTGGCAGGATCCATCTTGCGCTTCCTTATTCGGTCAGGCTCCCCTGGGCTTTGACATCTCTGATAGGTTTGGGAGATTGACACATTGACAGGTGGGCTTCGTGGTGCTTCCTCATTCAGTTGGGCTCTCCTGGGCTCTGACATCTCTGCCAGGCCCAGGGGATTGATAACTCTGATAGGCGGGCTGTGTGGTGCTTCCTCATTCAGTTGGGCTTTCTTGGGTTTTGACATCTATGACAGGTCCAGGAGATTGACAACCTTGACGGTCGGACCGCATGGTGCTTTCTCATCCGGTTGGGCTCTCCTGGGCTTTGACATCTCTAGCAGGTCTGGGAGACTGACAACTTTGAAGTCGGACCGCATGGCGCTTCCTCTTTGGGTCGGGTTCCTCCGGGCTCTAACATCTTTGACAGGTTCAAGAGACTGACAACTCAGAAAGTTGGCCCGTGTGGCGCTTCCTTATTTGTCGGGCTCTCCTGCGAGATTTCACCAAAACAACTAAGTTAAAAGAAAGCCATGTAAACAATTAAAAGCTTACTTGCCTGCCAACAAAGCTTCAAGAAGTGTCGAGTAGGACTCCGAGAGACTAACACGTTGGGAAACCCAACATGAGTCCAAATTTGCGAAAAACATAGTTAGCGCAATAAAATATACTAAGTATGAAAAACTCCTAGGCTCTTTTAGAACGCAGTAAGGACTCGACTGTGTTTAAACATTAGAAAACTACAGGGGTTTTTAACAGAGAATAGGTCTACATTACAAACATTGTTAAACGCTCAGCGGACCAAGGTGAAACAGGAGTTTGGGGATTCTAAAGCCCTGAGGCTGACACATAAGGGATTGAAACTCCGGGAAGCCTTAAGTTGAGAACTTCTAGAGGGGTCCCCCACTTCTCGAAGAAGGGGGTTGTGTTGGCCACAACATTCGTGTCTTGAAATTAAAGGAGGATTGAGTCCTTCTAGATGAGCATAAATCACAAAATGAATATTCAGAGGCTCCGGTATTCAATCCAAACACTTCTAATCCTCAATTAATTCTCATGACCATTGACTATTTCACTTGTAATTGAGAAATTTTATTCATCATAAACTGCCAAATTAAGGACCACTTGGTGGAGTTGATCCTTGATAATGGCATCCAAAAGAACCTTGGATGACCTTCGCTCGCCAACTATAACATGCATGCCCATGCTAGTTGGGATTGGTCAAGGATGGACAATCGACACTCGTCACTTATAAGTATTCTATGACATTTTGCATTGAGCCATTCCTGGATACAGTTGTTTGTGATGCCACTCCATTGGATTGCTAGAGTTTGATATTTGGAGCACTATATCACCATGATTGCAAGGTTGTCTTTGATGGCTTTCACACACCTATTGGTTGCAAGAGGATGGTAACTGTTGTCAACCTGGAGTTGCACCCTGAATCGAAGACGTGCTGAAATGGCTAATCCTCTCTCCAGTTGAAACAATGGGATCTTCTCACGAGGGTGGGTGCCTCAATGGTGAGAAGAACCTCCAGAGAAAGCTGGTTCCTGTAAGATGTATCAATGAGGATCTCTACTTTGCGTTGTGGACTACCATGAAAAAGAGAGAAAGAAACTTGAAAGGGAAATCCTACCTAATGACGGTGATACACCAGAATGTTGATCCACTCTACTTGGAACCTTGAACACTGAATCAAACAAGGGAAAAGGAAGACCTTTGATTTCAATTGATCACTATGCATAAGTATTTCATGAGAAGGTTCGATCCAATGAAAAAAACGTGAGGGAAAACGATGGAGAGAGGTCTGATACAAGACACTTTGCAGCCAACTAACATCCACTTATAGCTTCAACAAAAGACATAAAACACTGAACATGACCTGCATAACACGATAAGCTAGCAACTAGGTACGATCAAAATTTGGGAAGGGAGAGAAAATCTACCACGTATGCAAATTGTTGAATGAATGTACATTATGCTAGCACTTGAAATTTGAAAGTACAGTCCTATTGATTAAAGACGTTACACAACTCACCAATGGCAGAGTCTGGTCTTACCAAGAGAGATCATTTTACAACGCTGAAAAGTCATTAATATAGAAAATTACAAAAAACCAAGAAATTGGCGTTGGAAATAGGAGAGGAAGTTAACTCTTCATTAGCCCAAGTCAAAATTGCGTTGCATGAGTCTTCCAAATTTGTCTTTCCTTGGTCTATACTTGGCTGTCTTGCATGAAGAATACTTGGCGTTGAAAAAGAAGACAAGCTTTGGATGCATGAAATATACGAATAGATGTCTTGACTTGAAAACCAGTCAACTCCAAAACAAGAGTAGTCAAATATACGAATAGATGTCTTGACTTGAAATGTAGTCAACTCCAAAACAAGAGTAGTCAAATCCACTCGAACTGTTGGAACGTTTGAAAGTCTCCCCTTTGCATGAAATCAATGCAAATGCCAAATGAAGAATTACGTTTGAACCGTCGGAACATTTCAAGCTTTGAGACGAATGAGAGTGCGTGCATAGAATTTTTGGCTGTTTGAAACGTTCAACACTTTGCTCGTTCATTATGCAAGACAACTCTATTTTTAGAATTGAAGCATGCTTGCTTTCTTAAACGCGTTCACTTCGTTGGAGTCACTCACGTTAGTCCTTGCATGATCTTTGTTTATCCTACCTTTGTCTTTATTCTGCATTTGTTTTATTCACTGTTCATGCTTATGTCCATGTTCAGTTCTGCTTTAATCTTTGCTCATGCCTCTATTTCTGCGTTTGTCTTCTTGTCCAGTTCTGGCTCAGTTCTGTTTGTACTTACGTCTCTGTTCATGCTTTGATCATGCTCAATTCACTTTGTGTTTTCTCTGGCTTTTCCCATGTTCTACTTTAATTCGGGATTCGAGCTTTATTTTAGTTTTTGTTCTTCGAACAAATTGTCCGAAGGACTCTCTGTATCTTCTCTTTTTCTAGCTTGGCATTTCCTTTTCTCTTTTTTGGCCTTTGCTTATGCCCTTGGCTTTTCTATCGGGCTTTTTGACCCTCCCGAATTCCTTCGGACTTTTCCTTGCCAATTTTTCCGAATTTATTCTTTTAGGCTCTTATGTCTTGCCCTTTGGTTTTCTTCGGACTTTTGTTGACTTCATATTCCCGCAGATTTCTTATTTGACAATTATTTTGAAGGATTTCCTTAAACTTTCTCATTTCCTTCTTTGCCTTTGTTTTTATTTTTTATTGGGCTTTTGTCCTCCCAAATTCCTTCGGACAAAAAGTCCGAAGGAATTCCTTCGGACTTTCGTCTCCTTTGGCAATCTTTCCCCGAAGGGGAAATACCCTTCGGGAACTTTGCTTGTCTTTCACTTTATGGAGGTTCCCTTTGCAAGGCTTTTGCTTCCCAAAAATGCTCTTCGCAACTTTTGAAAGGGTCTTGCCACCGACCAAGTGCCCTTCGCAAGGGTAAGGTTCTTCCAGAAGTGCCCTTCGGAAGAATGGAAAAGGTCCACTTCACTGACCAAGTGCCCTCCGCAAGGGCAGGTGTCCTTCGAAAAAATAGTTTTTGTCCTTTGGAACTTTTGCCAAGGTCTTCTTCGTGCTTGAAGTGTCCCCCGCAAGGGCACATACCCTTCGGGGAAATTGTAAACGTCCCTACGCAATGCCAGATGTCCTCCGCAAGGGCTATTCTCCTTAAAACATACCTTTTCGAAAGAATTGTAAATGCCACCTTGCTTCATACGTGCCCCTCGCAAAGGCAGTTGCCCTTTAGGCTTTTTGAAGGGCACTCGGGGTTTTTGAAATTGTCCTTCGGATGAATTGTCTTGACTTGAAAACTATAAAGTGAACCAACCCGAAGGGTACATATCCTTCGGGACTTTTGAATTGGACCTTCCAGAAGGGCTGGTGCCCTTCGGGTCTTCTCAACTGTGCTTTTCCCTTTTTCTTTCGGACAAAAAGTCCGAAGAAAATAAACTTTGAACAACTGCCACTTAGTCATTTTTTCGGACTTTTACACAATCCTTTGAGAGCTCTTTCTCTCAGACAATGTCCGAAGAAATAGTCCACCTCTTATAGCCCGAAAAATTCCTTGGGAAGACAATAAATAAACTTACAGCTTGTATGTCTTCGCTGTATTTGCACATTTGGATGTAATCAAGCAAGCTCCTTGGAAACCTCTGATAGACTAAAATTCACCTGGCTGTAGATGGCCACTTGGTTGGCTATAAATGCTCATTTATGGACCCCAAAACTGATTCACAAGACAAACTTGGCAACATAGCAAAGTTTCGAATAGTAGGGGTGACAATTTGCCTTGTGGGGGGCAAAATTGTCAACATTTTTGGTGACTCTGCTGGGAAGCAGGCCTGCTATGCTAGAGAACTCAGATCATATAGATGTAATTCGAACTCCCAAATGGTGAACCTGATTTCTGACTGAAAATCTCCTCCTGACCTTGGCTGAAATAACCTTTCTCCCTTAAAAAGGAAGGGAAAAACATGAAAGCAGAAAAAAAAACTAAGAAACAAATGTGCAAACAAGCACTTATTGAACAAAACTGAAGCAAACTATTGTGCTTGAACAACACTTGGAGGAAAGCAAAAACAAACTATGTACATAGAGCTTTGCTCTTCAATAGCAGTGTTTCAGATGTATCCCATTGACTGGGATTGGAAGCTCTTCGCTGTCCATCTTGGCAAGTTGGAAGGCATTGTGAGATTTGCAACTGGAGATCGTGTATGGGCCGCTCCAAACGGAATCAAACTTCGTGTGTCTTCCTGGTTTGGCTCGACCCTCATCCCACTTGAGGACCAAATCTCCGTCATTGAAGCTTCGAGAGGAAGCTCCTTTGTCAAACGTTCTTTTCACCTGTATCTGATGACTTTCCATGGCTAGCATGGATTGATTTCTTGTCTCTTCCAACTCCATAAGCTCTGCATACCTGATTTCCATAGGCTCATTCTCCAACAACTCAAGTTGATGCATTAGTTTTAAAGCTGGAAACTCAAGAGAAATAGGTAACCTTGCTTCCTTACCATATACTAGCTTGTATGGAGAGTTGGCTATTGATTTCTTGTAAGTGATCCTATCAGCCCATAGAGCTGACTTGAACTTGAGATGCCATGACCTCTGATTGTCTTCAATAGTCCTTCGTATGATCCTTAAGAGGTTCTTGTTTGTAGATTCAACAAGGCCATTTCCTTGTGGATAGTAGTTCGATGAAGTGCTGAGATAAACTCCGTGTTGCATAGCCCATTGGTTGATCCTAGATCCCACAAAAGCCATTGCATTGTTAGAAATAATGGTTGAAGGAACTCCAAACCTAGTAAGCAAACTTTCATAGAAATCAAAAACGTTAGTTTCGTTTGCTTCTTTCAATGCAATTGCTTCCGTCCAATGTATGAAGTAATCCGTTGCTGTTAGGATCCACTTATGTCCTGAACTCGAAGGAGGATTAATGAGACCAATAAAGTCCAATCCCCACTGGACAAAATGCTGATCCATTGCAATTGGCTGAAGGGGCAGGGTTGCAAGTTTAACTTTTCTTACAAACATAGCACATTGTTTGCACTTCCTAACCCATGTATGACAATCGCAAAATATAGTAGGCCAATAGTACCCACCTCTCATGATTAAGTGCTGTAGTTCTTGCGGAAAAGTGTCCACCATGCCCATCATGGAATTCTTCAAGTAATCTTTGAGTTTGTCTTGGTTTCACACACCTTAGTAACATTCCATTAATATTCTTTTTGAACAAAACACCAGCAACGAGCAAGAATGGAATTGATTGCAATCTGAAATACCTTTTTTTTGACGCACTTAAGTGAGAAGGATAAAAACCATCTTGCAGATAGCTTACCAAATCACGAAACCAGCTGAAATCTGAGATGTGAACAACAATCTCTTCATCATTTGACACTAAAACCGCTTCATTAGTTTCTTACAAGTCCTGAGCTAGATGCTCACAAAGACCTTTGCCTCTAACCAGCTTTGTAACCTTAATTTCTACGTCATATTCTATTACCTTGGTTATCCAACCAACGCTCTTCTCATTTATGTCTTTGTTCAGTAGAAATTCTTTGATGCTTGGATGAGCAACCATTAGATGCAGTTTATTATTAGACGATAAGTGCCTAAATTTCTTTAGAGATCTTATAACTGAAAGGACATGCTTTTCAACAAAAGAATACCTTGTTTCATACTCCTCCAAGCCTTGGCTATAGAAAGCTATTGGCTGCTCCAAATCTTCATAATTTTGCTGTATAAGAATACCTGAAATGGTGTCCATATTAGCATACTTATACAGAATGAAATCTTTCGTAGAATCCAGATTTAAAAGTGTAGGAGCACTTGCTATGGCTTTCTTAACATCTTCAAACCCTTTTGCTCCCTCCTTGGACCAGCTGAAGTTTTGATTTTTCTTTAGCATGGCTGTAAGTGGTTTAGTTACAGTAGTGAAATCTGAAATGTATCTCCTTATAAAGTTGATTTTTCCAAAGAAACTTTGCAAAGCCTTTTTGCTCTTAGGCAAGGAGAGTGCAAGAATGGATTGAATCCTTTTAAAATCTATGTTTAAACTGTGCTTTGAAACATGTCCAAGAAGCTTACCTTCATGAACTGAAAATACACATTTTTGGGGATTTAGAGATATCCCAAATTGCCTACACCTTTCAAAAACTTGTTTGAGATGAACCATGTGATCTTTTGCATCTTTTGAAAACACTGTTATATCATCCAAATAAATAAGCACAATCATGTTAAGAAGGCCTTAGAAGGCTATATCCATAGCTCTCTGAAAGGTTGCTCCAGTTTTAGACAAACCAAATGGCATCTTTCTATATGCAAATGTCCCCCACTTAGTCGTGAAGGTTATCTTGAATTGGTCATTTTTTTTGACCAAAATCTGATTGTAACCACTATATCCATCTAACAAGGAATTCCTCTCTAAACTTGCAACAAGCTGTAAAATTTTTTCCATTGATGGCAATGGATAGTGGTCTTTAAGCGAAGCCCTATTTAAATCACAAAAATCAACACACAAACGAATCTCACCATTCTTTTTTGGTACTGAAATGAGGTTCGCCACCCAAGTTGAGTGCTTGAATGGAAATATAATCGCTGATTCTATGAGTTTGTGAAGCTCAACTCTTATCAAAGGCTTAAGCTTTGGATTGATTGGCCTTTGTTTTTGTCTCACTGATTTAGTTTCCTCTTCTAACTCAATGGTGTGTTGAGCCAAACTTGGATCAAAACCTATGAGATCACTATACTGCCATGTGAATATATTAACAAAACTTGTGCATAAATTAATGAAAGCTTTCTTTTGTGGAGTGCATACGTTGCCTAATTTCAAAATTTTACCAGTTGCAATCTCTACATTGGCATAGTGCTTTTCCTTTGTTGACAATGATGATTTCTCTTTCCTTAGCTCATCATATTCACTGAAAATATATTCAAGAATGACCAATCCCTTGGGTAGCCTATTCGTTCTCAGTTGTACAATCTGATCACCATACTGCTATAAGTGTTTCTACTGATTTTTTAAAGAAAACTCAACCTCTTCCTGCAAAAATCTCACAATTTGATTGTCATTTTCAAACACTTGCCAATAATCTTGGTTATCCGGAATAGAAGGCCTTATAACTACCTTTATATGTGATTGAAAATTGTCACTTTTTACATCAGTTGGAATGTTAAGTTGTGCCCCAACAACAACCAACCTATCAACATGTTTATTCCAATCTCTTGGTATTGCCTGAATATTAAAAGCCTAAAAATCTTCAAATAAATCCGACTCTATGTTTGTAAGATTTAAGCAACAGATTCTTGCATACATTCAAACCTCTTACTTGGTGGACTACAAGTTCACTATCTCCAAACACTTACAAACATTTTACTTTCATCTTTCTAGCCCACTGCAAACCGTGAACTAGTGCTTCATATTCAGCAACGTTGTTTGAACAACTAAACTGAAATTTAATAGAGGAAAAATACTTTTGTTCTATAGGGAAAATTAACATCATTTCAGCTCCGGTTCCATGCTTATTTCATGATCCATCAAAGGACAATTGCCACAAACCTTCATTAGATTCGTCTTCTTTGACCATGGTTGGAATTGGTGCTTCGTTCTCATGAAGACAATACACACCAAGGCCTTCCTTTTCAATCAACATGTAGGGATCATGCTCGTGCAAGGTAGAAGCCCACTCATCAAGAAACAAATCTGGAACTCCATCCAAATGTGAGTTCTTTTCTACATCACTAGTTTGTAATATGTCATCTGAGACGATACAATTTGCATTGATAATACTTGGCGTATAAGGCTCCATATGAAAATGTGCGATAGTATCTGAATGAATTGTTATCTTTGTACCATACTTGGTTCTAAACAACAAATACGTCCAATCAACTGATAAATATCACCCAATCTTTGAGGTGAAGTCCTTCGAAAGGCACATAGCGAAATAAGGAGGCAAGTCCACTACAACATCCTGCTGAATAGTAACGTTACGACAAACATGTAATGTCAATTTCAAATATTTGATAATGCCTACCGTTTTTGCTGGTGAACCATTCAATTACAATACTCCTTTCGTATTTGGCTCACAAACAAGGTCGAGTTTGTCTGCAATCTGTTTGGGCATTACTGTACTGCTAGCTCCACGATCCACTATACAATTATGAACCAAAGTATCATTCACTATTAAAGAAAGATAAAAATGAGTTTTCTTTGATTTTACCTCAGTTTTGAACACCTTTGACATCTTATCTCCTTGCTGCCCCTGTTGCTTACTTGGCTGATCTGAATTTGTCAAGACAACACCTTCTTTCTCAACCGGTTTTGGAGACAATTAAAAAATTGAAAGTTCTTAAATGAGTTTATCCTTTTGCCTTGGAATTGAAAGAGAATCCCACATGCTAATGCTGATGTTAGACTTCTTCATTTGATTTATAATACTGAACTGAGATGCACTAACCTTTGATTGCACTTTTTGAGGTACTTGCTGCTCACGAATTAGAGGTATTTGCTACACTTTACTAACTTCTATATTTTGATTTTTTTGGGCTGTAGGGGCAACAAGCTGTTCTTTTGTACTTTTAACAATAATACTAAGAGTACTTGAAGTATTTACTACCACTTGGGTTTCATCAACAACTCTTCGTTTAGTTCTCTGAGAGGTTATAGCTACAACTTGAGCACTTGAATCGTTAGTTTTAACATCCTGAGTAAAAGCAACATGATCATCGACCTGCCAATCTACATTAATAGCATCAGGTTGCCCTTGAATTTGATGAGTCACTCCTTGTGATGTCAAACCTGTATCTTGATATTGACCTCCTTGAAAAAAGAACTCTTCTTATGTCATCTGTGGCATGGTGATGTTCTGTGATACCAAAGCTTGATTTTGAGCATCATTGAAATTTGAGGGCTGCCAACCTGAATCCTGCACCAAATTATTTTGAGGTGGGGTTGGAACAATTGCTTTTAAAGTGGAAGGAGCATTCGGGTCAAGAGCAACATATGGCTTGGCTGGAGCTATGGCTCTTTGTGCTTGATAAGGTGGTCTATTTTCTCTGAAACCCTGATAAGGAGACCTTTGATCTTTGAAGGATTGATAGTTTTGATTTTGCTGTTGATAGGGCCTATTTGACTGAAATTGCTGTCTTTTGAGCTGTACAATTTTATTTCCAAAAGATTGTAGCAAACTTTTCAACTCTCCTATCTCACTAGCTTGACTAGTAGGGCTGCAATAGGAACTTGAGGGGCTGGTAAGAACTTATTTCTGGGAATATGAGTATTGGAGGTCTTGGAGAAAGCTTACCTGCTGTATCAAACTATTTTTTGCCCTTATTGCAACTTCATAAGCATCTGACAAAGTAGTACCACCCATTGACTGTATCATCACACTAATGTCAGAATTAAGAGCTTTCAAAAAATACAAAAATGCATATTCAGGGGATGGCCTAATCATAACCGGTATCCTGGTCCATGTCTTCTGAAATCTGAAATTAAAATCGGACATGAGCTCATGAAGAGCTCTTTGTAAGGCAGTTAATTGCTCAACTAAAATTAAGTGATCAGATTTATCTTCAAACTACTTGACTAAGGCTGCACCCACTTCATCCCAGGTGAAAATGGATCTAAGTGGGAGGGTTCTATACCACTGTAATGCTTTTCCTTTGAAAGAAGTAGCAAGAAATCTAATAGCAACATTATCTTCAACAACATTATGAACTGAACAAAGATTAGCCACATCTTGGATATGCTCAATAGGGGTTGTTTGATTTTCTCTTGAGAAGAATGGAATACTTTTGAGGGCAGATACATGAATGTCGTCTAATTGTGCTAGATTCAGTGGACTCCCCCTATTGAATGAAGCAAATACTTGATTTTTAACAGCCATCTGGATGGTGGGGATTGTAGTGTTTAGAATGATAGGATGAGGGGGAGGTAAATATTCCCTTTGAAGATATGGATTTGCCCTCTTAGACCTTGCTCTTTTATAAGATACAAATTCAAAGGAATACCTTTACTTGCTGATCTTGTGGTAACCTTTGGCAAGAATGGATTGCCTGAATGATGGTATGAACTCTACGACTGGATGTAGATGAATATCTTCTGTTGCTGCGAAAACTCTTCAGATATGCAAAGAACTTTTTTTGTGGTCCCACCGGGTGTGCGAAAAACTGTTGTCAACTTAGAGTTGCACCATGAATCGAAAATGTGCTGAAATGACTAATCCTATTTCTAGTTGAAACAATGAGATCTTCTCATGAGGGTGGGTGCTTCAATGATGAGAACCTCTAGAGAAGGCCGGTTCCTGTAAGATGTATCAATGAGGATCTCTACTCTGTGCTGCGGACTACCATGGAAAAGGGAGAAAGAAACTTGAAAGGGAAATCCTACCTAATGACGGTGATACATGTAATGACCCGCACTAGTAGGATCATCAAAACTCTGATATTGCACTATGGAATTTTGTCAAACAGTTGTCTTGCAAACTGCTCTTGACTGGAAATTGTTGTTTTGTTTTGTTTCTCCCTCTTTGAGTGAGGATACCCTGCATGAAAAAACTTAACTAAATATCATAGATGACTGCAAATGAAATTAGGATGCAAGGCCTGGTAATTTTCTGACTTTCCAAAAACTATATGAGGTCTGAAAATGAATTGTAATTGGACTAATGTGCATCTACAGCCAATAGTAATTTTAACAAACATTTGTCTTGCCAAGTCTAAACTCCATTATCACTGAAGATGAAAGTAATTAGCAATTACAGCTAGGAGACATTATGACAAACAATTGTCATGCAACCCCGAACTCCAATATATTGCACGAATACAATGCTCAGAATGAGCTTACAACAGTTCAGATTTTTAATATTGTTCTTTATAACCCGGTTACAACAGCATTAATGATTCATAAGCCTTAGAAGACTGAGTAATAATAGAAAATATGGCAGATATAAATAGTTTCAGAGCTGTAATAAATTCACCCAGGTATGCCAATGATGAAACTTGCCTCAAATCTGCCTAGGAAGGTGCAGCGACCTTATATTTCAACCCCTCAGTGCCAGGCGACTAAGACACAGGGAGAAATCTCCTTTAGAACTGGACTGCGAATGTTGATGTCTGAATAGTCAAAGAACACTGTCCAGAATACTATCCGTACGCTGTCTGTACGCTGTCCGTACCCTGCTGACTAAAACCCCTGTAAAAAAAATGACCAACTTCCTTGCCAAATTGCTGAGAAAAAATAGACTGCACATGCCAGGAAAAAAAGACTGCAAACTGTATGCAGTATTTTGTGATTTTTTTTGACTTGCTGCTGCTGAAAATCCCGTCTGTACAGACGTCCGTATGGCCATACGGATTTGTAAAAAAACCTTCAGAAACCTCTTCAAAAATCCCCCAAAATGCTACCAAAAATTATTAAAAATTGCTTCCTCCAAGGGTTCGATTTTTCTATGCCAAAATTATGCTTCTCCTTGCCCAAAAATGTTGAAATACTGAAGATTTCTTAGCTGAGAATAAACCACCAAAAATTCTCCAATTTACCACACTTGAATTGGCTGAATACCAATTCCTCCAAGCAACCCTTCAAAGGATCTTTCACCTCCGCAATTATGCAATCATTTAAGAGGTATCGTTCTCAAGGATTAGACTGAAAATTTTCAGACCATCAGGTTCTACAAATGCCCAAGAAGCCAAAATGAGAAAATAAACGTGGATGCCAAATGAGAGACCCATGGGGTCTATTTATGCACTTTTTGGAAACTTTTAGAAGTTTTCGTAATACATCTTGTAAAACCTCATTGTACTTTTTAAATAAAAGTAACTTTATAAAATAAAAAGTGCACCTAAATTTAAAAATATAATATTTTGGCCCCATATAAAAAGTAATAAATAAATATAATGTCTCCAAGAGCATAATGAGCCATCCAATCGCCAAATAAACGCAAAAATGACTCTCTCATCACCACCATCTGCCTACGAGAGTCTGGAATATGCAAATCCATATGAAGTGTCATGTCGTACTAGAGAGGGGACATGACAATACACCAGAATGTTGATCCACTCTACTTGGAACCTTGAACACTTAATCAAACAAGGGAAAAGGAAGACCTTTGATTTCAATTGATCACTATGCATAAGTATTTCATGAGAAGGTTCGATCCAATGACAAAACATGAGAAAAAATGATGGAGAGAGGTCTGATACAAGACACTTTGCAGCCACTTACAACGTCAACAAAAGACATAAAACACTAAACATGACTTGCATAACACGATAGGCTAGCAACTAGGTACGAATCAAAATTTGGGAAGGGAGAGAAATCAACCACGTATGCAAATTGCTGAATGAATGTACACTATGCCAACACTTGAAATTTGAAAGTACAGTCCTATTGATTAAAGAGGTTACACAACTCACCAATGGCAGAGTCTGGTCTTACCAATAGAGGGATCATTTTACAAGGTTGAAAAGCCATTAATATAGAAAATTACAAAAAGCCAAGAGATTGGCATTGGAAATAGCAGAGGAAGTTAACTCTTCATTAGCCCAAGTCCAAATTGCGCTGCATGAGTCTTCCAAATTTGTCTTTCTTTGGCTTATACCTGGCTGTCTTGCAGGGAGAATCCTTGGCATTGAAAAATAAGAAGACAAGCTTTGGATGCATGAAATCTACGAATAGATGTCTTGAATTGAAAACCAGTCAACTTCAAAATAAGAGTAGTCAAATCCACTCTAACTGCTGGAATGTTTGAAAGTCTTCCCTTTGCATGAAATCAATGCAAATGCCAAATTAAGAGTTACGTTTGAACCGTCGGAACGTTTCAAGCTTTGAGACAAACGAGAGTGCGTGCATGAAATTTATGGCTGTTTGAAATGTTCAACGTTTTGCCCGTTCATCATGCAAGCCAACTCTATTTTCAAAAGTGAAGCATGCTTGCTTTCTTAAACGCATTCACTTCGTTGGAGTCACTCACGCTAGTCTGTGCATGATCTTTGTTTACCCTGCCTCTGTCTTTATTCTGCGTTTGTTTTATTCACTGTTCATGCTTATGTCACTGTTCAGTTCTGCATTAATCTTTGCTCATGCCTCTATTTCTGCGTTTGTCTTACTTCTTGTTCAATTCTGGCTCAACCCTGTTTGTGCTTACGTCTCGGTTCATGCTATTGATCATGCTCAGTTCACTTCGTGTTTTCTTTGGCTTTTCCCGTGATCTGCTTTAATTTAGGATTCGGGCTTTATTTTAGTTTTCATTTTTCGGACAAATTGTTTGAAGGACTCTCTGTCTCTTCTCTTTCACGGGCTTGGCATTTCCTTTTCTCTTTTTTGGCCTTTGCTTACACCCTTGTCTTTTCTATCGGGCTTTTTGTCCCTCTCGAATTCCTTAGGATTTTTTGTCCGAAAGAATTCCTTCGGACAAAAAGTTCGAAGGAATTCCTTTCCTTGCCAATTTTCCCAAATTTATTCTTTTAGGCTCTTATGTCTTGCCCTTTGGTTTTCTTCGGACTTTTGTTGACTTCATATTCCCGCAGATTACCTGTTTGACAATTATTCCGAAGGATTTCCTTAAATTTTTTCATTTCCTTCTTTGCCTTTGTTTTTATTTTTTAAAGGGCTTTTGTCCTCTTGAATTCCTTTAGACTTTTTGTCCAAAGGAAAAAGTTCGAAGGAATTCATCTCCTTTGGCTATCTTTCCTCGAAGGGCAAGTACCCTTCGGGAACTTTGCTTCTGTCCTTCGCTTTATGGAATTCCTTTGGACAAGAAGTCCGAAGGAATTCGTCTCCTTTGGTTATCTGTCCTCGAAGGGCAAGTGCCCTTCGGGAACTTTGCTTTTGTCCTTCGCTTTATGGAGGTGCCCTCTGCAAGGCTTCTGCTTCCCAAAAATGCCCTTCGGAACTTTTGAAAGGGTCCTACCACCGACCAAGTGCCCTCTGCAAGGGTAAGGTTCTTCTAGAAGTGCCCTTCGGAAGAATGGAAAAGGTCCACTTCACTAACCAAGTGCCCTCCATAAGGGCAGGTGTCCTTTGGAAAAATGGATTTTGTCCTTCGGAACTTTTGCCAAGGTCTTCTTCATGCTTGAAGTGTCCCCCGCAAGGGCACATACCCTTCGGGAAAATTGTAAACGTCCCTACGCAAGGGCTATTCTCCTTAAAACATACCTTTCGGAAGAATTGTAAAGGCCACCTCGCTGCATAAGTGCCCCCTGCAAAGGCAGTTGCTCTTCGGGCTTTTTGAAAGGCACCCGGGCTTTTTGACATTGTCCTTCGGATGAATTGTCTTGACTTGAAAACCATAAAGTGAACCATCCCGAAGGGTACATACCCTTTGGGACTTTTGAATTGGACCTTCTCGAAGGGTAGGTGCCCTTCGGGTCTTCTCAACAGTCCTTTTCTCTTTTTCTTTCAGACAAAAAGTCCGAAGAAAATAAACTTTGAACGACTGCCACTTAGTCATTTTTTCGGACTTTTACAGTCCTTTGAGAGTTCTTTCTCTTAGACAAAATGTCCGAAGAAATAGTCCACCTCTTATAGCCCGAAAAATTCCTTGGGAAGACAAAATAAACATACTTACAGCTTGTATGTCTTCGCTGTATTTGCACATTTGGATGTAATCAAGCAAGCTCCTTGGAAACCTCTGAATGACTAAAATTCCCCTGGGTGTAGATGGCCACTTGGGTGGCTGTAAATGCTCATTTAAGGACCCCAAAACTGATTCACAAGACAAACTTGGCACCATAGCAAAGTTCCGAATAGTAGGGGTGACAATTTGCCCTGTGGGGGGCAAAATTGTCAACAGTAACATGTATAAGTTCGCTTCTTCTGTTTTTAGCCCTTTACTTTTGGGTAGACCTGTAGTTAATCATATCAATATGCATAAAGTTGACTCTTTGTATCATTTGGGAAGCTAAGGCACATAATGCCCACAAGTTCCCACCATCAACAATAAAATGTCTTGTTAATGTGTATTGTGATTTTTTGATGTGCCTAAAGGACTTCTTCCTTTGAGGTCCATCCATCATTCAATTGAGCTTGTGGTAGGATCTTAGTTGCGCAATCAGCCACCATATCACACTACATCCATTGAGAGTGTTGAGATGAGCGCCAAATCAAGCAATTGTTAGAGGAAGGCAAGATTCAGCCCAACACTTCTCCTTGTGCATCTCCTACTCATATAGTACCAAAGACGGAGCATAGCGAGTGTTCATTAGTCGCAAATTATTGGGCTCTTAACAAATTCACTGTGAAGAATCGCTACACTCTTCTCAAGATTGACTCTCTTCTAGATCAGCTTTAGGGAGATAAGTACTTCACTAAACTTGATTTGATTTCTGATATGACCAAGTCTGCATGGAACCTTGTGACATCTGGAAAACAACCTTTAGGACAAAGTTTGGGGTCTGCAAGTGGTTAGTCGTGTCTTTCGGCCTCACCAATGCACCTACCACATTCATGTGCATCACCATTGATGTTTTTCGGTGCCATCTTTGTAAAATTTGTGGTTGTCTATCTAGATGACATCTTGGTCTATAGCAAGACTTGAGATGATGACCTGGTCTATGTACAAACAATGTTTAATCTTCTTTGTCAACCCCACCTCTAAGTCAAGAAGTCCTTATTTGGGAAAAATTAAATCAAGTACTTGGGCTTCCTCATTGATGAGCATGACATACCTACAGATCCAAATAAAATCAAGGTCCTTTGCGAGTGGCTCGTTCCATCCAGCGTTTCATGTTTTAAGAATTTTCCTGGAGGTATGAAATTTTATAGGAAGTTAATTCATAACTGATCAGATGTTGCCAGCATCCCTCATCAACGCATGTTGACAATTTTGACCCTACAAGGCAAATTGCCACCCCCATAATTTAAAGCTTTCTATATCATTAAAGTGGAAGGATCCAAACAGGTTTTCAGGGTGTTCAGAAGAATTGCAAGGAAAAAGGAGTTGAATGTTTGAGGTGCTTAGTGCAAATCGGGTTTTGAGAAGTGCTTTACTATTTTAATGCAAGTTGGGTTTCTCAACTAGCTTTACTTGTGAAGTTGCACGAAAGGAAGCAGGTTAGGCTCAAAACTCCTATTTACTCCTCCCAGTGTAAATCGGGTTTTTCAAACTACTTTACTTGTAAAGTTTAAGCAGTAGAAGTAATTCGGGTTCAAAAACCCGAATTACTCTTTACAGTGCAAAACGGGATTTTAAAGGTGCTTTACTTCTCAAGGTTTTACGAGTAGAAGTAATTCGGGTTCAAAAACCCGAATTACTCTGGACAGTGCTTATCGGGTTTCTAGTGATGCTTTACTCCTTAAAATTTTACAAGTCGGTTTTCCAAACCTGACTTACTCATGGCAGTGTTTATCGGGTTTCTGGGGGTGCATGACTTATCTCATTTTCCGAAGTTGTAAGCATGGGAAAGTTCGAAGTCGCAAGCGAAAAGTTTGGGACTCAATTCCTGCAGACTTTCTGTCCACGGGAAAATGGAAGGAACAGGGGACCGAAACAATTCCCGTGGACATTTTGTTCGCGGGGAATTCACTTGGCAAAAGCGCTGAAGAAAGGGACAAACAGAAATCCCAAAGGGCACTTGCCCTTCGGGAAGGTAAATCCCAAAGGGTAGTTTCCCTTCGAGAAAGATCAAAACAGAGTCCTGAAGGGATTGCCCTTTGGGAAGGTTCGAGAGCAAAAGTCTCGAAGGGTACTTGCTCTTCGGGAAGGTGCATTTACAGAATCCCGAAGGGTAGGTACCCTTCGGGAAGGTTCAAAAGACAAATTCCCGCGGAAGAAGATAAAGCCAAGGAAAGGATAATAGTCCGAAAGAATTCTTTCAGAAAATTTGTCTGAGGAAGTATAAGCCGAAGGAAAAGAGGAGATAATTCTTGCGGACAATTTGTCCACGAGAAAGTAAGAAGAAATAAACCCGAAGGGAGGATAAATCCGAAAGGAGAAAGAAGGAAAAGGAATAGACAAAGGTAATTCCTGTGGACATTTTGTCCGCGGGGAAAAGACAAAACAAAAACCCCGAGGAAATAAAAAGCCCGAAAGAAAGAAATCCGCGGAATAGTGTGAAGAACAAGAAGTCAAAGATACAGAAGTCCGAATAAATTAGGGAAGAAGACAAGAGAAAGGGCCGTGGGATATAAGACCAGACAGAGAGTAATCCGCTTGCAAAAGTCTGAAGACTTGAGCAAAGAGAAGTCCGAAGACTTGAGCATGAAAGAGACCGAAGACTTGAAAAGATCCGAAGTAAAGTTCGAAGCAAAAGAAAGATGAGCCCGATTAAATTAAATATAGGGCCACAAGGTGCAAATAAAGACAGAGAAGACAAATACATGCAAAGTGGCCCAGGAATAGACGCGTCGAGCAGGGGCACAAACATGCAGAAAACACAAAGAAAGCGCCAAAACTCAGATCGACAAAACATGCAGCTGCAGTTCCAAAATAAAAGAGCGCATAAAAGACAGAGAAGAATAGATAGAAGGCTATTTTTGGTCGCCTAAGCTTCAACTGGCTATTCGTCTAGATCACGCTGCTCATGCAAGTCGTGCCTGCCAAACGTTTCCAGCAAACTGATAAATTCAGTTTTGCATCATTCTTCATGCAAAGGGATGGCTCTCTCAATCCAGCAGCTCGAGGATCTGAGGATTGACATAGCTCTCATGCAAGAAGCGGAAAAGGTCAAGCTTGGATTCACCGTCCATTCCTAAAATGCCAAGGAGCTTCATGGAAGATAAAAGACAAAATAGACTTTATTGTAAAGACTGAATCGGATTGAGTTAACTCCTCTCCTATTTTCCAACGCCAATCTCTTGGCTTTTGTAATTTTCTATATAAGTTGGCTTTTCAGCCTTAGATTTTTATCCCTCTTTTGGCAAGAAAACTTTTGTCAAAGATTGTGCTGTAACCTTTTTCAGAATCAATAAGAGGACTATTTTCAATTTCCAGCAGCTGGTATAGTGTACTTTTGTCTTTGATTTGTCTAAGTAATAGAATTTTCTTTGTCAAGTCTTGATTCGTACCTAGTTACTAGCTGGTCATTTATGCAGGTCACGTTTTGTGTTTGAAACGTCTTTTGCTGAGTTTATAGTAGATATTAGTGGCTGTTTAGTGCCTTCCATCAGGGCTATTTTTTCATTTCCCTCAAGCTTAGATCATTAGATAAAACCTTTTCGTGAAATACTTATGCGTATTGATCAATTGGAGTTGAAGTTCACCCATTTCTTTGTCTGAATTAATGTTCTTAGAATCTCAATTTGAGTGGATCAAGCAAATCAGGTGTATCACCATTTTAGCTAGGATTTCCTTTCAAGTTCTTTCTTCCCTTTTCCCCAGGCAGTTTGTAGTGTAGAAGTTGAGATCCTCATAGATACATCTTACAGGAACCATTGTTCTCTGGAGGTTCTTTTCATCATTGAGGCACCCACCCTCGTGAGAAGATCCCGTTGTTTCAACTGGAGTGAGGATCAGTGATTTCAGCACGTTTTCGATCAGGGTGCAACTCTAGGTTGACAACAACTCACTCATTAGAAAACTCTGACTTGGAGTCCACAAGTTGCCTCAGCTGCCCTCAATTATTTAGTTGTTTGAAAGATTCTCTTTGCTTTGCTCATGTGCTTGCTCTCCCTAACTTGCAGCAACCATTTGAGCTTGAGACTGATGCTTCTCAGTATGCCATGGGCATAGTTCTTAAGCAGGGAGAACATTGAGTGGCATGTCATTCTTGGGCCTTATCACAGTCGAAGCTCAATTATACCATGTAGGACAAGGATTTATATGCTTTAGTCCAATCTCTCAAGCAGTGGCATATCATTCTACGCATAGATCATTAGCCCATTTAGTTCTTAAACTCTCAATCCAGGATTCGAGAACATCGTCATTTGAAGTGGGCATCTTATATTCTACGATTTCATTTGGGGATCAAGTACAATAAGGGTGTCACCAACAAATTGGCAGATCTTCCTAATTGTTCTCCTTCTCGAGTATTTAGAATCTTGTATGTTTGATGTGCAGCTTATGATGAGTGGAAAGATCTCTATTCCTTGGATCCTCACTATGGTCCCATCATTTGTGCTTTGCAACAATCCATAGCAAGCAATCAAATACCTTTCCTTTGATTTTAGTTTGAGATATGGGTTGTTGTACAAGCTCACTTAACTTTGTGCTCGTCGGTCGTTGCTGCTAGCTTATACTCAAGGAGGTTCATTTCCCCTCCTATTGTGAATACTTTTATGTGCATAAGACCTTGCAAAACTTGCATTGGTACTTTTATTGCCCTTCTACGTGGCAACAAGTTGAGGATTTCATGCGTTGGTGATTGCTTTGCAGCAGGCAATCTAAGACTTTCATTCCGATGCTTGGATTGTATCAGCCATTGGCGGTACTTCGCGACCATGTGAATTCATTTCCATGGATTTCATTAGCGGCCTACCCACAACTCTATGTTAGCATAATTGTATCTTTGTTGTGTTGTGTCGGTTTTCCAAAATGGTAATTTTTGTGTAATGAGCACCCCAATTACGCCCAAAACTAACCCAACTGAAACTCCTTATGACTCCGGAACGGTTTGCTTGTATTGTTTTTTTTTTGTGTTTTACAAAGTCTTATGCATGTAACATAAATATAGAATTGAAAGCATACATACACAGCTGAAATAACCAACACACTGTATTTATATTAATTGCAAAATGAGTAAACAAGTACAATGCCGGCCACGCAATAACTCATTAAATACTCTAGTAATAGAATGAACATTATTTCAAGCGAATATCCCCAGCGAGTACCGAAGGTGTGATCATTTTGTTCTCCGTCCAGCGGAACTACGAACTCTGCAGGTTGGTTTCTACGGACTCTGCAGGCTGGATTCTACGGACTCTGCAGGTTGGTTCTATGGGCTCTGCAGCTGGTTCTACGGACTCTGCAGGCTGATTCTATGGACTCTGTAGGCTGATTCTACGGACTCTGCAGCTGGTTCTACGGACTCTGTAGGTGGTTCTACAGACTCTGCACGCTGGTTCTATGGACTCTGCAGGCTGGTTCTACGGACTTTGCAGGCTGATTCTATGGACTATGCAGCTGGTTCTATGGACTCTGCAGGCTGGATTCTCTCGACTATTATTGCAGATAGCGGCTGCTACGAGATGCTACAATGACGTTGCTGATACAGTGTCGGGCTGCTACAGTGACGCGACTGCTACAGTGGTGCGGTTGCTACAGTGGCGCGACTGTGTGAGGCTGAAAGCACAGACTCCAAAGACCAATCCCAAGGATTGATGTCTAGAGTGCTACAGTTGGGAAGGACGTTCTCAAATGCCCAAAATAACCTGCAAACTGCAATTGCATCAATCTTTTCTTCTTATCCAACATACCTAAAGAAGCCGCAAGCACTTCCTTTTATCCTTTCTCCAAGGGGCGACTCAACTCACTTGAGCAATGTGGGATAAAAGATGTGCAACAATTTATATATTAAAATATTGCTTGTCTCCCTTGGGTATCATCCCCATAAAGTAAATATTTAAAGTAACACTTAATATCTTGCAATTAAGTTAAATGTTACTTTTACAACACTTCAGGCATTAAAATATACTAGCAATCGGACTCCAAATAGCGCAAGTGATAGTTCGCCGGAAAGCTCTCGTCGAGGAGTATCAAAACCCATCATCAAAACTGGCCTCCGCTGTGTCTTGCTAACTTACTACAAATAATATGCCTGAAACTGAGTAAGTCAACTGCTAAAGTGGGGACATTACAGTCCGCCACCCTTGAAATTGCTTGTCCTCAAGCAATCTCAGCCCAGCCTGCTGACTAACCTGCTCACTCTCCCATGTAGCATCCTCCTCCGGCAGGTCTTTCCATCTGACCAAATACTCCTTCACTATCCTGTTTCTGAGTTTTCTATTTGGTGTCCAGAATAGCCTCGGGTACTAACACGAGCCTCCCCTCCTCATCCAAAGGGGGTAAATCTGCTGAATGCACTATACTCTAACCAATGGCTTTCTTAAGCCTAGACACATGAAATACATTGTGCACTCGACTGCCCTCTGGGAGCTCAAGCTCATAGGCGACTTCGTCCACTCTGCGAATCACCCTATAGGGGCCGTAAAATCTAGGCTTTAGCTTCTCTGCTTCGCTCTTCTTGAGCGATGACTGCGTATATGGCTGTAGCCTCAAATACACCATGTCCCCTACCTCGAAACTACGCTCTACCCTATGCTGATCAGCATACAACGTCCACTGATTTTGAGCCTGTTGTATATTCTCCTTGAGCGCTCTTAGGATATCTTGACTATCCTTCAATAAGTCTTTAGCTTTGGGCACTCTGCTGTCCCCCAAAACCATATCCATGAAGCTTGGGGCTTCATACCCATACAATGCCATAAATGGAGTCATCCTGATGGTCATGTGATGCGTGGTATTGTAACAATACTCCCCCATGTGTAACCACTTAACCTAGGCTCTCTACTGCGCAGTCACAGTTCCACAAATAACCTTCCACCCATTTATTTACTATCTCCGTCTGCCCATCTGTCTGAGGATGGTAGCTCGTACTAGGTGTAAGATCTGTACCGCACATCCTGAACAACTCCCGCCAAAAGGCGCTCATGAACTTGCTATCCCTGTCACTGACAATAAATCTCGGTAACCCATGCAACTTGAAAACCTCCCTGAAGAACAAATCTGCCCCCTGAGCTGCTGTGTAAGTAGAAGGGATAGCAAAGAAGTGAGCAAACTTCGTCAATCTGTCTACCACCACATAAATGTAATCTCTTCCCTGCACTCGTAGTAGGCCAGTGATGAAGTCCATAGAAATGCTTTCTCATTTCCGGTCTGGAATGGGTAAGGGCTGTAGTAAACCAGCAGGAAACGTGTGTTCTTCCTTATTCTGCTGACAAACTGCACATTCCTTGACATGCCTCTGAACATCATCCTTGAGTCCTCTCCATGAGAACCGCTCTTGGATCTCCCTGTAGGTCTTGAAGATCCCCGGATGCCCAGTCGTAGGTGCATCATGAAATGCCCTCAGTATCGTCTCTCTTAAATGTGATGATGGAATCAAATAAATCCTGTCCTGAAATTTGATCAACTCATCTATCACCTCATAGCGATCATCCTGTATAGTACCTGAAATCAATCCAGAAGCCCAAGCATCTCTGGCATATTTTGATATAATCTTAACCTGCCAATCTCCTGAAATCACTGCAAGAGCACAAATGTGAGGTCTTCTGGATAAGGCATCAACTACTACATTCTTCTTCCCTTTGATAAACTCAATGTCAAAGTCATAAGCCTGCAATTTAGTGACCCACTTCTGCTGTCTGTCATTAAAGTCTCGCTGGCCCATGAAATACTTTATGCTGTTGTGATCCGTCTTGATCACAAACTTCCCTCCAACCAAGTAGGATTGGAATTTGGCCAAGGCATGCATGATGGCCAACATCTCCCGATCATAAATAAAATAGCTCCTCTCCACCCCTCGGAGCTTCCTACTCTCAAAAGCAATGGGATGCTTCTCTTGCATCAATACTGTTCCAATCCCATCATCCGATGCATCACAATGAAGCTCAAAAGGCTTCGTGAAGTTGGGTAGAGCTAGAACCGGACATGAAGACATCACTTGCTTGAAATGTTCAAAACACTGTTGTGCTGCCTTTGTCCATACAAAAGCACCCTTCTTGGTGAGGTCTATTAATGGTGCTGCAGTCTGTGAAAAACCCTTCACAAATCTCCTATAAAATCCACATAATCCAAAAAACCCTTTGAGTTGTGTAAGGCTTGTTGGAGTAGGCCAATCAACAACTGCCTTAATCTTTCTTGGATCCACCCTAACTCCCTTAGCACTGATAATATGGCCAAGGTAGAGAAACTTTGTCATGCCAAATTCACACTTTGATTCCTTGGCATACAATGATTCCTTCTCCAAAATGACCAACACCTCCTCTAATTGCTGTAGGTGCTCCTCCCAAGTCCTACTGAATACCAGGATATCATCAAAGAATATCAATACAAATCTTCGAAGCTGCCCTCTGAACCCCTGATTCATACAACTCTGGAAGGTAGCTGGAGCGTTGGTTAGCCCAAATGGCATAACCAAAAACTCAAAGTGCCCGTAGTGACCCCTGAAGGCAGTTTCTTCTATGTCCTCCATTCGCATTCTGATCTGATGGTATCCTGAATGTAAGTCTATCTTAGAGAAATACCGTGCTTCATGCAGCTCATCAATCAGCTCGTCAATCCTAGGGATGGGGTACCTGTTCTTAATTGTCTTCTTATTGAGAGCTCTATAATCAATGCACATACGCAGTGTCCCATCCTTCTTCTTTACCAAAACAACCGCTGAAGCAAAGGGGCTTTTGCTTGGCCTAATATGCCCCATCTCCAATAGCTCCTTTATTGACTTCTCTATCTCATCCTTATGCTTTTTAGGATGGCGGTAGGGGGTGATGATGACTGGTTTAGCCCCCTCCTCTAGCTCGACAACATGCTCTATACCCCTCTCGGGAGGAACCCCATGTAGAATGCTACCAAACACCTTATCATGCCTAGAAATGATCTCCTGTACATTTGGAGGATGGCTTTTAACCTGCTGCGCTGGAGGCGTAGGCATGATCAAACATTCAGCTGCCCACTCTACATCATCATGTCTAAATAACCGTTCCATCCTCTTCAATGATACCACCCTGAGCCCCCCATCGGATAAACCTCGAAGCACCACCTTCCTGCCCTGATGCTGAAACCTCATCTCCAACTTAGCCAAATTGAAGGTAAACTCTACCAGAGAAGCCATCCATGTCATTCCCAAGATGACATCATAATCACCCATGTCAACTACATAGAAATCGTCCTCCAACTCATAACCTCCCAATCAGATGCGAAGATTTGAAATCTTCTGGGTGCATAATAACTTGTGGCCATTGGCCACCATGACTATGAACCTCGCGTGCTCTTTGGTTTGAAGGCCTCTCTTGGCCACCATTTTTTCATTGATAAAGTTATGCATTGCCCCTGTGTCGATCAATGAAACCACACGCTGCCCCTGAATCATCCCTCTTACCTTAAAGGTAATGGCTTTCTGGACCCCTGTCAACTGAGCAAGAGACTTCTCATCATCCGAACTCTCTTCAGCAGTGCTATCACCCTGACTAGACTCCGAAACTGAATGTTGCTCCTTGTCCTCGAAAGGTGATTCATCTGCTGAAAAATACTCCATTGGTTTAGCATTTGCCTTAAGCGGACATTTATGGGAAAGATTCCATGACTTCCTACTGTTGGTTGAATATTTTGTCGATCAGCATACTGATAAACAAAATAGGTTTGATCAGTCAAAGTAGGAAGATTAGTCGTCCAAATGTGTAGTTTTACCACATCAGAAAGACACTGATCTCTCATCTCATCAAGGGGAGGTTCTCTGTAGATATGCTATATATATATATATATATATATATATAAACAGAAAATAATACTCATGGGTAGGACAAACCATCCATCTCTCTTTCTTCAGAGATGATGCGCGCGGATCAAAGGAAAAATTCAGGGGAAATGACAGACAGTACTCTTCTTTCAGAAGTACTATTCAGCAAACCACAAGAATCCTCCTGGTAGTAACAACAAAATGTAGATAAGGATGTAAAAACCAGCAAATCGAGATGCAGCATAAAGTCTTCACCTGGATTGCTCAAGAGTAAGATACGAAGGACAATGAGGGCACAAAGTCGCCTCAAGGTCCTTTACATAGAAATGAAAAGAAAACACACTAAAGGCAATTATGGGGGCACAAAGTCTCTCCACAGTTGACTCTTTAGGACACCTTCTTGACTGCTGTCACCAATTTTGCTTGTTGAATTAAAGGAACAGATGATATATTGAAGAAAAAGACATAAGAACAATTTCCTCAATAACAAAGATATTACAACACAAAGTCTGAAAAACCACTTGCTTTCTTATTCCAGTAACAAAATATGATCGGCAATCTGAGCTCAAAGTCTCATAATGCCTTACAATTTGGGCAGAGTTTCGTTCTAATTGTCAAAAAAGAGATCCTTATTACAATAGAAGAAAGTCCATTATATAGCCTCTTCAAGAAGGACTCAAGAACAGTAAATACATCATTTTGCGTTGGACTCTGTTAAGAAGACACGCTGGAACTTAGGGGCGTTTTACCCATTTGATTTTATCAATGCAGGGAAACAAGTCGCGCTTATTGAAAGTTTGCAACTTTCAATGTCCACCTGGTGATCTGATCTTATCTTCATCGTTCCTCCTTTTCTGGTTAATTGAATCGGGTCCTGGATTTAGTTTGCTGTTTTGTTCCTTCTCCGCTTTCTGCTGGTCTTGGCCTTGAAATCTGTGAATGTATTCTGGTCTGTATGTTCAAAGGATCAACGACTAGTTTATTGTGTTGAATTTGACGTTTTCGGGCGCGTCATTCCTTTGTCCTCTTTCAGCGTTTCTATTTGGCACTTTTCCGGATTGAACTTGCCCTTTCGGGCCTTACGAAATGACCCGTTTTGAGTCGGGAAGAGCCTCCCGCAAGGGTATCTACCCTTTGGGCAGTCTTTGAATGGCCTTCGGGCTTCTTCAGGAAACTCTTTGAACTTTGGCGATGAACCAACTGTTGAACCGTTCCATTGAACCACGGCTTTGAACCACTCTTTGAACCAAGGCTTTGAACCATGTGTTTGAAATAACCGTTGAACGAAGGCTTTGAACCTTTTCGTTGAACCAAGACGTTGAACCAACCGTTGAACCAAGTTTTGGTTCAACGGTTCAAACAAATCCTTGAACCGACTGACGAACCGTTTGATTGAACCAAAGAATGAATCAAAGCGTTGAAACAAAGTGAATGAACCAAATGTTGAAATAAAGCGTTGAACCGCTTGATTGAACCCGCCTTTGAACCATTTGACGTTGAACCAAAAGATGAACCAAACGTTGAACCTGCTTCTGATGCTTGCTGATGGAAATTTCTGTTTGAACCAAGGCAATGAACCAATTCCGAAAATGACCAATTGTTAGAAACCGATTCTTTTGATTGAACCCACCTGCAGAAGTCGTGAAGCCTGTTGAACTTGTAGAAATGACCCTGTTTGCAGAGTCCGTAGATTTAAGCCTGCAGAGTCCGTAGATTTTTGAAAAGCTTGAAAAATGAAGAATTTGAATGCCCAAGACAAATTTTGGAAAGAGGAGATAATTTTGGTCTGTAGGACCAAAATAATTCAAATGTTGTCCCAAAAATACCTGATATTTTTGGGGGACAACAGCTGGCTCCAGTTGGTGAACTTCTATCAATTGCAAAAAGAATTGAAAGGAGTAGAATCTAGAATCTCCAGTGTCTTCATGTGTACCATTGGGTTACGGAGTCATGCTACCCAGAAATGAAAGGCATAAAAAACGAAAACAAACAAAACAAATCATAATTAAAACTGTACAAATATACATATATACAGATGCAATGTTCTGACACTTCAAGAGTTGAAGTGTTTCAGATGCTGCTTCTTGGAAGACAGTGAAAATAGTGCTCTATTCTGATAAACCAACAAGAAGACATTTTGCCCCCAGAAACGGTGACGGACGAATGGAGCTCTCCACCAGGAAACCAATTTTCTGTGTCTTCCCCTTGGCTTTTTCTTCTTCTTGTTCCAAGGCAGGATGTGGTCTTCAAACTGGAAACCATAACTCCTTGCTCTCTTAGTGAAGGATTCCTTTGCCTGATTTTGATTTGCAGTAGCATGGTCCACCATCATAACTTGCTGTTCTGCTGGTCCAGTCCAGCACATGATTGGATTGTCCATATCAAACTCCTGACAAACCATCAGCGCAGCATCTCTTTTAATGTGAAGGAGTTTGACTTCTTCACCCTGAGCAGTGTTCAATCCGAGCAACAGAGATCTGTATCCAGCTGTGGAAGAAATGCTGACTTTCAAATTGCATGAAGGAAGAATATTTCCTTGAGGAGATATCAACACAGTCCCAACTTCATCATTGGTGGAAGAATTGCTGTTATCATCAGAAGCTGATCTCCTATCAGATTTCTCTTCATTAGAGATGGAAGATCCTTCCTTGTTTATACTGCATCCCACCAATTCTCTTGAAGTCTTGTTTGGATCAATTCTTGAATTGTCAGCTACAGGACTGTCATAAAAAACATGAACATTCTCTGTGATAAAGAAATAATTACTCCTGCTTGAAGATTCAGACAGAATTTGTGCTGTAGGCGCTGATGTTTGGGTGACCACGTATTTTGTCTCAGACAGGTCCGCACCTGTTTCTCCATCAATGTCCAATTGCTCAGGGTTGACTTGCAGGGATTCAAACTCAGTCATTTGAATTTTGGATTCCTTGACATGATCAATCATGTCAAATGACTGGAATGGATTTGGAAGAGAGGATGTGAGTTCATCCTTTTGATTTCCGGGAGGGGGAGAACTGGTTTGCGACGCTGAAGTAGAAGGTACAGAGATGTTCGATGTACATCTTTAGTAATCACCAGGTCCTTTGATTTAAAAGGAAGAGGGGTTCTTTGCTCAACAATTGAAATTGCTGGTTGGGGTTGCTCCTCTGTCTTCTCTTTGTCGGCCTGCTGGGCTGACTGATTCTGGGACTGGGTGAATACTGCATATGATCCTTTGATTGCTTCACCTTGACTTCTGGGTTCATCCTGGTAATTCAGGAAACCAATGAGGGAGTCGCCAGCTGATTTTTCTAAATCCTCCTTAAAGAGATCAACGCCATTTTCTTGCTCTAACTCAGGTTGGAAATAGGAAACATGCTCTGTTTCCAGATATCCAACTACCGAGTTTGTTGGAGGTGCTTCAAACGCATGATTCCTCTGTGGGAGAGGAAGACGATTTGGTTGCCCTTGACTTCTGGCAGCATTGCCTTGATATCGCTGATTAGGGAATGTCCTCCTTGGTGCATTTCTATACAGAGGAGCAGAAGACATACCTTGTGCCATTTGCCTTTTCAAGGCTAGCAATTCATTTGCCAGCTTTTGTACCATTGGGTCAGTGGTGACTGTGGGTGAGTATTCGGAAGATGAAGAGGGTTTAGCTCTGTTAGGATCTCTCCTTATCTTTCCTGCCAAGATAAGGTCATCTTCTAGCTCAGTAGCCAAGTCTTGAGCAGCCTCAAGGTCTATGTGTCTAGCCCGTTTCAACAGAAAACTCACTTCACACCGCTGTGAGTTGATGAAGAAACACATGAGATTCTGAGGTGTCGGCTGGGCGATCATGGGAATCTTGTGCCTCAGCTTGTTGAACCTGGCAATGAAGTCCCTCATAGGTTCATGGGGCTCCTTCATCTGTGTGAGCTGGGCCAGCAAGGCATGTGCATCTTCTACGGACTTGAATCTTGCTTCGAACTTGGCTTTAAGTGTATTCCAGTCAGTCACTGATCCAGCTTGCAGATGGTAGAACCAGTCTGCAGCAGCACCTTGTAGTGTCTCCACAAAAACCTTGACTGCCACGTCTTCAAATTCCACCCCTGTAACACCACAGACTATGCTGAAGGCTGCAATGTGTTCATCAGAGTGAACTATCCCATCACCAAAGAATTTGGGAAAATTCTTTCTTGAACTAGTGGGAGTTCATGCAAAGGTGGAGTCAAGTTGAGTGGGCCAAATGAGTTACTTGAGGGGCCTCGAACTGCCATGATCGGATTATGAACAATAGGGATAACACATCTGAGTGGAGTTGCCAGATTATAGGACAAAAATGGAAAAGAAACTGGCCCTGCTTCAGGTTAAAGCTTGAGGCTTCAAACTGCGTTTTTTTTTTTAGCAGCTGTGGTTTTGCAGACCAGATAATATAATGGAGATGGATGAAAATGGTAAGGTTATAAATGGATAATGGGTAAGACCCAGATGGGAGTCGCCAGACTCTATAATGGATAAGGGAAGGAACTGCTTCAATCTGAAACTTGAGGCTTCAGACTGCACGTTCTTCCCCAGCGGAGTCGCCAAAAACTATTGGTTGAATATTTTGTCGATCAGCGTACTGATAAACAAAATAGGTCTGATCAGCCAAAGTAGGAAGATTAGTCGTCCAAATGTGTAGTTTTACCACATCAGAAAGACACTGATCTCTCCTCTCATCAAGGGGAGGTTCCCTGTAGGTATGCTATATATATATATATATAAACAAAAAATAATACTCATGGGTAGGACAAACCACCCATCTCTCTTTCTTCAGAGATGATGCGCGCGGATCAAATGAAAAACTCAGGGGAAATGACAGATAGTACTCCTCTTCTTTCAGAAGTACTTTTCAGCAAATCACAAGAATACTCCTGGTAGTAACAACAAAATGTAGCAAAGGATGTAAAAACTAGCAAATCGAGATGCAACACAACTTCTTCACCTGGATTGCTCAAGAGTAAGATACGAAGGACAATGAGGGCACAAAGTCGCCTCAAGTTCCTTTACACAAAAATGAAAAGAAAACACACTAAAGACAATTATGGGGGCACAAAGTCTCTCCACAGTTGATTCTTTAGGACACCTTCTTGACTGCTGTCACTAATTCTGCTTGTTGAATTAAAAGAACAAAAGATATATTGAAGAAAAAGACATAAGAACAATTTCCTTAATAACAAAGATATTACAGCACAAAGTTTGAAAAACCACTTGCTTTCTTATTCCAGTAACAAAATATGATCGGCAATCTGAGCTCAAAGTCTGAGTAATGCCTTACAATTTGGGCAGAGTTTCGTTCTAATTGTCAAAAAAGAGATCTTTATTACAATAGAAGAAAGTCCCTTATATAGCCTCTTCAAGAAGGACTCGGGAACAGTAAATACATCATTTTGCGTTGGAATCTGTTAAGAAGACACGCTGGAACTTAGGGGTGTTTTACCCATTTGATTTTATCAATGCAGGGAAACAAGTCGCGCTTATTGAAAGTTTGCAACTTTCAATGTCCACTTGGCGATCTGATCTTATCTTCATTGTTCCTCCTTTTCCGGTTAATTGAATCGGGTCCTGGATTTAGTTTGCTGTTCTGTTCCTTCTTCGCTTTTTGCTGGTCTTGGCCTTGAAATCTGTGAATGTATTATGGTCTTTATGTTCAAAGGATCAACGGCTAGTTTACTGTGTTGAATTTGACGTTTTCGGGTGCGTCATTCCTTTGTCCTCCTTCGGCTTTTCTGTTTGGCACTTTTCCGGATTGAACTTGCCCTTTCGGGCCTTAAGAAATGACCCCTTTTGAGTCGGGAAGAGCCTCCCGCAATGGTATCTACCCTTCGGGCAGTCTTTGAATGGTCTTCGGGCTTCTTCGGGAAACTCTTTGAACTTTGGCGGTGAACCAACTGTTGAACCGTTCCATTGAACCACGGCTTTGAACCACTCTTTGAACCAAGGCTTTGAACCATGTGTTTGAAATAACCGTTGAACCAAGGCTTTGAACCTTTTCGTTGAACCAAGACGTTGAACCAACCGTTGAACCAAGTTTTGGTTCAACGGTTCAAACAAATCCTTGAACCGACTGACGAACCGTTTGATTGAACCAAAGAATGAATCAAAGCGTTGAAACAAAGCGAATGAACCAAATGTTGAAATAAAGCGTTGAACCGCTTGATTGAACCCGCCTTTGAACCATTTGACGTTGAACCAAAAGAGGAACCAAATGTTGAACCTGCTTCTGATGCTTGCGGATGGAAATTTCTGTTTGAACCAAGGCGATGAACCAATTCCGAAAATGACCAATTGTTAGAAACCGATTCTTTTGATTGAACCCACCTGTAGAAGTCGTGAAGCCCATTGAACTTGTAGAAATGACCCTGTTTGCAGAGTCCGTAGATTTAAGCCTGCAGAGTCCGTAGATTTTTGAAAAGCTTGAAAAATGAAGAATTTGAATGCCCAAGACAAATTTTGGAAAGAGAAGAGATAATTTTGGTCTGTAGGACCAAAATAATTCAAATGTTGTCCCAAAAATACCTGATATTTTTGGGGGACAACAGCTGGCTCCAGTTGGGGAACTTCTGTCAATTGCAAAAAGAATTGA
This sequence comes from Torreya grandis, assembly GCA_037957365.1. Lineage (NCBI taxonomy): Eukaryota > Viridiplantae > Streptophyta > Pinopsida > Cupressales > Taxaceae > Torreya > Torreya grandis. The sequence continues at coordinate 1,906,099 of JARHVA010000886.1, read as the reverse complement.
AAGGAGTAGAATCCAGAATCTCCAGTGTCTTCATGTGTACCATTGGGTTACGGAGTCATGCTACCCAGAAATGAAAGGCATAAAAAACGGAAACAAACAAAACAAATCATAATTAAAACTATACAAATATACATATATACAGATGCAATGTTCTGACACTTCAAGAGTTGAAGTGTTTCAGATGTTGCTTCTTGGAAGACAGTGAAAATAGTGCTCTATTCTGATAAACCAACAAGAAGACATTTTGCCCCCAGAAACGGTGACGGACGAATGGAGCTCTCCACCAGGAAACCAATTTTCTGTGTCTTCCCCTTGGCTTTTTCTTCTTCTTGTTCCAAGGCAAGATGTGGTCTTCAAACTGGAAGCCATAACTCCTTGCTCTCTTAGTGAAGGATTCCTTTCCCTGATTTTGATTTGCAGTAGCATGGTCCACCATCATAACTTGCTGTTCTGCTGGTTCAGTCCAGCACATGATTGGATTGTCCATATCAAACTCCTGACAAACCATCAGCGCAACATCTCCTTTAATGTGAAGGAGTTTGACTTCTTCACCCTGAGCAGTGTTCAATCCGAGCAACAGAGATCTATATCCAGCTGTGGAAGAAATGCTGACTTTCAAATTGCATGAAGGAAGAATATCTCCTTGAGGACATATCAACACAGTCCCAACTTCATCATTGGTGGAAGAATTGCTGTTATCATCAGAAGCTGATCTCCTATCAGATTTCTCTTCATTAGAGATGGAAGATCCTTCCTTGTTTATACTGCATCCCACCAATTCTCTTGAAGTCTTGTTTGGATCAATTCCTGGATTGTCAGCTACAGGACTTTCATCAAAAACATGAACATTCTCTGTGGTAAAGAAATAATTACCCTGCTTGAAGACTCAGATAGAATTTGTGCTGCAGGAGCTGATGTTTGGGTGACCACGTATTTTGTCTCAGACAAGTGCGCACTTGGTTCTCCATCAATGTCCAATTGCTCAGGATTGACTTGCAGGGATTCAAACTCAGTCATTTGAATTTTGGATTCCTTGACATGATCAATCATGTCAAATGACTGGAATGGATTTGGAAGAGAGGATGGGAGTTCATCTTTTTGATTTCCGGGAGGGGGAGAACTAGTTTGCGAAGCTGAAGTAGAAGGTACAGAGATGTTCGATGTACATCTTTAGTAATCACTGGGTCCTTTGATTGAAAAGGAAGAGGGGTTCTTTGCTCAGCAATTGAAATTGCTGGTTGGGGTCGCTCCTCTGTCTTCTCTTTGTCGGCCTGCTGGGCTGACTGATTCTGGGACTGGGTGAATACTGCGTATGATCCTTTGATTGCTTCACCTTGACTTCTGGGTTCATCCTGGTAATTCAGGAAACCAATGTGGGAGTCGCCAGCTGATTCTTCTAAATTCTCTTTAAAGAGATCAGCGCCATTTTCTTGCTCTAACTCAGGGTGGAAATAGGAAACATGCTCTGTTTCCAGATATCCAACTACTGAGTTTGTTGGAGGTGCTTCAAGGGCAGGATTCCTCTGTGGGGGAGGAAGACGATTTGGTTGCCCTTGACTTCTGGTAGCATTGCCTTGATATCGCTGATTAGGGAATGTCCTCCTTGGTGCATTTCTATACAGAGGAGCAGAAGACATACCTTGTGCCATTTGCCTTTTCAAGGCTAGCAATTCATTTGTCAGCTTTTGTACCATTGGGTTAGTGGTGACTATGGGTGAGTATTCGGAAGATGAAGAGGGTTTAGCTCTGTTAGGATCTCTCCTTATCTTTCCTGCCAAGATAAGGTCATCTTCTAGCTCAGTAGCCAAGTCTTGAGCAGCCTCAAGGTCTATGTGTCTAGCCCGTTTCAACAGAAAACTCACTTCACACCGCTGTGAGTTGATGAAGAAACACATGAGATTCTGAGGTGTCGGCTGGGCGATCATGGGAATCCTGTGCCTCAGCTTGTTGAACCTGGCAATGAAGTCCCTCATAGGTTCATGGGGCTCCTTCATCTGTGTGAGCTGGGCCAGCAAGGCATGTGCATCTTCTACGGACTTGAATCTTGCTTCGAACTTGGCTTTAAGTGTATTCCAGTCAGTCACTGATCCAGCTTGCAGATGGTAGAACCAATCTGCAGCACCACCTTGTAGTGTCTCCACAAAAACCCTGACTGCCACGTCTTCAAATTCCACCTCTGTAACACCACAGACTATGCTGAAGGCTGCAATGTGTTCATCAGGGTGAACTATCCCATCACCAAAGAATTTGGGAAAATTCTTTCTTGAAATAGTGGGAGTTCATGCAGAGGTGGAGTCAAGTTGAGTGGGCCAAATGAGTTACCCCAGGGGCCTCGAACTGCCATGATCGGATTATGAACAATAGGGATAACACATCTGAGTGGAGTTGCCAGATTATAGGACAAAAATGGAAAAGAAACTGGCCCTGCTTCAGGTTAAAGCTTGAGGCTTCAAACTGCGCTTTTTTTTCCAGCAGCTGTGGTTTTGCAGACCAGATAATATAATGGAGATGGATGAAAATGGTAAGGTTATAAATGGATAATGGGTAAGACCCAGATGGGAGTCGCCAGACTCTATAATGGATAAGGGAAGGAACTGCTTCAATCTGAAACTTGAGGCTTCAGACTGCACGTTCTTCCCCAGCGGAGTCGCCAAAAACTATTGGTTGAATATTTTGTCGATCAGCGTACTGATAAACAAAATAGGTCTGATCAGCTAAAGTAGGAAGATTAGTCGTCCAAATGTGTAGTTTTACCACATCAGAAAGACACTGATCTCTCCTCTCATCAAGGGGAGGTTCCCTGTAGGTATGCTATATATATATATATATATATATATATATATATATATATATATATATATAAACAAAAAATAATACTCATGGGTAGGACAAACCACCCATCTCTTTCTTCAGAGATGATGCACGCGGATCAAATGAAAAACTCAGGGGAAATGACAGATAGTACTCCTCTTCTTTCAGAAGTACTATTCAACAAACCACAAGAATACTCCTGGTAGTAGCAACAAAATGTAGCAAAGGATGTAAAAACCAGCAAATCGAGATGCAACACAACGTCTTCACCTGGATTGCTCAAGAGTAAGATATGAAGGACAATGAGGGCACAAAGTCGCCTCAAGGTCCTTTACACAGAAATGAAAAGAAAACACGCTAAAGGCAATTATGGGGGCACAAAGTCTCTTCACAGTTGATTCTTTAGGACACCTTCTTGACTGCTGTCACTAATTCTGGTTGTTGAATTAAAAGAACAGAAGATATATTGAAGAAAAAGACATAAGAACAATTTCCTTAATAACAAAGATATTACAGCACAAAGTTTGAAAAACCACTTGCTTTCTTATTCCAGTAACAAAATATGATCGGCAATCTGAGCTCAAAGTCTCAGTAATGCCTTACAATTTGGGCAGAGTTTCGTTCTAATTGTCAAAAAAGAGATCCTTATTACAATAGAAGAAAGTCCCTCATATAGCCTCTTCAAGAAGGACTCGGGAACAGTAAATACATCATTTTGCGTTGGAATCTGTTAAGAAGACACGCTGGAACTTAGGGGCGTTTTACCCATTTGATTTTATCAATGCAGGGAAACAAGTCGCGCTTATTGAAAGTTTGCAACTTTCAATGTCCACTTGGCGATCTGATCTTATCTTCATTGTTCCTCCTTTTTCGGTTAATTGAATCGGGTCCTGGATTTAGTTTGCTGTTCTGTTCCTTCGCTTTTTGCTGGTCTTGGCCTTGAAATCTGTGAATGTATTCTGGTCTTTATGTTCAAAGGATCAACGGCTAGTTTACTGTGTTGAATTTGACGTTTTCGGGTGCGTCATTCCTTTGTCCTCTTTCGGCTTTTCTGTTTGGCACTTTTCCGGATTGAACTTGCTCTTTCGGGCCTTAAGAAATGACCCCTTTTGAGTCGGGAAGAGCCTCCCGCAAGGGTATCTACCTTTCGGGCAGTCTTTGAATGGCCTTCGGGCTTCTTCGAGAAACTCTTTGAACTTTGGCGGTGAACCAACTGTTGAACCATTCCATTGAACCACGGCTTTGAACCACTCTTTGAACCAAGGCTTTGAAATAACCGTTGAACCAAGGCTTTGAACCTTTTCGTTGAACCAAGACGTTGAACCAACCGTTGAACCAAGTTTTGGTTCAACGGTTCAAACAAATCCTTGAACCGACTGACGAACCGTTTGATTGAACCAAAGAATGAATCAAAGCGTTGAAACAAAGCGGATGAACCAAATGTTGAAATAAAGCTTTGAACCGCTTGATTGAACCCTCCTTTGAACCATTTGACGTTGAACCAAACGTTGAACCTGCTTCTGATGCTTGCCGATGGAAATTTCTGTTTGAACCAAGGCGATGAACCAATTCCGAAAATGATCAATTGTTAGAAACTGATTCTTTTGATTGAACCCACCTGCAGAAGTCGTGAAGCCCGTTGAACTTGTAGAAATGAGCCTGTTTGCAGAGTCCGTAGATTTAAGCCTGCAGAGTCCGTAGATTTCTGAAAAGCTTGAAAAATGAAGAATTTGAATGCCCAAGACAAATTTTCGAAAGGGAAGAGATAATTTTGGTCTGTAGGACCAAAATAATTCAAATGTTGTCCCAAAAATAGCTGATATTTTTGGGGGACAACACCTACAATGAAAACATAGTTTTTTCTTCCTGAGCTCGTTGAGGGTGTCACTGTCCAACCCTGTAGTTTCTCCCTTAGGCTACTGAGGGTCCTTCTGAAATGTCTTTCTTTCCTTATCCTTTTTAAAATGAGAGTCCTTAGAGTGAAGTTTACTCCTGTAGGAAGAAGATGCTAGGTCTCTCGCTTTCTTAATAGCCTCTTGTAGTGAAGAAGGGTTGTGTCCTTTTTCCCATCCTCGCAAGGGATCGGAAAGCCCATCCATGAAAAGAACGAGTCTCCTCTCAGATATATTTGTCACCAATACTGCCAGCTTTTGGAACTCGGTGATATAGGCCTCCACAGAACCCCACTGTTTAAGCTGTGCTAGCTCCTTGAAATGCAATTCCGGGTCCTTAGTGTCAAATCTGTCAATGAGTCTCTCAGTAAACTCTGCATAGGTATCTATCTTGTTATGGCCAAGTGTGACCATACCGTGGTGCCACCACTCGTGGGCACTCCCATCCAAGTGCAATGCAGCGTACTTAATCGCATCCTCCTTAGGCATGGGATTAAGTTGGAAATAAGTGTCTAATTTCTAGACCCATGTTAGCGCTAAAGTCTTCCCTGTACCATCATAGTATGGAATAGACAACTTCCCCAACTTCTTCCTCATCTCATAATTTTGTTGCCTATTTCCTCTCATGGGCATATGCTTGAGTCTAACATCCATATACTCCCTGAAGGACATTTCACCCTGAAAATCCGGTCCAGAATTTCTCCAATCCTCCAGTATTTGGTCCTGTATCTCCTGCTGTATAGGACCAACATTATTTTGGTCATTCTGTCTCGGAGGAAACTGTGGCATGAGTGGTCTTGTAGTAGAAGAACCTGCTCTAGCATATGTCCGGGTTCCTCTATTAATCGATGCATCTCCATTACCTCCATTACCCTGTCCACCTACTTGGTTAGCATTATTACTCTGGTTGGCAATAATCTGCTCTAGTCAAGTGTTGTGTGATTGCTAGAGCCATCTGCTGCAATGTAGCCTGTAACTCTCTCTGATGCCTGGCAAGATCACTAAGCATCATCCTAATGCTAGGTTCTCCTCTTTCCTCATCTCTGTCACCCATGGCTGGTGCTGAAAAAGGGTCACCCTCCTTTTCAATCTCTGAAATTTTTTGTAAGTCTGGGTTTGTCCGGTTTCTCCTCAAGTAGTACTGATGTGTTGGATGCATGAAACCTCATAGGATGGCAGGAAAACAGGGTCTGATACCACTGTAATGAGCACCCCAATTACGCCCAAAACTAACCCAGCTGAAACTCCTTATGACTCTGGAACGGTTTGATTGTATTGTTTTTTTTTGTGTTTTACAAAGTCTTATGCAGGTAACATAAATATATAATTGAAAGCATAGGTACACACAGCTGAAACAACCAACACACTGTATTTATATTAATTGCAAAATGAGTAAACAAGTATAATGCCGGCCACGCGATAACTCACTAAATACTCCAGTGATAGAATGAACATTATTTCAAGCGAATATCCCCAGTGAGTACCGAAGGTGCGATCATTTTGTTCTCCGTCCAACGGAACTACGGACTTTGCAGGCTGGTTTCTACGGACTCTGCAGGCTGGATTCTACGGGCTCTGTAGCTGGTTCTACGGGCTCTGCAACTGGTTCTATGGGCTCTGCAGGCTGATTCTACGGACTCTGCAACTGGTTCTACGGACTCTGCAGCTGGTTCTATGGACTCTGAAGCTGGTTCTACGAACTCTGCACGTTGGTTCTACGGACTCTGCACGCTGATTCTACGGACTCTGCAGTTGGTTCTACAGACTCTGCACGTTGATTCTACGGACTCTGCAGCTGGTTCTACAGACTCTGTAGCTGATACTACGAACTCTGCAGGCTGGATTCTCCCGACTCTTACTGCAGATAGCGGCTGCTACGAGCTGCTGCAGTGACGTTGCTGCTACAGTGCCGAGCTGCTGCAGTGGCGCGACTACTATAGTGATGTGGCTGCTACAGTGGCACGGCTGCTACAGTGCGCGGCTATTACAGTGGCACGGCTGCTACAGTGGCGCGGCTATTACAGTGGCACGGCTGCTACAGTGGCACGACTGCTATAGTGGTGCGGCTGTGTGAGGCTGAAAGCACAGAGTCCAAAGACCAATCCCAAGGATTGATGTCTAGAGTGCTACAGTTGGGAAGGACATTCCCAAATGCCCAAAATAACTTGCAAACTGCAATTGCATCAATCTTTTCTTCTTATCCAACATACCTAAAGAAGCCACAAGCACTTCCTTTTATCCTTTCTCCAAGGGGCGACTCAACTCACTTGAGCAATGTGGGATAAAAGATGTGCAACAATTTATATATTAAAATATTGCTTATGTCTCCCTTGGGTATCATCCCCATAAAGTAAATATTTAAAGTAACACTTAATATCTTGCAATTAATTTAAATGTTACTTTTACAACACTTCAGGCATTAAAATATACTAGCAATCGGACTCCGAATAGCGCAAGTGATAGTTCACCGAAAAGCTCTCGTCGAGGAGTATCAAATCCCATCATCAAAACCGGCCTCCGCTGTGTCTTGCTAACTTATTACAAATAGTATGCCTGAAACTGAGTAAGTCAACTGCTAAAGTGGGGACATTACATTTTGTGCCTTGCATATAGACATTTGATGCTCCACAAGTTGATGACTTGTTCCTCAAACATGTTTGGAGAAATTTCAGGCTACTACCGACTATTATTTTCGATGGTGACTCTCGCTTCTTGAGTCACTTTTGGATATCATGTGGAATTTTCTTGGCTGTCAATTGCGCTTCTCTACTTCCTTTCATCTACAAACTAATGGCTAGACCAAGGTGGTCAATCACACCTTAGTCCATGCTCTCTGCATCTATCATTTCCAAAACAATTAGTGGGACAACTAATTGCACATCCTTCAACATAGTTACAATCGGGCTAGTCATGTCTCTACAAGGCATTCTCCTTATGAAGTTTATTGTGGCTTCCAACCATTGGCACCTTATGAGGTTACAGTTGCTCCTGTGGGGCTAGTTATGTCCCACCAACAAAAGGAGCAAGGCAAAGCTTCTTCCTTTGTGCAAAATTTGGCCTAGCTTCATGTAAAGGTTCAAGATATCCTTTAGCATACTCGGGCCAAATTCAAAGCACTCCATGATTGCCATCGAGTACCTCATTCTTTCCAAGTTGGTATTGTGTTTGGCTTCACTTGGATAACCAGAGGTTTCACAACCAACATCACAATATGAAGCCCATCCCTTACAGGGATTACACAATTTAACACGCTGTGGGTCCTAATGCTTTTCGCTTGGATCCCCTAGCTCAATTTAGAGTCCATGATGTTGTTAATGTGAACGAGCTCAAGCTGCATGAGTCATCTCACTTGGACGTAGAGGTTTCCATCACCCATCCTGAAGATCCAATCCCAGATTTTCAGCAACCAATGGTTGATGATACTTTGCTTTATGTTCGGACTTGCACCGATCACAAGAAGAAAACCACTACTTGGTTGGCCGCAAAGGAACCTTGCCCACATAGGGTAAGTGGTTCTCCGAGTCAACTTTTGCAGAAAAGTTTCCTAATCTAACGGACAAGGTGGGGACAACTTCCTCTAATCAGGGAGGGAATGATGAAAATATTCTATAATTATTTCCTCCTAGTTAATGTCCCCACATTGTAAATTCCACCTTTCACACATGGCCTAGTAGACTAGAGAATCTTATTTTACATATATAGCTCACTAATTGCATTTCAGTTAGATGGAAAGAGGTGTTCTTGCCAGAGTATTTAGACTTTGCGAGTCTCTGCTAGACTGTCATAGTTGCAAGCTGAGCTGGGAGTGGTGAGTTTCACTGCCTTGACTTGGCTAACGCGGCTGAAGGGATCAATGTGTGCTGCCTTGAAGACATTGATTACAACACAAAACAAATCTGATCATTGCTTGCCAACAAACCCCCCACCACAAAGATATTGATTATATACGCTGAACTAAATATGTTGATGCCAAGCAAGGCTGTTCACAAATTTGCCCAGAAATTTAGTGTTTCGTATCAGCTTTGCTTCTTGTAGTTTCAGAAATGGACAAGTGTTAATAATATTTATAATGATACCATGCATGAAAGGAGCAAGTGCTGCAGAAAATTCATGTTATTTTACATGCACGATGCAATGACAAGGAAATGGGAAGACAGAAAAGCCCGTTGTGGTTCCGAGTGGATCCAATGGAAATTTGGGCTTCAGGGCGATGACAGTGATTGGCAACGTATAAACGGAGTTGCCTGACCCGTCTTCCAAGGTTGTTGGAAGAGGGCAGGACATGTACCATTATGGTGGCACAAGAGATATCCCATTTTTTGCTGCCACCCTAACCAGTCGAGAGTATAATAAGACCAACTATCAATGTGTTAAAATTTATATTAGAAAATTGATATACATTTTAAAATTTGCAGTTTTTAAATTTGTCAAGTCTTGCCAAAAATTTTCTGGATTTTTTATGTGGAGTCCAAGTCTGAGTCTAAAATGTGCATGACGAGTCCGAATCTCCATACTCTGGTCCTTGCACATGTACAGTAAACTAACTGCATATCAGCTAGACAATTGAGGTGTCCTTGCACATGTACAGTTCACAAAATGCACATAGGTTAGACTGCATTGTTTTGGCATGCTCTTTCCAAGGGAAATTTGCACCTACTTAACCTTATCTTTGTAAATCTATTTATACGTCACTAATGAAGAGTGGACAACATGAGTTTTTCGGCGGAATTGCTCTCCTATTGTATTTCCTTGTATATTCTGCTGTCATTATTCTGTGGGGATATATCAGATCATTCTTCATCCCAGTTGGTATTTAGCCAAAAGATAAACATAGTTATAAAATGAATGGAGTATTCAGAATAAGCTGAGTGCCAAAGCAAGCAATCCCTCCTCCAAAAAACTGTAATTATCATTGTACTGACGTGATTATATTTATCTCATGTATGATAGTTACATTGCTTTTAATGTGGATTAATTCTCTTTTGGGATGACAGCAATGGTGCACTCCTCCAGTCACTCGAAGGTTGCTATTTTGAGGAAAAACTGCAAAAGGTTCCCTCTGCTACTGGCCATCAATTCTTTAGCCACGTCACAATGATACTATTTTGCTATGATTTCTGGTTTTGCCTTTTGAAACTAAATTTCAGTCCAAAATATACTTTGAAACCTGTAATTGATTCAAGCTTAGCCTGATTTCGTCATAACATTTCTCCTTGTTGCAGGCAAATGTTTTGATTGCTTTTAACAACAAACCTGCTGCAGAGGCCGTTCCTTATTTTGAGCAAGTGAGTGTTCTTGCAAAAATACCAAAGTGGAGTTTAAAATTGGGGAAATTTTATTTCTAAGGCGTAGGTTAGTAATGCTTGATTAGAAATGGAATTAGTTTTCATTGCCTACGATGTCTACAGTTAAGTCCCGAGGAGTGTGTTTTTACAACAAGGCCTTGAATTTTAAGGCTCTGCTGTGCCAGAAGTTTAAAAATATGTAATTAGACAATCTCGTTAAAATATAATGAAATGACATTATATTGGGTGAACGACACATCTTGAGAGGAGGTTGCAGTGCTATTAGCTGAATCATGGGTATTTTACCCCAGAAGCTTTATACCATTCCTCTTTTTTGTTGGAAACTAAGAAATCTTGTAATGGAAGGATGTCACAGTCTTGAGTTGCTGATTTCCTATGGACTTTGGAATAATTTAAACGTTAATCTAGTGTGAGCCACTAATTTAAAGATATGAAAACTGATGCCTCATAAACCATACATAAATATGATTCTTCTACCCAATCTTGGAATATACACAGCAATATTTGACACACATTGATCTCAGGAGACAATGTTCTTCTTGAGAGTCAGCTGTTAATCTTGTCAATCAGTCTGAAGAAATGTTTAAGTTATTTGGAAAGAAGGTATACCATGTGAACTTTTCAAGATGAAATCAGAATTTTTTTTCATGGCACTCCTGGTTTTCAAGGGGAACACAGGTGGAATCTTGCAATGTGACATGGACATTATCAAATCCTGGATTTAAAAACTACAACAAAATTCCTCTGTAAAGTTACGTATATGTGTGGTAATTGGTAAACCATAATATTGGTCCTTGAACATTCTAGAAAAGTATCCTCTTGGATGCAATGGAGGCATAAACACTGGATACTTGATACTTACAATATCAAGATTTTCACTAGGTCTAAATTCCAGGGTACAAACCAAAAATTTATTGACCACAACCAGGTGACTATCCTCCCCAAGTGGAAAGCATGCTAAAACTCAGGACCCGAGTAGTAACTTCTGAACTCTTGATCAAGTTCAACACTTCTGCTTCCAGATTGAAAAGGGTACAGCTGGCCGAATTGTATATTAGCAAGAAGACAAAGGACACAAATCGAAAGTGAGTTGTGCATGTCGCAAACATATTAGATTAAACTCTTGTACATGGGGAATTGGTCACGTCATGCTGAAGATCATATAAATCAAGAAATCTGCGACCATATTATATACTTGTCAGAAAAGATATCCTTGGCTTCTTTAAAATAATGTTGATCTATTGACAATGTTTTAAGGACATATAAAACCAGTCAGACTTCAGTTTGTCTGCTTCCTTGTTCAGATGTGATTAGAACCATAATTTCCCTAGTCGTGAAGTTTGTATACAAGGAAATACATTGCTTATTTCAACATGCCAAACTTCTCTCTTCTATGATTGTTCTTGATTGTAATCTCACTTGTTCGTGAGGCACTATAAATTAACCTAAAAAATGCACATAACTTAAGAAGTTGGAGAGGGTGCTTCCCAAGGTTGTCAACGGTCATGGATATATTTGTAACAGACTACAAGCTACATCTCCATAACATTTAAGAAGTTATAAGCAATGTTTTACAAGGGTTAGGTCAAGGCATGTCTTAAGGTTTACTATTATAATGGCTGCAATATTGTTTTGGTCACCCATTTGGCAAGTTTAGGTCAATGGTTGACAGCCAAGACACCATCTATAGACATTGGCCCTGTGCTAAATTACATGGCTTGTCTTCTCCCCCCTCTTGAGCCAATGCCAGGTCTGACCCTATGAATTTAGTATGTAAGAATGCTAGGTGCGTTGGTGCACAACCTTTGCACTTAGTGAGTCCCAGCTTATTTTATATGCTCAATTAGGGTGGTCCACATTGTTTTAACATGGAGAAATCAAGTAAAAATACTGAATGTTTAAGAATCATTATATAATTTCTTGCAGCAGCCTATGGAACCATATTGTCCATAACAGCAGGAACAGACAGCTTGAAAAAGACAATGTTGCATTGAACATATTGGGAGGTTGGGTCTCTGACTGTGGGTAGGTTCGGCCTTGAAGCCACAAGGGTCAGCCCACCGGCACTTCTAACCAATAAGTGAGTATAAAACCCCGATAAACATTATTGCAGTGTCATTCATATCTGTTGCTCCTTGACGAAAGTAATAAATATTAAATACATTTCAGTTGTGCTACTTGATATTCCAGCAGAGGTTAGGAATTAGTCGCTTTAAAGAAATTTGGCATTTCTTGGGGTCCCAGAAAGCACAGAACCAACTTGGCCTCTCTGTGAGCCCTGTTTGGACATGGATTGAGGCATTTACCCACTGGAATAAAGCATCAAATTTTCAAAAGCTTCAGTCCATGTTAAAGTAGATGATCTGTCTGGGAAAACCTAGGAAAAGGTTTTCTGTGCATAGGCTCTCTCTTACTAGGTACATATGTATTATGTACTCTGAAATATGAAATGTGGAAGAAGCATTTTCCGAAATGAAGTTCCTATATTAATTTTTCAGTGGAATGGGTCTTAAAATAAATCGATGACAGTTGACAGAAAATGTTCATAGTTAGTTGAATTTGATTATGTTACAATGTGCATGGGGAGCAAGAAGATCTGCCATTGAAAAAAACCTCTTTTCTTTTTGTCCAATGATCACTTGACATATTTGATGGGCTTGGAAATTAATGAATACAAATTACTAGTTACTATATTCATTCTTGTATAGATCAAGATGTAAAAGTGTGGTCTTACATATATAAATTCTCACCCTTACAGTTCAAAGTTGTTATTATTTGCAGGTTGGTCCAGCTGCTGCACAATTTTCTCCTTTTGTCGAAGCTTCCCCATTTTATGAGATGGCTAGAAATACTTCAGGTATTATTTGTTGAAGTAAATTTTAAAATTCCCTGGATTTTTGTTCTTGAACATATATACCTCAGGAGTGTACTCAGCATAAGATCCTTTTTCCATGGTCTGAGAAACCACCTTTTTGAATTTTAATTGACTACGAGAAATACAAACTCATTATCAAGTAAAAGGTCAACTAATACCATTTAAGAATATGCATACTTAGATGCCCATTCTTTTATGAGGCTCTTTAAGGGAGCTTATTGTTTATAAGATGACCTCTTTCCGCAAAAGCCACTAATCAATATATAAAAATATATGCACTGTACCTACCTACGTTTTAGGGGAAGAGGACTTAGATATTGAACAAAACTGGTGACTGCCAGAACTAGGTTGGATAGTGCACCTAGTGCTGGCATTTCTGATATTGGGACCAATTTCTTGCATAAGATGGAACTTGATTGAATAATAATTGTTTTATTGGTCAAATTTGCAAATGGACTTGTTTATTACTGATTGTCCCACCCAAATACCTGCTCTCAATGACAAGTTTATTATGGCTTGTCTCACATAGACACCTGCACACAATGGAGAAATATGAAGCAAATCCTTTATGTATTGTCTCATGTGGACGCATACACGTAACCAAGACAATATTAATAAAACAAAACCCAATAGGTCGAGTATAGAGGAAGTGTTATAGGCTTAATTTGCACCCTTAGAGAGGGTTCTTCAGGGTCTCTCCAACTAAGCTATAATATTGGGACAACCCCAGGGTATGGGTATCTTGTAGTGGGGTTGAACCTCCAAAGAAGGCCGGCTTCCTCTTGATGCTCACCTAAACTAACGCTAAACTAATGCTTCACAGGAAAAAGGGTTAGAAAGATGGTTAAGGCTCCTAAGAAAGCTAAAGGGGTGATGCACCAAAGTTAATGGGCACTCATATAAGTTTGAACACGCACTAGATCAACAAAAGACAACTATGACTTACTCAATCTCACAATCTCACTAGTTGCATAAATATTTCATAGAAGAGGTTCCAAGTTGAACACTAGTCTAGACCTGCAAGTTAGTTTGAAAACACCTTCAAAGAGGCAAACAAAAGGACAACAAATTAGGAAGAATCTCCCTCACAAATTTATCATATACAAACATACTAAGCACTGATTAAAGACAAGAGATAGGCAAAGAGTTGATCCTATTACTACAAAAGGCAGTTCTTACAATAATTTGATAGGGTTTAACCATATCAAATGAGCACACTCTTGTAAGAGCCTCGATGAGTATCCTTGCCTTAGAAAGAAAAATGCTAAATTCTAAAAACAGAGAACCCCTGAAATGGGGAAGAGACAAGGATATATAGGAGAAGGGAGAGGAGAGAGAGAAGAATCTACTATCAGAGCTGCCACCATACCCTAATGAATGCTTGGTCGCCTTTTGAACTTTGAACCATCTGCCCTCCCATCAAGACCAAACCTCTACCAACCAGTTAACCTCATTTGCTCGGAAGCCTTCAAGCTTTTCTCATTGGTTGAGAATTACCCTAACAGATAGGAAACCCTTTGTAGGTGATGAATCATGATTTGCTTGAATGAAACTTAATTGCTTCGTATTAGAATTGAATGCTCCGCTGTACCTGTTGATCCCCAAATCCCTTTGTGTTGATCTTTTTATGCCATCTCCCACCTGCTTTCATCATGAGGACAAAGTCCTTATATTCATGGACTTGACAGAGCCATGCTTTGGGCGACTGTTTATCAAGAGTATGGCTCAGGACGCTCTTTCATTAATTACATATATCTGCCTCTGCTTTGAAATGTGACCATGGGCCTACTATAGATTGAAAACCAATTTAAATTATTGGTTTTCCTATAGTTGGTATATCCACTTGGACATATCTATATCGTATGAACAACTAGTAGCCCACCCTGATCTATATTAGGTCTAAAAAAGACCTTTGTCGCTGCAGAGTCTTAATGGCACCGTTTGATCTTGAAATATCTGCTCTTGGCTCCAACTGAAATGTGCTTGAGCTTGACTCCGCCATGTTTGCTTGCCTTGGTTGAAAACCGACCTTTCGAGCTACATCTAAGTCATTTGGGTTCGCCTTCGTTTGATTGGTCATTGAAAACTGGCTTGGATCATTGATCCCATGACTCATCTCGCTCCGTTGGATCTGCCTGAGGCGAATGAATGCGAGCTGTAGATATTTTGTCCGGACTCATGCACTTGTGCCACTTGCCCATTGTGCCTTTGCTCTTGAGTTTCGCTGATTCTTTGACTTGCTTGCGCGCTGTTGATCTGAAATCCGCGATTGAACGCGCACTGTTGATCTGAAATCCGCGATTGAACGCGCGCCGTTGATATGATTTGTGCCCATTATCCTATCTTTGCCTGCTCATGATTGGATTTGATTTGGGCTCTCGAGATCTGGACACTTGTCAAGGCGACGTTCATTCAGGGGCCCCTTTGTTGGTTCTTTGAATGCCAACGGCTATTTCACGAGGCTTGAATTTGACGTTTGTGGGGTTGTCCAGAACTTTTTGAAATCAAATGGCTATTTTACTTTGGTCCTTCTTGCTGGACAATTCCTTCGGGCTTTGTGTGGAGCACTTTCTTCGAAGGAAATTGCTTGCTTTGTCTCTGCCTTTGAGCAATTCTCTCCGGATCTCCATTTCGGACAAAAAGTCCGAAGGAATTATGCCTTCGGGAAAATTGTCCTGGACAATTTTCCTGAAAGAATTGCGTTCTTAGAATGGCCCCACCTCTTTGAAATGGTTCTTCGGAAACTCTGCTTTGGGCCACTTCCCGAAAGAAAAGTACCCTTCAGAAACCTTGAAGTGGACCATTTTCACGAGAAACGTACCCTTCGGGAAAATTGCTAAGGTCCATTTGCTTCAAAAGTGCCCTTGGGAAATTTGAAAAGCATCCTTCGGATTTCGGAAGTGGACCATTTGGAAAAGACACTTTGCCGGAAAAGTGCCCTTCAGAACCCTGAAAAGGACCCTTTTCTGTAGAATTGCCCTTCGGAAAAATTGTGCGGACAATTTTCTCGAAGGGAATCCGACACTTAGCTTTGAGAAATATCCTTTGGAACTTTTGAATGGACCATTTTCGCTAACAAAGACCCTTTAAACTTTTGTTTGGTACACTTCACTAGAGTTGATCCTTTGGGCTTTTTGTTTCGGACAAAATGTCCGAAACAATGTCTAACACTTGGCCCAAAAGACCCAAAACAAATTCTTCAAAAGAAATAAACACTTAGTCCTCTTTGCTCTGAAACAATTTTCCCAAGAAATGTTTTTCAACACTTAGCTTTTGGCTTGTAGGCTTGACCTGTTCTAATAGCAGAACTCTTGCAGGACCTTGAAGGCTCAAATGAATTATGAAAACTTTGAGCTTGTACAGACCTATTCTTGACCTTGATTGCATCGACCACCATTCCATCCAGGACCTGTTCAAACCCCCTTGGCCATCTGACTAATCTGGAAACTTGATCAATTCTTCAATCTATGTCTGGCCCTCAGGACAAAGTTTTGCATGTAGGCCAAAAATTGGCCAACATTTCTGGTGACATATAGGGGTTGCATGCTTGTCTATGCAAAAGAACCCAGACCATGTGCCTAGTCCAATCCATTGGGCATGGAGTCTCTACTTAGATCCAACATATTGACTGCCAATCTTGTTCTGACCTCTCGAAACAAAACAAGGACCAAAAAGAACAAACAGAATAGAGTGCCCAAGGCACTTATTGAAAATGAAACTAACCTACTGAACAAAACAGGGACAACAAACAAAAGTGACAGAAAACAACACTTAGAGGAAAGCATTAAAATTATTGTAACATGTACATGGCTGCAATCTACAAGTATTTTCCACCTGGGTCAAATGGGAAACTATTTTGTGCACCTTGGATCTTTGAAGCATACTTGCTTTTTCTTGATAGCTCTCTTCTATAGCTAGGAGCAATTGGATGCTCATGTCTTTTTGGGGAAGCGACTAGTTCCTCTACTGCCACTTTTAGGTGCATGAATTGTAGACATGAGTCTAAGACCCAATTCATACTCCTAAATTTGTGGACTTTGCAAGAACAACTTCAGTTCTTCCTCATTCTTGAACTGTTGATCATGAACATATAAACCAGCTTTATGTGTTTCCTTTGACATATCTGTGAGGTTGACCTCTAAGGGAGATGAACCTGATCTTGTGACTTCTTGAGGCCATTTGAGCTCCTTTTCAACTTCCAATAGTAGAGAGATGTCTGAAGTTGGAGAGAAAAATTGATAACCATGTTTGAAAATTTCAAACATGTCATCCCCTAAGAGAACAACTGCCTCTTGATGATAGTACTCTTATCTTGCAATGGACCCCATTCAAGTAAAGAAAAATCTGAATGTAAGATTTCAAACAAATTAGAAGATTTGTTCTCATGAAGTTGTAGTTCAATTGGAGCCTTTTCAAACTGAATGTCAAAAGCAAGCATATCAATTTCTTGACAGCAAACGTGAACTGCTTCATTTTCAATATCAAGCTGATGACTGAGCATGCTCTCAATTTTAGCTTGTTCTTCACCTGCAAGCTCTTGTCCTTAATGATAAATGGCAGTTTTTGTGTTATCAAGGAGCTCATGGAAAACATCATCAACTTGTCCAACTGAGCATGCTTCTCTTGTACATCAACAACTTCTTCCTCATGCACTTGTTTAGCCTCTACCTCAGTTTTCTCTTGCACTTGTTCCATCTCTGCATCATTATGGAAAACCGAAGCATGTTTGTCCTTGCCAAGAGGTGTCCCAATCATGATTTCTTCTTCCTGGTCACTCAAGTCACTTTCTGCTTCTTTAGCTGCATCTTCTTGATTTGCCTCACAGAGAAAAGGCTCTTTCTCAAAGAGTGGCATAGCAAATCCTTGAAAATACTCAACAAGGTGAGAAAGGTCCAAAGAAGCTACCACAGGTACCTGATTTTGCTCTTGAAGCTGCTCTTCTTGGATCACCTTCACTTCCATTTTCTGATCCTTTGCCTCTTGAATGGCTCTCCATGAAGGAAAAGCTCTGGGCTTTTGAGGGGAAAGGAGTGGAGGCTGCAAGGTCTCTTGTTTGACTTCAGCAATCACCACTTCCTTCTGCCCATTGCTTTGAATGGATTTCCAAGATGAAAACGACCTAGATTTTTGAGGGGTGGGGATTGAGAACCTTTGGGTTTGCTTGACTACATGACTTGGTTCCTAGATGGGAAAGATTGAGGTCTCTCTTTAGCCTTTTGATCTTGATTCTCCTCCTCTTTCCTTGGTTTCAGCTCCAACTCTCTAAATTGCCTATCAACATTCTCTTGGAATATCTTCTCTTTAAGGTGGTTAGTAGTTTCATGAAGACAAGGAACACAAGAAGATTCTTGAGGAGGGATGTGAGAGATTTACAGAGGTTCAGATCCTTCCTTAACTTGGGTCCTTAAATCCAGATTTGTCTCACTTTGCCTACCCCATGACTTCACCACTTGGTTCTAGCTTGGAACCTTGAAGGACTTCATAAGTTCTTGAGGAAGGATGGAATCTTGGACCCTAACAACAGGGTGTTCTACAACAATCTTCTTCTTTCTTTGACAACTCTCTTGAACAGATTCCCAAGAAGGAAAGGTCTGAGGAACATATGAGGCCCTTGGCATACTCAAAGGAGCACTTGGAATGGTCTCTTGGGGAGACATGGGTGGCACATAAGAAGGTTGAGGTGAGGTATATGTAGGCACAAAAGGTTGGCGAGGTTGAACTTGTTGTCCCTCAAGGCCTTTTAGCTTGTCCTCAATGCTCTGAATGTGACCACCTACATCCATCATCTCACTTGTAAGATTGTTCCAGTTTGCTTTCTCAATAGGTGCCCATTCTGCTTTCATTTGTTGCAATGAGTCCCTCACATAACGGGTCGGTGGGTAGGGACATCTTGGCCATAACATTTCTGTGAGCACAACTTTAGTACATGCTTGTCAAGGCTTATTAGAGTCTGCATAAGTGCTGGTATGGATGGCTCATGATAGGGTTGATGAGGAGCAAAATTATGATGGGATTGCTGTCCATAGGAAGGATCATGGCAATCCTCGTGCATATATCACTGAAATAGGTCCTCATAGCTTTGACAAAAATCTTGGTAGGGCTGATTAGACTCATATGGATCATGAGGATCATATTGGGGCTGCTGATAAGGGGGTGGATTATAGGAGTAACCACCATAGCTGTTCATATTGACCTCATATGTCAAATGAGATGCAAAACTTGACTAAAATTTTCAATGGGACATACTTGGTCTGCTCATAACTAGAAGCTTTGGTTCAAAGTCGCCATTGGTGCTAATTTGCTTGCTTCCAAAATCTGATCAGAGAAAAGACACATCAAGATCTTTCCACTTTTTTGGACCTTGGTCCCATCGGGCGTGCCAGAAACTGTTATAGGTTTAATTTGCACCCTTGGAGAGGGTTCTTCAAGCTCTCTCCAACTAAGCTATAATATTGGGACAACCCCAGGCTGTGGGTATCCTGTAGTGGGGTTGAACCTCCGGAGAAGGCTGGCTTCCTCTTGATGCTCACCTAAACTAATGCTAAACTAATGCTTCACAGGTAAAAGGGTTAGAAAGATGGTTAAGGCTCCTAAGAAAGCTAAAGGGGTGATGCACCAAAGTTAAATGGGCACTCATATAAGTTTGAACACGCACCTTGAAGGTGAGTAGGGACCCTAAGAAGGTGTGCTTTCCACACCTTAACACCATGGGAATGGTCCAAGTGTGTATGAGCGGATTTTCTGCCACTAGATGGTGGAATTGGAAGAGGGAAAAGATTTACTACAGCTCTGATAAGGAAAGGTTAATGCACCAAAAAGGAGCCCATACCATGCTCGTAAGGCATGAGGGAGTGATTGTAAAGTGTTGCTCAACACTATTGTTTTTGACAATATGTTTGCTTCATGTGTAGGATCACCATGTGGACCAGTTGCCATAACAACAAAGATTACCAAGAAGGCTGTAAATTCTGTTTCGGGGCAGTCACCTAGACTTTGTAGAAATCATTCTATTTTGTGCTTAAAAAACATTGGAATTTCTATGAAGAAGATGAAAACTCAAGGGGATAAGTGCACCCTAGACTCCAAAATTTGTGGGGCAATGAATTCTGAATTTGATGATGGGTCGAATGATGAGGGTGATATGTAAACCCAGCTAGTCATATATACAGAAAATTTTGATTTCTTAAGCAATGAGGATCCACCAGAAGCTACATCAAGTAACATGATAGGTACTTTCCACATAAGATTGTTGGAAGAAGGATGTAGTGGGGAAGAGGCTGCAAATTACGAGCATTGGCAGCCAATAAGTCTAAAGAAAGTATGCCCTACTATGAAATTTGTAAGTATGGCTAAATATGGAATTTGTTGTGCTTTAGTGAGAAAAATAAATAGAAAATGCAGTTTGCATAATCAGCTTCTAATTTGCAAAGGGAAGCACCCTATTCCGAATTATAAAAAAGATTTTGTGGAGTTGGATGAGGGCATAAAAACCCTCTCGGATTGGGTAAAAGTTGGGAGTGCGAACAACAGCATAGTAGGGGAATTATTCAGGAGTTTTTGGTCAAGAGTACACTCAGAAATTTTTGAGTTTGAATGGCTGAGGTCACTACTTCCTACCATCATGAAATTCACTTTATTTGACATGCTACAGCAAGTAGAAATCGGGAAAATACTAATACAAGGACTGAAATCTGTTACTCAGAATTTTCTGAGTTATGAATGCAATCACAGCCATCTCTTATGAGAGAGATCGCTCATGTTTTTGACAAAGTAAGTGGGATAAAAAGGGGAATGTTGACGCTGTGGATTGCACCCTTGACAGAAGATTGAGCTTCTGTCTTCCACGCGGCACAATGGAGACTCCTCTCTTGCCTATGGGTCTGGAAAAATTGAGGGGAGAATCTCTAGATAAGGGCTAGCTCCCTTTGATGCATCTCTAAGTTATTCCAGTACTATTGCTACTATATAAAAAAAGGGGGGGTTGAAAAGAGAGAAGGATTATTGAAAACAGAACCTAGACTAATACGGTGATGCACCAAAAAAGTTTGATCTACTCATTTACTCACACTTCCGACCAAAAGAGGACATACATACACTTTATCTAATGAAAAGACCAGACTGTAGGAAGCTTAACAGGGAGGCTTAATGAAGACACAGAGAAAATGAACTTACCACAGGCACTGTAGGAAAACACACTGTCTGGTAACCCTCTTCTGTCTCTGCACTCCAAATACAACACTTCTTGTTACCTGCAGAAATGGTGATTTGTCTATACCAGGTATGTTGGTGTCAAACTTGTGAAAGCATCATGCAAAATGACTGAACACAAGGTTAATACTCAGAGATATATCCAACCAGATAGAGGTAAAACGCATTTTATTGATTCAAGGTGAAAATTTCGGCAGGGCTTTGCCTTACAAAATGAGAGATAGATCTTTCTCAAAAGAGAAATTACAATATATAGAGGAGAGAAAGCAATGGCGCCCTTTTTCACAAGTGGCCCATGCTACGTTGAATACATTGGGAAGAGGAAGTCGTTGAAAGAAACATGTTGTGGCAGTTGCCAGTTTTGACTTTGCCGTTTAAATCATATTAAACATCATTGTGAAAGCATGGGCCGTGCCCTTTTGTCTGCAAACAAGACCGCTTCTTAAAGAGATTCATGCGGTTGTCTGCTCATTAATGTGAAATGAAGAAAAACAGGCCGCGCCATTCAATGTTTGCGCTCCTTGATGACCATTTCATAGGGACTATTCCAACCACTGCAATAACTCTTCTGCCGACGCTTTCTTTGCCACTTGGGTTGTTTCGTCTGTGTCTGTGCTTGGCTTCTTGGGCTCCTTTCTCGGCAGGTCGTTGAGTTCACTCTTGACCTTTGTCTTTTCCTAGCTTTTGTCTTTTTCTGGCTCTTTCAGCCCTTGGGGCTATCTTCTATCAATCCTTGGCTCTTTGGGCTCCTTTCTCGGCGATCTCTTCCTTTTGGCCTTAAGGCCTTTGAATTCCTTCGAGTTCGCATTCAAGCATTTAAAGATCAACGGTTATTTCATTGCCGTAAAGTTGATGTTTGCACGCCCGTTGCCATTTGAAAGCCAACGACTATTCCATTGTCTTGAATTTGACGTCCGCGGGGACGTCGCTCCTTTGGTAATTCCTTCGGATGTTTGCAATTTCATTGGTCTTTTGTTGTTGGACCCTCCTGAAGGGAAGGTGTCCCTTCAGAGCTTGGAAAAGGTCCCCCTTTTTGGCAACCGAGAGTCCCCCGCAAGGGCACTTGCCCTTCGGGCTGCGTTGGCTTCTCAATCCCTCCAGACAAAATGTTCGAAGGAAATGTTTCTTCAAAAGTCTTGGCCCTTTTTTTCTTTCTGGAAAATCCTCCGACAAATGCCTTCGGACAAAATGTCCGAAGGAATTCCTTCGGGCATTTTGTCCGAAGGAATTCATTCTTTGGGTTTCCTTGTCTTTTCCTTCGGACAAAATGTCCGAAGAACCTTTGACCTTTGCCTTGGATTTCTCTCCGAAAGGTAATTTCCATTTGGCTCTTTGCCTTTGTGAATTACTTCGGACAAAATGTCCGAAGGAATTCCATCGAGCACTTTGTCCAAAAGAACTCACATTGACTCCCATTAGATTTCCTTCGGATTTATTCTTTGGACAAAAGTCCGAAGGAAATCCTTCCTTTTGCCTTAGTCTTTTCTCTGAAGAAAACCTTACCTTTCGGCCTTCTCTTTGATCCCTCCGCAAGTGTTCCCTGCCCTCCACAAAGGCACTTGGGCCCCAAGGTGGCCCTCGGAACCTGCTTGAACAGCCCTATTTGGCACCTTCCTGCCCTCTAGAAGGGTACCTGACCTTCAGGGCTTGTTGAAAGACTTATATCTCTTTGAAAATGAGCGATTTCCTTTGCCAAAAAGGCTTGTGCGATTGACTGCCCAAAGAGAAAAAAGGTCTTATACCAAACTGAAACCTGCAGGGCTTTAGATCTTTCAATGTTTTATAAGAACAGGACTTATTGCAAAGAAAAGGGCATTCGCGGAAAAGTGGGTACATGCTAAACTGACGGTTTAGAAGAGTAGGGAAAGAAGGAGACCGACTTTTGGCCTGCAGGACCAAAATGTTCAACAGGGAAGAGGCTGCTTAATCAAGGAGGTCAATGAAGTGGTCAAAAATCAGCCTTCCAAGTATGTAAGAAAGAATCTAATTTATTTTTGCATGAGCTTGATCAAAATATATGAAGGCACTGCTGACAAATTTGCCCCCAAAGGGAAAATTGTCATCCCTACTATTCGAAACTTTGCTATGGTGCCAAGTTTGTCTTGTGAATCAGTTTTGGGGTCCTTAAATGAGCATTTACAGCCACCCATGTGGCCATCTACAGCCAGGTGGATTTTAGTCATTCAGAGGTTTCCAAGGAGCTTTCTTGATTACAGCCAAATGTACAGATACAACTAAGACATACAAGCTGTAAGTTTATTTATTGTCTTCCCAAGGATTTTTTCGAGCTATAAGAGGTGGACTATTTCTTTGGACATTTTGTCCGAGAGAAAGAGCTCTCAAAAGACTGTGTAAAAGTCCAAAAAAATGACTAAGTGACAGTCGTTCAAAGCTTATTTTCTTCGGACTTTTTGTCCGAAAGAAAAAGGAAAAAACACAGTGGAGAAGACCCGAAGGGCACCTGCCCTTCGGGAAGGTCCAATTCAAAAGTCCTGAAGGGTATGTAACCCTTCGGGTTGGTTCACTTTATGGTTTTCAAGGCAAGACAAATGTTCCGAAGGACAGTTGCAAAAAGCCCGGGTGCCCTGCAAAAAGCCTGGGTGCCCTACAATTCTTCCGAAGGGCACTTTTGAAGGCAAAAAAGCCCTTGCGGAGGGCACTTGGTCGGTGTCAAGACCCTTTCAAAAGTTCCAAAAGGCACTTTTGAGGAGCAAAAACCCTTGCGGAGGGCACTTGGTTGGCGAAGTGGACCTTTACAATTCTTTCGAAGGGCACTTTTGGAGGCAAAAAAGCCCTTGTGGAGGGCACTTGGTCGACGAAGTGGACCTTTACAATTCTTCTGAAGGGCACTTCTGGAAGAACCTTGCCCTTGCGGAAGACACCCAGGCGACTAACATGACCAAATCAAAAAGCCCGAAGGGCAATTTTGGGAAGTAGAAGCCCTTGCGGAGGGCACCTTCATAAAAGCAAGGGACACTTCAAAAGGAAAAGAATTTCCTTCGGACTATTTGTCCGAAGGAATTCAAGAAAAAGGTCCACGGAGGATATTACCTGGAAAAAAGCTTGATAAAAATAAAAAAACAAAGGCAAAGAAGGAAACGAGAAAATTTAAGGAAATCCTTCGGAATAATTGTCAAACAGGAAATCCGCGGGAATATGAAGTTAACAAAAGCCCGAAGAAAACCAAAGAGCAAGACATAAGAGCCTAAAAGGAAAAATTCGAAAAAATTGGCAAGGAAACGAATTCCTTTGGACAAAAAGTCCGAAGGTATTCGGGAGGACAAAAGCCCGATAGAAAAGACAAGGGCATAAGCCAAAGCTAAAAAAGAGAAGAAAATGCCAAGCCTAAGAAAGAGAAGAGACAGAGAGTCCTTCGAACAATTTGTCCGAAGGACGAAAGTTCAAATAAAGCTCGATTCCCAAATTAAAGCGAAACACGGGAAAAGCCAGAGAAAATACAAACAAGACTGAGCCAGAACTGAACAAGAAGTAAGACAAATGCAGAAATAGAGTCATGAGCAAAGACTAAAGCAAAACTGAACATGGACATAAGCATGAACAATGAATAAAACAAATGCAGAATAAAGACAAAGGAATGATGAACAAATATCATGCACATACTAACGTGCGTGACTCCAACGAAGTGAATGCGTTTAAGAAAACAGGCATGCTTCAGTTCTGAAAATAGAGTTGTCTTGCATGATGAACGGACAAAGTGTTGAACGTTTCAAACAGCTAGAAATTCCATGCATGCACTCTCGTTGGTCTCAAAGCTCGAAATGTTCCGACGATTCAAACGCAATTCTTAATTTGGCATTTGCATTGATTTCATGCAAAGAGGAGACTTTCAAACGTTTCAGCAGTTCGAGTGAATTTGACTACTCTTGTTCTGGGGTTGACTAGTTTTCAAGTCAAGACAACTATTCGCAGGTGTCATGCATCCAAAGCTTGTCTTCTTTTTTTTCAATGCCAAGGATTCTTCATGCAAGACAACCAGGTATAAGCCAAGGAAAGACAAATTTGGAATACTCATGCAATGCAATTTGGACTTGGGCTAATGAAAAGTTAATTTCCTCTCCTATTTTCAACGTCAATCTCTTGGCTTTTTGTAATTTTCTATATTAATGGCTTTTTAGTCTTGTAAAATCTATTCCTCTTTTGGTAAGACCAGAGTCTGCCATTGGTGAGTTGTGTAACCTGTTCAATCAATAGGACTATACTTTCAGATTTCAAGTGCTGGCATAGTGTACATTCATTCAACAATTTGCATATGTGGTAGATTTCTCTCCCTTTTCAAATTCTGATTCGTACCTAGTTTCTAGCTCATCATGTTATGCAGGTCATGTTCAGTGTTTTATATGTCTTTTCCTGACGCTGTAAGTGGATGTTAGGTGGCAGCAAAGTGTCTTGTATCAGACCTCTCTCCATCGTTTTCCCTCACATTTTTGTCATTGGATCGAACCTTCTCATGAAATACTTATGCATAGTGATCAATTGAAATCAAAGGTCTTCTTTTTCCCTTGTTTGATTCAGTCTTCAAGGTTCCAAGTGGATCAACATTCTGGTGTATCATCATCATTAGGTAGGATTTTCCTTCCAAGTTCTTTCTCCCTTTTTCATGGTAGTCCGTAGCACAGAGTAGAGATCCACATTCATACATCTTATAGTAACCAACCTTTTTTGGAGATTCTTCTCACCATCGAGGCACCCACCCTCGTGAAAAGATCCCTTTGTTTCAACTGGAGAAAGGATTAGCTATTTCAGCACGTCTTCGTTTCAGGGTGCAACTCCAGGTTAACAGTTTTTGGCACGTTCGATGGGACCACAATTTTTTTTTGCATAGAATTTTCGCAGCAGCAGAGGATATTCATCTACCTGCAGTTGCAAAGTTCATAGCATCATTCAGGCAATTCGTTCATGCCAAAGGTTACCACAAGATCAACAAGTAAAGGTATTCCTTTTGAATTTGTAACTTATAAAAGAGCAAGGTCTAGGAAGGCAAATCCATATCCTCAAAGGGAATATTTACCTCCCCCTCATCCTATCGTTCTAAACACTGCAATCCCCACCATCTAGATGGTCGTTAGAAATCAAGTGTTTGCTCCATTCAATACGGGAAGTCTACTAAATCTAGCACAGTTAGACGACATTCTTGTATCTGCCCTCAAAAGTATTCTATTCTTCTCAGGAGAAAATCAAACAACCCCTATTGAGCACATCCAGGATGTGGCTAATCTTTGTTCAGTTCATAATGTTGTTGAGGATATTGTTGCTATTAGATTGCTTGCTGCTTCTTTCAAAAGAAAAGCATTACAGTGGTATAGAACCCTCCCACTTAGACCCATTTCCACCTGGGATGAATTGGGTGCAGCCTTAGTCAAGCAGTTTGAAGATAAATCTGATCACTTATCTTTAGTTGAACAATTAATTGCCATACAGAGAGCTCTTCATGAGCTCATGTCCGATTTTAATTTCAGATTTTAGAAGACATGAACCAGGATACCGGTTTTGATTAGGCCATTCCCTGAATATGCATTTTTTGTATTTTTTGAAAGCTCTTAATTCTGACATTAGTGTGATGATACAGTCTATTGGTGGTACTACTTTGCCAGATGCTTATGAAGTTGCAATAAGGGCAGAAAATAGTTTGATACAAGCAGGTAAGCTTTCTCCAAGACCTCCAATGCTCATATTTTCAAAAATAAGTTTTGTACCAACCCCAAGTTCCCAAAATTCCATCTTTAGTTCCAATTCCAGTACCTCAAGTTCCTATTGCAACCCCTACTGGTCAAGCTAGTGAGATAGGAGAGTTGAAAAGTTTGCTACAATCTTTTGGAAATGAAATAGTACAACTCAAGAGACAACAATTGTAATTAAATAGGCCCTTTCAACAACAAAATCAGAACAACTATTAGTCTTTCAAAGATCAAAGGTTTCCTTATCAGGGTTTTCAAGAAAATAGACCACCATTCAAGCACAAGGTGCCGTAACTCCAACTAAGCCATACGCTGTTCTTGATCCAAGTGCTCCTTCCACTTCAAAAGCCATTGTTCCAACCCCACCTCAAAATAATTTGGTGCAGGATTCAGGTTGACAGCCCTCAAATCTCAATGATGCTCAAAACCAAGCTTTGGTATCACAAAACATCACCATGCCACATATGACGTAAGAAGAGTTCTCTTTTCAAGGAGGTCAATATCAAGATACATGTTTGACATCACAAGGAGTGACTCATCAAGTTCAAGGGCAACATGATGCTATTAATGTAAATTGGCAAGGTCGATCATGTTGCTTTTACTCAGGATGTTAAAACTAACGATTCAAGTGGTCAAGTTGAAACTATAACGTATCAGAGAACTAAAAGAACTGTTGAGGAAGCCCAAGCGGTAGCAAATACTTCAAGTGCTCTTAGTATTGTTGCTCAAAGTACAAAAGAGTAGCTTGCTGCTCCCACAGTGCAAAAAAATTAAAATATAAAAGTTAGTAAAGTGCATCAAATACCTCTAATTTGTGAGTAGCAATTATCACAAAAAGCGCAATCAAAGGTTAGTGCATTTCAGTTCAGTATTGTAGATCAAATGAAGAAGTCTAACATCAACATTAGCATGTGGAATTCTCTTTCAATTCCAGGGCAAAAGGATAAATTCATTCAAGAACTTTCAGCGCTTGAATTGTCTCTAAATCCGGTTGAGAAAGGTGTCGTCTTGACAAATTTGGATCAGCCAACTAAACAACAGGTGCAGCAAGGACATAAGATGTCAAAGGTGGACAAAACTGAGGTAAAATCGAAGAAAACTCCATTTTTTTATCTTTCTTTGATAGTGGGTGATACTTTGGTTCATAAATGTATAGTGGATAGTAGAGCTAGCAGTACAGTAATGCCCATACAGATTGCAGACAAGCTCGACTTTGTTTATGAGCCAAATACTGAAGGGGTATTGCAGTTGGATGGTTCACCAACAAAGACGGTAGGCATTATCAAAGATTTAAATTTGACATTACATGCTTGTCCTAACGTTACTATTCAACAATATGTAGTGGTGGACTTGCCTCCTTATTTCCCTGTGTCTTTCAAGGGACTTCACCTCAAAGATTGGGAGATATTTATCAGCTGATTGGACCTATTTGCTGTTCAGAACCAGGTATGATACAAAAGTAACAATTCATTCAAAGCGTATTGAACGTTTTCATATGGAGCCTTATACGCCAAATGTGGTCAATGCAAATTGTATCATCTCAGATGAAATAGTACAAACTAGTGATGTAAAAAAGGACTCGTATTTGGTGGAGTTCCAGATTTGTTTCTTGATGAGTGGGCTTCTACCTTGCATACACATGATCCTTACAAGCTGATTGAAGAGGAAGGTCTTGGTGTGTATTGTCTTCATGAGAATGATGCACCAATTCCAGCCATGGTCAAAAAAGATGAATCTAATGAAGGCTTGTGGCAATTGTACTTTGATGGATCAAGAAATAAGCAGGGAACCGGAGCTAGAATGATAATTTCTCTTACAAAACAAAGGTAATTCTCCTCTATTAAATTTTAGTTTGGCTGTTCAAACAACGTTGCTGAATATGAAGCACTAGTAAATTGACTTTCATCTTCCTAGTAAATTGTTTGCAAGTGTTTGGAGATAGTGAACTTGTAGTCCACCAAGTAAGAGGTTTGAATGTATGCAAGAATCTGTTGTTTAAATCTTACAGACAGAGTTTGGGATTTACTTGAAGATTTTCAGGTTTTTAATATTCAGGCAATACCAAGAAATAGGAATAAACATGCTGATAGGTTGGCTATTGTTGGGGCACAATTTAACATTACAGCTGATGTAAAAAGTGACATTTTTCTATCACATATAAAGGTAGTTGTAAGGCCTTCTGTTCTGGATAACCAAAAGAATTGGCAGGTGTTTGAAAATGACAATCAAATTGTGAGATTTTTGCAAGAAAAGGCTGAGTTTTTTTAAAAAATCAGTCGAAACACTTATAGCAGTATGGTGATCAGATTGTACAACTAAAAATGAATAGGCTACCCAAGGGATTGGTCACTCTTGAAAATATTTTCAGTGAAGATGATGAGCTAAGGAAAGAGAAACCATCTTTGTCAACAAAGGAAGAGTACCATGCCAATGTAGAGATTGCAGCTGGTAAAATTTTGAAATTGGGCAAGGTATGCACTCCACAAAAGAAAGCTTTCATTGATTTATGCACGAGTTTTGTTGATATATTCGCATGGCAGTATAATGATTTCAAAGGTTTTGATCCAAGTTTGGCTCAACACACCATTGACTTAGAAGAGGAGACTAAACCAGTGAGACAAAGACAAAGGGCAATCAATCCAAAGCTTGAGCCTTTGATGAGAGCTAAGCTTCACAAGCTCATAGAATCAGCGATTATATTTGCAATCAAGCACTCAACTTGGGTGGAGAACCTCATTTTAGTACGGAAAAAGAATGGTGAGATTCGTTTGTTTGTTGATTTTCGTGATTTAAACAGGGATTCGCTTAAAGACCACTATCCATTGCCATCAATGGAACAAATTTTACAGCTTGTTGTAGGTTCAGAGAGGTTTTCCTTGTTGGATGGATATAGTGGTTACAATCAAATTTTGTTCAAAGAAGAGGACCAATTCAAGATAGCCTTCACGACTAAATGGAGGACATTTGCATACAGAAAGATGCCATTGGATTTGTCTAATGCTGGAGCAACCTTTCAGAGAGCCATAGATATGGCCTTTTAAAGCCTCTTAACAGGTTTGTGTTTGTTTATTTGGATGATATAATAGTGTTTTCAAAATATGCAAAATATCACATGGTTCATCTCAAGCAAGTTTTTAAAAAATGTAGGCAATTTGATATATCTCTAAATCCCAAAAAGTGTGTATTTTCAGTTCATGAAAGTAAGCTTTTTGGACATGTTGTTTCAAAGCACGGTTTAAACATAGATTCTGAAAGGATTCAATCCATTCTTGCACTCTCCTTGCCTAAGAGCAAAAAGGCTTTGCAAAGTTTCTTTGAAAAAATCAATTTTATAAGGAGATACATTTCAGATTTCGCTACTGTAGCTAAACCACTTACAACCATGCTAAAGAAAAATCAGAATTTCAGCTGGTCCAAGTAGGGAGTAAAAGGGTTTGAAGATGTTAAGAAAGCCATAGCAAGTGCTCTTATGCTTTTAAAACCAGATTTTACGAAAGATTTTATTTTGTATACGTATGCTAATATGGACACTATTTCAGGGATTTTTATGCAGCATAATCATGAAGATTCGGAGCAGCCAATAGCTTTCTACAGCTAAGGCTTGGAAGAGTATGAAACAAGGTATTCTTTTGTTGAAAAGCATGTCTTTTTAGTTATAAGATCTTTGAAAAAATTTAGACACTTGTCTAATAATAAAATACATCTAATGGTTGCTCATCTAAGCATCAAAGAATTTCTTCTGAACAAAGACATAAATGAGAACAGAGTTGGTTGGATAATCAAGGTAATAGAATATGATGTGGAAATTAAGATTACAACGCTGGTTAGAGGCAAAGGACTTTGTGAGCATCTAGCGTAGGGCTTGCAAAAAACTAATAATGTTGTTTTAGTGTCAAATGATGAAGAGATTGCTGCGGTTCACATCTCACCTTCTAGTTGGTTTCGTGATTTGGTAAGCTATCTGTAAGAAGGTTTTTACCTCTCTCACCTAAGTGCTTCAAAAAGAAGGTATTTCAGATTGCAATCAATTCCATTCTTGCTCATTGATGGTGTTTTGTTCAAAAAAGATATTAATGGAATGTTACTAAGGTGTTTGGAACCAAGCCAAACTCAAAGATTACTTGAAGAATTCCATGATGGACATGGTGGAGGACACTTTTTTGCAAGAACTACATCACTTAAAATCATGAGAGGTGGGTACTATTGGCCTACTATATTTGGTGATTGCTATACATGGGTTAGGAAGTGCAAACAATGTGCTATGTTTGTAGGAAAAGTTAAACTTGCAGCCCTGCCCTTTCAGCCAATTGCAGTGGATTAGCCTTTTGTCCAGTGGGGATTGGACTTTATTGGTCTCATTAATCCTCCTTTGAGTTCAGGGCATAAGTGGATTCTAACAGCTACAGATTACTTCACACGTTGGACGGAAGCAATTGCATTGAAAGAAGCAAACAAAACTAACGTTCTTGATTTCTATGAAGGTCTGCTTACTAGGTTTGGAGTTCCTTCAACCATTATTTCTGACAATGCAATGGGTTTTGTGGGATCTAAGATCAGCCACTGGGCTGTCCAACACGGAGTTTATCTCAGCACTTCATCGAACTACTATCTACAAAGAAATAGCCTTGCTGAATCTACAAACAAGAACCTCTTAAGGATCATACAAAGGACTATTGAAGATAATCAGAGGTCATGGCATCTCAAGTTGAAGTTAGCTCTATGGGCTGATAAGATCACTTACAAGAGGTCAATAGCCAACTCTCCATACAAGCTAGTATATGGTAAGGAAGCAAGGTTACCTATTTCTCTTGAGTTTCCAGCTTTAGAACTAATGCATCAACTTGAGTTGTTGGAGAATGAGCCTATGGAAATCAGGGATGTAGAGCTTATGGAGATGGAAGAGACAAGAAATCAATCCATGCTAGCCATGGAAAGTCATCAGGCATAGGTGAAAAGAACGTTTGACAAAGGAGCTTCTTCACGAAGCTTCAATGAAGGAGATTTGGTCCTCATGTGGGATGAGGATCGAGCCAAACTAGGAAGGCACACGAAGTTTGATTCCCTTTGGAGTGGCTCATACACGATCTCCAACTGCAAATCCCACAACGCCTTCCAACTTGCCAAGATGGATGGCCAAGAGCTTCCAATCCCAGTCAATGGGATACATCTGAAACATTGCTATTGAAGAGCAAAGCTCTATGTACATAGTTGTTTTTGGTTTCCTCCAAGTGCTGTTCAAGCACAGTAGTTTGCTTCAGTTTTGTTCAATAAGTGCTTGTTTGCACATTTGCTTCTTAGTTAGTTTTCCTGCTTTCATGTTTTTCCCTTCTTATTTTGAGGGAGAAAGGTTACTTCAGCCAAGATTCGGAGGAGATTTTCAGTCAGAAATCAGATTCACCATTTGGGAGTTTGAATAGAATCTATATGGTATGAGTTTTCTAACATAGTAGGTATGCTTCCCGGTTGAATCGCCAAAAATGTTGACAATTTTGCCCCCACAAGGCAAATTGTCACCCCTACTATTCGAAACTTTGCTATGGTGCCAAGTTTGTCTTGTGAATCAGTTTTGGGGTCCGTAAATGAGCATTTACAGCGATCCAAGTGGCCATCTACAGCCAGGTGAATTTAGTGATTCAGAGGTTTCGAAGGAGCTTTCTTGATTATAGCCAAATGTACAAATACAACCAAGACATACAAGCTGTAAGTTTATTTATTTTGTCTTCCCAAGGAATTTTTCGGGCTATAAGAGGTGGACTATTTCTTCAGACATTTTGTTCGAGAGAAAGAGCTCTCAAAGGACTATGTAAAAGTCCAAAAAAATGACTAAGTGGAAGTCGTTCAAAGCTTATTTTCTTCGGACTTTTTGTCCGTAATAAAAAGGGAAAGCACAGTTGAGAAGACCCAAAGGGCACCTGCCCTTCGGGAAGGTCCAATTCAAAAGTCACGAAGGGTATGTAACCCTTCGGGTTGGTTCACTTTATGGTTTTCAAGTCAAGACAAAAGTTCTGAAGGACAATTTCAAAAAACCCGGGTGCCCTTCAAAAAGGTCGAGTGCCCTTCAAAAAGCACGGGTGCCCTACAATTCTTTTGAAGGCCACTTTTGAAGGCAAAAAAGCCCTTGCAGAGGGCACTCGGTCGGTGTCAGGACCCTTTCAAAAGTTCTAAAAAGCACTTTTGAGGAGCAAAAGCCCTTGTGGAGGGAACTTGGTCGGCGAAGTGGACCTTTACAATTCTTCCGAAGGGCACTTTTGAAGGCAAAAAAGCCCTTGCGGAGGGCAGTTGGTTGGTGAAGTGGACCTTTACAATTCTTTCGAAGGGCACTTCTGGAAGAACCTTGCCCTTGCGGAAGGCACCCAAACGACTAATAGGACCAAATCAAAAAGCCCGAAGGGCAATTTTGGGAAGCAGAAGCCCTTGCGGAGGGCACTTTCATAAAAGCAAAGGACACTTCAAATGGAAAAGAATTTCCTTCGGACTATTTGTCTGAAGGAATTCAAGGAAAAGGTTTGACGGAGGATATGCTTGAGAAAAAAGCCCGATAAAAATTAAAAAAACGAAGGCAAAGAAGGAAACGAGAAAATTTAAGGAAATCCTTCGGAATAATTGTGAAACAGGAAATCCACGGGAATATGAAGTCAACAAAAGTCCGAAGAAAACCAAAGGGCAAGACATAAGATCCTAAAAGAATAAATTCGAGAAAATTGGCAAGGAAACGAATTCTTTCGGACTTTTTGTCCGAAGGAATTCGGGAGGACAAAAGCCCGATACAAAAGACAAGGGCATAAGCCAAAGCCAGAAAAGAGAAAAGGAAATGCCAAGCCCGAGAAAGAGAAGAGACAGAGATTCCTTTGGACAATTTGTCCGAAGGACGAAAGCTAAAATAAAGCCCGATTCCCGAATTAAAGTAGAACACGGGAAAAGCCAGAGAAAATACAAACATGACTGAGCCAAAACTAAACAAGTAAGACAAACGTAGAAATAGAGGCATGAGCAAAGACTGAAGCAAAATTGAACATGGACATAAGCATGAACAGCGAATAAAACAAACGCAGAATAAAGACAAAGGCAGGATGAACAAAGATCATGCATAGACTAACGTGAGTGACTCCAACGAAGTGAACGCGTTTAAGAAAACAAGCATGCTTCAGTTCTGAAAATAGAGTTGTCTTGCATGATGAACGGGCAAACGGTTGAACGTTTCAAATAGTCAGAAATTCCATGCACGCACTTGTTTGTTTCAAAACTCGAAACATTTCGGCGGTTCAAACGCAATTCTTAATTTGACATTTGCATTGATTTCATGCAAATGGGAGACTTTCAA
This sequence comes from Torreya grandis, assembly GCA_037957365.1. NCBI lineage: Eukaryota > Viridiplantae > Streptophyta > Pinopsida > Cupressales > Taxaceae > Torreya > Torreya grandis. Next base: position 1,871,990 of record JARHVA010000886.1, on the reverse strand, counting down.
ACGTTCTAACAGTTTGAGTGAATTTGACTACTCTTGTTTTGGAGTTGACTAGTTTTCAAGTCAAGACATCTATTCGTAGGTGTCATGCATCCAAAGCTTGTCTTCTGCTTCTTTTTCAACGCCAAGGATTCTTCATGAAAGACAACCAGGTATAAACCAAGGAAAGATAAATTTGGAAGACTCATGCAATGCAATTTGGACTTGGGCTAATGAAGAGTTAACTTTCTCTCTTATTTTCAATGTCAATCTCTTTGCTTTTGTAATTTTCTATATTAATGGTTTTTCAGCCTTGTAAAATCTATCCCTCTTGGTAAGCCCAGACTCTGCCATTGGTGAGTTGTGTAATCTCTTCAATCAATAGAATGACTATACTTTCAGATTTCAAGTGTTGGCATAGTGTACATTCATTCAACAATTTGCATACGTTGTAGATTTCTCTCCCTTCCTAAATTTTGATTCATACCTAGTTGCTAGCTCATCATGTTATGCAGGTCATGTTCAGTGTTTTATATGTTTTTTGCTGAAGCTGTAAGTGGATGTTAGGTGGCTGCAAAGTGTCTTGTATCAAACCTCTCTCCATCGTTTTTCCTCACGTTTTTGTCATTGGATCGAACCTTCTCATGAAATACTTATGCATAGTGATCAATTGAAATCAAAGGTCTTCCTTTTCCCTTGTTTGATTCAGTGTTCAAGGTTCCAAGTAGAGTGGATCAACATTTTGGTGTATTATCGTTATTATGTAGGATTTTCCTTTCAAGTTTCTTTCTACCTTTTCCATGGTAGTCCGCAGCACAAAGTAGAGATCTGCATTGATACATCTTACAGGAACTAGCCTTCTCTGGAGGTTCTTCTCAACATTGAGGCACCCATTCTTGTGAGAAGATTCCATTGTTTCAACTGAAGAGAGGATTAGGCATTTCAGCACGTCTTCGTTTCACGGTGCAACTTCAGGTTGACAACATGCAGAATTGAAATTTGCATTGAAGATCAATCTTATAGATATGAACAAAATTCATAATTAATTGTGAAGCTTCAGAATTCCTCAAGCTTTGAAATTGATGAGTTGGGAGGGCCAAATCAGCAATTGATTGACATCAAAAATTGTGATTTTTTGGGCATATTCCAGCCTATAGCAAATTCTGAAATTGCAAAGGTTTGTGGGCACTTCTTGTATAGCAAGGGCACAAGTAAGGTACAACACTATCTTCTTAATGATTTTGAATGCTTGCTAGATTCACATTGTGCTCCATACATATTTGCAGATATTGACAAAGAACAACTAGTAGAGGAACACATGGCACATATGAGGAGGTTCATGCAAGGTGGTTTGCATTTTTATGGCTTCTCTTCCCAAGGTGTGTTTCCAACTGAATTCAATAATGTTCCTTGTATGCAAGTTTGGATGGGTTGGCCATGGCACATGAGAGGTCCACATGAGTTGTTAGACAATGGCCAAGGTATAGTGCCCTAAATGAAGGGAAAGCACATGGGCCTTTTCATATGGGACAGCAAGGTATTACTTTCTGTTTGCATTTCTTTTGATGGCTCTTGGTCAAATGGCACACTTTGTAGGGGCATGTTGGTGTCTATGGGAGATATGCGGGTAAATAATTTTCCCAAATTCAGCTTGGTAATGAATAAGTTGACCAATTGGAGCAATAGCAAGGCTGTTCATCGCCACTACAGCCTGTCCCACAGCAGGTACAGTTTTGTTTATGAAATATCTTCTTCATTGCTAAAGAGTTCATTGATTATGTCTTCAAATGGGAGGTCTGTAGCCCTTGGTGGTTATATTTTGGGAGATTTGGGGCATATTATGCAGAATAATAGCAGCTGTTATGAGTTTTCTACAATAGGATACACATGGGACAGTCTTTTGATTCGGCAGGAGTTGAACCTAAAGGCTGGTATGGAGTTTGCTAGAGGCTGCCATAGCACTTTCCGCACTTATGGGCAGCCTTTGAAATACAAGAAAAAGAGTTTGAAGAGACCATTTGAAGGTTCTTTTTCCTGGGAAGAAATCTCAAGTGGACATTGCATCATAAGGTATGTTGGGAAACCTCTTTGGATATTGCGATTGCTTGAAGACAAACAATTTTGGATGGGGAGGATTTGTAATGTCCCCATTTTTTGAAGAGTTAAATAATATTATTGCTAAAATAAAAAGTATTTTTAAATACTTAAAAATAAAGGCAATTAATAGAAAAAACACTTTATGTTATAAAGTCCACTTAAGTTGGGGCCTTTTAAGGTTTATGGGCACTTAAGGCCTAAAGTGAAATTATAAGGAGTTCCTTTCAATATTTTTAAATTAACTCTTCCCTCGAATTTGGGCACTACACTTGGAGGAGGCTATTGAAGAAAGATGAGGGCTCATTTGAAGATTATGTTGATTTGGATATTTGGAAAAGAGGTCAAGTATATCAAGCTTGATTGTTTTCGGCATAGTTTTTTGGAGAATGTTACCCTCCAAGAGCTATGATGCTCTATAAACAGTGTCTATTGACACCACCTATCTTTTGGAAATTGTGCTATGCTTTGAGGATTTATTTGAAGGTTTTTTATCTAACATTTGCAGCTATAGTGAACTATCTAGAGGGTTTTGGAGGTCATCAAAGATTGACAATTTGTCTCAAGATCAAGATTGATATTTTTCCTAGTGGAGCGAATTACCGGGGAGGACTAATTGATGCTCTGGAAATATTTAAAATTATTTATATATTTTTCTCAAGAGGGATGAATTGGTTTGAAGGCTTGAGAGGCATTATTGAGGGTTATTTCAAGAGTTTGGTATTCAAAAAATTATCTGAATAATTTTGGGGCTGTAACTAGGTTTCTCATAACTTCAGGACATATTTTGGGGGACTTCCTGTGGGTGGGAAATTTTGAAACTAATTTTATTTAATAGCTGCTATTTTTGTGATTATTTTGAGCTATCTTTTGCATTAAAAGTTCAAGTATTTCAGAAGTTATGAATTTTACAAGTTTTAATTGTATTTTCGCCATATAAAATTAGGAATACAGTTTTTTCCAAATCTGATTGGACAAGTGAATTAAGTATTTTTTTTCCCTATGTTCTTACAAAATTTTATATTTTTTGGAGGTGTCTAAGGGGTTGAAATCACCATAAAACCCAACCGCCTAGGGTTTGGGCGATATATATGTGAAAGGTGAAAAATGACAAATTAATTGTGAAGTGTTGAGTTGCTGATTTACATTTCAGAATTTAGTTTATGTTGGGGTTTGAAGGATATTACTTAATTTTGGTTGAGATCCTATTTGGGGTTCTTACACATGTGACTGGTATCCACAATATTTTGTAACTTGCAAACTTGATGCCAATGTGTTTGAAGAAGTTAGGCATGGATAATAAGTGATGCACAAGTAGATGCGCGAATTGTACACACTGAAGTTGACTCTACCTAGGTAGAAGCTATATAAACTCAGTTACGAGTCGTCCTTGCTTCCATTCATCCATCTATCTTGATCTTCAAAGGTAAATCTTCTGCAGTCAATCTACAAATTTCCAACACTTATCACACAGTCTTAAGTCATCTTCCAGATGTCAGCTGTTTGTTTTTCCCCTTTGCACTAGTTTCGAACTTTATATTCATTTTTCCCTTTGCACTAATTTTGTCCTCTCCATATTACATGAGTTGTTCATACAATGAACAGTCCAACCATTTGGCTACATACACCAGTTGTCTGTAATTTCTCCAAGGAAACTATTTGACACTAGGTTTTAACCATCTACACATTCTAGGTCCCACCTCGAGCCGTATACATCACTTCCCAAATTTTCTTCTTCATCATGACCATTTGTATGGCTCCTAGCAAACCTTTTGACTTAAACCATCCCTACACTCAGAGTGACGCTGTTTGCCCTTCTCCTTAGACAAACCATCTTTAGAAGATGAAGCTAACTGCCCACCTCTTACAAACAGATCTAGATCGAATCAGGAATCTAGGGGACAACACATTAAATTGTAAAAACTCAATGGCGAGGTAATTTAATTACGATTACTGTAGCTTAAAAGAAATTTGCAGAGTTGTAGCTAAATGAACCATTAATAAACGGAAATAAAAATATACACAGAAAGAACAAACTCTAAATAAAAAATATGTTGTTTCATTGATATGGGAGGTATTCATGGCTATCTCTGAGAAGAGATGTGAAGCTATCACTCTCTATTCTGCAGTGAAAAATGGTAACAATCGCTACGAAGAGTTGAAAATCTACAAGACTCTCTTCTCTTTGATTTTTCTCTATAATTTTTAGTATTTATATTCAAATGAAAATATCTATTGTTAGTAAGAAATGAAGAGTCTAAATATAGAATATGAAGTGATTTGATTTGAAATGTGGAAACTCATGTGACGACCATTCCTCCACGAATTTGAGAGGATTTGTTGCGACTTGAAACTCGTCAAAATGCAAGATTTAGGTTTCTTTTGAAAAATTAAATAGTTTTCTACATTTTAGTAATTTGTAGACTTTGGGGTTCTTCAGAGTAGAGTTTGCCCACAAGAGTTAAGCTGGGTGCTCGTAAAGGACAGCAGAATTTCAAAAATTGTTCATATCCTAAGCTTTCCAACGCATATTACAGCGTCATATTCCGAACCATGGTATCAAGGTGTTATGACCCTAGTAAGATGACAAACTAGTTTGTCGGTAATCTGCCAAAAGACTGCCCCAAACTGTTGCTGCTTGGATCACAAACAATCATCCAATCTTGATTTCAAGCATTTAATTGCTATATCAATTATGGAATTGAGATTTTTTTAGACGTCTTCTGAGGTCATTTTCTCAAAGCCTCTAACCAAAATCATCCAATCATTCTGTTTTCGGACTTTCTTCTAAACTCTTCCAATTGCCTTTCAAGATCACAGGGAAGGTTTCAAACTTCAATTCTCTATGCAGGGGACTTAAGTTTTCATTATCAAAATTGTCAAGGCTACGTATATTGAGCAGCATAGTATTTGTGATCATGATTTTTCTGCTTTATGATGAGTGTAAAAATGTTAGTAAAAAATCAATATTGTGTTGCTGAAAGTGTCTTATATCATAAAGGGCTCTCCTTTCATTGCAAATATTTAAGATATAATGTAGAGGGGCAAATTCCAAATATGTTTAATCGAATTAAAGCTGACATTTGTGATATGGCAGCTTGAGCTAAGGGTAAGTATTGCTACCCTCAAGGGTTTGATGAAAACACTAAGACAAAACTCGTCTCTTGAATAAACAGAACAATTTTGTAAGTGGTTGGAAGTCCAAATATATTTATGCCTTATATAAGTTATCGATAAAATGAAACAATTGATATTGATGCCTTTAATTGCTTATAGTGTGTTTGTGTGTCCGGCTATGTTTCATAATCAAACAAATGATTGTTATGTTTATATGTGCAATATTACTGTTGTCAATCAGACTCGCACCCTTGTGAAGGTAGTTTCAGGCCTTCACAGTTTGCTGAAACATGGAAACAATCCTAGGCTGTGGGTAACCTAATCAGTGGATTGGATCTCTAGTTTATAAGGGCTAGCTCCCTTTGGTGTATCAATTAGGAACTTTACCTTTTGCTACAAATTGTTGGGGAAAAGGGAAAAAGAAACTTGAAGAAAAATCCTATCTAATGATGGTGATACACCTGTATTTTGATTGATCCACTCAATTTGAGCTTCTAAATCATTGATCAGACAGGAAAAAATTGAATATTCAACTCCAGATGGCTCTTATGCATCAGTATTTCATGAAAATGTTTTACCTAATAATCAAAGGTTGAGGGAAATGATGGAATAGGCCTGATTCAAGGCACTAACTAGCCACTTATATCCACTGTAACTTCAGCCAAAAGACATTAAACACAGAATATGACTTGCATAATTTGACCAGCTAGTAACTAGGTAAGAATCAAGACTTGGCAAGGAAGAAAACTCTATCAATTATGCAAATCACTAACATAAATACAGTATACCAGCGTGCTGAAATTTGAAAACAATAGTCCTGTTTATCTGAAAAGGTTACAACTCAATCTTTGGCAGAGTCTTGTCTTGTGAAAAAAAAGATACAAATCAAGGCTGAAAAGCCAACTTATATAGAAAAAGATACAACCACCAAGAGATTGGTGCTGAAAATAGAAGAGGAGGTCAACTCTTACATTAACCAAGTCCAATTTCCGTTATGCCAAGATATCAAAGCCTTCTAAAAATATCTTCTTGTCTTTTGTCTTGCATGAAAAACCCTTTGGCGTTTGAAAAGAATGGTGAGCTCAAGTTTGAGTCAAAACTCTCATCATGCATGAGGCTACGCCAATCTTCAAATATAGACTCCTCTTGAACTGCCTGAAACAAGAGAATAATTTCCTTTGCATGAAATCAACGCCAAAACTGAATTTAGAATTCCATTTAAACTACTGGAACGTGGAAAGCCTTCAACAAGATAAACAAAGGCACATGCATGAAAGTCCATGTTGGCGTAGAAGGAATGAGGTGGACCTAAGTTTGACCAGTCAAACTCTTGCATGGAAAGCCATGCCACAATCTTCAAATAAATAAACTTGTTAATTAATTTTGAAGTTGAGTTGGAACAAGAGAAGTCCTCCTTTGCGTGGAAAGTATGCGTGGATGTGGCACTTGATAACCAGTCAACTTTAGATTAAGAACAGTCAACTCCTAAAATAAGAACAATCAACTCTAAAATAAAAATAGTCAACTCCCAAAATAAGAACAATCAACTCCACTTGCATGAAAAAGCACTTTGAAGATTGAGGAGCATGCATGAAGTCCCATCTCAAGTCCTTGAAATTTATTGGTCTCTTGTTCTCGGCTCTTCGTTTCCGCGGATTATCTCCTTTTGTTCATTTCCTTCTTGGTTCCTTTCCCCTTTGCCTTGGATTTCCTCCGCGGTTTCCTTTGTTCGGGTTTTGTCTTCGGATTCTTTGTAATGAACTTTCCCGCGGACAAAATGTCTGCGACTATTTGCTTCTTCCTCTCTGCTTGTGCTCGGACTTTCCCCTTTGCCTTGGATTTCTTCCTCGGGCTTTTGTTCAGTTGCTCCCCTTGGTAAACCTTCCGAAGGAATTCTTTCGGACAATTTGTCTGAAGGAATTCCTTTGGACTTGTAAACTGCCGCCTTCTTCCTTGAATTTTCCCGAAGGGGACATACCCTTCGGAAGAAATGAAAGGCACCTCTCGGATTTCTGCAAATGGTCTTTTGGCCTTTTGGAAGTGAACTTTTCCGAAGGGTAGATACCCTTTGGCCTTTCTTAATGAACCCTTCGGAATATTGCAAAGTGGACTTTTCCGAAGGAAAAAGCCCTTTGGAAAAGTTGAGTCTCCCTTTGCTTTTGAAAATGCTCTTTCCTTCGGACAAATTTGTCCGAAGGAATTCATGTCCTTGTTCATTTCCTTCAGACAAAAAGTCCGAAGGAATTCTATCTTCGGATTTATTGGAAAAGAACTTTCCCGAAGAAATTCTACCTTTCGGGTTTCTGCCAGTGACCTTTCAAAATTGTCCAGTGATCCTTCGGAATTTGAAAAACTGCCCTTCGGGCTTTTTGGAATGGTCTCTTGGCATTTTGCAATATGTCCCTTTGACAAGAAAAAGATCCCTTCGGCAAATGTGAAATGCACCCCTTGGATTTTCTGTGAACAACCCCTTCGGACTTTGTCTTGGTCCACTTGCAAAATCCTTCGGAAAAACTGTCAAGCCCTTACTAAATGTCCCCTCGGCAAAATGAAATGGTCCACTTTATCTCTAAAAATGCCCTTTTCCGAAGGGAAGGATCCCTTCGGAATTCTGCAAATGGACCTTTCGGCTGAAAGAAAATCCCTCGGAATTTTGTCAATTGCCCTTCGGGGTTTTTGTGAAGAACCTTTCCCGAAGAATAGGAGCCCTTCGGAAAATTTGAACAAGCCCAATTCTTGACATTTGGACAAAGAAGCATGCTTATGCAAAGTTTAGAATGATAAGGGTGACAATTTGACCTGTGAGGTCAAAATTGTCAACAATTACCTCTCTTCTTTCTGGATATTCTTGGTATTTATAAATTTTTAGAAAATTAAAAAACTTGTGCCAAAGAAAAGGAATTCATGTGTGTAAACAGTGCTTTGTTTCTGTAATGTACTTTTGGAATTGTAATTGCTACGATAAAGATATGTGGTTAGGATTGCCATCAACCCAGAGGGTTGTAGGATTTCCCATTGGTAATAGAACATGATAGAGGTCTGGTAGACATAGCTGTTGAACCAGGACGGTTGTAGCTAATGTGATGGCCAACAAGGTCAACTTATGATCAAAAGTCCTTTGACAAGGCTTTTTACTGAAACAAGTGAATGGGTTATAGTCACAATAGGCAATAAGGGTAGTGAAGCAAGGGTTTGGATCAACAAAGAATCCATAGTGTTTGTAGAAGTTTGCCTAGACATAAATCATTGAATAACTGTCCGATCATTCTGATAAAAGTTGCCTTTTGATTATCTATAATGAATCGCCAATTATATGCCAGATTTTGTGTTGGAATTGTAGAAGGAGCATATTGGGTATTAAGCATTATTGTTGGACTAGCTGTTCCTGGGTGCAGATGGTCTGGCACAACTTGATCAATAATGACATCAAGTATGCAATTATACATGAGAGAATGATTGAAAGAAGTTCATCTCTTTTTTCTTTGGTTTGTGAGTTGAGATAAATTTTCTAAATTTAGGTTGCACAAGGACAAGTATTTTGGAGGGATCGATCTCAGTATCCATCATCTTTTTTGTCTAATCCTCTATGATGATGCCTTCCATTGAATTGGGTCATGCTCCTTATTTCCATCACGTCATTTGTATGAAAAGGCTAGTGGTTACATCAATTCATTGAAGAACTTGTTGAAAAAGTTTAATGCTAGCACTCTTAAGTTGATGCCTAGAGTTTGGGAAGCTTCTTTTAGCAAATCCAGTATCATTTAAAAAGTGTTGTTTGAAGTTTCTTCTGCTCTAATGTTTAATTTTTTTGATGTGTTTCATGCAAGCCCTTTTGGGATTTTGCTTTTTCTTCTTCTTTTTGTTGGTAAAACACTTTATGCTCATAGATTTCTAATATTGGGAGTGTTGAATAGTTTCTTTCATATCTTGGTAAAGGTATTTCTTTATGACACATTCGAAAATTTCTCATTTAAAAGACAAGGTTGCAAGGTTGTTGACGAGGCATAAAGCTTGGCCTTCACAGGAGATGCTTTAAGGACAATGATAGAAGCTGCAGGGCCAATGCTTGAACAATATAACCCGCAAGCAATATTATCACTGACTAGATTTTCTGAGCAAATACCTTCAGTCATGAATCAGGTAAGCTGTATTACTAACTGCATGTTTTTGTATGGATGAGTCCTCTTCCTGTCTGTATAAGGTTTATATTCAAAATTGAATCTCTGATCAAGTGAATACAAATTGTTTTTATTTGATTTATTCCTATATTTAGTGATTCCATGACTGAGATCTTAAATGTTCATTTGCCTGAAATGGTTCATGTTCCTGACATACTTAGATCACTCAAGGAACATCAGAGTTTACACCAACGCCTTCAGAGAATCGAGAAATCATCAGGACCTGTTATAAAGTTCCAAGGACATTGCTGGTACAATATTTACAGCTGTATCCCCTCCTGAAATTAATTTTAGATTGTGAAGGTACATAGTTTCTTCTGCATATGTTGCATTCTTTCTGATTTTGATGATGAAATGCAGGTTAAGTTCAACTTCGATGCTCTTGATGAAACAGATCAACTTGAAGAAGTTATGACGCCTCGTGTTGATGAAATTGGTGGTATTTTATCTAAAGTAGTATTGAATGGAAACCATCTCACACCATGTGGACAGGTAAGCATCAGATCAAGTTCTCTCAATTTTTATTGTAAAATTTCTCTTCTCCATGCATGCCTTATCAGAAGTGTATTGTGCGTTCTTATACACTAAGGGAATGCTTGCAACTTATGGTTGTTAATTTCTTAGAGGAACTGTGATACCTAATCAGTTCATCAAATAACATTCTGCTTATATTAATCATGCTTTTGTGCATTGTGGAACAATTTCCCTAATTAAAGGGATAAAAATGAATAATGATGAAAAATAGCATAAGGAAGATTTTTGTTGATTGAGGGCTTTCCAAATTGGATCAATGCTTGAGATTATGAATATTATGCATTGGACAATACACCAATGATATAGATATGAACCATCCTTATGTTAAGCGACAAAGTAGGTCGAGTCTCTAGAAAGAAGAGAGACTATGATAATGTCCATGAATGACATTGTGGGTCAATGAGACACAGAAGTGTAACAAATTACATAGCTAATCAAGAGTGCCAAAAGGACTCCAATAACCAAAATTTATTATCTAAAACTAAACCTATATCTAATTCAGGAAGCAAAAAGTTGATAAGAAAGGGGTAAACCCAAACAATAGAACCTTGGACAACATAGTATATACAAAGTCATTTAAACGAAAACGATCCCACAAAAGGAAGGTTCCGTGCTAAAAAGAGAAATAGAGCCAAGAGAAAGGGGGTTAATGGAGAATAAGGCTATATTCCGTATCAGAGTTAGAAGAAGAAGGGCCAACATCCTTGTTGACAACCTTGAAAGGGTCAATAGAGAATTTGATGATGTCGTCAAGAGAATGACTTGGGATAAGAGGGCACATTTGAAAGATCTTGGGAGGAAGCATGGTACTTCAGATAGTGCCTTTCCTTCCATCCATGGTCATTGATCCTCCAAGTGCAGAAAACTTACAACTCGGCATAAAATTTTATACTTCAACAGGGGAAAGAAATGATGGTGGATCAAAAATCATTGCATGGCTTGAGGGTTGTTCAACTTTCAAAGTTTCAATCTCCAAGTTCAGTTATCTTTCTTCCATATGTTTTGGGTTTTTTTTAAGTTAAAAAGAGGGGTTCCATTGGGGCCTTTACCTGATTTAAAAAGAAGAGAAAAAACATGCAAGAGCAATAAAATGGAAAACAAAAACTGAGAGAGATTGCCAAATACAAAACAACCCATGAATAGGGCACCCTAGAATCTGAACAAAGGGGAAATAACCCAAGCTTTTGCTTGATTGGAGGGTCCCCGAACAAAGGTGTAATGTCCCCAAATGGGACGATTTCATGCAAAAGGGGTTTTCCCCAAAATCCCAAAATTCTGAAAATGAAATCAGCAAATCCTAGTTTGCAAAACAAGTTCAAAAACCCTTGTCAAGTCTTAGAAACCCTAGGCGTCACAATATTAGGGTTTTGTAGATGATTTTTAGCCAATAACTGTTGATAATTTTGCCCCACAGGCCAAATCGTCACCATTACCATTCGAAACTTTGCTCACCATGACCATTTGCCTTGAAAACCAGGTCTTGACCCTTGAGAAATCGAGGATAAGTTACTTTTGTGCAGGTACAGGTGTATTCCCATCAAGGAATGATCATTTCTAGCACTTATAGAGCAATTCGGGTTTACCAGGGTGCATGTCTTATTAGCTTTTATAAGCAGAAGCAATCGATAAGCCCGATTGGGTCTACAAATGCAATTACGAGTGGATTGGGTTTTGCGAGGTAGTTGTCTTATAAAGTTTTAAGTAATGGAGCTTGTAAAACCCAAAAAGGTCTTGGGCAGGTGATTTCTTTTGGAGGGATTTTCATTGGGAAGGTGGACTTTTCAAAAGTTCTGAAGGGTACGTGCCCTTGCGGGGGTCACTTATGTAGCGAGGTGGCCGTTACAATTCTTCCGAAAGGTATGTTTTAAGAAGAAGTGACCTTGTGGAGGGCATCTAGGCATTGCGTAAGGATGTTTACAATTTCCTCGAAGGGTATGTGCCCTTGTGGGGGACACTTCAAGCATGAAGAAGACCTTGGCAAAAGTTCCGAAGGACAAAATCAAATTTTCCAAAGGACACCTGCCCTTGCGGAGGGCACTTGGTCGGTGGCAGAACCCTTTCAAAAGTTCCTAAAGGCACTTTTGAGGACGAAAAGCCCTTGCGGAGGGCACTTTGCAGTGAAGTGGACCTTTTCCATTCTTTCGAAGGGCACTTCTGGAAGAACCTTGCCCTTGCGGAAGGCACCCAGGGGACTAAAAGGACCAAATCAAGAAGTTCGAAGGGCACTTTTGAGAAGCGGAAGCCCTTGCAGAGGGCACCTTCATAAAGTGAAGGACAAAAACAAAGTTCCCGAAGGGCACTTGCCCTTTGGGAAAAGACAGCGCAAAGACGGATTTTTTTTGAACTTTTTGTCCGAAGACAAAAAGTCCGAAGGAATTCGGGAGGACAAAAGGCCCGATGACCAAAAGCGAAAGGCACAAATGGAAAAGAATTTCCTTCAGACTTTTTGTCCGAAGGAATTCCTTTAGACAAAAAGTCTAAAGGAATTCGGGAGGGACAAAAAGCCCGATAGAAAAGACAAGGCCACGAGCAAGGAAAAAAAGCCCGAAGGCTAAAGTGTGAACAAAGCCAAGACATACAAAAAAGCCACTCGAAAGCAAAGACTAATGCATAAAAGACAGATATAGTAAAGACAGACAAATGCAGAGAACAAAATCCGCAGGAAAAGATGACTCAGAGAATCAAAACACAGATGTTAGATGCGGAAACCCGACAAAAATACAAGATGAACATGCGCATGAACAATGGCATAAGGGAAGATTCGTGGAAAAGACATACAAATGGTGAACATGCCTAAATAGTCCGAGAATACAAGAGCATGCAACAACCATGAACAGGAATAGACGCGTCTAGATTTGACTATTCTAACACGTCATTTTCAGTTCTTAAATGGAGGCTCTCTTTGCATGAGGACTCGAGTAGTGGAATAGTGGAAAGCTTAAACAAAAGAAATTCCATGCATGCACTCTCATTTGTCTCAAAGCTTGAAACGTTCCGGCGGTTCAAATGTGTTTCTTAATTTGGCATTTGCATTGATTTCATGCAAAGGAGAGACTTTCAAACGTTCTAGCAGTTCGAGTGGATTTGATTACTTTTGTTTTGGAGTTGACTGGTTTTCAAGTCAAGACATCTATTCGTAGATTTCATGCATCCAAAGCTGGTCTTTTTTTTTTCAACGCAACGAATTTTCATGCAAGACAAAATAGACTTTTGTAAAGGTTGAGTTGGTTTGAGTTTAACAATGGCAAAAGAGAAGATTCGTGGAAAAGACAAATACAAATGGTGAACATGCCTAAATAGTCCGAGAATACAAGAGCATGCAACAACCATGAACAGGAATAGACGCGTTTAGATTTGACTGTTCTAACACGTCATCTTCAGTTCTTAAATGGAGGCTCTCTTTGCATGAGGACTCGAGTAGTGGAATAGTGGAAAGCTTAAACAAAAGAAATTCCATGCATGCACTCTCATTTGTCTCAAAGCTTGAAACGTTCTGGCGGTTCAAATGTGTTTCTTAATTTGGCATTTGCATTGATTTCATGCAAAGGGGAGACTTTCAAACGTTCTAGCAGTTCGAGTGGATTTGATTACCTTTTTTTTGGAGTTGACTGGTTTTCAAGTCAAGACATCTATTCGTAGATTTCATGCATCCAAAGCTTGTCTTTTTTTTTTTCAACGTAACAAATTTTCATGCAAGACAAAATAGACTTTTGTAAACGCTGAGTTGGTTTGAGTTTAACAATGGCACAAGGGAAGATTCGTGGAAAAGACAAATACAAATGGTGAACATGCCTAAATAGTCTGAGAATACAAGAGCATGCAACAACCATGAACAGGAATAGACGCGTCTAGATTTGACTGTTCTAACACGTCATCTTCAGTTCTTAAATGGAGGCTCTCTTTGCATGAGGACTCGAGTAGTGGAATAGTGGAAAGCTTAAACAAAAGAAATTCCATGCATGCACTCTCATTTGTCTCAAAGCTTGAAACGTTCTGGCGGTTCAAATGTGTTTCTTAATTTGGCATTTGCATTGATTTCATGCAAAGGGGAGACTTTCAAACGTTCTAGCAGTTCGAGTGGATTTGATTACTTTTGTTTTGGAGTTGACTGGTTTTCAAGTCAAGACATCTATTCGTAGATTTCATGCATCCAAAGCTTGTCTTCTTTTTTTTCAACGTAATGAATTTTCATGCAAGACAAAATAGACTTTTGTAAAGGCTGAGTTGGTTTGAGTTTACTCCCTCTCTATTTTCAAACACCAATCTCTTGGCTTTTTATAATTTTCTATATTAATGGCTTTTCAGCGTTGTAAACAAAAAAATCATCTCTCTTGGTAAGACCAGACTGCTATTAGTGAGTTGTGTAACCTCTTTAATCAATAGGACTGTATTTTCAGATTTCAAGCACTGGCATAGCGTACATTCATTCAACAATTTGCATACGTGGTAGATTTCCTTCCTTCCCAAATTCTGATTCGTACCTAGTTGCTAGTTTATCATGTTATGCAGGTCATGTTCAGTGTTTTATGTCTTTTGCTGAAGCTATAAGTGGATGTTAGGTGGTTGCAAAGTGTTTTGTATCAGACCTCTCTCCATAGTTTTCCTTCACATTTTTGTCATTGGACCGGACCTTCTCATGAAATACTTATGCATAGTGATCAATTGAAATCAAAGGTTTTCTTTTTCCCTTGTTTGTTCAGTGTTCAAGGTTCCAACTAGGGGGATCAACATTCTGGTATATCACCGTCATTAGGTAGTATTTTTCTTTCAAGTTTCTTTCTCCCTTTTCCATGGTAGTCCGCAACGCAAAGTAGAGATCCTCATTGATACATCTTACAAGAACCAGCCTTCTCTGGAGGTTCTTCTCACCATTGAGGCACCCACCCTCGTGAGAAGATCTCATTGTTTCAACTGAAGAGAGGATTAGCCATTTCAGTATGTCTTCGATTCAGGGTGCAACTCCAGGGTGACAACAATTTTTGGCACGCCCGGTGGGACTTATTGGAGTTGGTTTTGGTGAAATTACAATTGCAGCAGTGTTCTTCATGAAATATTTGGTGTTTCCGAGCTCAAAGTAGTTCTAATAATCTGGGCATAGTTTCAAGTAAGTCACTTTTATTTTTAATACAATGAATGAGTTTTGATGGCTGTGTATGAAGAGAATTCCCATGCTATGTTTCCTTATCAGCGCTATAATGAATCATACTAGCCTTGTCAACAGTTTTGTCAAAACTATGATGAATCTTATCAAGTTTTCCATGATCCCTATTACCAAAAGCATGACTCTTACCATCCTTGGGAACCATATCAGTGTAAGGACCAGATTCCACATTCCCCATATGGATATGATGTTGTATATGAGCAGCCTTGTCTCCAAAAGAGAATGAATGAGATCGAGCTAAAAATTTTAGCATATGCAAGAAAAGTTTGTTCAAATTTTCAGTATGAAGAAGTGAATAGTCTTTTCCAAAATATGGGTAATGATCCAGTGAAGATAAATGAGTTGTGCATCTTTGTATTAGAGAAGTTGGAGGTTTGGGAAAGGTAGAAAATTGGGTTAAGCCACTTGCCCATAGAAGGTTTTTATGTTCCTTATTCTTATGAAGTTCTTAACCATGTTTCGTCTTTACCAAGGGAGATTTCTAGTTGGAGTCAAAAGTCTATTCAAGAGCCAACTCATATGTCTATTAAAGAGCCTATTCGTGAGACTAAATCATCTTGTATTCCCTTTTCATCATCCATCATCCCTCAAGTTCAAGCTGTCCATGAGGACAAGGAAATTTCAGACTTTGATGAGGTGAAGGTGGTTCAAGAAGAGCAGCCTCATGAAGAAAATCAGGTATCTATGATAGCTTCTGTAGATCTTTCTCGCTATTTTGAATTTTTTCAGGGATCTACCATGCCACTTTTAGAGCAAGAACCTCTTATTTGTGAGCCAAGTGAAGAGGATGCAGCCAAAGAGACAAAAAAGAAAGGTGATTTGAGTGATCAAGAGGAAGAAATCACAGTTGGGACACCACTTGGTCATGACAAGAATGATTCAGCTTTCCATGTTGCCAAAGAAGAAGAGTTGCAAGAGGTTTCTCAAGAGATTGCAGCAGCTGATATAGATGAAGTAAAAACAAATGTTTGTTCACAAGGCAACCATAAGGACAATTCACATACAACCATTGGCGAGTTGGAGCATAATCTTGAAGAAGCTGATCATTGGGAGCTGCTGTATCATGATTTCATGAATGAAATTGAGGAGCTTAGGATGGAAGATGTTGGTGATGAGATAGAACAACAGGGTGATGATTCATTTAAGGATTTCACCAATGTTTTGGAGCTTCAAGAAAACAACACTATTATGGATTTTCCAAAACAAGATGAGCTGGAACTTGAGTGGATAGATGAGATGCCATTCTCTACAGAAGATGAAGACGGAGCAAGCGCAACAAATTAAGAGATTCCATATGACTCTATTCAAAAGGTAGAAATATGTAATCAACATATTTCAAATGGTAAGAATATTGATGTTTTTCATGTCCTTTCAGTTGATCATGATGAAGAAGCCTTTTGGGATGACTTAGAAAGTTTTTGTGCAAAAGTTGATAGTCCATCTCCACCCCAAGTAGAGGTTATTAAATGTCTTGAAGAGAGTACTGTTGCAGCTGTTCATCAGGCAGAATTTAAAGACATGTTATAGCCATGTTTGGATGCTTATCAAAGATCTAAAGACTTTGACAAGGTGCCATCTCAAATGGATCATAAGGAAGATGCCAATCCGAGTGTAGCAGCTGAATTGCCAATACAATCATTGAATGAAATGTACCAGATTATGATCAGTGGATGAAAAAGGTAGAAATTGTAGTCTTAATGAAACAAAGAAGAATATGGGAGGAAGATGATTGGATCCTAGATTCATATCTTCAATCCTTGCATATGAAAATGGAAGTTGGAGGCCTAACTGCATCATCCAAAGCACATGAACATATAACTGATCCTATCAGCAAGAAGAGTGTTTCAACAAAAGCTATGTTTGGTAAATATCATGCTTTGCAACTTGTGCCATCTCTTGAAGGAGTGAGCTCACGAATTTCCCTTTTGATCCGGGTGGATCATGTTGTGTATTGGTTTGTTGAGTTAGTCTAGAGTAGTTTTGCTTTCCTCCAAGTGCTATTCCAGTGTATTAGTTTTGCTTGTTTTTCCAATAAGTGCTTTTGCACACTTGCTTTGTTAGGTAATTTTCCTTGCTTTTGTGTGTTTCCGTTTTGTTCGTTTTGGATCTGAAAGTTGTGTCCTTTCAAAAGCAAGGTTGTATGGCCATTCATGTGTCGGTTTTCAGTCATTGTGTGATCCCAAGAGTTTATCTATGATCTGGTCCTTAAGCATAGCAGGCATGCTACCTAGCTGAGTCGCCATGAATGTTGACAATTTTGCCCCACAGGGCAAATCGTCACCATTACCATTCGAAACTTCGCTCACCATGACTATTTGCCTTGAAAACTAGGTCTTGACCCTTGAGAAATCGAGGATAAGTCACTTTTGTGCAAGGACAGGCATTTTCTCATCAGGGAATGATCATTTCCATCACTTACAGAGCAATTCGGGTTTGCAAGACAACATTACTTATAAGCTTTATAAGTAATACGTAGGAGCACCTAGAGAACCCGAAAGGGTCTATGGCAATTTCAGTGTTAATCGGGTTTGTGATGTTGCATTACTTATTAGCTTTTATAAGTTCTAGCACTCGAAGAACCCGAATGGGTCTACAGTGCATATCGGGTTTACGGGGGTGTCTTATTTACTTTTATAAATAAAAGCAATCCAAGGGCCTGAGTTGGTCTACAGAGGGAAGCGGGTTTGTGCATCGACTTGTCTTATAAAGTTTTTATAAGTAATGGCACTTTTGTAAAGCCCGAAAAGGTCTTGGACATTGCGAAGGGCAAGTGATTTCTTGCGGGGGGCACTTATGCAGTGAAGTGGCCTTTACAATTCTTTCGAAAGGTATGTTTTAAGGAGAAGTGACTTTGCAGAGGGCATCTGGGCATTGCGTAGGGAGGTTTACAATTTCCTGGAAGGGTATGTGCCCTTGCGGGGGACACTTCAAGCACAAAGAAGACCTTGGCAAAAGTTTCGAATGACAAAATCAATTTTTCCGAAGGACACTTGCCCTTGCAGAGGGCACTTGGTCGGTGGCAGAACCCTTTCAAAAGTTTCGAAAGGCACTTTTGAGGACAAATAGCCCTTGTGGAGGGCACTTTGCAGCGAAGTGGACCTTTTCCATTCTTCCGAAGGGCACTTTTGGAAGAACCTTACCCTTGCGGAAGGCACCCATGCGACTAAAAGGACCAAATCAAGAAGCCCGAAGGGCATTTTTGGGAAGCAGAAGCCCTTGTGGAGGGCACCTTCATAGTGTCAGGGACATTTCAAAAATTCCCGAAGGGCACATGCCCTTTGGGGAAAGATAGCCAAAGGAGATGAATTCCTTCGGACAAAAAGTCTGAAGGAATTCAGAAAAAGACCCGACGGAAGATATACCCGAGGAAAAGCCCGATAGAAATAAAACAAAGGCACAAGGAATTCAGACGGAACAAAAAGCTCGAAGGCCGAATGAACGCTGTTGTCCCCAAAAATAAGTGACATCTTTGGGACAACCTATGAACTATTTTGGGTTCAACAGACCAAAAACATCTCTCTCCTTTTCAAAAAATTGTTCAGAGCATTCGGGTTCTTCATTTTTCAAAGCTTTTCCAGAAATGTACAGACTCAACGTGCTTGAAATTAGCAGGTTCAAAGGCTTCTGCAGGCGAGTTCAATCAGAAGAACAAGTTTCTAACACTTAGTCATTTCTAGGATTGGTTCAGCGCCTCGTTTCAATCAAAAGAGTTCAATCGGCAAACGATAAAGAACAAAGGCTTGAACCATTGAACTTTGAACCACTTTGGTTCAATGGTTCAACGGGTTCAACGACCAATTGGTTCTACGCGCTTGGTTCAAAAGATCAAAAAGACTTAGCCGAATAACAAAGAATGAACTGATTGAACCGTTGAACCAAAGTTGGTTCAATCGGTAGGTTCAAGGGGCTGCCCCAAAGCCAAAGGAACAAGTGCCCTTGCGGAGGGCGGAGGGTGAACCAAGGCCAAGTGCCCTTGCGGAGGGAAGTAAGCAAAAGTGGACAAAAGTTGGAAATCCCTCGGGAAAATGGCTAAGTAAAAGAGGCCGAAAGAATTCTTTCGGGAAGATTTTTCTCGGGAAAGTGTGTAAGGCAAAATTCCGTCGGACTTTTTGTCCGAAGGAATTCACTCAGAAAGAAAGTCTGAAGAAATGGAAAAGAACAAACGGCTAAGTAACATAAACTTTCCTTCGGACATTTTGTCTGAAGGAATTCCTTCGGATTTTTTCTTAAGTTCGAAGGAAAAGCCCGATAGAAAAAGACAAAGTGAAGGAAAAGCCCGACTGAAGAGAAAAGCCTGCGAAAAAACGCCCGATGGAAAAAGACAGTGCAGCGAAAGCCGCCACGTGTCCCTTATAAAGCAGAGCGGAAGCTGCCACGTGTCATCTTGCGCAGGACTCTCAAAAGGTTTTTAAAGCTTCTATAAGTTAAGCGGAATACGCCATGTGTCCCGTTATGACTCAATGGAACGTGACAAGTGTTTGCATCTGCGTTCCCCTTTTGAAGTTGCTCAGGCAAGACAAGTCATGGACCCTATTTTCCATAAGTTTCTAATGAGTTTCATAACAGTGGAACTTTCCACTTGTCAAAGATGCAGAAAGGACCCCCACAAAGACTCACAAAGAGCTTTAAAGAATGAACTGATTGAACCACTGAACTGTTGAACCAAAAGGTTCAATGAGTTCACAGGTTCAAAGGTTCAACCAGTGCGATAAAGATCAAAGAGCTTAAGAAGAACCAGTGAACCGATTGAACCTTGAACCAAAATATTTTAAAGTTAAATGGTTCACAGGTTCAAGTAGTTCAAAGGTGGCCTCAAGCAAGGAAAGAAGCAACATGGATGATTCCAAAGGCAAGTTCAATGAAAGCGATGGTTCAACTAGAGAGCAAAGAAGTGCTTAAGTAGGGAAGCGATGGACCAAAAGAGACCAAGTGAACTAACGAAGTGATGAACCAATGAACTTTCAAATGGTTCATAGGTTCAAAATTCAACATGGTTCAAGCAGCTAGCGACCATTGACAGTCCTTCAGACGTCAAATTTAAAGTGAGGAAAAATTCTATGGAAATTCAAATAGAGCACGAAATTTAAAGAAAGAATCAAGTGACTAGTTGAAAAGGGAGCCTGAAGACTCAAATTGCTATAGGGGAGAAATGAGTGAGACCAAAGGACTAGAAATATTTTCAAAAGAGTTATTTCCAGTAGGTGGAACAGTGGATCAAGTAGACTTAGACTTCTGAGCACACCAAATCAAGGATGCAGGCCTATTTTTCTTCCATAAAGTAATGGTGAATTGGATAGCTGCACAGATATCAGGAAAAGGACCAGATAGTCCATACTAAGAAGAGACATATTAGAGGAATGGACACGCCATAGTTATGGCAATACACTGTTCCCAGCATGGTCCCTCCAGACAAAACTGAAGGCGCATTGAAGATGTTGACTGCAGCATGGGCCGTCCCATGGGAAAGAACGCCAAGCCTTGCGTAGTTGCTATAAGATTGTAATTTCTCTCATTAGTAGAAGAGACTTTTCATTTTTACAGGAGCGAAATTCTACCTAGTTGAAAGAAGAATACTGAGACTTTGAGCTCAGATTGTAATTTTATTTCATTTTATCTGAATGAGAAAGCAAGTTGTTTGCAGACTTTGTGCTGTTTTGGCTTGTATCATTTTAGGAGATTATTCTTATGTCTATCTTCTGAATGTGTTCTTTTTTATTTAATTTGACAAGCAAAATTAGTGAAGGTAATAATGGAGGTGTCCCAAAGCCAATTGTGGGAAGACTTTGTGCTTTCACAATTATTTTCAACGTGTGTTTTTCTTTTCTTTCTGTGTTGAGGATTCTGGGACGACTTTGTGCCCCCATTATCCTTTGTGTTATACTCTTTGGGCAGTTGAGGTGGAAACTTGGTGTTCTATTTCATCCTGCTGGTTACTGCGCCCTTTTGTCACCAGTTACTTTTACTACCTGAAAGAAACTCCTGCTGTTCCCTGCAAGAACACTTCTGAAAGAAGAGAAGTGCCTTTAGTGTTTCCACTAGGATTTTTCTCCTTTGTGTGTTAACATCATCTCTGAAAGAAGAGAGATGGATGATGTATTCTGCCCCTGAGTGTTATTTTCAGTTTATATTTATATAGTATATATAGCTCTTGCTTATTTATAGGGAACCTCCCTTTGATGAGAGGAGAGCTTTGTCCACCTCTGATGTAGTAAACCTGCACACTGGGCCGACCAATCTCCTTTGTTGTGGATGATAAGACCTATTTTGCTCAATCAGACTGCTGACTGACAAAATATTCACCCAACAAATACCATAAACAAAAGCATGAAACAAAGCCCAAAGCCTGGGTAAGAGCATAAGCAAAGGCCAAAAAAGAGAAAAGACAATGCCAAGACCAGGAAAGAGAAGAGAGAGAGAGTCCTTCAGACAATTTGTCCAAAGGACGAAAACCAAAAGCCCGAGAGCCAAAAACCCAACAGTAATCAGACAAGACAAGACTTGGCGGAAATAAATAGAAACACAAGAAGATATAAACACAGAGGCTCGACCAAATTAAAGCCCGAATCTCGAATTAAAGTAGAACACGGGAAAAGCCAGAGAAAACTTGAAGTGAATTGAGCATGATCAATAGCATGAACAAAGACGTAAGCACAAACATGACTGAACCAAAACTGCACAAGAAGACACGCAAAAATAGAGGCATGAGCAAAGACTGAAGTAGAACTAAACATGGACATAAGCATGAACAGTGAATAAAACAAATGCAAAATAAAGACAAAGGCATGATGAACAAAGATCATGCACAGACTAATGTGAGTGACTCCAACGAAATGAACACGTTTAAAAAAACAAGCATGCTTCAGTTCTAAAAATAGAGTTGTCTTGCATGATGAAGGGGCAAAGTGGTGAATGTTTCAAATAGACAGAAGTTTTATGCACGTGAAGGAGCTTCCAAGTTATTTTCAGTTTTAGTTTTCTTTTATTTTTTTACTCTTCTTGTAAATTATGCTATTTAAACATGGTTTTTAACCTATCCCTCTCATCCATCCCTCTCTTGGTAAGACCTGACTCCGCCATTGATGAGTTGTGTAACCTTTTTAATCAATAGGATTGTACTTTTAGATTTCAAGTGATGGCATAGTGTACATTCATTCAGCAATTTGCATACGTGGTAGATTTCTCTTTCTCCCCAAATTTTGATTCGTACCTAGTTGCTAGCTTATCATGTTATGTAGGTCATGTTCAGTGTTTTATGTCTTTTGCTGATGCTGTAAGTGAATGTTAGGTGGTTGCAAAGTGTCTTGTATCAGACCTCTCTCCATAGTTTTCCCTCACGTTTTTGTCATTGGACCGAACCTTCTCATGAAATACTTATGCATAGTGATCAATTGAAATCAAAGGTATTTCTTTTCCCTTGTTTGTTCAGTGTTCAAGGTTCCAAGTAGGGTGAATCAACATTCTGGTATATCATCGTCATTAGGTAGGATTTTCCCTTCAAGTTTTTTTTCTCCCTTTTCCATGGTAGTCTACAATGCAGAGTAGAGATCCTCATTGATACATCTTACAGGAACTTGCCTTCTCTGGAGGTTCTTCTCACCATTGAGACACCCACCCTCGTGAGAGATCTCATTGTTTCAACTGGAGAGAGGATTAGCCATTTCAACACATTTTTGATTCAGGGTGCAACTCCAGGTTGACAACAATAACTTGTCTCAAAATTAACTGAATACTTGCAAAAAACAATCAAAAAATTAAATGCATGAAACAAGTACCTTTTTGTCAAATTATTGAAGCTCAAATGCCACTTTATGATGGCTGAAAAATCTGATTTAATTCTAAAAATACAGTGCTAAATATTTTTCCGTTTCAAACTCTTGCCAAAAATCTGCTCTCAGCAAATATTATTTCCTACGAACAATTGAAAACTTCAAAAATTCACAACTCCCTCAATATTTGGAATTATGATGCAAACAAGAGATCAAACTGATCATTAAAATAATAGCTATCAAATAAAAATAATTTTGAATTTTTTTTTTAATGGGAAGGTCATCAAAAGTTGCTCTGAAATTATGAAAACCCTAGTTTCCTGTCAAAATAATTAAATAATAATTCTGAAAATTATTATTTAATTTTCTACTTCAAACCCTTCACAAACTCCAATTCTTCATATCAACACGTAGAAAATTAGCAAATAAAATCAGCTTATTTAATTTGCAATAAATAGACCAAAAAAGGCCTTCAAACCTTAGATCCAAGCTTCCAAGGTGGTTCACTCCATTTGCGAAAATAGTATAAATATTTAGCAAGGTTAATATGCAAGAAAGAATGACGAAACCCTCACAAAAATCCCCACGAACTCACCAAAGGAAATCGCCCCACTTCTAAGACAAGAACAAAATCTTTTTAGCAAAAGGTGGTGTCAAAAGACACTTTTTTAGATTGATCAACACCAAAGGTAGCGAACTTCTATTGGGCTTGCATTTCAATAGTTTTCTTCAAGCATGAAGAACAATTTATCAAAATTCAGCATGTCATCCATAGTAGTCTTCGCCATGTATTTATAACTTTCCAAAGAGGGTGAACCACTTTGGAAAGATAAAACACTTTTCCTTATCTTTACTCTAGCTCCCATGCAGACATCTGCTTTTTGAATAATATATTATTTATTGGCCTTAATTAAAATTACTTTAAGATAAATAAATTAATATTTAATTTATTTAAGCACTTTAGTGGTAAAAACCACTTTTTAAATATTCTATTAATTAACTAATAATTGCCTTATGATAAAAATAACTATTTCGACAATTAATAAATAACCAATAAAATACGATTCCCCAAAAAGAGCTCCTTTAGTCTTATGGGAAAATAGACTAAAGGTCTTCAAGAACTGTTTATTCATGATGTGGAAATGAAGACATTACAAAAGGGGAATTGAATCCAAACTTTTGCTTGATTGGAGGGTCATACAATTAAAAGACAACACTTTTCCTTGCCCCTTCTTTTTTTCTTTTGGCCACCCTTGCTTAGAGTACCCCACAACAAGTTCCTCCAATGGAGGCTTGAATGGGGTTTATGAAAAGCAGGGGACCAAATTCCTCTTCTACAACCAACAACTCAGAGGGAGACTCAACAAGTGCGTAAGGATGAAAGGAGGGACCAAGAGGTTCCATTCTAAAGGGAGCCTTACCCTCTAGCACCACACCACCAACTAAATTGATTGGCTGCTCCTTTGGGACCGCCACAACTTCAGCTACATGCTCAAACGGAGCCGCCTTCACGCTAAGAGCAATGCCTCCCGGATCAGCCCCCAAGCACCAAGAAATCAGTTTCACCAAATGGTGGTGAGCCTTAGCGCTTGAACTTTACCACCCTTCTTCCTTATACCACCAAACGATCTAGAGAAATTATAATTCTTCCCAGCCTCTCCTAAAGCACAGGCAACAAGTAGGTGCCCAAGAGGAAAACAAGAGTGGCTTCTAAAAGTGACATGTTCACAGTCATGTTTTTGCTTCCAAATCCGGTGATCCACCTTAAGCCAAATCTCCTCCGTCAGACCCTTAGCTATATCAATATCAACACGCATCCAAGCAAAGGATATAAATTGCATGTGAGTTGTTTACCGAGAGCAAAAATGGAATTTTCCTAGGGCCTTCCCCATGCCCTCCATGTTGAGAGGACCCCATAACTGCAAGGGAAGATTTGGAAGCTACACCAACACAAGAACAAGAGAAATGGAATTTGAAAAGGGTTGAAAGAGGGATACTAAGCTTTCATACACAAACCAACACCTATCTTCAACTGAATCACATTCAAATATGAAGAAACCTTGATTGCATGGGTAGATGTAGATTTCTTTCGGAAGAACGGGTTTCTAGCAAGACAAAACCCAATTGTGGATATCTGAGAGACAAGGGTAGTGGCCATTGATCTTGCAAATAAGATCATGATCCTTGTTAAAAGATTCCTACTTCACAATTTCTAGTACCATCTTAAGATCGGAATGAAATCCACCTTATCCACCATGAAACTAGTGCTAGGCACAATTTGGTTAGCCACAAGGGCAAAGCAGGCCATGCTAGGGCATATTTAAAGGATGATTGGGCGCAAGCATGGGAGAAAGAGTAGAGGTAGAAGCAAGAGAAGGAGATTGGACACTAGGGTTAGGAGGACACATCCCAAGAGAGAGAACCAAAGAGATAGGAGGCGAAGCCACAACAAACAAGGGAAAGTTTACTAGTGATAGGAGAGGCAACAACCCATGAGGAAATGTAGAGGTGTCACCAACAAACCCATGCACAATGGTGTCAATAGACTTTTCTCAAGATGCAAAAGCTAGGAGCATGGTCAACCAAGGAGGATTGTTCCATGATAAAAGCTATAGCATAAGCAGATGGGAGACTTGCCCCAGGTTGCTTCATCTTATGGCTAATGCTTAATTATATGTTTTGGGTTTTATCTAAAAAGCTTGAAGATGTTGTGCTAACGAACTAGGCTCTGGATAATGACAATCTCCTTTGCTATGGGTCTCCGCCTCTATGGTGGTCGACTAAGCTTCAAGAAGATCTTAGACAGATTTTGAATCTTGAGATAAGCTGATGAAGGTGGTTGCTCCTACTAGTCTTGTTTCCCATGCCCAGGCTTGGGCTAACAGTTATATTGCTTGGCATAGTCTGTTTGATGAAATCTCTCCTTGATCCTCGGTTCTAATGCATGAGCCTTTAGTAATCAGTCTTGTTGGTTTTTGTTGACCATTTTGGTCCTACAGGCCAAAAATCGGTCTCCTTCCTTACCTGCTGTTCTGAGCCAGTCCATTTTTTGATTTTGCACAAGTCTTGATTTCTACGGACTCTGCAGGCTATTTCTATGGACTCTGCAGGCTGTTTCTACGGACTCTGTAGGTTATTTCTATGGACTTTGCAGGCTGTTTCTACAGACTCTGCAAGAAAGAAACAAGCTCCCAACACTTAGGCGCAAAATGAACCATTCCAAGTGCCCTTGCAGAGGACAGGGAACACTTGCAAAGGGATCAAAGAGAAGGTCGAAGGGGTTGGAATTCCTTCGGAAAAATGCACAAGGCAAGTTGGAATTCCTTCGGAAAAGTGAACAAGAGAATTTCTTCGGACAAAATGTCTGAAGGAATTCCTTAGGACATTTTGTCCGAAGAAATCCTTTGGAAGAAAATCCCGCAGAAATGAAAAGACCAAGGCAAAAGCAAGGAAGGATTTCTTTCGGACTTTTGTCCAAAGGAATTCCTTTGGACAAAAAGTCCGAAGTAATTCGGGAAGAGCTGCGGAGAAAAAACCCAAAGAAAGATTTCGTAGGTCAAAGTGATCGAGACAATTCTTTCGGACATTTTGTCTGCGGGAAAAATAGCTGGGAGAAAAGCCTGAAAGAAGGCAAAACACAAGGAAAGATATCCTTCGGACTTTTTGTTCGAAGGATTTCCTTCGGACAAAAGTCTGAAAAAAATTGGCTACCAAAACAATGAGGACCCGACTAGGACAAAAACCCGACCAGAGAAAAAACCGAAGGAAAGGAAAAGGCCGAAGAAATTCCAAGGGGTGACGGGCCCGAAGACGTCAAAATTGAGCACGGCAAACTAGCCGTTGGAGGTTCAAACGCCTAGTGACGGGTGCACAGACGTCAAATTTAAGGCGGTGAAATAGTTGTTGATTTTGAAAAAGGCTTAAGGACAGGGCGCGAGTGAACTCATCGACCCGCCGAAAAGATAGCCCCCGAGGGCCAAAGGAGACAAAAAAGACAAAGCCAGGAAGAGACAAAAGAGCCAAGCGCAGAAATGGACAAAACAGCCCAGGTGGCAAAGGGGAGGTGAGTTATTCCAGTGGTTGACACAGTGTTTGCCAAGTGGTCATCAAGGAGCGCAAACAGTGAACGACGCGACCTGTTTTCTCCACTTTGCATTTACGATTAGACAAACCGTGTGTATATCTGGAAGGAGCAGTCCTGTTTGCAGAAAAAGAGGCGCAGCCCATGCTTTCACATTAATGTTTGAACGCCAAAGTCAAGACTGGCGATTACACAACATGGTTCTAGCAGGCCTCTTCTAGAAGGATGATATCAGCAACAGCGACTTCCTCTTCCCGATGCTCTCAACGCACATGGGCCAACTTGTAAAAAGGCGCCAAAGTCTTTTCCAGAAAGGGCCTTTACTTCCTCTCTCTCTATATATTGTAAACTTCTCATTTGAGGGGATATCTCTTAGCCTGTAAGGCAAAACTCTGCCCAAAAATCTCTTGACTTGTAAGGCGGAGCTCTACTGAATTTTACCTTGAATCAAGACTTAGCAATTTTTACCTCCATTTGAGCTTACACTCACACATATGTCTATGTTTTCCTTTTGTGTTAAGTCATTTTCTTTTATGCTTTCACATAACGATTCCTGCATGTCTAGTGCATTGTGAAGTTTCTTCTTCTGCAGGTCTGCCAGAAGTGTCTATAGCAGGAATATAGGCGCATGTGAACAGGCTGCCATAGTGTCTCAGAACACCTCTGATAGTTCTTCCTCCCTGTATCTCCACGGACCCCTAGCTCACTCATGTAGAAGAATTTCTCATGTCAGATGAAGTGTATGCCAGCTTGTTCTTGGTGGGAAGTGTAGACTCAAGCTAAGTAGATCAACTTTTTTGGTGTATCACCGTTTAGTTTAGGTTCTGTTTTCAGTATTCTTCTCCCTTTTCAACCCCTCCCCCTTTTTTCATTTATTTGTTAGCAGTAGGAAATCCAGGAGCTCAGAGATACATCAAAGGGAGCTAGCCCTTATCTAGAGACTCTCCCCCCAATTTTGCCAGACCCACAAGCAAGAGGGGAGTTTCCATTGTGACGCGTGGAAGACAGGACCTCAGCCTCCTGTCAAGGGTGCAATCCGCTGCGGCAACAGTTTTTGGCACGCCCATGCACGGTCTGATGACTAGTTTTCTTTTGGCTAGGCATGTTCTTTGAACATATCGAAGGGGGCAGGCCAAGTGCGAGCCTTGGACGATTTTGGCAGAATAGATACCCTTGCCTCCTTGGGTCTTACCAAAAGTGGCATCTCTTTGGAGATATTTTCCACACACAGAAAAAAGCTTGATGATGCTTACAATTTTGGCATTCTGGGTCATTTGCTTGTTCTTTTACAATTTCTTCCTTTATGGTATTTACTATGGGCATTGAATAGACTCAAGATAAAGTGTCTACTACATAATTCTTCTTTACTAATTTATGAGCTTGGCTTTGGTTTGTACTCATGAAAAATTATGTTTTTATAGTCTACCTCCTTATAGGAGGAAAGTATAATAATGCTTCCTAATTTGTATGTATTTTGAATCCATTATTCTTGAGGTAATGTTTTCAAGTTTTGATTTCATGAACTACCACAAATGAATCTTCATTAAATATGCCATGTATCTATTCAACGCCATCCATTTATTTACTTTCATAGGCTATCACTTTGTTGTTTTATGAAAGTGTTGTTTGTATTGGTTGTCCACTATTGTATGTTCAGGGTGTGAATGATTTGGCTGGGTCTAGTAGTGTGAAGATAGGAGCTTCATGTAGATTGTCATATTAGTATCGTCATGGTTATCAACGTCTTATTAATTATGCATTTTATGTCATATTGGTAGTCTTTATTATCAACATCTTAGTAGTTACTGTTGTAGTGTGGAACTGCACCCTTGTGAGAGAGTTTTTTAAGCTCTCTCACTTCCAGCTACAAGCGTTGGGACAACCTCAGGGTGTGGGTATCTTGTGGTGAGGTTGAACCTCTAGCTTTCTTAATGAGGCTAGTTCCTCAGATGCTTCACTTCAGCTCTTGCTTTCCATGCTAAAATCTACTGCTAGTTAAGGAAAAGGGATAGGAGGATAACATAAAAGGGAATCTAAGCTAAGGGAGGTGATGCACCAAAAGAAATGATCCACTTCAGTTTGGAAATCAACATTAATTCAGCATAAGATAATTCTTGCTTACACAACCTCACAACCAGTTAATTTGCATAAGTGTTTCATAAACTAGGCTCACTAAACCATATATGAAGCAAAGAGGAATTTCGAAATCCACATCAAGCGTCCATTAATAGCGGAAAGAGCTCAAGTCCAGACCTGACACTAACTTGAAAACACCTAAAAATAGGCAAGAAAGGACAATGGACATGGAAGAACACTTCTTCACAAAGCCATCGTGCACAAGCTTGCTCAACACAATTTTTAGACAAGAGATAGGTAAAAAATTGATCTTTATTGC
The DNA here is from genome assembly GCA_037957365.1 of Torreya grandis. Classification (NCBI taxonomy): domain Eukaryota; kingdom Viridiplantae; phylum Streptophyta; class Pinopsida; order Cupressales; family Taxaceae; genus Torreya; species Torreya grandis. The sequence goes on along the minus strand of JARHVA010000886.1, from coordinate 1,842,688 downwards.
TTCAAAAAGGTCTTTCTTACAAAGCGATTTTGGCAGAGTAACTTTATCGCTAGTCCAGGGATGGTTTCTTGGCTCTAAGGCCCCTATTTATAACATAAGACGCTGAGAGAAGGGGACTCGTGAGAAATTGGGAGGGAAGTCTTTAATTTTCTGCAACCACCAGCGTCGTCCTCCTTTGACCATGAACATGAGTCGTCTAAGGTCATCCCAATCCCCTCAAGCCCATCCTGCATTCAAGTGACCCTTGGGTGGATTTTGAGGGAGCCATGTCGCTAGTGGTTGAATGTCTTTGCTTGGCGCGACTGAGTTGATCTTTGCATTAAATTCGTCATGGCAACCTTCCCCTTCGCATGTCCTGTCTGAAGAAGGATGAAGTCTCCATGTCTTTTTTACTTCGGTCGAACCATGTTGCTTTTAATTGCGCGGCTGTTCATCGAGAGCGAGAGCCATGTCGAAGGACAAAAACCTTTATAAATTTGCACCTACCAGCGCCCGCCAGTCACTTTGGCTCTCATTTGCTCTGATTGGTCGTTGGAAGTTGCCTTGGATCCTTGACTCGCACCATAGATCTTCCTGACATGGATGCCTACGAGTCGTCGATCTCCTTGCCAGCTGGATTCGCCTATGCCACGTGGCAGCCTCTCATTCGTCTGGTCATGACTCTCGATGTTCTTGGGCCTTTTGACTTTCCTTGGTCTATTTTGCCCTAGACTATTTTCTATGATTTTTTCTTTCGGAACTTTCCATTGCTCACAACTTCAGACTTCTCATTGCTCATTACTTGCTTCTTCGGGTTTTGCAGACCTTATGCACTTACCTATCGGCCTTTTGCTCTTTGGGCTTTTCGTACTAGTCTTATTTTTGGGATGGCTTACTTCCACGGATTTTTCCTTGCAACTATCTTTTAGAATTTTCTTTTGCAACTCCTCCGGACTTTTACTTTCGGACAATTTTCCCGAGTCTCTTTTGTTTTATGCCCTTACTGCTTGTTGGTGCCCTTCGGATTTATTGCATTTGACCCCTTCGGAATTTATGTAAAGCCCTTCAAATTTCTTGACTGTCCCTTTTAGCCAAGAAAAGACCCTTCGGCCTTATGAACTAGTACCTTCGGATTTTTCTAAAAAGTGCCTTTGGTATTGTGAGTGCCCTTTGGAGAAAGGTAATGACCCTTCATAAAAATGGAAAAAAAAAAAAAAACCTTTGGGAAAAAAGGAAACGCCCCCTTGGGCTTTTGAGAAGTGCCCCTCGAAAAGATTGTTGAAGAAGTGGTCCGTCGAAGAATTTGAAAATGACCTTCGGAAATGTGCAAAAGGTCCTTTGGGTTTTTTGAAGAGGACCACTTTTGTTTATGAAAGAGTCCTTCGGGATTGGTACTTGGGCCACCTTCTTTTGGAAATGACCCTTGGAGAAGACTTGTCCCTTGGAAAACCCGAAGACTATTGTTCAAGACCAAATCGGGCTTGTCATGGCTTCTTACTTCGGGGTTTGGAATGCTGATTACTTATAAAGCAATTTAAGCAATTCAACTTGGAGAACCCAAAGACTTGTATGAAAGAGAACTTGAAATACACTATCCAAGACCGAATCGGGTTTTCCAAGCCCCACTACTTCGGAGTTCTCACTGTTGACTACTTATAAAGCAATTTAAGTCTTTCGACTTCGAAAACCCGAAGTCGTGCACTTAAGAGAACCTGAAGTCATTCACCTTGGAGAATCCAATCTGCATTGTCCATGAGTAATTCGGGTTCGTAAACCCGGATTACTTCTACTTATAAAACATTTAGAAGTCAAGCACCGTTAGAAACCCGATTTGCACTTTGCCCTAAAAAACTCGAAGTCTGAATGCTTTGCCATTTTTCTTCTTGAGTTATGTCCATTTTCTTCAAACCGACAAAATTTTCGTATGTGGGCCAAAAATGGCTAACATTTTTGGCGACTCATAGGCAAGCATGCTTGCTATGCTTGAAGAATCCAACCATTTGCTTCATCCGACCCATTGGGCATGGAGTCACTGCTTTCTTTGACAATGCTCGCCCTATTTGAAAATTCCCCTTGAAGCAACAAGAACAACCGAAACAAAACAAACTGTGCCCAAGGCACTTAGGGAAGGAAAACACACAACTGAAAGGGATGTGCACGAGACACCTAGAAAAAAATAAGAAAAACTATACAATAAGTACAATATATACAATGGTTGCAAACTTTTTTAATAACAAGTCTTTAGATGAATCCCATTGACTGGGATGGGCAATACCTTGCCATCTAGTTGGACAAGCTGAAAAACATTATGTTGTTTGCATCCATAGATCAAATAAGGGCCACTCCACACGCTGTCAAACTTGTTAAGCATGAAATATACTGAGAGGGGGGGTGAATCAGTTATTATATATCTTATTTTTTAATCAAATTCTTTTTCTTTAACCACTTAACCACACATTCAAGATATAAAATAAAACTAAACCAATAATATGCACCACATAAGAGAAAGAGAGACACCAAATTTTTACGTGGAAACCCAAAGTGAGAAAAACCATGGATAACAATCTCAAGTATATGAATGAGCACCAACTCAAATTACAAAGTTCGCAAGCACCAACTTGCAGGAGCACCAACCCCTTTGCCGAGCACCAACGCAACTATTTGTGAGCACCAACCCATAGGAGCACCAACCCCTTGCAAAGATTTGTGAGCACCAACCCCTCTTGTGTATAAAACACAACTATCTCTCAATGTTGTTTACTCAACAAATGATAGAACTCTACAATTGTAGAAACCCTTGTTTCCTTGATTTCTGAAAATTGAATGTTTTTTGGATTGTTTTTGTGTATTTTGATTTTTTTTGTGTTTTTTTCATGAATAAAAGAAGAATGTGAATTTGCAAGATAAATTCGTATAAATTCAAATAAATAAGTAAATAGCAGTATACTCTCTTAACTGGCTAATCTATGATCTTATTATTCATTCCAGATGATTACAATAGAAGATCTTTGTCATGCATACAAAAATAATATAAAATATTGTCTTAAAAACTTGATTTGCTGCAATTTGAAAAAAACCCTAGATCTGGTACGGCTGCAATAAATAAGCTTTTCTCCCTCTTTCTGAAGATCCAGGATGATGCTAGATATATAGGCGCTCCATTGGGTATCGGCAGACTGGTCAAATAGAAGGCGTTTTGCCCAGAAGAAAAAATATGCCCTTTTCTGAAATTGTACGGCCTGGTACAGAACTGTACGGATTTTGTACAGCAGCAATAAATACTATATGGCCTGATTTTTTAAGTGCCAGATCTTGATAAAATAATCGCCAATATTGATGATCTCCTTCTGGATAATTTTCGAAACAAAACCCTGATGATATAAACCTCTGTGAAGCTCTGTGATAATCTCTGTATGAAATTATCTCTCTGTCTGGCAATAGATCAGCTGATATTTCAAAACCTCTGAATTGCACACACTGAAGATTGCACGTTCTCCAATGCAAATTGTATACTGGAACCTTTGGCTCTGTCTTCAAAAAAATACTTAGCAAAAATTGGCTTCAATCTTGAATGGCACGATTCCCAATGAGAAACCCTTATATTATTGAAAAGTGCGCTTTCAATAATTAGGGTTTCATTAATTAAAAATTCGGATTTTCTTCTCTTTTAATTTTTCCATAGTCTAAAGACACATTTTTAATTATAAAATATAATTAAAACGGCCCCCTTCATAATGAGCGCCCCCTTGGGTCAAAATGCCTAAGTCATAATATTACACCAAATAATTAATATTTAATTAAATCAATTAAATTATAATATCTCCCTCAAAAAGTATCCAATTCTCGAACCATCTGAAGCTGGTGAACAAGGGAGTGATTCCGCACATGATCAGAGCATACCAGGGGTGTTCCGTTGAGTGCCAAAAATCCCTAAAAAATAGCTACTCAGGCAAACGGTGTCTGAAAGAGCCCGAACGAAAGCCAACTGGAAAAATTTTGATAGTCGAAACTAAGCCAAGCTCCATCAAGACCCTCTATCCATCCTATCAGCGTACGAGGGTCGCATAATAGGCTAATCATCAGCTCTGAGAGATGTTAACTGGAAGGGGACATGACAACAATATCTCCTACTTTTCTCTTTTCGAAAACAAATGCAAACCACGCACTCGCTTGCATATTACAAATGGCTTCTCAAGCCTTTATTTATAACTTTCCCTTTATTTATAACTTTCCAAATGACCTTTGGCATTCACCTTTTGTGACTCTTCAATCCTCATGAAAAATAGTGCCAAACTTGCATGACCCTTTGTATCCTTGCATTTGAAAAGTCATATGGTGACCCTCCATAAGCAAATGCGTTATTTTCTCTTTTGTTTTTATCTTGGTGACTTTTCGTATCCTTCAAAGTGTCCCTTCATGGAAAAATGCGCCACACCCTCTTTTGTCTTCACATGGTGACTCTTGAAATTCTTCAAAATGACTCTTCATGAGAAAATGCATCCCATTCCTATTTTGTCTTTTACCCCATGACTCTTTGACTTCTCCGTGGGCCCTCTTTTGACTTATATGCAACAAAAAATATATTCATTAATATTAAATAAATATTAACACACATTAACTAAAATATGAATATTAAAAACACCATTAAATGCAATAGGGCCTTTATCACCAATAATGCTAGACCTTTGACATCAATGACAATATTTTCAACAATCTCCCTCTTTGTCATTGGTGACAATTTTAAACTAAAACTACCACATTCTGAAACTTGCACATACTGTCATTTGAAAAATATACAATAACTCCCCCTTATTGTAGCAATATGTACTTGTTCTCTGTCTCTGTTCCTGCACCTGTTTTTGCACCTCTACCTATACCTGTTTCTGTTCTTCTTGTCCTTTGACATCAATAGCAAAGGGCCTACCTGGAGCTAACACTTAGCTCCCTCTCAACTGATGTTGAACCTCAATGGCAGGTAGTAAAAGAAATTACTCTCAACTTCTCTCGCAGATACTCAAATATGTTTTTTGGTAGTGTCTTTGTGAAAATAAATGCAATCTGTTTTGTAGCACTGATATATTTCATCTTAATCTGTTGATCTGCAACTTGCTCTTTGAAGAAGTGATATCTAATGGGAATATGTTTTGTTCTTGAATGCATCACTGGATTTTTTGAAATATTAATAGCACTTGTGTTGTCACAAAAAATAGAAATAGGTTCATCATATTTTACCTTGATATCTTTCAAATTTTGCTTCATCCAAAGCACTTCAGTACAACACAATACCGTTGCAATATATTTTGCTTTAGCGGTAGAGAGTGATACTAAATTCTGCTTTTTGCTTAGCCATAGTACTAAGCTATCACCAAGGTAGAAAGCTCTTTCACTTGTATTTTTTTTGTCATCCAAACAATCTGCGCAATCTAAATCTGTATAAGCAACCAAAGTGAAATCTCTCCTTGTGGGATACCATAATCCATAATCCAATGCCCCCCTGATATATCTGAATATTTTCTTCACCAACTGAACATGACTATCTTTTAGAGCTGACTGATATCTTGTAACTATACCTACTGCATGCATGATGTCTGACATCGATGCTATCAAATATAAAAGACTACCAATCATAGATCTATACAAAGATTGATCTGCAACATGAGAATCTTCATCCTTGCTCACTTTATTCTCTGTACACATTGGTGTGCTAATTGGTGCACAATCTTCAAAACCAAATTTCTTCAACATTTTCTTGGCATATTTACTTTGAGATATAAAAATTTCTTTATCTGATTGAAATATTTGCAACCATAAAAAAAATGATAATTCTCCAAGCATAGACATCTCAATTTTTTTTGCATATTATTAGAAAATTCTTGTTATCTTTTCAATGTTTCCTCCAAAAATGATGTCATCAACATATACCACAACAATCAATTGATGTTCACCCTCTATTTCGATGTAGAGATTACTGTCAGCAAATCTTCTCTTAAAACTTTGATCCTACAGGTACTTATCAAGTCTTGCATACCAAGCTCTGAGAGTTTGTTTCAATCCATACAATGCTTTCTTTAATCTGCATACATGGCTACTAATATTTGAGAGAATAAATCTTTCAGGGTGCTCAATGTAGACCTCTTCTTCTAGATTCCAGTTTAGGAAGACAGATTTGACATCCATCTGAAACACTTTGAAATTTTTAAACACTGCATATGCAAAAAACATTCTAATAGCCTCTAACCTTGCCATTGGTGCAAAAGTTTTTTCAAAATCTATTGTCTCAATTTGAACATATCTTTTACATACTAATCTTGCTTTATTCTTGGTCACTTCTCTATTTTCATTCAACTTATTTCTATAAACCCATTTTGTTCCGATCACATTGTGATCTTTTGGTCTAGGCATTAATTCTCAAGTATCATTCTTTTCTATCTGATTTAATTATTCATCCATAGCCTTAACCCAATGTTTATCATGTCTAATTTTTGAAAAAATTCTAGGTTGAATTTTGGATAACAAAGAAATTAACTTGCTTAGATTCACTTACCATCATTTTTTTGGTGCGAATTCCTTCATTTATGTTCCGGATGATGTCACTTTCATTATGATTTCTATGAACATATTTGGATGGAGTTTTGGTGTTTTTTTTCTCCTTTTCATCTTCATCTGATTTTTCAAAATCTTTCTCTTCAATGATTTCAGGAATGTCTACTAGGGCACTGATTCTTTGTGTTCTATCTTCTTCTATCCTGACACTTGCACTTTCAACAATTTTTTTGATTATTTTGTTATAACATTTATAAGCTTACTTTTGCAAGAATAACCAAGAAATATACATTCATCTGTTCTGGATTCAAAATTTTCAAGTTTTTTTTTGTTCTCCTTATGAAGCATTTGCTGTCAAAAACTTTGAAATAATCAGCTGTTACTGGTTTTTCTTTCCGTAGTTCATAAGAAGACTTGTCACTATTGACTCTCAATAATGCTCTATTTTGAGTATGCATCGCTGTAGCAACTGCCTCTCTCCAATATTTATCTAGTATCTTGGATTCATTTAGCATTGTTCTTGCCATCTCCTGAACTGTTCTGTTTCTTTGCTCAACTAATCCATTTTGCTGTGGAGTTTCGGCTACTGAATGTCTTTTTATTCCATGGTCTTCACAAAACTCAATAAACTGATATGACTTCTCCTCTTCGATCTGATTTTAGACACTTAATTTTCAAATTGGTTTCATTCTCAATTAATGCTTTGAATTTTTTAAAATGTCTGAAAGCTTCTGATTTTTTTCTTTAAAAATATTACCCAAATCATACGTGAAAAATCATCAATAAACATGAAATACTTTTCACTTTGAGTTCTCATAGGTCCACACATATCAGTGTGAACAAGCTTTAACATCTAAGTGGTCGAGTACTTTTTTGTTTTGAACCGCCTTCTCGTCTGCTTCCCATGTTGAAAAGGTTCACAAAGCGTGTCGGATGGCTTTGTAATCTTTGAAAGATTTTTGACTGCTTATTTTTTGCTGATGTTGACAAGATTGTCAAAATTTATGTGTTCCATTCTCCTGTGCCATAGCCAACTTTCTTCAATCTGACTCAAACATCTTTGATCTTTGATGTCTGATAACATATACAAATTATTCTCTATTCTCTGAGCATCTACAATCAACACATCGGAATCTTTTCTCCTAATTTCATAACCTTCTACATAAAACTTTAGTGTCCCTGATCACACATTTGACTTACACTCAAAAGATAATGCTTAAGACCTACATATAAAATATTTGCAGTTTTAGTTCTACTATTATCCAAACTTAGTGTACCTTTTCTGGCAATTTTGGCAGTAGTATTATCTCCGACTTTCACTATGCCACCATTGATCTTCTTCAAGATTATGAACTTGTTTTTGTCTCATGTCATGTGCCTCAAAAATCCACTGTCAATGAACCATGGTTTTTCTTTATTTCTTACATACAAAGCTGGCTGTACCAACAGATTTTTTAGGGTGTTTCTTTTGCCATGAATATGTTTGAACTTTCTTCTTGATGAATGAAGCTTTGAAACTCTGGTCCTTCTTGGCTGACTCGAACATGTTTTTACAATACCAAGTTATGTGTCTGAAGTTGTTGCACTTGTAACATATTATGGCCTCTTCATTGAAACTTAATAGAGGAACAAAAGAGTTGTGGCTTCTGCTTGACTCTGCATGACTTTCTTTCTCTTTATTTCTGAAATTGTTAGCCCTTTTTCGACATTCTATTTTTTTATGACCATATCCATTACAATAAAAACAATAACCATAAAAACGAGCCCTGTTTATGTATCTTTGACCTGATTTTTTTTATAGCTCTGTTCCCTCCAACCTTCTTTGTTTGAGATGTCCTCTGTATTCTTAACTTTTTTCTTTTTTATTTCTTTTTCTGTAAGAATTTCAGCATAGCTCTTTCTTTTTCTGTCTGTGAAAGTAGTGGCCTCCCCTTTCTCTTTTTCAAATTCAATACTTGTTTTATCTGACATTGATCTTTGATTTTTTAATATTTTATTCAACATATTAGTGCTATTTTCAAATTTTGAATCATTCGCTGCTCTATCATTGATTGTTTTATTTGTTTTCTCAAGATTTGCTTTTAAAGAAGCAAGTTCAATAACATACCTTTCACATTCTTTACTATTTGAAACTGTGCCGTTAGATCTTCATTCTTCTTGGCTTCTTCAAAGTGGGCTTGTAGATTTTCAATTATTTCTTTTGACTCATTTTCATTTTTCTTGATCTGGAGCTTTAGTCTTTGATTTTTTTTTTCAAGAGCTTTTTACTCTTCTAAGACACAAACGAGTTCTCTTTCCAGAGTTACTTCGGCTTCATCTTGTTCTTCTTCTTGATCAACTGTACTTTTGCTTGCAGAGACATTTTCATGTATGGCCATGAATATAATCTCTTCTTTTTTTGAATCACTGACTCCACTATCTTCGACTGAGCTAAGATCTTTAGAATACAAACTCTTCTTCTCGAATCTCTTCTTGAATTTTCTTTTGAAATTTTTGTATGTAGACTTTCCTTCATTTTTACCATTGCCCTTATCTGAGCACTTAGCTGTAAAATGTTCAATCTTTCCACAACTAAAACATTTAAAAGGTAATTTTTCGTGATATTTACCTGTGCCCTTTTTCGGCTTGTGAATGAATAGAGCTCCATTGTCATCTTCATCATCGCTAGAACTGTCACTTGATTCTTGAATTTTGGCCTTCTTTTTCTTTGATGTCTTGAAAGGAACTTCTTTTTTTGAGTGTTTCTCTTGTTCGGTCTGCATCTTATATGCCGTAAAAATACCATGTAACTCATCTATCTTTAGCTTGGCTAAATTCTTCATCTCTTCAATTGCCGAAACTTTTGCATCATATGTCAATGGTAGAGATCTCAAAACTTTTTGAACCACAATTGATTATTCTAACTTTTCTCCAAGACTTTGAACTGATTAACTATTTAATCAACCCGCAAAAGATAACTTGCTATATTTTCTTCTTTTTCTTCCATCTTCAAACTCTCAAACTGTCTTTTGAAAGTCTGAATCTTAGCTTACTGAATTTTTCCATCATCTTTGTAAATATTCTCAAGTTTTACCCAAGTTTTATGAGCAGATTTACATTGCATAACTTTAACAAATTTTGATTCACATAAACCACATAAAGTAGTATTTAAGGCTTTAGCATTATTTTCACTTGCCTTTTTTTCTGTCGGAGTAGTTACAAGTGTCTGTGGCTCTTCATATTCCTCCACCACTGCTTGCCAAATGTCGAATCCAAGGGCCATCAAATAAGTCTTCATCCTTATGCTTCAAAAAACATAATTTGTCCCATCAAACAAAGGTGCCTTATTTGTAGAAAAACCTTCATGTGATTCAGCCATCGTGCTTTCCTGATCTACCTTAAGCTGTAAAATTTTTTTCAAAAGGAACCTGCTCTGATACCAATTGTTAAGCACGAAATACACTGGGGGGGGTGAATCAGTATATTATATATCTATTACTTAATCTAATTTTTTTCTTTAACCACTTAATCACACATTCAAGATATGCAATAAAACTGAAACAACAATATGCACCACACAAGAGAGAGACCAAATTTTTACGTAAAAACCCAAAGTGGAAAAAATCACAGAGAACAATCTCAAATATATGAATGAGTACTAACTAAAATTACAAAATTTGCAAGCACCAACTTGCAGGAGCACGAACCCTTTTGCCAAGCACCAACACAACTATTTGTGAGCACCAACTCACGGGAGCACCAACCCTTTTTGTGTATAAAACACAACTATCTCTCAATATTGCTTACTCAACAAATGATAGAACTCTACAATATCTCTTGTTTTTTTCTCTTCGAAAATAAATACAAACCATGCACTCTCTTGCATATTACAAATGGCCTCTCAAGCCTTTGTTAATATCTTTCCAAATGACTTTTGACATTCACCCTTTGTGACCCTTCAATCCTCATAGAAAATGACGCTAAACCTGCATGAGCCTTCGTATCTTTGTATTTAAAAAGTCATATGGTGACCCTTCATAAGCAAAATCGTCATTTCCTGTTTTGTCTTTATTTTAGTGACTTTACATATTCTTTAAAGTGTCCCTTCATGGAAAAATGCGCCATACCCTCTTTTGTCTTTACATGGTGACTCTTGGAATTCCTCAAGATGATTCTTCATGAGAAAATGCGTCCCATTCCTCTTTTGTCTTTTACCCCGTAACTCTTTGACTTCTCCATGGGCCCTCTTTTGACTTGTATGCAATCAAAAATATATTCATTAATATTAAATAAATATTAACACACATTAGCCAATATATGAATATTAAAAACACCATTAAATGCAATGGGGCCTTTATCACCAATAATGCTAGACCTTTGACATCAATGACAATATTTTCAAGTGATCTATAGCTCGTCAGAAAGGTTTTGACGAGACACTCCATCTCCAACACTGAAAAACTTGAAACGGACAGAAACCCTAATTTGTCAAAAATAGCAAGTCCGAGCCCAGAGTCTGAAATCCCTTGGAAAGACATCATATAAATAGTAGTGTTCTCCGAGGACCAAAGAGAACAAACCCAGAAAGATTATCGGCATGCAAGCACTTACTGTAAATAGTACGTACAGACACGTCCGAAATCTTTTCGAAAAGTGTCATACAGCTCCACTGGATCACCCAAACACCTTGGTGACATCGAAATACTCCTTTGATTATGCTGTCACCAACCCAGAAAGTTAGCTTTGACTGTGTTGCAAGAGAACTCAAAAATGGGGACATTACAACTATACATCGCTCACATACTAAGACAAAAGTTCACAACTCAGAATTGGTCTTGTATTCAATCTTCAAAAGCAAAGTGCAATGTCATTTTAGCAGGGCTTCGCCATACCAAAAATGTGGTCATCTACAATAGTAAAAAATGACTCAATTTATAGAACTTTGGGGAAGAGAGAGAGAAGAGAAGCTAAAGAGACACAAGGACATGTGTCCACATGTGATAATCAATTACAGATGCATGAGAGATGGATGGGGCGAGCCATGTCATGCCAGGAGGTTTACTTATCCGAAACAAGTCATGAGAATGGTGGCAAGTGGCATAAAACGTTCAGGAATGGCACAGGAAACTGCTCCTATCGAAGATCATCCATGAGAGTTTAAAACTGAAAACAGAGAAGCCGACACATAACACTGTTGAGGGGGATGGAACTCATGACGATAGTTAGAAAATGTTCTTTCTAACTGCTAGCTATTCTTTGGACACCTGTAGTTGTCGATTTTGTGGAAGTAATGACTCGAACCGTCAAGTTGTCCATTTTGCTTGCTTTGTCTGCACTAGATGCTCGGGATTCAACCATTTGTTATCTCCACGTCTGCTCTCATGTTCTCGCCAAGTCTTTTGAATAGCAACGACTATTCTCCACAGTTTAAAATTGACTTCCTGCGGGCCGTCATCCTTTGTTTCAATCCCAACGGCTATCTTCGGACAGTCTTCTCGAACATTTCCTTCAGCTTTTTTTGTTTGGTCCTCTTTGTTGCGGAGGGGTACCCTTTGAAAAAATTGTGGACACTTCCCTAGAAAAGTACCATTCGGGGAAATTGTTTCGGGCACTTTCTCTGCAAGAATTCCTTTGAAAAAGTTGCAAGTGTTCTTTGGCTTTTCTGAAATGATCTTTTCTTCAGACTTTTTGTCTCTTACCCTTTTTTTGAAAGAATTCATCGGCTTCTGTTTGGCCCTTCGAACTTTATGAAATGGACCGTCTGGAAAGGAAACTTGCCCGAAAAATACCCTTCGAAACTTTGCGAAGGACCATTTCAGCTGCAAGGTACCCTTCGAAAAAGTTACAAAGTACCCTTCGAAATTTTTGTTTGGTCCATTTTCCTGCAAAAGAACCCTTTGGACTTTTCGAAATGTACCCTTCAGACTTTTTGTAAAGGGCATCCTGCTTGAAAACTGCCCTTCGAAGAAGTTGCGAAGTACCCTTCGGAAAAAGTGAAATGCCCTTCAGGAAACTTGAAATGATCCCTTCGGAAAAGATGAATTGGACCGTTCGGAAGGAAAAATACCCTTCGAAAAGTTGCAAAGTGCCCTTCGGCTTTGAAAGGATATCTTTTAGAAAAAATGCGTACGGTAACTTTATGGAGACTTATCCTTCGTGAAAATTGAAAACGAAAAGTCCGAAAGAATTACACTTAAGGAAAAAAGCTTCAGACAAAAGGTCCAAAAGAATTCGGCAAAGGCTTAAAACAAAAAACCCAAAGGAATTTGACATAGGGTTAGCAAAGACCAAAATGAACTTTTCGAAAGGAAAAGACTTGCATTTGTTGTGGGCTTTGTCAAAGAACATTTCTTTCGAAGAAAAGCTAAGTATTGGACTTGGCCAAATTTGAAAGGTGTAAACCTGGGGGTGGAATTTGACCAACAGGTACATAATGCCTTCTTTTGAAAGCCTAAGAACTGTTCAGTTGGAAGAGGAGGTGGCATCTATATCTAGTGAATTAGATAAAATGAAAATACAATGAAAAAATCAGGTTGCACTGTAATAAGTGATGGGTGGTTTGACACAAAGTGAAGACCCCTCCTCAATATATTGACTCAATGCCTTAAAGATTCTATGTTTATCAAATCAGTTGATACAAGCAATGATGTGAAGACTGCAGATTTCATTTTCAAATGCATTGAATCTGCTATCTGGAGATTGGAGAGGAATATGTTGTTCAAGTTATTACAGATAATGCAACAAAATGTAAAGCAACAAGGGATCTTCTAATGGGCAAGTTTTCTCATTTGTTTTGGACTCCATGTGCAACTCATGTTTTAGATCTTTTGCTTGAAGATCTTGCAAAGTTGAAGTGGGTAAATAATGTTTTCAGAAAAGGGAAACAAATTTCAATGTTCATACTTAATACCTGCTTGACTTTGAGCTTGTATTGCTCATTTGCAAAGTGCGAACTTCTCTTTCCAGTTGAAACAAGATTGCATCTAATTTTATCACTTTGCAAAAGGAGGTGGAGGAGATGATAGCGTTGAGAAGAGTTGTAGTTAGTGAAGAATGGGCACAATCTAAGCTTTCTAAGGAAAGCGTTGCAAAGGACATTGAGAGAATTATCTTGGGTAGTTCATTTTGGGAGGGCGCCAAGAAGACCCTAAAGGTTTTTGAGTCACTAGTTCAATTGTTGAGATTGACTGATGGCATAAAACCTTGTATTAGTGTTGTGTATGAGGGCATGGAACAAGCAAAAGAACAGATCAAAAAAGTATTGGCAGATGAAGGTGATGAAATTTGTCGGTCCCCAAAAATGTCACTCATTTTTGGAACAACATATGAGCTATCTTGGTCCTACAAGACCAAAACTTCTCTATTCCCTTCTCAAAATTTGTTCTGAGCTTTCAAATTCCTCTTTTTTAAGCTTTCCAGAAATCTACGGACTCTGCAGGCTTGAATCTACGGACTCTGCAGGATTGAATCTATGGACTCTGCAGGCTTGAATCTATGGACTCCGCAGGCTCATTTCTACGGACTCTTTCAAGGCTCGAGAGAAAACTACAGACTTGGTTTCTACGGACTCTGCAAGCAGGTTCATTTCTACAGGTTCAAAGGCTTCTGCAGGCGAGTTCAATCAAAAGAACTAGTTTCCAACACTTAGTCGTTTCTAGGATTGGTTCAGCGCCTCAGTTCAATCAAAAGAGTTCAATCGGCAAATGATAAAGGACAAAGGCTTAAACCATTGAACTTTGAACCACTTTGGTTCAAAGGTTCAATGGGTTCAATGACCAAGTTGGTTCAACGCACTTGGTGCAAAAGATCAAAAAGACAGCCAAATAACGAAGAATGAACAGGTTGAACCGTTGAACCGTTGAACCAAAGATGGTTCAATCGGTCGGTTCAATCGGCAGGTTCAAGGGGCTGCCCCAAAGCCAAAGGAACAAGTGCCCTTACGGAGGGCTGTGAACCAAGCCAAGTGCCCTTGCGGAAGGCAGCGAACAAAAGCGGACAAAGTGAACTTCTTCGGAAAAGTGAACAAGACAAAAGACAAAACGAAATCCTTCGGACAAATTGTCTGAAGGAATTCGCCCAAAAGACAAAGCAAAAGTCCGGCGGGAAAGATGCAAAGGCAAGGAAGATTTCCTTCGGACAAATTGTCCGAAGGACATAAAGGATAAAACCTGTCGAGAGAAAAAAGCCCGAGAGCCAAAAGCCCGCTGAAGAAGCAAGAACCCGCCGGGAAAGTTAAAGCCCGAAGGTCGCATGAAAAATCTCGAAGGGGGACACTTGACGTCAGAAAAAGGACCTTTTCCAAGGACCCGAAGGGACACCTTCCCTTTGGGACGTTCCAAACGCTGAACAAAGACGCAAAAAGGAATCTTCAAAGACTTAACACAAAGGGCTTCAAAGAACGAACCGATTGAACCATTGAACCAAATGGTTCAACGTGTTCGCAGGTTCAAAGGTTCAACCAAGCGCGATGAAGATCAAAGAGCTTAGGAAGAACAAACGACGGGCAAAACCAAATAACCAATGAACCGATTGAACCTTGAACCAAAAGAGTTCAAAGTTCAATGATTCACAGTTTCAAGCAGTTCAAAGGCAGCCTTAAGCAAAGAAGGAAGCAACATGGATGATTCCGAAGGCAAGTTTAATGAAAGCGATGGTTCAACCAGAGAGCAAAGAAGCGCTTAAGGAGGGAAGTGATGGACCAAAAGAGACAAATTGAATCGACGAAGCTTTGAACCAATGAACTTTCAAATGGTTCACAGGTTCAAAGTTCAACACGGTTCAAGCAACTAGCAATCATTGACGGTCCCTCGGATGTCAAATTTAAAAAGAGGGAAAATCCGTGGAAATTCAAATAGAGCGTGGAACTTAAAGGAAGAACCAAGCGACTGACCGAAAGGATAGCCTGATAGCTCAAATCGCAGCAGGAAGAGACAAAGTTAGAAAAGACAAAAGCTGAAAGAGGGAAAAGCCCGAAATATCTGCGCAGAAGTAATTTTAGTAGGTGGAATAGTCCACTAAGCAGGTATTTTGGCTTGCAAATTAAGGACGCGGCCTGTTTTTCCTTTCATGAAGTAAAGACAAGTGGACAGCGGCGCAGACGTCAGAGGGGACATACCAAATGTTCCAGGCTCGAGAGAAGACATATGGGATGAAATGACACGCCATAGTTATGGCAATACACTGTTCCCAGCATGGTCCCTCCAGACAAAATTAAAGGCGTTGACTACAACATGGGCCGTCCCATGGGAATGAGCGTCAAGCCTTGTGTAGTTGCTATATATTGTGATTTCTCTCATTTTGTAAAGGAGATCTTCCCTTTACCAGAAGCGAAACTCTGCCCAAATTGAAAGGCATTACTGAGACTTTGAGCTCAGATTGTAGTTCATATTTTTTTGATTGAATGAGAAAGCAAGTTACTTGCAGACTTTGTGCTGTGATAGCTTGTGCTACTTTAGGAGATTGTTCTTATGTCTGTCTTCTGAAAGCATTTTTGTTTATTTGATTTAACAAGCAGAACTAGTGGAGGCAATAAGGAAGGTGTCCTGAAGCCAACTACTTTCAGACTTTGCGCTGTCATAGTTGTCTTCAGTGTGTGTTTTTCTTTTCTGTTTCTGTGTAAAGGACCTTGGGACGACTTTGTGCCCCCATTGTTCTTCGTACCTCACTCTTGGGCGGTCAAGGTGGAGACTTTGTGCTACACCTTAGATTGCTGGTTACTACGCCCTTGACACCCTGTTACTTATCCTGCCTGAAAGAAACTCCTACTGTTTCCTGCAAGAACACTTATGAAAGAAGAGAAGTGCCTTCGGTGTTTCCACCAGTATTTTCTCCTCTGTTTATTAACATCATCTCTGAAAAAAGAGAGATGGATGGCTTATCCGACACCAAGATGACCCATCTCCCTATGCTGTGGTGATAGGAACTATTTTGGTCACCAGTTAGCTAGCCGACAAAATATTCACCCAACAAAATTCAACGTATTTGGGACATTGTGGACATTCGATGGAACATGTTACATCGACCTAGACATGCAGTAGGTTGCTATTTGAATTCAAAGTTGATAGGGGTGGATCATGATGCAGATGAGGAGGTAAAAAATGATGTATTGGCAACAATAGACAAGTTGGTTCAAGATGAAAATGAGAAGGCTAAGGTGAGAAGGCAACTGAGTACATTCAAGAACCAAGAAGGTTTGTTTTCTCTCAAGGAAGCATAAGAAGACATTGTTAGTATGGATCCCCATTTATAGTGGCAAACATATGGTTCTTCTACTCTAGAGAACATAATAGCATAGACATAAACTAGAGGCAGGGGTCAGAATACATACACACCAGGGAAGAGTCCCAAAAAATAAGATACAAAGTCAGAGATGAAATTTGGTAGGACTTAAGAAACAAAATTGTCACAAGGCAACGTAGCCTTATCAAATACTACCAATAATTTGAATGCCTTAAGAAACATTATGGATTCCAAAGAAGATACAATGGGCATGGCTACCAAGGATGAACTACCTAAGATCCGAGAAAGCATAGCACAAATGGTGGCCAAAGATGAACTAAAAGATATGGCTAAGAAAGTAGATATAGATGGGATCAACTTAGTTTTGCCGACCACAAATATAAATTTGGTTGATCTCATAACTTCTATCGAAAGTTTGATCATGTCACAAGGTTCAGTTCAATAGCTGCAACTCAACGCATTTCTAATTCAAACATTGGGGCAACTCAACCAATGACCCATGCGTAAGTTTGATGGCAAATCCTTGCTCAATTAGATTGTCCTGATGGAGCATCGTTTTTGATCTGCATCAAATACCACATCAACAAAAGGTTACAATGGCATCCTTATATTTGTAACCAGATCAATTCTTTTGGTATCAATAGATTTTGATCAAAAGAAAAAGAACAAAAGGGTCACATGGTTTGTTTTTATGGAGGAGCCCACTACACACTATAGTAGCAATCTGTTGAATAACTATTCAACCAATTAGCCAAGCTACGAGAAATTGGTACAGTCAAGGAGTATATTCAACAATTTCAGACCCTATCCTTGAGTGGAAAATGTCATAGAAGAGAACTTGAAGGCCCTGTTTTTTGGGTGCATTGTAGGACCACATTCAACATGAGCTTCACTTGTTTGATCCACTAACCTTATATGAGTCTCTTACTAGGGCACACATGGTTGAGGAATAAAAATTGGCTACCAAGAGACATACATTCACTAGCATCAGAGATCATAGCATCTTGCCACAGTCCTTTCCTCAACCAACTAGATTAATGGCTCAAGGAATTGAAGAGAGATGTGAAAAAGGATTATGTTTTAATTGTGATAGCAAATACAATGGAGGACTTAAATGTGCGGAGAAGCAATTATTGTGCATTGAAGGAGTAGGTGAAAGTTGAAAAGGAACTAGAAGTACCAGAGGATCCATAGCCAACCATCACTTGCCATGCTATATCAGGGATTAGAATCCCTGAAACCCTCAAGGTCGTGGGATTTTTGAAGAAGCAAAGAGTGACGTTATTAATTGATTCAGGTACTGTTGACATTTTTGCCCCCACAGGGCAAAATTGTCACCCCTACACTTCGGAACTTTGCTATGGTGCCAAGTTGGTCTTGTGAATCAGTTTTGGGGACCTTAAATGAGCATTTACAGCCACCCAAGTGGCCATCTACAGCCAAGTGAAGTTTAGTCATGCAGAGGTTTCCAAGGAGCTTGCTTGATTACAGCCAAACGTGCAAATACAGCCAAGATATTCAAGCTGTAAGTTTTTTTGTTTTGTTTTCTCAAGGAATTTTTCGGGTATAAGAGGTGGACTATTTCTTCGGACATTTTGTCTGAGAGAAAGAGCTCTCAAAGGACTGACAAAAAGGTCCTAAAAAATGACTAAGTGGCAGTCGTTCAAGGCTTTTTTTCTTCTGGTTTTTTTTCCGAAAGAAAAGAGGAAGAGCACAGTTGAGAAGACAAGACAAAAGTCCGAAGGAATAAGGATGGTTACAAAAAACCCGGGTGACTTACAAAAAGCCCAGGTGACTTACAAAAAGCCCGAGTGACTTGCAAAAAGCTCAGGTGACTTACAAAACGCCCAAGTGCCCTACAAAAAGTCCGGGTGCCCTTCAATTCTTTCGAAAAGCCAGTTTCGAAGGGCATAGAGAAGCCCTTGCGGAGGGCACTTGGTCGGTGGTAGGACCTTTCAAAAGTTCTGAGGGGCACAAAGGAGAGACAAAAGCCCTTGCGGAGGTCAGAGACATAAACAGTGGACCCTTCAAAAGTTCCCAAAGGGCATGAAAAGATAGCCAAAGGAGATGAATTCCTTCGGAATTTTTGTCCGAAGGAATTCCTTCGGACAAAAAGTCTGAATAAATTCGGGAGAATAAATAAACCCGGGGAAAATAGACAAGATAAAGGCAAGACATAAGAGCCTAAAAAGAATTAATTCGGGGAAATTAACAAGGAAACGAATTCCTTTGGACTTTTTGTCCGAAGGAATTCCATTACTTGTGTTTGATTCGGATTATTTCACTTGTCCCTTTGTTTCATTTCCTACGGCTTTCTGTGGAATTTACTTATTCCTTCAGACTTTTTGCCGAAGGAATTCCTTTGGCAAAAAGTCCGAAGGAATAAGTAAATTCCACAGAAAGCCGTAGGAAATGAAACAAAGGGACAAGTGAAATAATCCGAATCAAATACAAGTAATGGAAGGGATGGACTAAGTTGAAACAGAATATCCGAGGAAAGTCGGGAAATCTGATAATGCAAAAAGGTTGAAAATAGATAACCCGATGGGAATTTGAAGACAAAATCTCGCCAACAATAGACAAGACACAAGCAGGGCAAAATAAGATAAAATACATGCGAGCAAAGACTATTTTTTGGCTGACTGGTCAAATCTTGGGTTGACTCGCTGTTAAAGTCATGCTTCTCTGTAGTTTGACTAGTCAACCACATGCATCCAAACGTTCCAGCTTAGCTCAAGCTTCACTTCTAAATTTGGGTGTTCCTTCCACGTTGCAAGGCTCTCAATGATCTGGCAGTCCAAGTAGAGTTGACTGGACACATTCGTTACACGTTTTCTTTGTCCTTCATGCAAACGCGAGCAGCTCAAGGGGAGTCTATTTTGGAAACTTGGCGTAATCTTCCATGCAAAGAGAGGTGGACGTTTTAACAGACCCACCGACCATTCTCAAACGCCAAAGAGCTAGTGAAGTTTCTAATTTTAGACATGGCTTAGCTAAGCATGCACAAGCAAAGTCAAACGTATGAATTCACCGTCTTAATTTTAGCGCCAAGGAGCTTTCATGCAAAGAGGAAGAAGACAAAATAGACTTTTTGTAAACGCTAAGTTGGTTTGAGTTTACTCCCTCTTTATTTTCAATGCCAATCTCTTGGCTTACTGTAAATTTCTATATTAATGGCTTTTTAGCCTTGTAAAATCGATCCCTCTCTTGGTAAGACCAGACTCTGCCATTGGTGAGTTGTGTAACTTCTTCAATCAATAGAATGATTGTATTTTCAGATTTCAAGTGCTGGCATAGTGTACATTCATTCAACAATTTGCATACGTGGTAGGTTTCTCTCCCTTCCCAAATTCTGATTCGTACCTAGTTGCTAGCTCATCATATTATGCAAGTCATATTCAGTGTTCTATATGTCTTTTGTTGAAGCTGTAAGTGGATGTTAGGTGGCTGCAAAGTGTCTTGTATCAGACCTCTCTCCATCATTTTCCCTCATGTTTGGGTCATTGGATCGAACCTTCTCATGAAATATTTATACATGCTAATCAATTGAAATCAAAGGTATTCTTTTTCCCTTGTTTGATTCAGTGTTCAAGGTTCCAAGTAGAGTGGATCAACATTTTGGTGTATCACCGTCATTAGGTAGGATTTTCCTTTCAAGTTTCTTTCTCCCTTTTCCATGGTAGATTCGCAGCACATAGTAGAGATCCATTGATACATCTTACAGGAACCAGCGTTCTTTGGAGGTTCTTCTCACCATTGAGGCACCCACCTTCGTGAGAAAATCCCATTGTTTCAATCGGAGAAAGGATTGGCCATTTCAGCACGTCTTCGATTCAGGGTGTAACTCCAGGTTGACAACAGGTACTAACAATTTCATCAAGTTGTCCATGCATATCCAGCTCCAGAATTTCAAGTCATGATCGTTAATGGTGGTACAATTAGTTGTTCAGGGAAATGCCACAGTATCAAGAGAGTAACGGGTGACTAACTTTTGAAGTCTTATGTTTTCTCATTCCCATGGGTAGAGCAAAATTGTTTTAGGAGTCCAGTGGCTGGCTTACTTAGGTAAAATAGAGATGAACTTCCAAGAACTCATCATGCACTTTTGTTCTGAAGGAAATACATTTGAGTTGCAGAGATTGCAAGCAAAGGCTCCACAATTGGTGAGCTCTCATCAAATGCAAAAGCTACTCAAGGAAGGTTTCTTTGGATTTGTAGCACAATTATTTTCTCTAGAAGCTCAACAATCACGAGGGGAAACACCATAGGACCTTCAGGTTATCATTGACCACCATTCAATATTATTTGGAAATATGTCGAAAGGACTTCTGCCCAACCAAGAAGGTAGGCCCCTTGCTTTTGAAAGCCACCAACTGAAATGTAAAAATTTACTTAAGCCTATTTACAAGAAAAAATTCTTCGCCATTCTTCATGCGGTTATGCAGTGGTGCCCTTATTTGATGGGAAGACACTTCAAAGTGAAGATGGATCATGACAGTCTAAATGCTTCTTGAAACAAACCATATCCTTAGAAGAGCAATACACACGGGTCACCAAGATGTTGGGTTATGACTTCGAGATCATTTACAAAAAAGGTAAAGAGAATGTAGTGGAAGATGCACATTATAGGAGGGATGAAAACATAGAGGCGTTGTGTGCCATTTACATACTACATGCAGATTGGGTGGATGAGGCAAGATTGGAATGGTAGCAGGACATAGATACACGAAATTTCATTTAGCAACTTCAACAATATTTGAGCACATCAGATAAATTTGTATGGAAGGGTAATTCCCTTCTGGTACAAGGATAGAATATACCTTTATAAAAAAAATATGAGCCTCAAGCATAAAATTCTAGAGGAGCTCCATGCTTCATCAGTTGGGGGACATTCAAGATTCTTGAAAATCTATGATAGGATCAAGCAGGATTTTTTTTGGGGAAGGGCTCGAAGGTGATGTACAAAACTTTGTGGCAAAATATTTGGTGTGTCAACAAAACAAAGGAGAGACTATTAAGACCCTTGATATTTTGCATACATTATCTATTCCTAGCCACGATGGGAGGAGGTATCCATGGATTTCATCACTAGACGAGGTGTCCATGATTTCATCATTGGACTACCCAAATTAGAAGGCAAAAATGTCAGCAGGGTGGTGGTGGATAGACTTACAAAATATGCTCATTTTTCACTTTGTCACACCCTTTTGTAGCAAGTACAATGGGTATAGCTTTATGGATACAATTAAGAAGTTACATGGGACACCAAAAATTATAGCAAGTGATTGTGATCCCATTTTTACCAAAAACAATTTAAGTGATTTATTCTCCTGTTTGGGTACTCAGCTAGATCATAGATCTTCCTATCACCCTCAATCAAATGGATAAACTGAGGTGGTCAACAATTGTTTGGAGGGTTATCTTTGTTGTATTACTTTTGATAAGCAAGCACAATGGGTTAAATGGTTGCCACTAGCAAAATGGTGGTATAACTCTTCTTTTCATACTTCTTCCAAAATGTCCTCATTTATGATATTATATGGATACCACCTGCCTTCCATCATATCTTCCTTGAAAGTGCAACCAAGAATTCTGTCTGTAGAAGAGCACATTCAACGCCAACAATAGGTGATTTCTAGTCTTTGGGAGACCTTGTCCATGGCAGAAAACCAAATGAAACAAGCGACCAACATTGGAGTGAAATAAATTTTGATGTGGGTGATTGGGTTTTTCTAAGGTTGCAGCCCTATGAGAAAATGTCCTTGAAGCATCAAAAGAAGGATATCCGATATTTGGTCCAGGTTTACATGAATAATTTTTTTTTTTTTAAAATTATTTAGCAAACATACAAATATATAGAATAGGATCTCCTATGAATAAGGAATCCTATTTTATCTCCCATAGTAATATTAGTGAGTTGACTAAACAACTCACATAACGACAACACTATTAATAAAGCACAGTAACAAGAGAATATCTAACACCCCCGTCCTTCCCACCCCCGCTTAGTCTGGATATGGCAAATGCACTCTAACTCAAGAACTGAAGCAAGGATGTTCTTGATACACACTAATTTGGGAAACAAATGAATTGGGACTCATCAACCAATTCATAGATTAGGACCCATCAACCGATCCATAGAAAAGCACCTATGAACAAGGACCCATCAACTTATTCAAATAATCTAAAGTAGTGTTCAAGAAAATGTTATGCTACAATGAGGGTGGTGTTGACTTCCACATTATGTTCACATTACAAACCCACAAGTGAACAAAAAATCATTTTGTTCTTATTCCATAGCATACACACATCAAAATACTAATTCTTCATTACTATAATCTTTATCACTTGAGTGAGGAGAGTACTCTTCCCAATCACTCTCCTCAGCAACCAAGGCCTTTTGATCCAATTTTCCATCTAGAAGGTCTTGTGCTCTTTCTTACAGTTCAAGAGAAGGTGCCCTGGTTTTTTGCAATAATGACATAGATATAGTTCATAAAGGTTTTGAACATTGACTTAGGTTTATCACTCTTATGTTATTTTCTTGGAAAGACGAACTGGACTTATCTTTTTCCATCATTGTAGTCTCTTCTTTCTTTGATAAAGATCTGATTCTATTTTCCCCGTCAAGAAAAGAGGAGATAGTCTTCCAAACCAGGTTTTATTTTACTCAGTGTGAAAACAATGTTTGAGTAGCTGTCTGGCATACTATTTAATAAGACTGCTTTAACATCATCATTATTTACATTCATTTTTATCCCAGCCAACTGATTGAATAAAGAACAACTTAATGATGTGTTGCACCATGTTGACGTCTT
The DNA here is from genome assembly GCA_037957365.1 of Torreya grandis. NCBI lineage: Eukaryota > Viridiplantae > Streptophyta > Pinopsida > Cupressales > Taxaceae > Torreya > Torreya grandis. The sequence continues at coordinate 1,819,130 of JARHVA010000886.1, read as the reverse complement.
CTTCCATTTTGAGTCCAAATAACTTCTGCTCTAGGACCACTGTTGTGCTTCTTGCTTGCGAACCAAACAGTTTGTTTAAACTTTCCCAGATGACATTGGATGTCTTAGATAGGTCTATATGATGCAAGTAGACATCAGATAGGCCTAGACCAGTAATTGTTGTTTTCTCGGTCTTTGGTCTCCAATTTTGTCGCTCCATCTGCATCTCCTAGTTTTGTCACTTTTTCATCGACAATTTCCCATAGGCTTGTCGATTAATAACAATTGAGTTTTGACTTGCCATGTATGAACATCTTGACCTTCACCCACAATTTTGACTTACATAGGACATTGGTTTTGACCGAAAATGTGTCCTTGCAATTTTGACTTTAACGACAATTATGACACTTATCTGGTATGGAGGTTAATTGACACTTATCTGGGATGGAGGTAATTGACATTGATCATGTGATAAAACTCCTAAATTACAAATCTAATTTACTATCAACAACCTAGATTTTTATAAAAACTAATACTCTTTTGGCTTTTCTAATTTTTTACTTGCAGACCTAACACTTATAAATTAAACATTAATCAAAAGTCAATTTACCACTTTTTGACATATCGCAAGTGTATACACTGATATTACTTTATATTAGATAACAAATATATATTTAAAACTAAATAACGAAATACTAAATACCTGCATATACAATCTATGACTTAATCCTCGACGTTAGTGAATTTGTATGGTGGAGGAAATACAAACATTTATTTTTGTCAAAGTACCCGAGGTGTACAAGATGATATTAATGGCTGCCAAATTAAAGCATGAGTGCAGCAAATCTGAATGGCGCTCGAAACTGCAGTGTCAGATAGATGCACGGAGGACAGATTGATGATGCAGCCGGTACAAAGCGAGTCTGCAGCTGGGTTTGACGTGTTAAGACAGGTCTGCACGAATGGTGCTGTCTGGATATGCACAGAGAAGGCCCTAATATCCACACAGGTCTGACAGATATCCCAACGAGTTCAGTAGGCAGAGGATCAGCGGCATACAGATGAAACAAATGCACTGAACCAGTCCTGCACGGGAATGCAAATAGAGACCTGACTGCACGTGGGTGTACAACTCTGCCCAAACACTATTAATTTCAAAACAAAATACCTTAAACTCTTCAAATGCGAATTACCATCACTTGGGGCAATATAATTCAGAACTGCCCCTATACAAACTTACACGCAATATTGAAATCAGAGAAATAACCACTCTGATACCAAACCTGAGATTTGGTCCAGGTTTACAGGTAAACTTTATTCTTTATTATTTAGCAAACATACAAATATATAGAATAGGATCTCCTATGAATAAGGAGTCCTATTCTATCTCCTATACTAATGTTAGTGAGTTGATTAAACAACTCACGTGAAAACAATACTAATAATAAATTGCACTAACAAGAGAATATCTAACAGGATAACAAACTTTCACATTGGTATCATGGTCCTTATCAAATGCTGAAAAAGATTGGAAGCGTGGCATGCAAATTGGAACTACCCCGGTCAGCAAAAATACATCTGATATTTTATGTTTCTTGTTTGATAAAGTCATTGGCTAGAGGATTCCTGTCCAGACAAGTTACCAGAGCTTGATGAAGAGGGAACAGTTATCAAGGAACTTGAAGCGATTCTTGAGACACCCACAAAGAGGATGTAGACAAGTGTGATCACCAAGTACCTTATCGAGTAGAAGAATCTGCTGTGAGAAGATGCGACATGGGAAGACACACAGTTCATAGATACGCATCTAGAATTGCTAACTATTAAGGGCAACACGTGAAGGGGAAGGGCATATTATGCCCCTAATATTATATCTTGTTATGTGTACTAAGGTTAGGGTGGGCCGACTTATTGTATGCACAACCTTTATCTTTTCATTCATTAATTTTAGATTGTTCTTTAGGCCAAGCTAATTAGCATGAAGGGTTTGACCCTGCCTAATTATGACTGTAAATAAGGAAGAGTAAGACTCTCCCATATCATCATATATTGAATTATGTTTTTATTGTAAGGTTGTGGAGGTTGCCCCCTCGAAGTGGCTCAACTTATATTTCTATATTCTATAATGCTTTCATTCATATTGTATGGATCTACTCTATTTTGTTTTAGCTATATAATAAATTATAATGTCATTACAGCCTTCTCCTCAGGGAACTCAAATATATCAAAAAGATATTGCAATATTTTCAGTTAGCTTTTGGACAACACTGACAAGCAAAAATGTCATGTCATTTCTATCCATCTTTCCAAGGAAAAAAATGGACAACCTTCAGATCTTGGATTTCCAAGAGGGCACTCTCCCTATGCCGTATCTATGTTTTCCTCTTCATGTCCAATGTTTTGCCTAGTTGTGGAGCAAAGTTATCCATCAACTATCAGCAAAAGTGTCATATTGGACTCACAAATGGCTTGTCTTTTGCAAGAAAAATGTGATTACTCTAATCAGTGTTGCAGGCAGCCTCTGCTCTTGTTTCTCCCCCCAAATTGAAGAGTGTATTTATCAAACACAAAGGAGATTTATCTAGCAAGATGTTGGGGGATAAATTCAAATGCTTCCTTGTCTCCAGGAATCAAATCTGCACTAGCAAACAGTTAAGGGGGCTAAACATAAGAAACACCAGACTATTCAATAAGGATTTAGCTTAGGACAGTTTATAGATTATGGAAAAGTCTCGACTTCCATTTGGAATAAAATAATAAATGAAAAATACTCTCTCAGTTTACAAGGAAGCTGTTTTGAAGGTGAATGACAAACGGTTCATTCTAGCTGAGCCATACTTATCAAAATAGGATATGCTTTACTTTAGAAGGAACTCACTTGGAAAATGGGGAATGGGCTCACAATTCTCCTTTGGGAACATAGTTGGCAAAACTATCTATGCCTTTAGGATTTTTTTTGTAATGGATATCAAAGTATCTTACAAAGACATGGGTTATTATACATAGGGATGATTGTCTCCTTAACCCAATGAATCAACTAAATCGGGATGAACTTGTTTGACCCCACACAAATATCGGGGAATCCACAATCTCCTCGGCCTATCAAAATCTAAGTGCTAAGACTCCATGTTGGAAATATTGTCATTGATGTCAAAGGGTAATCGTGAATCTGATTGATGACAAAGTATTTCGATAAAAGAATTAGATTAATTAAAGAATATTTAATTTGATTGAGGCAATTTATCATGCAAATAACAGTCATATCTTTGCATGGAATCGAAGTTAAATTAACTGTCTAACAGGCTTAAAGAGATAATTATGGCGAAGGTTTCAAGGCAATTTTTAAGGCTAAAATGGTCCCCAACCTTGGCTGACCTGATTTCAAAGAGTTGTGACCATTCGAATGGATCTTTTCGTTTGAAGAGTCATGACCTTAATTTGTGGCTTTTTGTGGGTTATAAACAAGTGCATAGCGAGTGGCAAATTAGTATGTTCGAATGTGGAAGAAATAAAAGAGCAGAAATATTTGAAAGCAAAATTTTGTGAGAATATAGAAAGAAAAAACCAGCAAGTATAAGGCAAAGCATAGCAACGAAAACACTCAAGTGTAGGTCGAATCGAAAGGAGATAAAGCAATGTTCTATCATCCGTTGTGTTAACAACAAATCAGAAATAGAAGAGTGATTCTTGTGAGAAGGTTGGTGCCTTCGTTTTGAAGAGATTGGTGTCTCTTGCTGAGTTGGTGCTCGACGAAAGGGGTTGGTGCTCCTGTAGGTTGGTGCCTACAAAATTGTATTTGAGGTTGGTGCTCTAGTAGGTTGGCGCTTACGAATATTTATATTGAGAAATATTTCTCTGTGGTTTTCTCCCGAAAGGGTTTCCACGTATATTTGGTGTCACTTTGCATTGTGTTATCTTGTGTTTTGATTTGATTGCTTTGAATATCTTAATTGGAATAAGTGATTAAGTGTTTGAAACGAAAAGAATATATAATATTGATTCACCCCCCCCTCAGTATTACCCTGTGCTCCACAATTGGTATCGGAGTGGGTTCCTTCAGATATAGCTTAATCGTGAAAAGGCAGATCATACAAGCACACATGGTTGGATCACAAGTTTAGGACGGATTTTTCACTAACAAGGCATCGTTGTTTGATGGCACAAATTATGCCTTCTGGAGCATAAGAATGAAGACATATCTAATGGCTCTTGGGTTCGATATTTGGCAAGCAGTAGTAATCGGGTACCAAATGCCACAAACACCACCAATAGATGCTATTGGAAAGAAGGCTAGCGAGAACAATGCTGAAGCAATGAATGCCACCCTATGCGGCCTTTCAATTTCAAAATCGGAATTTGTAAAAGTCATGCAATGTGATTCTGCAAGAGAGATTTGGGAAAAACTTAAAACTATCTATGAGGGTGATAACAAGGTAAGACAAGCAAAAATCGAAACTCATAGGAGACAATTTGAGAGTTTAAAGATGAAGGAAGAAGAGAACATTGCAGGATACCTACTCTGGGTTGATGAAATAGTCAATGTTATTCAAGGACTTGGAGAAATCGTGGAAGAGTGTGCAATCGTCCAAAAGGTGCTGAAGTCCTTACTGTTGAGGTTTGATGTGAAAGTCTCTATTGTTGAAGAAATGAAAGATTTGGATAAATTAAAGATGGACGAGCTGCACAGAATCCTCACATCATATGAAATGAGGACTGAATCCAAAAGACCATCAAAAAGAGAAGCAACGTTCAAAGTATCAAAGAAGGAGAAAGTCAAGGAACTTGAGCCAAGTGATAGCTCAAGCAACAAAGAAGATGAAAAGGAGGCTCTATTCATTCGAAAGTTGAAGAAAGGTTCGGGCAATTATAAAGGTAAGTTACTATTGACAATTCTTCCACAAGTTGGATTGTCTTTTGCCATTTAGAAAATTCACGTCTCTAGCCAAGGAAGAAAGAATACATTGTTTTTTTGGTAAGGGCCTTCGCTACAAAAGGACGAATTCCTTTGGAATTTTGTCCAAAGGCATGGTTCATGAAACAAGGGCAAAGCCAAGGAAATAACAAATCAACAGAAGGGGAGCTCATTAAGCAAAGGAAGTAATTCCTTCGGACTTTTGTCCGAAGGAATACTAAAGAAAAGAAAAAGTCCACCCAAGTCATCAAAGGAAAAGCCAAGACCCTTCGGAAGGGTCATTTTCAACAATCTCGAAGGGCATCTACCCTCCGGGAAGGTGCAGGAACAAATTTGGGACCTTTTCAAAACACTCGGGTGCCCTCCAATTTTTCTAAAGGGCACAGACGAGAGACACTAGTCCTTGCGGAGGGCACTTGGTCGGCGACAGTACCGAAGCAGATTTCCCGAAGAGCACTTTTCGTTGGCCAAAGGCAAGAGCGAAGGACTAATTCCTTCGGACAAAAACTCTGAAGGAATTCGAAAGACACAGGGAGAGACCCGTGGAAAAGCCGACGGCGAAAAAAAAAATCCAAAGGGCTTGGCAGGAAAGTTGAAACGAAAGCAAAGCAAAAGGAAACCTTCGGGCTTTTGGTCTGAAGGAATTCCTTCGGACAAAAGTCCGAAGGAATTCGGAGAAAGGGCCGCAAAAAAAAACTCGAAGAAAATACAGCGAAGGATGAGGCACAGAGGAAATAAACCTAAAGAAAATAAGTATTCCAAAGACCAAGGGAAGAAACCAAGTTAATTCTTGCGGGCATTTTGTCCGGGGAAAATGACTTAGCGGTCCAAACAAAAGGCTGACAGAAAAAAGAGCGAAGGCAAAGAAAAAGTATTCCTTTGGGCTTTTTGTCCGAAGGAATTCCTTCGGACAAAAAAGTCCGAAGAAATTCGGAGAGAAGTCACCGAAGGGAAAAAGGCCCAGGGAAATCAAGCCTGTAGTCAGGACAATTTGAGCGGAGAATTTATCTGACGGAAGTCGCCACAGGGAAGTCCGAAGATAGGGCCAAATAATTAAGCTGAGACAACCAGTAATGGAGGTTGACTGTGCAAAAGAGGATAAAAAATAGATAATCCAACGGAGAGTTGAAGACAAAATATCCAAGAAAATATATATAGACTAACACATTCGAATATAGAATCCCGCCAGAAATAGACACGAACAGGCAGGCCGGAACATGGTAAAATACATGCAAGCAGGGGCTATTTTCGAACACTGGTCAAAGCTTCAGTTGACTGGTTATCGAAGTCTCGCTTATCTCCAGGTCAACTCCACGCATCCGAGAGTCCAACCGAAGTTTCAAATTCGCATGTCGAGTTGACTGTTCAAGATTTAGAGTTGACTAATTGTTAAACGCCACATCCACTAGAAGCTTTCCATTCGAGTGAGGGTGATCTCTTCGTTCAACTCAGCTGATCTCTTCGTCCACCTTAGCTTACCAAACGGTTAACTCAGCTTTCAAATGCTCCAACTCGGCATCAAGCAGCGCATGTAGAGTTCCAAAATTAACATTGGCGTAGATTTCCATGCAAAGAGAGGTGGGCGGTTCATAACAAAGACAAAGTTCACTTCCTCAAGCGCAAGGAGCTTCATGCAAAGACAAAGAAGAAAACATATTTTTTTTGAAAGGCCAAGTCAGCTTTGGGTTAACTTAAGTTGATCCTTCTCTTCAAATTTTCTACGCCAATCTTTGGCCTCTTGTAATTTTCTATAAAATGGCTTTCAGCTTTGTTTAAAAATAATCCAATCCCTCTCTTGGCTAGACCAGACTCTGCCATTGGTGAGTTGTGTAACCTTTTCAATCAATAGGACTGTACTTTCAAATTTCAAGCGCTGGCATAGTGTATATTTCTTCAGCCATTTCCATAAGTGGTAGATTTCTCAACCTTCCCAAATTCTGATTCATACCTAGTTGCTAGATTATCCTTATGCAGGTCATGTTCAGTGTTCTTTATGTCTTTTGCTGAAGCTGTAAGTGGATGTTAGGTGGCTGCAAAGTGTCTTGTATCGGACTTCTCTCCATCGTTTTCCCTCAGGTTTTGGTCATTGGATCGAACCTCTTCATGAAATATTTATGCATGAGTGATAGATTGAAATCAAAGGTCTTCCTTTTCCCTTGTTTGTTCAGTGTTCAAGGTTCCAAGTTGAGTGGATCAAACTTCTAGTGTATCACCCTTTTTAGGTAGGATTTCCCTTTAAAGTTTCCTTCTCCCTTTTCCATGGTAGCCCGCAGCATAGAGTAGAGATCCTCATTGATACATCATACATGAACCAACCTTCTCTTGAGGTTCTTCTCACCATTGAAGCACCCACCCTCGTGAGAAGATCCCATTGTTTCAGCCGGATAGGGGGCTAGCCATTCCGTGCACATCTTCGATTCAGGGCGCAGCTCCAAATTGACAACAGTTTTTGGCACGCCCAATGGGACCTATTTTTAGTTGGTCTTGATGAAATTGCATTTGTAGCAGTGTTCTTCAAAAAGTATTTGGTGATTCCAAGCTCAAGCACTTGCTTCTAACAGTTCAAGGACAGCTTCCATGTAAGTTTGTTTTTTATTGCATTATCGTGAATGAATTTTGATGGCTGTGTATGAAGAGAGTTCCTATGCTATATTTCCTTATCAGCTCGATGATGGATCATACCAGCTTGGGCATGATATCTATGAGCCTAATCAGCCTTATCAAGGGTATTATCAGAGCTATGTTGACCCTTATCAAGTTTCTCATAATCAGCCTTATCAAGAGCATGAATCTTACCTTCCTGGTAAGCCATATCAGTCTCAGGATCAGATTTCATCTTTCCCATATGGCTATGAGGTTGCATATGAGCAGTATTGCCTTCAAGAAAAAATGAATGAAATAGAGCTCAGAATACTAGCATATGCAAGAAAGGTTTGTTCTAACTCTCAGTATGAGGAAGTGAGTGGTCTATTTCGAAATGTGTCCAATGATCCAAAAGAGATAAATGGACTATGTATTCTTGTATTGGAAAAGATAGAGGCTTGGGAAAGGCAAAAAATCGAGATAAACCAATTGTCTACAAAAGGCTATTGTGCTTCTTATTCTCATGAAGTTCTTAACCATGCCCAGTGTGTGCCAAGGGAGCTTCCTAGTTGGAGTCAAGAGCCTATCCAAGAGCCTATTCAAGAGCATATTCAAGAGCCTATTCAAGTGACTATTTATGAGACTAAACCTTCCTATAGTCCCATTACCTCACCAATCATCCCTCAAGCTCAAGTTGTCCGGGAAGACAAGCAGGTTTCAGACTTTGATGAGGTAATGGCCAAGTGGAAGGAACATAATACAGAGGTCTTTAAGGGTTTCTCTTTCCCTCCCATTCAAAACTCCCTAGATAATTCCATTGCCCTCAAGATTCCAAAATTTGATCATGATCAACCTCCCATGCTTCCTTTTCCCTCTCAAACAAATGAATTTCATCACCCTCCCACCATCCCCCTTCCTCAGGAGGACCCTGTTCTTTGGAAGATTGAGAAAGAAGTTGCAGCTACAGGACAAGATCTTGTAGAGTGTGAAGAGGATGCTTCAGAAGTGTTTGAAGAAGAATTTTCTATTGATACTTCGCTTGAGGTTAAAATTAAGTATCCAATTATAGTTGAGAGTGAGAAGACTGATCTTGATGTAGATGAACTTCAAAAGGAGCTGGTACAAATTGAAGTTATAAATGAGTTACAAGTATCTCTTATTGAGAAGGATCCAAATAGTGTTACAGCTGATTCAGTTCAAATAGATCAAAATGAGGAACAAAAAGATGATTGGCAGCTGTACCTTGAACCTCTACAAGAGATTGAAGAGCTTTGTACAGATATGTTGGCTATTAAAGAGCATGTTTATGAGAAATTTGATCAAGAATCACCTATTCAAGATCCCAGTACAGATTGGGTTGCCTACTCAAAGCTCCTTGAAGAGCTGGATGAACATGCAACAGTCAATAAGAAGGATGTGGTCACTCAAAAACCATGCATAGATAAGGTATCACTTGACAAGATGGTAGATGATAAGCAATCTAAAAAAGATCAAGAGGTACTTGATGATTTTGTCTTTGTTGTTGTTGATGACTCATTTGAGAAGGCGCTGATACATTTGGTGGACAAGAAAAATGCCTCATCGAAGGTTATGACTAATAACACCCTGCTTTGCAACTTGTACCATCTCTTGGAAGGAGTGAATTCAAGAATTTTCCATTTGATCCAAGCGGATCATGCTTTATCATGGTTAGCTAGGTTCTTTAGTTATTTCTACTTTCCTCCAAGTGATGTTCAAGCAAAGTAGTTTGCTTTAGTTTTGTCCAATAAGTGCTTATTTGCACATTTGCTTCTTAGTTAGTTTTTTGCGTTTGTGTCTTTCCCTTCTTATTTTGAAGGAGGTTACTACAACAATGATCAGAGTAGATTTTTAGTCAGAAATCAGGTTTACCATTTGGGAAGTCAAATAAGTGTCTCTACATGGTCTGAGTTCTCAAGCATAGTAGGCATGTTGAGCCAACTGAGTCGCCATAAATATTGACAATTCTTCCACAAGTTGGATTGTCTTTTGCCATTTAGAAAATTCATATCTCTAGCCAAGGAAGAAAGAATACATTGTTTTTTTGGTAAGGGCCTTCGCTACAAAAGGACGAATTCCGGCGGACTTTTGTCTGAAGGGATGGTTCATGAAACAAGGGCAAAGCTAAGGAAACAACAAATCAACAGAAGGGGAGCCCATTAAGCAAAGGAAGTAATTCCTTCGGACTTTTGTCCGAAGGAACACTTCAGAAAAGAAAAAGTCCACCCAAGTCATCAAAGCAAAAGCCAAGACCCTTCGGAAGGGTCATTTTCAACAATCACGAAGGGCACCTACCCTCCGGGAAGGTGCAAGAACGAATTTGGGACCTTTTCAAAACACCCAGATGCCCTCTAATTTTTATGAAGGGCACAGAGGAGAGACACTAGCCCTTGTGCAGGGCACTTGGTCAGCGACAGTACCGAAGTAGATTTCCCGAAGGGCACATTTCGTTGGCCAAAGGCAAGAGCGAAGGACTATTTCTTTCAAACTTTTTTGTCCGAAGGAATTCGGAAGACACAAGATGAAGCCCGTGGAAAAGCCGACGGCAAAAAAAAAATCCAAAGGGCTTGGCGGGAAAGATGAAACGAAAGCAAAGTAGAAGGAAAGCTTTGGTCAAAAGTCCGAAGCAATTCAGAGAAAGGGTTGCGAAAAAAACCCAAAGGAAATACAGCCAAGGACGAGGCACAGAGGAAATAAACCCGAAGAAAATAAGAATTCCGAAGACCAAGGGAAGAAACCAAGTTAATTCTTTAGGGCATTTTGTTTGGGGAAAATGACTTAGTAGTCCAAAAAAAAGGCCGACAGAAAAAAGAGCGAAGGCAAAGAAAAAGTATTCCTTCGGGCTTTTTGTCTGAAGGAATTCCTTCGGACAAAAAGTCTGAAGAAATTCGGAAAGAAGTCACTGAAGGGAAAAAGGCCCAGGGAAGTTAAGAATTCCTTCGGACAAAAAGCCCGAAGAAATTCGGAGAGAAGTCACTGAAGGGAAAAAGGTTCAGGGAAGTCAAGCCGGCAGTCATGACAATTCGAGCAGACAATTTGTCCGACGGAAGTCGCCACAGGAAAGTCCGAAGACAAGGCCGAAGAATTAAGCCGAGACAACCAGTAATGGAGGTTGACTGTGCAAAAGAGGATATAAAATACATAATCCAACGGAGAGTTGAAGACAGAATACCGAGAAAATATATAGACTAACACATCCGAATATAGAATCCCGCCAGAAATAGACACGAACAGGCAGGCCGAAATAGGGTAAAATACATGCAAGCAGGGGCTATTTTCGAACACCGGTCAAAGCTTCAGTTGACTGGTTATCGAAGTCCTGCTTATCTCCGGGTCAACTCCACGCATCCGAGAGTCTAACCGAAGTTCCAAATTCGAATGTCGAGTCGACTGTTCAAGATTTAGAGTTGACTAATTGTTAAACGCCGCATCCACTAGGAGCTTTCCATGTGAGTGGGGTGATCTCTTCGTTCAACTCAGTTGATCTCTTCGTCCACCTCAGCTTACCAAACGGTTAACTCAGCTTTCAAACGCTCCAACTCAGCATCAAGCAGCTCATGTAGAGTTCCAAAATTAACATTGGCGTAGATTTCCATGCAAAGAGAGGTGGGCGGTTCATAACAAAGACAAAGTTCACTTCCTCAAGCGCAAGGAGCTTCATGCAAAGACAAAGAAGAAAACAAATTTTTTTGAAAGGCCAAGTCAGCCTTGAGTTAACTTAAGTTGATCCTTCTTTTCAAATTTTCTATGCCATTTCTGGCCTCTTGTAATTTTCTATAAAATTCCTTTCAACGTTGTTTAAAAATAATCCAATCCCTCTCTTGGCTAGACCAGACTTTGCGGTTGGTGAGTTGTGTAACCTTTTCAATCAATAGAAGGACTGTACTTTCAGATTTCAAGCGCTGGCATAGTGTATATTTCTTCAGCAATTTGCATAAGTGGTAGATTTCTCTCCCTTCCCAAATTCTGATTCATACCTAGTTGCTAGATTATCTTTATGTAGGTCATGTTTAGTGTTCTTTATGTCTTTTGCTGAAGCTGTAAGTGGATGTTAGGTGGTTGCAAAGTGTCTTGTATCGGACCTCTCACCATCGTTTTCTCTCAGATTTTGGTCATTGGATCGAACCTCTTCATGAAATGTTTATGCATGAGTGATAGATTGAAATCAAAGGTCTTCTTTTTCCCTTGTTTGTTCAGTGTTCAAGGTTCCAAGTTGAGTGCATCAAACTTCTGGTGTATCACCCTTTTTAGGTAGGATTTCCCTTTAAAGTTTCCTTCTCCCTTTTCCATGGTAGTCCGCAGCATAGAGTAGAGATCCTCATTGATACATCATACATGAACCAACCTTCTCTGGAGGTTCTTCTCACCGTTGAAGCACCCACCCTCGTGAGAAGATCCCATTGTTTCAGCCGGATAGGAGACTGGCCATTCCGTGCACATCTTCGATTCAGGGCGTAGCTTTAGGTTGACAACGATTTTTGGCATGCCTGGTGGGACCTATTTTTAGCTGGTCTTAATGAAATTGCAGTTGTAGCAGTGTTCTTCAAAAAGTATTTGGTGATTCCAAGCTCAAGCACTTGCTTCTAATAGTTCAGGGACAGCTTCCATGTAAGTCTATTTTTTATTGCATTATCGTGAATGAATTTTGATGGCTGTGTATGAAGAGAGTTCCTATGCTATATTTCCTTATCAGCCCGATGATGGATCATACCAGCTTGGGCATGATATCTATGAGCCTAATCAGCCTTATCAAGGGTATTATCAAAGCTATGTTGACCCTTATCAAGTTTCTCATAATCAGCCTTATCAAGAGCATGAATCTTACCTTCCTGGTAAGCCATATCAGTCTCAGGATCAGATTTCATCTTTCCCATATGGCTATGAGGTTGCATATGAACAGTATTGCCTTCAAGAAAAAATGAATGAAATAGAGCTCAGAATACTAGCATATGCAAGAAAGGTTTGTTCTAACTCTCAGTATGAGGAAGTGAATGGTCTATTTCGAAATGTGTCCAATGATCCAGAAGAGATAAATGGACTATGTATTCTTGTATTGGAAAAGATAGAGGCTTGGGAAAGGCAGAAAATCGAGTCAAACCAATTGTTTACAAAAGGCTATTGTGCTTCTTATTCTCATGAAGTTCTTAACCATGCCCAGTGTGTGCCAAGGGAGCTTCCTAGTTGGAGTCAAGAGCCTATCCAAGAACATATTCAAGAGCCTATTCAAGTGACTATTTATGAGACTAAACCTTCCTATAGTCCCATTACCTCACCAATCATCCCTCAAGCTCAAGTTGTCCGGGAAGACAAGCAGGTTTCAGACTTTGATGAGGTAATGGCCAAGTGGAAGGAACATAATACATAGATCTTTAAGGGTTTCTTTTTCCTTCCCATTCAAAACTCCCTAGATAATTCCATTGCCTTGAAGATTCCAAAATCTGATCATGATCAACCTCCCATACTTCATTTTCCCTCTCAAACAAATGAATTTCATCACCCTCCCACCATCCCCCTTCCTCAGGAGGACCCTGTTCTTTGGAAGATTGAGAAAGAAGTTGCAGCTACAGGACAAGTTCTTGTAGAGTGTGAAGAGGATGCTTCAAAAGTGTTTGAAGAAGAATTTCCTATTGATACTTCGCTTGAGGTTGAAATTAAGTATCCAATTATAGTTGAGAGTGAGAAGACTGATCTTGATGTAGATGAACTTCAAAAGGAGCTGGTACAAATTGAAGTTATAAATGAATTACAGGTATCTCTTATTGAGAAGGATCCAAATAGTGTTACAGCTGATTCAGTTCAAATAGATCAAAATGAGGAACAAAAAGATGAATTGCAGCTGTACCTTGAACCTCTACAAGAGTTTGAAAAGCTTTGTACAGATATGTTGCCTATTAAAGAGCATGTTTATGAGAAATTTGATCAAGAATCACCTATTCAAGATCCCAATATAGATTGGGTTGCCTACTCAAAGCTCCTTGAAGAGCTAGATGAACTTGCAGCAGTCAATAAGAAGGATGTGGTCACTCAAAAACCATGCATAGATAAGGTATCACTTGACAAAGTGGTAGATGATAAGCAATCTAAAAAAGATCAAGAGGTACTTGATGAGTTTGTCTTTGTTTCTGTTGATGACTCATTTGAGAAGACACTGATACAGTTGGTGGACAAGAAAAATGCCTCATCAAAGGTTATGACTAATAAACACCCTGCTTTGCAACTTGTACCATCTCGTGGAAGGAGTGAGTTCAAGAATTTCCCATTTGATCATGGCGGATCATGCTTTATCATGGTTAGCTAGGTTCTTTAGTTATTTCTACTTTCCTCCAAGTGATGTTCAAGCAAAGTAGTTTGCTTCAGTTTTGTCCAATAAGTGCTTATTTGCACATTTGCTTCTTAGTTAGTTTTTTGCTTTCGTGTCTTTCCCTTCTTATTTTGAAGGAGGTTACTACAACAATGATCAGAGCAGATTTTTAGTCAGAAATCAGATTTACCATTTGGGAAGTCAAATAAGCGTCTCTACATGGTCTGAGTTCTCAAGCATAGTATGCATGCTGAGCCAGCGGAGTCGCTATAAATGTTGACAATTCTTCCACAAGTCGGATTGTCTTTTGCCATTTAGAAAATTCACGTCTCTAGCCAAGGAAGAAAGAATACATTGTTTTTTTGGTAAGGGCCTTCGCTACAAAAGGACGAATTCCTTCGGACTTTTGTCCGAAGGAATGGTTCATGAAACAAGGGCAAAGCCAAGGAAATAACAAATCAACAGAAGGGGATCCCATTAAGCAAAGGAAGTAATTCCTTCGGACTTTTGTTCGAAGGAATACTTCGGAAAAGAAAAAGTCCACCCAAGTCATCAAAGGAAAAGCCAAGACCCTTCGAAAGGGTCATTTTCAACAATCCCGAAGGGCACCTACCCTCCGGGAAGGTGCAGCAACGAATTCGAGACCTTTTCAAAACCCCCGGGTGCCCTCCAATTTTTTCAAAGGGCACAGACGAGAGACACTAGCCCTTGCGGAGGGCACTTGGTCGGCGACAGTACCGAAGCAGATTTCCCGAAGGGCACTTTTCGTTGTCCAAAGGCAATAGCGAAGGACTAATTCCTTCGAACTTTTTTGTCTGAAGGAATTCGGAAGACACAGGAAGAGGCCCGTGGAAAAGCCGACGGCAAAAACAAAATCCAAAGGGCTTGGCGAGAAAGTTGAAACGAAAGCAAAGCAGAAGGAAAGCTTCGGGCTTTTTGTCCGAAGGAATTCGGAGAAAGGGCTGCGAAATAAACCCGAAGAAAATAAGAATTCCGAAGACCAAGGAAAGAAACCAAGTTAATTCTTTCGGGCATTTTGTCCGGGGAAAATGACTTAGCGGTCCAAACAAAAGGCCGACAAAAAAAATAGCGAAGGCAAAGAAAAAGTATTCCTTCGGGCTTTTTGTCCGAAGGAATTCCTTCGGACAAAAAGTCCGAAGAAATTTGGAGAGAAGTCACCGAAGGGAAAAAGGCCTAGGGAAATCAAGTCCGCAGTCAGGGCAATTCGAGCAGACAATTTGTCTGATGGAAGTCGCCACAGGAAAGTCCGAAGACAGGGCCGAAGAATTAAGCCGAGACAACCAGTAACGGAGGTTGATTGTGCAAAAGAGGATATAAAATAGATAATCCAACGAAGAGTTGAAGATAGAATATCCGAGAAAATATATAGACTAACACATCCGAATATAGAATCCCGCCAGAAATAGACACGAACGGGCAGGCCAGAACAGGGTAAAAAAGATGCAAGCAGGGGCTATTTTTGAACACCAATCAAAGCTTCAGTTGACTGGTTATCGAAGTCCTGCTTATCTCCAGGTCAACTCCACGCATCCGAGAGTCCAACCGAAGTTCCAAATTCGAATGTCGAGTTGACTGTTCAAGATTTAGAGTTGACTAATTGTTAAACGCCGCATCCACTAGGAGCTTTCCATGCGAGTGGGGTGATCTCTTCGTTCAACTCAGTTGATCTCTTCGTCCACCTCAGCGTACCAAACGGTTAACTCAGCTTTCAAACGCTCCAACTCCGCATCAAGCAGCTCATGTAGAGTTTCAAAATTAACATTGGCATAGATTTCCATGCAAAGAGAGGTGGGCGGTTCATAACAAAGACAAAGTTCACTTCCTCAAGCGCAAGGAGCTTCATGCAAAGACAAAGAAGAAAACATATTTTTTTTGAAAGGCCAAGTCAGCCTTGAGTTAACTTAAGTTGATCTTTCCCTTCAAATTTTCTATGCCAATCTTTGGCCTCATGTAATTTTCTATAAAATGGCTTTCAGCCTTGTTTAAAAATAATCCAATTCCTCTCTTGGCTAGACCAGACTTTGCCATTGGTGAGTTGTGTAACCTTTTCAATCAGTAGAAGGACTATACTTTCAGATTTCAAGCGCTGGCATAGTGTATATTTTTTCAGCAATTTGCATAAATGGTAGATTTCTCTCCCTTCCCAAATTCTGATTCATACCTAGTTGCTAGGTTATCCTTATGCAGGTCATGTCCAGTGTTCTTTATGTCTTTTGCTGAAGCTGTAAGTGGATGTTAGGTGGCTGCAAAGTGTCTTGTATCAGACCTCTCTCCATCGTTTTCCCTCAGGTTTTGGTCATTGGATCGAACCTCTTCATGAAATATTTATGCATGAGTGATTTATTGAAATCAAAGGTCTTCCTTTTCCCTTGTTTGTTCAGTGTTCAAGGTTTCAAGTTGAGTGGATCAAACTTCTGGTGTATCACCCTTTTTAGGGAGGATTTCCCTTTAAAGTTTCCTTCTCCCTTTTCCATGGTAGTCCGCAGCATAGAGTAGAGATCCTCATTGATACATCATACAGGAACCAACCTTCTCTAGAGGTTCTTCTCACCGTTGAGGCACCCACCCTCGTGAGAAGATCCCATTGTTTCAGCGGGATAGGGGACTGGCCATTCCGTGCACGTCTTCGATTCAGGGCGCAGCTCCAGGTTGACAACAGTTTTTGGCACGCCCAGTGGGACCTATTTTTAGCTGGTCTTGATGAAATATCAGTTGTAGCAGTGTTCAAAAAGTATTTGGTGATTCCAAGATCAAGCACTTGCTTCTAACAGTTGAGGGACAGCTTCCATGTAAGTCTATTTTTTATTGCATTATTGTGAATGAATTTTGATGGCTGTGTATGAAGAGAGTTCCTATGCTATATTTCCTTATCAGCCTGATGATGGATCATACCAGCTTGGGCATGATATCTATGAGCCTAATCAGCCTTATCAAGGGTATTATCTAAGCTATGTTGACCCTTATCAAGTTTCTCATAATCAACCTTATCAAGAGCATGAATCTTACCTTCCTGGTAAGCCATATCAGTTTCAGGATCAGATTTCATCTTTCCCATATGGCTATGAGGTTGCATATGAACAGTATTGCCTTCAAGAAAAAATGAATGAAATAGAGCTCAGAATACTAGCATATGCAAGAAAGGTTTGATCTAACTCTCAGTATGAGGAAGTGAATGGTCTATTTCGAAATGTCCAATGATCCAGAAGAGATAAATGGACTATGTATTCTTGTATTGGAAAAGATAGAGGCTTTGGAAAAGCAGAAAATCGAGTTAAACCAATTGTCTACAAAAGGCTATTGTGCTTATTCTCATGAAGTTCTTAACCATGCCCAGTGTGTGCCAAGGGAGCTTCCTAGTTGGAGTCAAGAGCCTATCCAAGAGCCTATTCAAGAGCATATTCAAGAGCCTATTCAAGTGACTATTTATGAGACTAAACCTTCCTATAGTCCCATTACCTCACCAATCATCCTTCAAGCTCAAGTTGTTCGGGAAAACAAGCAGGTTTCAGACTTTGATGAGGTAATGGCCAAGTGGAAGGAACAGAATACAGAGGTCTTTAAGGGTTTCTCTTTCCCTCCCCTTCAAAACTCCCTAGATAATTCCATTGCCCTCAAGATTCCAAAATCTGATCATGATCAACCTCCCATGCTTCATTTTCCCTCTCAAACAAATGAATTTCATCACCCTCCCACCATCCCCCTTCCTCAGGAGGACCCTGTTCTTTGGAAGATTGAGAAAGAAGTTGCAACTACAGGACAAGTTCTTGTAGAGTGTGAAGAGGATGCTTCAAAAGTGTTTGAAGAAGAATTTCCTATTGATACTTCGCTTGAGGTTGAAATTAAGTATCCAATTATAGTTGAGAGTGAGAAGACTGATCTTGATGTAGATGAACTTCAAAAGGCGCTGGTACAAATTGAAGTTATAAATGAGTTACAGGGATCTCTTATTGAGAAGGATCCAAATAGTGTTACAGCTGATTCAGTTCAAATAGATCAAAATGAGGAACAAAAAGATGATTGGCAGTTGTACCTTGAACCTTTACAAGAGATTGAAGAGCTTTGTACAGATATGTTGGCTATTAAAGAGCATGTTTATGAGAAATTTGATCAAGAATCACCTATTCAAAATCCCAATATAGATTGGGTTGCCTACTCAAAGCTCCTTGAAGAGCTGGATGAACTTGCAGCAGTCAATAAGAAGGATGTGGTCACTCAAAAACCATGCATAGATAAGGTATCACTTGACAAGGTGGTAGATGATAAGCAATCTAAAAAAGATCAAGAGGTACTTGATCAGTTTGTCTTTGTTGCTGTTGATGACTCATTTGAGAAGATGCTGATCGAGTTGGACAAGAAAAATGCCTCATCAAAGGTTATGACTAATAAACAAACACCCTGCTTTGCAACTTGTACCATCTCTTGGAAGGAGTGAGTTCAAGAATTTCCCATTTGATCTAGGCGGATCATGCTTTATCATGGTTAGCTAGGTTCTTTAGTTGTTTCTACTTTCCTCCAAGTGATGTTCAAACAAACTAGTTTGCTTCAGTTGTGTCCAATAAGTGCTTATTTGTACATTTGCCTCTTAGTTAGTTTTCTGCTTTCGTGTCTTTCCCTTCTTATTTTGAAGGAGGTTACTACAGCAATGATCAGAGCAGATTTTTTGTTAGAAATCAGGTTTACCATTTGGGAAGTCAAATAAGCGTCTCTACATGGTTTGAGTTCTCAAGCATAGCATGCATGTTGAGCCAGCTGAGTCGCCATAAATGTTGACAATTCTTCCACAAGTCGGATTGTCTTTTGCCATTTAGAAAATTCACGTCTCTAGACAAGGAAGAAAGAATACATTGTTTTTTTGGTAAGGGCCTTCGCTACAAAAGGACAAATTCCTTCGGACTTTTGTCCGAAGGAATGGTTCATGAAACAAGGGCAAAGCCAAGGAAATAACAAATCAACAGAAGGGGATCCCATTAAGCAAAGGAAGTAATTCCTTTGGACTTTTGTCCAAAGGAATACTTCGGAAAAGAAAAAGTCCACCCAAGCCATCAAAGGAAAAGCCAAGACCCTTCGGAAGGGTCATTTTCAACAATCCCAAAGGGCACCTACCCTCCGATAAGGTGCAGGAACGAATTCGGGACCTTTTCAAGACACCCGAGTGCCTTCCAATTTTTCCGAAGGGCACAGACGAGAGACACTAGCCCTTACGGAGGGCACTTGGTCGGCGACAGTACCGAAGCAAATTTCCCGAAGGGCACTTTTCGTTGGCCAAAGGCAAGAGCGAAGGACTAATTCCTTCGATTTTTTTTGTCCGAAGGAATTCGGAAGACACAGGAAGAGGCCCGTGGATAAGCCGACGGCAAAAAAAAAATCCAAAGGGCTTGGCGGGAAAGTTGAAATGAAAGCAAAGCAGAAGGAAACCTTTGGGTTTTTGTCCGGAGGAATTAGGAGAAAGGGCTGCGAAAAAAACCCGAAGAAAATACAGCCAAGGATGAGGCACAAAGGAAATAAATCCGAAGAAAATAAGAATTCCGAAGACCAAGGGAAGAAACCAAGTTAATTCTTGCGGGCATTTTGTCCGGGGAAAATGACTTAGCAGTCCAAACAAAAGGCCGACAGAAAAAAGAGCGAAGGCAAAGAAAAAGTATTCCTTCAGGGTTTTTGTCCAAAGGAATTCCTTCGGACAAAAAGTCCGAAGAAATTCAGAGAGAAGTCATTGAAGGGAAAAAGGCCCAGGGAAATCAAGCCCGCAGTAAGGACAATTCTAGCGGACAATTTGTCCGACGGAAGTCGCCACAGGAAAGTCCGAAGACAGGGCCGAAGAATTAAGCCGAGACAACCAGTAATGGAGGTTGACTGTGCAAAAGAGGATATAAAATAGATAATCCAACAGAGAGTTGAAGACAGAATATCCGAGAAAATATATATAGGCTACCACATTCGAATATAGAATCCCGCCAGAAATAGACACGAACAAGCAGGCCGAAACAGGGTAAAATACATGCAAGTAGGGGATTTTTTTGAACACCAATCAAAGCTTCAGTTGACTGGTTATCGAAGTCCTGCTTATCTCCAAGTCAACTTCACGCATCCGAGAGTCCAACTGAAGTTCCAAATTCGAATGTCGAGTTGACTGTTCAAGATTTAGAGTTGACTAATTGTTAAACGCCGCATCCACTAGGAGCTTTCCATGCGAGTGGGGTGATCTCTTCGTTCAACTCAGCTGATCTCTTCGTCCACCTAAGCTTACCAAACGGTTAACCCAGCTTTCAAACACTCCAACTCAGCATCAAGCAGCGCATGTAGAGTTCCAAAATTAACATTGGCGTAGATTTCCATGCAAAGAGAGGTGGGCGGTTCATAACAAAGACAAAGTTCACTTCCTCAAGCGCAAGGAGCTTCATGCAAAGACAAAGAAGAAAACATATTTTTTTTGAAAGGCCAAGTCAGCCTTGAGTTAACTTAAGTTGATCCTTCTCTTCAAATTTTCTACGCCAATCTTTGGCCTCATGTAATTTTCAATAAAATGGCTTTCAGCCTTGTTTAAAAATAATCCAATCCCTCTCTTGGCTAGACCAAGCTTTGCCATTGGTGAGTTGTGTAACCTTTTCAATCAATAGAAGGATTGTACTTTCAGATTTCAAGCGCTGGCATAGTGTATATTTCTTCAACAATTTGCATAAGTGGTAGATTTCTCTCCCTTCCCAAATTCTGATTCATACCTAGTTGCTAGATTATCTTTATGCAGGGCATGTTCAGTGTTCTTTATGTCTTTTGCTGAAGCTATAAGTGGATGTTAGGTGGCTGCAAAATGTCTTGTATCGGACCTCTCTCCATCGTTTTCCCTTAGGTTTTGGTCACTGGATGGAACCTCTTCATGAAATATTTATGCATGAGTGATAGATTGAAATCAAAGGTCTTCCTTTTCCCTTGTTTGTTCAGTGTTCAAGGTTCCAAGTTGAGTGGATCAAACTTCTAGTGTATCACCCTTTTTAGGTAGGATTTACTTTTAAAGTTTCCTTCTCCCTTTTCCATGGTAGTCCGCAGCATAGAGTAGAGATCCTCATTGATACATCATACATGAACCAGCCTTCTCTGGAGGTTCTTCTCACCGTTGAGGCACCCACCCTCGTGAGAAGATCCCATTGTTTCAGCCGGATAGGGGACTGGGCATTTTGTGCACGTCTTCAATTCAAGACACAGCTCTAGGTTGACAACAGTTACCATTCAAATGTTTTAATTGCGGTAAGATTGGTCATTTTGCAGCTAAGTGCCCGGATAAAGACAATAATGATGAAGAGGAGAGCAAACCAAAATTCAAGAAGGGATTCATGCAAAATAAAGACAAGAAGAGATTTGAGAAACAAAAGAAAAGCTTATACTCCAGGAGGAACTTAGCTCATCCAAGGAATGTGAAGCCAGTGATTCTAACCTTGATGATGAGGAAACATTGTTCATGACCATAGAAGACTGCTTCCACAAGCATAAAAACTTGGAGGAAGAAGAAGATGAAGGCGAGGTAAATCTTGAAGATCTTATATGTGCCTTAGGAGAGATAAAAGATCTTAAGAAAAAGAACATGAAACAAGTCTTTGATTCAGATGTTGGACACAACTGTCTACTGAGAGGGGGGGTGAATCAATAGATGCTCTAAAATTAGTTATTCCAAACTTTTAAAGGAAATACAAATTCATATGTAAGGAACAGATGTAGAAATCACATACACACAAAAACACATGACACCAATTTTTTACGTGGAAACCCAAAGGGAAAAACTACGGTGAGAAATAGCTGCTAGAAACTATTGTTGTAATCTAGCGTCACACAAAATTGTCTTACTGGTAAACCTCACTGGTTACATTCAAGGACACCAATCCTTAGGAGACACCAATCCCCTAGCTGAGCACCAACTCAGTTTAACCTTACTAGTTATAAGATTTAAGGGCACCAACCCTAAGGAGACTCTAATCCCCTAATCTGAGCACCAACTTAGTTTGTCTGATGGCACCAACCGATCAAAACTATGGAGCTACAACTCCAGTTTACTAGAAGGATTCACAAATGAATCCAGTTCAACTTCTCTGTTACAAGTCTCATCTTTAACTGCTCACTCACTGCTCAATCTCTGTGTGTTCTTTCTCTTCCTGCTTAGTGTCTGTCTGCATATATCTTTACACTTCGTATCTGCATACATCTGGTTATGCTTTGTTCAGCGACACTTCATCCCCTTTCTTCTTCTCTACGTTTTACTCTGTCTACCTGTCTTTTTCTTGACAGTCCTTTTCCTCTCTGGAAAATGCAATAGTAGCAGTGACAACAGCTACCAAATTATCCTCTTGAAGTCGTGTATATTCAACTATCTTTTAGGGTTTTTCATCTTCTCCTTGCATTCACACCTCGCTGCACTGAACCGGTTCTCATTAAAGATGACTTTTACTGGCACTTTTCTCGTGTCTCGGTTTATGCATCACCTCCAATGGTCAAATCTCTTTTCTTCATTTGACAACTGCTTAGTTTATCTCATAAATGCACAGCTTCCCCAATTGAAGATTGATCGGTTGAATCGATCAGTCTCGAGCCTCGTGTAGACCTTTTCTAGCTCACTGTTTGCATGGTCCTATCTTTAATCGAGGATTTACTCATTTTGTCTTTGGTGCCAGCCACCGTCTATTTTGAGTCGTCTGCTGTTTTCCCTATTCTGGAACCGTCGATCTTCTTTTTCACTATCCATCGACTTTTATCTTGTGTCTCGATATTCTCTTGGTTCGCTTTTGCTCCTTTCTATTACTTCGATATGCTTAACCTTTAGTCTTCATTTTGAACCTTTGGCTATGTTGCAAGCATCTCATGCTTTAGCAATTTTGGACGTGACTTATACTCTAGTCGAAGTGTCTTTCCTTCTTTACTATCCCCGGCTACTTTTAAAGCTATTCTTCTAATTCGGGCTCTCTCTCCTTCTGGCTCTTCCTATTCAGGGTCTTTCTATCGAGCTCATCTTCTTCATATTCTTTCTGGAGCTCGTCTTCTCCTTCTCCTTTGCTCGAGCTCCTCTTCTCCTTTTCCTTTTCTTGGGCTCCTCTTCTCCTCCTTTTCTCGGGCTCCTTTCTTCCTTGGGCTTATCTCTTGCCTTCGGACTTTCTTTTCTTCGGACTTTTTGTCTGTCTCTCCTTTTTGGTCTTTGGGTCCTTTTTCCGAATTTCTTTTGACTTTTTGTCCGAGACATTTCTTCTGACTTTTTGTCTGAGTCTTTTCTCTCGGGACCTTTCTCTGAAGTTACCATTCGGGTTTTTACAACGGTGCACTTGCCCTTCGGGCTCTTTTGAAACTACCCTTCGCCTTTTCTTTTGAAGGTCCTCTTGCCCTTCGGGATTTTGCAACACGCCCTTCGGCTTTCTGAAAGGTGCCCTTCGGCGTCTTTGGAAGGGTTCATATACCCTTTAGACTTTTTGACTTACCCTTTGGCTTTCTTCAAAGGGTTCACATACCCTTCGGCTTTCTTCAAAGTGTCCTTCGGCCTTCTGTAAATTGCCCTTCGGGTTTTCTGAAAGGGTCCACATACCCTTCGGGTTTTTGCAAAGTGTCCTTCAGCTTTTTGAATGTACCCTTCAGCTTTTTGAATGTACCCTTCGGATTTTTGTTTTGAGATAATTTTCCGAAAAGGACTTGATAGTTTTTTCAAAAGAATTGTCCTTGCCACTTTTTTCGAAAGAATTCCTCCGAAGGAATTCTTCAAGACTATTTTGAGTTTTCCATTCTTCTTGACTTATGTACGTGTTGGTCATTTTTTGGCCCACATATCAAAGTTTACCTATGTATGGAAAAGGGAGCTTTTAGGCAAGAAAATGGTAAGCCTTTGGGAGGACTTCGGGTTTTTCAGGAGTGACAACTTCGGATTTTTTGAAGGCACAGTGCAAATCGGGTTTCCAGCAGTGCTTAGCTTCTAAATGTTTCATAAGTAGAAGTAATTCAGGGTTACAAACTCGAATTACTCATAGACAGTGTATTTTGGATTCTCCAGGGAGCACTACTTGATTACTTCATAAGTTGTGAGCAGTTAGAAGCCCGAAAAGAGTAAAGGTGCTCAACAAACCCGATTTGGTCTTGAAAAGTAATACCTCTCAGGTTCTTCAAGAGATGAGTCTTTTTCAAAAATCCGAAGGGCATTTTCAAAATGCTGAAGGGTCTTTTTAGGGCAAAAGGGACCAGTCAACTTTCTCGAAGGTACACTTCAATTTTTCCAACGGGCTTTTTTTTCTCCAAGTGGACAATTGCAATTTTTTCGAAAGATATGTTACCCTTCAGGAGGACCATTTCAAAATTCTCGAAGGGTATCTTTACCTTTGGGAGGATCATTTGCGGAAATCCGAGGGGACATGCAGAAATCCCAAAGGGTCTCTTACCCTTCGGGAAAGTCCATTATGAAAAGCCCGAAGGGTAGTTTCCAAAGACAGACGCGGACAAAAAGTCTGAAGGAATTCCTTTGGACAAATTGTTCGAAGAAATTCCTTCGGGAGATTTGCTTGAAAGAAATAAGCCGAGAGAGAAGCCCGAGACCAAGTGTCTGAAGGAAATGATGGGCCAATGGACGTCAAAATCAGGATAAGCGACTAGCTGTTGGAAGTAACCGGGTTTAAAAAGCCCAAAGTCTTAAGGCTTGGGAAGCAGTAAACCGAGAAGACTTCAAGATGCACAAGCTCGAAGTAAGTAGGCTTAGAGAACCCGAATTACTCTGCATAGAGTAAATCGGGTTTCTGAAAGTACTCTACTTAAAAGGCTTTATAAGCAAAAGACTTGAGAAAGTCCGAAGTTGGAGAGGCCAAAGAACCCAAATTATTCTGCATAGAGTAAATCGAGATTCTCCAAGGGATCGACTTAAGCTTGGTCTGGCAACGCTAGAATCATGATGCAACGAATGGAAGGATGCCACGTGGCACAACTGGAATAGAAAGGGCCAATCAGTAAAGGACAAGTAGCACAAGGATGTTCAATAAACATGGGAGAGTCTGAGTGGCTCGTAGCTGGAAGTTATGAAGGCTTCCATCTGCCATGGTTCATTGCCCGCAATCGCCATTCGACACTTAAATGCATCACGCCTAGAAGAAACATTCTAGCTACTCACAACATGACTTTTCAAATGCGCCAAAGAAAGTCTTAAAGACGGGAGGGGCTTGAAAGTATTGGGCGGCAATCTAGAACGACGCATTTATGAACATCAAGGAAGGACAACAGGAGGTTCTAGCCATCTGTGACTTCTTCTTTCCTCCCTTTCTCTCTTCCCCCTTTTCTTTATAAATAGAGGCCTTGGAGCCTAGAAATGTATCCCCAAACTGGTGATAAAAGCACTCTACAGAAATTGCTTTGTAAAAGACTCTTTTGAAGCAATATAAGGAAAACTTTCCTGTTTTTGGTCAAAGAGAAGTGTGCATTTTTGGTTTTATTTGCAGGATGTATGATTGTTGTTCATCACCTGCATTTTCTCTAAGCACCTTGCTTTTGACTCTTTCGGTTTTATGCGAGATTGCGTGAAGTGTTTGTGTGTCTAGTTCGCTTTGAAGTTTACTAACGTAGTGTTTCCCGTGGATCTATTTCGTTATTCTTCAAAGCGTAAAGTTCTCCTTTGACCTCCACGCAAAAGCTCCCTGCCTACGACCTTGAGATAGAACCAGAATAAGCCTGCGTCTTGTTTAGCTTCATCAGTAGTTTGCTTTTTTCCAGACCAAGTGGATCACTCTCTTTTGGTGCATCACCTCCCATTAGCTTAGGTTTCTTTCCAAGTAATCCTCCTACCTCTTTTCCTTGGCCATTAGTATAGTTTAGTGTGGAAATCAAGGAGTTGAAGTGAAGCACCTGAGGAACTAGCCTCATAAAAAAGTCTAGAGGTTCAACCTCACCATAGGACACCCACATCCTGAGGTTGTTCCCATGCTTATAGCTGGAAGTGAGAGACCCTGAATAACTCTCTCATAAGGGTGCAAATCCAATCTATAATGGTACGTAAGAGAAGTAAAGCCACTCAAAAATCCCGATTGCCTCTTCTAGACCCTTTCGGGTTTTTGACATTACTTGACTTATCAACTTGAGAGAAGCAGCCCCTCTACAAAATCCCGATTACTTCGTCTAGACCCTTTCGGGTTTTTACCTTTACTAACTTATCAACATAAAGAAGTAACGTGCTTGCATATCCCCGATCACCTCTTCGTTGGACCCTTTCGGGTTTCCCACATTGCTTAGCTTATAATCATAAGAGAAGTAAGATGCTCGCGAAACCCCGATTACTTCTTCTCTAGACCATTTCAGACTTTTCACTTTGCTTAGATTATAATCATAAGAGAAGTAAGATGTTCTCGAAACCCCGATTACTTCTTCTCTAGACCATTTCAGACTTTTCATTTTGCTTAGCTTATAATCACAAGAGAAGCAAAGCACTTGCGAATCCCCGATCACTTCTTCGCCAGACCAATTTGGACTTTTCCCATTGTTGACTTGAGAAATAAAGGGAAGTTAAGTCATGCCGAAACTCTGATTTGCATTGCTTGGCTTGACCCTTTCGGACTTTTCAACCAACTGGACTTGACAAGATTGTGAAGTAAAGGCATTGGAGAAATCCGATTAACACTGCAAGTCTGTTCAACTCATCCTTTGGCATTAATGCAGAATAGCACCTGCTTCCTTTGACATCAATGACAATATCATAGACATCAATGACTATTTCCAACAATCTCCCCCTTTGTCATTGATGGCAAAACATTATCAGAATGCCTTAACTCTTCTTATCTCCATTCTGCTTGCTCCTCCTTTCATTCTGCTTCTTTCTCCCCCTTTGACATTAATGACAAAGAGTCCTTACCATAACATTCACTGTTAGCTTGGCTGTTCTGATCCTCAGACCTCGATGGTTAGAGCACTGTGAGAGAAACTCCCCCTTTGGTAGTGGCACATTTGCCTAATCTTTCCTTGGACACATTCAAATCTGATTCCGTTGGCTCCATTATTCCTCAAGAGATCATGTTTATAGCATTGGTCTGAAAGACCAATCAATTATTCGACATATCCCTCTAAATAGTCCACTCACCGTACCGGCTCTCTCCCTTGTGTCTCCTCCATTGTTATTCACATAACAATGGGATTGCAGCTATTGCACTCAACTGCTTTTTCTCTTAATCCAAGAGTTAGTAATTACTTCTTCAGCACTCCCCTTGGATTCATGCCTTCATCTAGCTATTCCTTTACTGACATTTACCAATTGTTGGCCCACCGGTTGCCGTTGCACCAAAAGATCGACCTTTTAGTGCTGGAACACTAAGTGAGAAGCTCCCCCTTAACCAATCACACATTTGCTGGCATGCTACGAACTTACCCAGAGCTGATTTCTCCAGATTCAAGCTACGAACTCCTTCAGAGCAGATTTCTACGAACTCCCCCTTGCTCTACTGTCTTACTAATAATCAATGCAAGACTACTCATCATAGGATCATTCACACATCAATATAGCATTAGTCTGAAAAGACCAATCAACAATCTTCATATCTCTATATCGGTTGATGTTATGATCTTGGAGCAACTATGCTTGCTTCCCACTTGGAGGTCTCCATTTTCTGACTCTGGAACTTTGCACAACAATATCAACTAGGAGCACTCATTCATGCCTTCAGCACCTTCTGAAGAGCACCACTTACTTCTTTACTTAAAGGGGTCT
Organism: Torreya grandis; assembly: GCA_037957365.1. Lineage (NCBI taxonomy): Eukaryota > Viridiplantae > Streptophyta > Pinopsida > Cupressales > Taxaceae > Torreya > Torreya grandis. The sequence continues at coordinate 1,791,626 of JARHVA010000886.1, read as the reverse complement.
CTTAAGAAGCATAGATAGAGACACCTTATTTCACAATGCTTTAGAACAATGTGAAACCAAGAGTTACACATAACTCCTCACATTCTTTCTCTTCCTTTTTCTTCTTGTTCTTACTTTTGAGAGAAGTGACATGTTCATCCATCAAGTTGTTCTCCTTTTCTTCTAGGATTGGAATACATGGAGACAATGTAGATCCTTGATGTATCAATTCGTCTAATGAATCTTTCTTGTAGTTGGAAGTTTCATCACTAGGCCCAAAAGATTGACTCTTTATGCCCGTTACTTGCTCTACTACTGTTGGCTGTTCACTTGAATTTGTGCATGCCCGTGACCTATCTGCCATCAATTTATTGGGCTTCTCTTTGAGCTTTGTCTTCTCCTTCTCATCAATGGCAGATGTTGTGATCTCTTGACCTTTTTCAGCCTTTATTGTACTCTCCACCACATCAACTAGACTGATGTGATTTACAAACTTATCAAGCTTTACGCTCGCCACCTTTGGTCTCCATAAATTGATTTGTCTTCCTTTTTGAGCTTTAGGCGCTTGGATAAGATTGTTCACACTGTGGATTCCTCGATAAGATGTTGAAGTAGAGAAGATGGATGAAGATGAACGGCAAGACACCAAGGCACCATCTCGTTTCATTCAGAAGAACCATGCCGAAAGCCAAATCATTGGTAATATAGATGTTGGAGTACAGACCAAAAGAAGGATTGTAAGAAATTTTGAACAAGTAAATTTTTCTTTGTTATCTAAAATACAGCCTAAATTTTTTTCAAAAGCGAGCCATGATGAACATTGGGTAAAAGCAATGGAAGAAGAGCTAAACCAAATTGAGAAGAATGAGATGTGGGAGCAGGTACCCAGACCGAAGGATCAAAATGTGATCGGCACCAAATGGGTATACAGGAACAAACTAAATGAGGATAGTCAAGCGACGTGAAACAAGGCTTGATTGGTATGCAAAGGATATGCTCAAATCGAAGGCATTGACTTTGAAGAAACCTTCGCTTCCATGGCAAGATTAGAGGCAATCAGAATGTTTCTTGCCTATGTTGTTTTCTTCAAAAACTTCAAGGTATATCAAATGGATGTAAAATCTACTTTTCTGAATGGTAAATTAGAAGAGGAAGTGTACATCGAGTAGCCAAAAGGATTCCTTCTATCAGAAGATAGCAAATATGTATGCAAATTGAAGAAAGCCTTGTATGGATTGAAGCAAGCCCCTAGAGATTGGTATTCATGACTTGACAAGTATATACAAGACCAGAGATTCAAGAGAGGATTTGCCGACGATAGTTTGTACATCAAAACTGAAGGTGAGTATCAGTTAATTATTGTGGTTTATGTTGATGATATAATCTTTGGAGGAGATAGTGAGAAGCTATCCAAAGGATTTGCCGAAGACATGTAGAAGGAATTTGAGATGTCCATGCTTGGTGAGCTATTATTCTTTCTTGGATTGCAAATATCTCAGTCCAGTAAAGGAATATTCATCTCCCAGACCAAGTATGCTAAAGAAATGTTGAAGAAATTTGGAATAAAAAACTGTGCACCGGTTAGCATGCCTATGGCTACAAGAAACAAGATGAGTAAGGATGATGAATCGTCAAATACAGATCAGTCCCTCTACAAATCAATGATTGGCAGTCTTTTGTACATAACGACATCCAAGCCGGATATCATGCAAACAGTGGACATGGTAACACGCTATTAGACAGCTCCTAAAGAAACACGTGCAAGTGGTGAAGCGGATATTCAGATATCTGAAGGGGACCCTGGACTATGGATTGTGGTATCTTACAGGGAAGGATTTCACTTTGGTAGCATATACAGACTCAGACTGGGCAGGATGCCTAGATGACAGAAAAAGCACAAGTGGAGGAGCATTTTTCCTTGGAGATAGCCTAGTGTCTTGGCTAAGTAAAAAACATAATTCAGATTCCTTATCCACAACAGAGGCAGAGTACATAGTGGCAGTATTTTGTTGCACTCAGATTCTTTGGATGAAGTAGACCCTTAAAGACATCAAGATAGAATATGATTATCCGATTTTAATATACTGCAACAATATCATTGCTATCATCATCTCAAAGAATCCAGTGATGCATTCTAGAACAAAGCACATTCCAATCATATACCATTTCTTGAGAGAGCAAGTTGTCAAAAAATAGGTAAAATTGGAATATATTGCCACTACAAACCAGATAGCGGACATTTTTACCAAGCCACTTTCAAAGGACACATTTGAATACCTACTTGAGAAGTTGGGAGTAATCTCTTTTGCTTCCTACCACTGAAGGAAAGTATTGATTAAGGGGGAGCTAAGCATTGCATTATCTAGCTCTTGGGTAGTCCATTTGCCATTGACGTCAAATGGGGAGAAGTGCGGAAAGAGGGAGTCACAGAAAGGGGGAGCTACAAAAAAGATCTATGACAGAAGAAACAGTACTGCAAGGGGGAGCAGATTCAGTGCGTGGTTGCCATCAATGACAAAGGGGGAGATTGTTGGAAATATTGTCATTGATGTCAAAGGGTAATCGTGAATCCGATTGATGGCAAAGTATTTTGATAAAAGAATTAAAATAAATAAAGAATATTTAATTTGATGGAGGCAATTTATCGTGCAAATAACGGTCATATCTTTGCGTGGAATCGAAGATAAATTAACTATGTCTAAAAGGCTTAAAGAGATAATTATGGTGAAGGTTTCAAGGAAGTTTTTAAGGCTAAAATGGTCCCCAACCTTGGCCGACTTGATTCCAAGGAGTTGTGGTTGTTCAAATGGATCTTTTCATTTGAAGAGTCACGACCTTAATTTGCGGCTTTTTGTGGTTTATAAATAAGTGCATAGCGAGTGGCAAATTAGTATGTTCGAATGTGGAAGAAATAAAAGAAGAGCATAAATATTTGAAAGCAGAATTTTGTGAGAATATAGAAAGGAAAAACCAGCAAATATAAGGCAGAGCATAGCAGCAAAAACACTCAAGTGTTGATCGAATCGAAAGGAGATAAAGCAATGTTGTATCATCCGTTGTGTTAGCAACAAATCAGAGATATAAGAGTGATTCTTGTGAGAAGGTTGGTGCCTTCATTTTGAAGAGATTGGTGTCTCTCGCTGAGTTGGTGCTTGATGAAAGGGGTTGGTGCTCCTGTAGGTTGGTGCCTACAAAATTGTATTTGGGGTTGGTGCTCCAGGAGGTTGGTGCTTACGTATATTTATGTTGAAAAAGATTTCTCTATGGTTTTCTCTCGAAAGGGTTTCCACATATCGGGTGTCACTTTGCATTGTGTTATCTTGTGTTTTGATTTGATTGCTTTGAATATCTTAATTGGAATAAGTGATTAAGTGTTAGAAAAGAAAAGAATATATAATACTGATTCACCTCAGTCCACCCCCCTCTCAATATTAGCTTGTGCTCAACACTCCCCACATGATAAAAAATTGGGCTAGGTTTGGGATATCCCACTATGTCCAAAAACCCAAAGTTTTTTGTGGTTAATATTACATAACAACATTCTCACCACAAATAGTCTAAAAAAGGTGGGTGGTTAGGGCCAAAGTTTTTTGTGGTTAATATTACATAACAACATTCTCACCACAAATAGTCTAAAAAAGGTGGGTGGTTAGGGCCAAATATAGGCCTGCATTGCCAAAAAGCGGAGACAATACAACATTTATTCTTTTTTTGTCAATAAGCCCAACAGACTTGAAAAAACATAGCTCTCTAGTTTCAAATTTATCAACTAGATTTCACATTGATTTCTTCATTGGTTTTCAAATGGAAGAAAATTCAAATGAATATGGAAGGCATCAAGCTTCTTCGTCAAGGTTTTCCTGGATTTAAGTTGTTTTTTTGGAAAGAGATAAATGCTCGAGCATTTGACAATCAAATACATAGACACTCAGGCAAACAATCAAATAAAATCAGATATACAGAGTCATACTTTGATATTGTATAAAGCTAAGACAAATTTATTTGATTCCACTAACATGAGAGATTGCCAAATTGCAAAATGTTGGAAAATCCCTTTCCATTATAAATTTTGACTCTTCCAACTTCCTAAAAATAATTTCTTCCCAACCCTCCAACCCCCTCATTGCCACTGCCCCTCCCCGCTTTTGGGTTGTACAAACTCAATTTTGATATAATTTCAAGACAAAATCTGGAGAGAGAGCATTGGAGGTATTATCAGATATTCCAATGCACTCCTATTCTTAGATTTATGCAGCTTATTGGCATGCAAACAAACAATTATGCAGAACTCAAGGCTCTTCACACAAGAGTAGTATGATGCCCCCTTCTCAAATAAGGAAATAATAACTTAATAATAATATTCCCTCAATGTCACTTTATAATTATAACTTAAAAGGGGACACTTAAGTCATTATTATTAATTGAATGGGTCCAAAAGTATGTATTAATTGTAAGCTCAAGTGGATAATAGAAAAATAAAAGTAATTATTAATTACGTTATGGAGCAAAGAGGAAATTAGAATAAAAAATAAAATTAAATTACTTTTAGGGTTTTGTGTGGAAAAGTAATTATAAGGTGAAAAAGAGGAAAAGGACATCTCTTATTATCATTCAACTTTCAGAATTTATTGGAGAGCTTGAAGTTATCATACTTTTTCACAGAGAACGAAAACTCTCAGATTTACAAGTACAAAGACGAAACCCTTCATACCCATTCGATAATTCCATCCAAGGATTACAATGGTGCTACTAGATTAAGAAAATATCAGTTTTAGAGGTCCATTCAGCTAGGGCATCACATTTCAAGGGACAGAAAAAAAAACAAATCCGTAAGGCGACCATTTTTAGTCAGACTAGGCAACATCAAAGCAGTTTAGAGCTGTCATACTATGCTGAAGCATTTCACCTATGGTTTCAAGGATTTTTAGGCATTTCAAGTTGATTCTAGGTTAGGGTTTGACCAGTGATCAACGGTACCATTCCCAACACTCCAACATTGCCAACAAGTACAATCAACGGTATTTAATTCTAGAAGTAGTTGTTTTTGGTTTCCTTTCAGTAGGGTTTGACCCAATTTAATTGTAATCAGCATTTACGACAAATTCTTTCAATAGGGTTTAAACCAATTGATTATATTTAGCAATGGGTATTCATATTTATTGTTGCATGTGATATTTTATGCTCAATCAAATTGTCAATCTTTCAAAACAAATAAATAAAATCAGAAATTTAGGGTTTCAATATTTATTTGTTAAGGTTTCAATTTAGAGGGTTATTATAGTGGTATCAGAGCTTATTTCCTGCCAGCTTGTGGGAAAGAATTATTTTGTAGCTTCGTCCTCATGCAAGTTAGTGACAAAGAAATTAGATATCAGGAAAGAGAAGAAAAAGAGTTCAGAAAAATCAAACCTAGAATCACTTGCAAGGAAAGACAAGGAAGCTATGGACAACAATAATAGGGATTCAGATGAGGCCCTTTTTGAGATGCTTATGCAAGGCCAGGAATGGTTGGCAAATATGATGGCCCAACTGGTCCAAACTATGAATAATAACATATAGAGTCTTCACAATGGTGAAGGTAGTACTTCAAGTGCTAATAATAATCAGCCCATTCAGACAACAATCATAGGCTCTATTGCTAGGCCTTTCCAACCTACCTTCGTTCGTAGGGAAGAGGTAGTGCAAGAACTGGAACTACAGCCACCAATAGGTGATGAGATTGTAGCCAGTTATAGAGAGTATAGTGCCCTACCAGATGAAATTAGGGAGGCTATCTCTCACTAATTTCATGAATTTAAATAAAAAGAGGGGTCGTCAAAGAGTTGACACAAGGCCATCAACAAATCAGAGGGATCTCCAACAAGCAATAGGGAAGATTACTCTTCCAACTTATGATGCCTCCGATAAGTGTTCAACATGTTCTTGGATTCAAAAATTATATACTTTTTTATCATTGAGGTCAGTGATGGAAGAGGAAGCCATCAAATTTGCCACCCTTCACCTGGAAGGTGTAGCACACGAGTGGTGGTACCATTGATTAATCTCTCAGAGGCACAATCACATCCACTCATATGTGGAGTTTAGTAACAGGTTAATAGAGAGATTTGATAGAGTTGATCTAAAAATTCGTTTTTGGGAGTTAGTTCAACTCAAACAATCCAATTCAGTGGACTTTGTTGTTGATTTTCAGAAGCTTTCAGTTATGGCACCTGATGTAACTAAAAGAAGACTTGTTTTGTTTGTTGAGGGTTTAGTTGAACCACTCAAGGGTTTGGTGAAAGCTTTCAACCCTATTTATCTTCAAGAAGCCATAAAAAAGGCTTTAGATTTGGAGACATCAACGTCTAAAGGTAAAATTCTACCCTATGAACAGCCAAAAACATCTTATGGGCAGCCAAGGACAACATCTTATGGACAACCAATGACATCAGTTTTTTAGCAACAAAAGAAGCCATATCAGCAAGGGGTTTCTCTCCAACAAGAGCTGTCACACAAGTCACATATTGAGATAGAAACACTAAATGAACTTGGAAGGAAAAAACTATGCTTCACATGCAAGGATCCATGGGAGCCAGGTCATAGGTGTCTTCCAAAAGGACAGGTGCACTACACTGAGGTCATATCTGATGATGAGTTAGAAGTACCAAAACCTGAAAGAGGAGATGGGGATAATTCAGGGGGCACCCTTGCCACCCTTATTTCTGCAGGCACCTATGTTGCACTTTCTGGCACACCCTGGTATTACCCTTTTAGAATTCGTGGAGTTATGCAGGGACATATAGTTGGGCAACCCACAACTTCATTGATGAGAGTTTGGTAGCCCAAAGAGGGCTGAAATCAAAAAAATTTCAGGGCTTTAATGTGATTGTAGTTGGTGGTTCTACTATTCCTTGCAATAGAAGGATTCAACAATTAGAGATCACACTTGATAATCACAGGTTGTGTGATGACTTCTATGTTGTGAGCATAGGAGAAACATGTATGATTTTAGGGGTGCAGTGGTTACATTCTCTTGGGGAATTTACACAAAATTACCAGAGCATGGAGCTGAAATTTGAATTTGATGGAAAAAAGGTTGTGCTTCGTGGTATGGCCAATGGAGCCCCTACAGTTGTTACAACAAACAGAATGGAGTGTGTCACTATTGGTACTACACGCTCTAGATCACAACTCATTCATGATTCTGCTATCATGGATTCACTCATTGAGTTTGTTGGAGGAGCATCGGTGGGTTCATGGCTTCCAATTTCTAATTATATTAGAGTAGTGCAGCAGAAACCATCTACATCACCAGGAGGAATGGTAGTAACAACAAGATTGGTTTGGGATCCTGGTATTTGCAGGACAAGTCAGGGATTGCTTAAGGGCAAGCAATCTTTGGAAAGGGCGGATTATCATGTCCCCTTCTCAAATAAGAAAATAATAACTTGATAATAATGTTTAAGTTATTCGCCCAACGTCACTTTATAATTATAACTTAAAAGGGAACACTTAAGTCATTATTATTAATTGAATGGGGCCTGTTGACGCAGTGGATTGCACCCTTGACAGGACGCTGAGCTCCTGCCTTCCACACGCAACAATGGAAACTCCCCTCTTGCCTGTGGGCAAGGCAAAACTGGGGAGAGAGTCTCTAGATAAGGGCTAGCTCCCTTTGATGCATATGAGTTATTCCAATAAGTGCTAATATATATATATATATATATATAATGGGGGGCGATGAAAAGGGAGAAGGATTACAGGAAAACAAAACCTACTCTAAGAGGGTGATGCACCAAATAACTTCGACCTACTCACACTCACACTTTGAACCATAAGACATACATACACTTTAACTGATAAAAGGACCAGACTGCAGGAAGCTTAACAGGGAGGCTTTAATGGAACACACAGAAAAAGGGACTCACCATAGGTGCTATAGAAAAAAGCACACTGTCTAGTAACCTCCTTCTGTCTCTGCGCTCCAGGTACAGCTCTTTTTGTCACCTGTAGGAATGGCGCCTTATATATACCAGATGCGTTGGTGTCAACCCTGTGAAAGCATTAGGAAGCAATGACTGAACACAAGACTAACACTCAAACACACTCAGAGATATCTAACCAAAATAGAGGTAAAAATGTGTTTTATTGATTCCAGGTGAAAATTGCCAGGGCTTCGCCTTACAATGTGAAAGATTCCTTTCTCAAATGAGAAGTTACAATATATATATAGAGAGAGAAAGTAAAGGCGCCCCTTTGGAAAAGACTTTGGCGCCTTTTTACAAGTTGGCCCATGTGTGTTGAGAGCGTTGGGAAGAGGAAGCCACTAAAAAGGATGCTGTGTCGACTGCCAGTTTTGACTTTGGCGTTCAAACATTAATGTGAAAGCATGGGCCGTGCCTCTTTTTCCTGCAAACAAGACCGCTCCTTCAAGATATTCACGCGGTTTGTCTGCTCATCAATGCAAAGTGTGGAAAAAATAGGCCGCGCCGTTTGTTTGTTCGTGCTCCTTGATGACCACTTGGCGGAGACTGTTTCAACTGCAGGATTAACTCGCCTCCCCTTTGCCACCTGGGCTGTTTTGTCCATACTCATAATTTTGTCTCTTCCTGGCTTTGTCTTTTCCTAGAATTTGAGTTCTTGGGGCTATCTTATCGTCTTTTGCTGGCTCCTTGGGCTCTTTTATCAGCAGGTCACTAAGTTCATTCTTAAATTGTCTTTTCCCAGCTTTGTCCTCTCCTGGCTTTGTCTTCTATCATCTCTTTTGTCTTTTCTTAGTCCTTTTTGGCTCCTTCCTCAGCGGTCTCTTCCCTTTAGCCTTAACCCCGTTGAATTTCCTCAGGTTCGTGCTCAAGCGTTTGAAGATCAACGCTATTCTGTTGCCCTGAATTTGACGTCTGTGGGGATGTCATTTGACGTCCGGATTCCAACGGCTAGTTCATGATGCTCAATTTGGCGTCTGTGGGCCCATCACCCCTTTGAACTCCTTTGGCTTTTTCTTTTGGTCGGGCTTTTGTCCTTGAAACCTCCCAAAGGGAAGGTGTCCCTTCAGGCCTTGAGAAAGATTCCTTTTGCGGTCACCGAGAGTCCCCCGCAAGGGTACTTGCCCTTCGGGGTTCTTCGGGCTCCTTGGTCCTCAAATCCTTCGGACATTTTGTCCGAAGGAAATCTTCATGTTTTTTTCCGCTTGTTTTCTGTCGGCTTTCCCTTCGGTCAGGTTTTCTTTTTCGGGTGAATTCCTTCGGACAAAAAGTCCGAAGGAATTCCTTCGGAGTTTTTGTCCGAAAGAATTTACTTTGTTCAATTTGCCGCGGGAATTTTTTTCGAAAGAATTCCTTGTTTGTTTCTTTCGGTCAGCTCTTTTCTTCGGGCAAATTCCTTCGGACAAAAGTTCGAAGGAATTCTTTCGGACTTTTTGTCTAAAAGATTTGCCTTGTGAATTTTTTCACGGAATTTTCCTTCCAAAAGGACAGTCTTTGCCTTGTGAATTTCTTCGAAGGGCAAGTCCCTTTTGGCCCTTTTGACCAGCTGCCCTCCACAAGGGTAAATCAAGTCCAAAGTTACCCTTCGGATCTTTTGCAATGACCCATCTTGCTCATCATCTGCCCTCCGCAAGGGTTGTTTGACCTTCGGAGCTTTGTAAGACTTGTTTGAACCAGCCGATTGAACCAACGATGGTTCAAAGTTCAAGTTCAAAAGTTTTTTCGAAAGATCCTACCGTTGAACCCCGACGTCGAACCATTGAACTGGTTCATCCTTCTGCCGAAAGACTTGTGCAAACCAAAATTGAACCGGATCAGAACAACAGGGGAAGGAGGGGACCGATTTTGGTCTACAGGGCCAAAATGGTCAATAGGGCCAAAAGTATGTATTAATTATAAGCCCAAGTGGAAAATAAAAAAAATAAAAGTAATTATTAATTACTTTATGGAGCAAAGAGGAAACTAGAATAAAAAGTAATTTTAAATCGCTTTTAGGGTTTTGTGTGGAAAAGTAATTATAAGAAAGGTGAAAAAGAGGAAAAGAACATTCGTTATTATCATTCAACTTTCAAAATTTATTGGAGAGCTTGAAGCTACCATACTTTTTCAGAAGACGAAAACTCTCAAATTTACAGGTATAAGGACGAAACCCTTCATACCCATTTGGTAATTCCATCAAGGGATTACAATGGTGCTATCAAATTCAAGAGATATTAGTTTTAGAAGTACATTCAGCTAGGGCATCACATTTTAGGAGGCAAAAAAAAATACAGATCTATACGACGTTCATACGACGACCATTTTCAGTTAGGCTGGGCAACATCAGAGCAATTTAGAGCTGCCATACTATGCTGAACTGTTTCACCTATGGATTCAAGGATTTTTACGTGTTTCAAGTTGATTCCAGGTTAGGGTTTGACTAGTGATCAGAAGTACCATTCCCAGCACTCTAGCGTTGCCAGCAAATACAATCAATAGTATTTAATTTTACAAGTAATTGTTTTTGGTTTTCTTTCGGCAGGTTTTGACCCAATTTAATTGTAATCAGCATTTATGGAAAATTCTTCCAATAGGGTTTGAACCAATTGATTATATTCAGTAGTGGGTATTCATATTTATTGCTGCATCTGATGTTTTATGCTCAATAAAATTGTCAATCTTTCAGAGCAAATAAATAAAATCAGAAATTCAGGTTTTCAAAATATAGAAATTCAGGTTTTCAATATATTTTGTCAAGATTTCAATTTAGAGGGTTAATACAATCAGCATTGGCCTGCCAAATTGATATTGATTGTCTCGACATTGAAGGAGATTAAAAGTGATTATTCACATTGCTTTCAAAGAAAAGGAACATTAAGAATACAAGGGAGGGTCTAAGGATCTCTCCATTAAAAGTGGGTTCAATTGGAAATTATATAACATGGTCAAACAGATAGTCGAATCTCTTACAAAAATCAAAGAAGTCACCCTCACTCATCAAAGGCATCATCAAAATGGGGTCTCAGATCTCGTGGCAATTATGGGGCTTACAAGCTTTCCATGGAGTTTTAAAACTTGTTGACTTAAAGCAACATATACCCCAATCTTTCAACTATGTTTAGCCAATCCCATAGTCAAAGTGTGAAAATATCTCATAAGTCCACCATCTACCACACAAAGGAATGGTCCCATTCTCCACGTCTCCCACTATTGTAACCCTTATCTTTTCGATTTGTTATCCTACTCCCTATGTGATAGACATTTATTGACGTGTGAGTCTATTGGAATCACTTCCCCTTGCAACATTGTTGACTTTGAAGCCTTTTATTCACACTCTTTTTATTTGTACCTGCGCCAATAGAATACTGTAGTAATTGGCACAGGCAATTCCTCAAAATTTGTGCATGCTACAAATTAAAACTCTTTTATAATGTTTGATAACAACTAATGAATATTAAATTTTGTTATTACATTTATCTGAGTGATGGTTGGCTTCAGCACCTTGATGTGACAATCTACTTGGTTGATTATTCTTATTTTCAATACACTTTAAATAAACTTTTTTAATGTCTGATAACAACTAATAAATATTAAATTGTTTTATACATTTATTTGAGTGGTTGTTGACTGCATTACTTTAAAGTGACAATTTACCCGGTTGATTATTCTTATTTTCAATATGCATTAATACACAATTTTCAACGGACTAATTTGATTTTTTAATGAAGAAATTTGTTAAGGTTGACAAGGCACAGGACAACAAAGGTTCAATTTTTTTGTCGGTTCTGTTAATTTTTTGTCAATAAAGGCGGCAGTATACAATCAGATTTTTTTGCAAACTATATGGGATGCAATGTGAAATTTTAGGTAGACTATCAAAAAGTGTAAAGGATTATAACAAATATGAAATATATATATATTTTTTTCCTACTATAAACAATATTAACATATGGAAGGCAAGTTTGAAGGGATAGCCATCATTAAAATTTACATGAGAGGCATCTTCGACCATCAAATTTAGCCCTTGGGGCCAATGACCTGTGCTTTACCCATCAATTCCATATTGATAAACAGTTGTTGCTTTCAATCTGCTGCGTAAAGGTTAAATTTGATGGCCATATGACTGTATTTACGCTTTCTAGCTGTAAATTACAATTTTATTATAATTTATATTGAATGCATGGTAAAATTTTGGATAGATTGTGAAAATACCATAAAGGATTATAACAAATATATATGTTGTTTTTTATGTTTCCTTCTTCACTAGGACATATATTAGCATATGAAGGTCATTGTTTACTAATTACTTTTCCATTTATGTCTATGACAACATTTTGCCTCTTAACACCTTAGAAACATGTTTCAATTTTTTGTTTAGTACATTCTTACAAACTGCAATCAGTGTAATTTATGAGACTCTATTTGATTTAAATTGACATCTATCTCAACAAATCAGATGCTTTTGTTGATTAAGAATATTTCCATATTTGGCAATAAAAATTGCTACATACAGATCATCTGCCTATTCATCAGTAACGCAAATTCACCTCATTTCAATTCATCGGTACTTAAGCTGCACCATGACACTTGTTTTTATTGTTATTTTCCACCCCATTTTTCTCCCTCCATGTTTCATCTCTTTTTTAGGGCAAAGTTTGACAGTGTTTATTCCTATAACACATTCCATTTGCAATGGCATTCCTTTTGCCATTTCCCACATGGTTATGTCGTTGCTCTTCTCCTCTCTAATTAAAAACACTACTGTAATCGATTCACACTCAGCACGGCAAACACAATCAGCAAATGTAGATGGTGATCAGTACACATTGGGACGTGGTTTGTCTCCTTTTCAAATGCCAGATTCACTCAAACCCTAAGCTGGGTTCAGAATGGTCAACACAGGACTTGAAGACACAGGCTCTTCAGAATCATATGAGCATTGCACCAAATCGTCCCTTCAATTAGCTTTGGTAAGAGATTTCCATCTCAACAACTCATCCTCTTGTGAATTTAATCCACCAATGCAAAAGAGCTATTGGGGATGGGACGGCAACAAGAAGATACGGATAAAATACAAGCATATTTCAGCCACGGCAGGGTGACTAGAAGTAATTTAGCTCAGCTTGTTTCTTCTGTTCTGTTCAGTTTTACTTCTCAAAGGGGTCTCCCATTCTCCATGGCCCTCCAGCTGAACATTTGTTACAAATCTAAAAGAGGGAAACACACAAATCTTCATACTATTATCAGGGGATTCCATAGTGATTCACAATCTTTTCATAATTATCAAACATTACCTCTGAATATTTTTTGGAGATCACAAGGCAAGAGGATTTTTATTTCCTATTAACACCTCATTGAAGAAACATCACTCAAGGATGAGCAGTAGGACGAGTTTAGGACTGCTCCTAAAGGCTATAAATAAGAAGCCAGGCCTTTCACAATGTCATTACCTTCGTGAGAATTCAAAAAAATTGAAGATCAGCAGTAAGAAAAGACTTTCAAGAACAAAGATGTCTCGAGTTTTGCAACTCAGCTCTAGGGAAGATAAGCAGAAGCAAATTATAAGGCTTGATGATGAATTGTCCCGTTGCCTTTACTTCCTGGAGATCAAACTGTGGCAAAGCCCCAATTCTGGCACTATGAATCAGAACACTTTTGGTACCAAACTCCCTCCACAAGTCCTCCTACCTACACGGGCTTACTTCCTTGCTGATTTGTAGGTGTCGCAAGCAACACTACAGAGCACTGACAAGAACATGCTGTGCCCCGATTGTCATGAAGTTAGGCATCAGAATTGCAACTATGCCTATCTCCCAACTCCCAACTCCTCTACACCTGGTCACACTTCCTCCAAGGCTACGACTAGAACCACGAAATGCAAAAGGAACAATCAGACCAATGCTCAAGCCAGACAGTTTCACGAGCCTTAAAAGTTCTCTCAAACTGCATATGCGATTGACCAAGAATCTCCACCTTTCCCTACCTCTGATCAATCTTTCCTAACTGAGCTAGTCAAAACTCTTGTTTTTTTTGAGAAAAGATAATTATATCTAGGTTGTCTGGAAACGGAAACAGAAATATTTCCGAAATGCAGAACTGCCAATTTTCAAAAACCCTTGATTTGGAAATGCAGTGAAAACGTCAGTACAATATATATATATATATATAAACAATGCATAATACTCATTTTTGTCTATAAAAGATAAACCTCTTAAAAATATATAGTACTCATTCATTCATTACTTCAAAAACAAAATGAACATTCAAATCTAGAATAAATCATCTACTTTGCCCTCAAAATCATGAATGCCACTCCCACTATTTTTCAACTTTATCATTTACTGACCATAAATCATCTAGTTTGTATGGGCTCCCTGGTGCATCGAAGCTTCCTGAGTGCATGCCTTAAAGGGTGCACTGGGAATGAGGTGGGATCAGCTCATGGCACTTTGCAAGAGATGTTCTCATACTCTTCTATCATACATACATCCCTTCATGCAGCCTTCATACTTCCCATGATGTCTCGTTGAAATCTTGAAAACCTGAAATATGGCTAAGTCTGAAATCCTGAAACCCTGAAATCTGACTAAGACTGAAATATGATAGGAGCCTCCAAAACCTAGAATTTGCATTATAGCTCCTGGAGGTCCGAAACCACAGTCAAACATCCTGAAAGTATATATATATATATAAAAGATAAAGTATAAGAAACTAGGTGTAAACTTATACTTAAACGTTTATTTTATATATATATATATTGTCTGGTTCATCTTATTTTTTCACTTTTTTTGTTGACTTTGACCTTTTTTTCTGTCGGAATCCCTTGGAAACGCCAGGAAACGGCCAGAAATGCCCTAAAAATGTCTGGAGGCTTCCCGGAAATGCCCCGGATGTTTCCAAGGCGTTTCCGGACAGGAAACAGGGGGACCATTTTCTGCAACACAGAATTATATTTTTGGAAGTGTTACAACTTACAAGTACAAAAACCTTTCTTATTCAGTCAACAATTAAAGAGAAAGGAAAAGGAATTATATGCCTTGAGATATTAAAAATTGCATTGCTTTCTAACTGACTTAATATAAGACAAGAGAGGGAGAAGAGAGAGCAGAACAAACAATTTCTTAAAGCTATAATATTTTCAAAGCCAAGTATTATGATGGAGAGTTCACAAGATCTCTAAAAACTGTAGAGAAACCTGTAGCAAAAAGGTGATAGAGAGGAAGACTTATTCCAAAGCTCCTCCCCGATTTACATGATGGTCATGAGTCTCAGATTTTTGTTCGGTCCTCACCTTCTGAGCAGCCATTTGAGGGTTCAAAATGGGCGTAACAGTGGTTGGTGCATGATGGAAATTGGTATTGCTCTATGTGTACCCTTTTTAACTGCCCTCAGTGGTGTTGTGAGCTCTGATTTGTTGTTGCTCTAACATAGTTTGTTGTTCATTGAACAACATTTGGTCTGTGAGTCTTTTATGAATCCTTTCAGAGGTGAGAATTTTCGCAATAGCCTCTGTATGGCTCTGGAGTTTGTTGAAATTTTGTGTGAGGAAATTGTGGCATTCTTTTTGCTTAGTGACAAACCCCTGTAAAGCAGGGACAGAGCTTTTTTGTTTCTGAATGCGGGAGTTCATAAGATAAGAGTTTATTTCAAGTAGATATATGTCTATCCCCTTGTCATCAATTTTGGCCACCACGTTGTCAATGCTCTAAGTGATATTTTGCGGGGCCTTTCTTACGGAGAGTGTCTCTTTAGCTTTGACATTGTTTCTTTTGGACGGCAAAGAGGGGGATTGAGCTTGAGATTTTGTGATGTTATCAATCTCATTAGAAGGAAACCAGAACGGTTTCTGGGGCAACAAAGGGCTTGGATTGTCTATGGTAGAGCTAGGACATGGGTTACGCACATAAAAATTAGAAAAATTGAAGGAATTCATTCCCATTGAGGGCTTGGAGATGGGGCAAGCAGTAAGCCCAAATTGTCTATTGGTACCACCAGTGTCGAGTTCTGCAATAGACCTAACTTTGGTGGTTTGATTGGCCTTAGGGGGAGGGAAGGGCGAGCGGAGGCAAGGGGTCATGTGGAAGGAGAACTAAAGGCAGAGAAAGGATGATAAATACCTGAGACCATTGTGTTGTTTCTCAGCACAACACCCCTTTGAACTTGTTGTTGACCGGGGGAGAAAATCATTTTTTTATTTAATGCTCATATTTTCAGGCTCTTTATCATCAATAAGGATGGTCTAGTTCTCAGATGAAGTTTGCAGTTCATTCTTTTCGCTGTTCTACGCTGTCTTATCCATAACTTCCCTTATCAACTTCTTGTTATTGTTCCTTTTTTCTGCTGTAAAGCTGTACTTGCTTTTGAGGATATTGTAAGCATTTGCAATTGCAATAGAGGGGTTCTCCTCTTATATATTTATCCATTAGCCTGTGGCTTCTTCTGTTAGTTATTTCCGTAAACATAGTTGTTGCAAGGTGCAGGTGATCAGGTTCAAAGGATCTAATGAAATGATGACAAAACTTAAATACAAAATTTTGTGCTCTGATGTCAAGTAAAGCAGGCATGAAATCGTTGAAAGATATAATTTCGGATGGACTTACAGGAAAAGGGCTAGCCATCTGAATAGAAACTACGTTCCTATTATAGCCACTTAGGTCTGGTGTAGACCCATCATTCTGGGGTGGAAATATGAAGATGTCATCAAAGTCATCCTCCACCCTTGTCCATTTGCCATGGTGTGTAGGATACTCAGTCTGCTTGTCCTTTTGACAGCGCATTTAGTGCATTAAAGATAAATAGAAGCGGAAAGTCTCCTGAAGAAGAATGTTTGGTAAGATAGTGCAAAAAAGTAGATTTGCTAAATCCATGTGGAATGGTTCGAAGTTCCTCACCCCTTCCGACTGATATGTTTGGAGTGATGTCCCCTAATCTCTAGTCAAAAGTCTATCTGGCTCTAGCTAGCAGAGTGACTTCTCTGATCACTTGAATATGATGCCTACAAAAACGGGAAATCAGGAAGCCCTCTTTCTGGTTTTGGGTGAATGTTTTCTGCAACTCAATAACATGGCTACCCAACACCAAGATTGCCTCAATGAACTGAAAGCCAACAATTGATTTCACCATATTTGGATGCAAACTATTGAACCCTTCAAGCTTTGTTGGATGAAAAAGCTTAGTAAAGGGACCTGTAACAATGAGGTGCCAAGAGCAAAAGAGATAATGGTGCCAGCTGCAGTAACATGCATGCTCAAAAACTCCACTGACAAGTTCTGACATACACTCCCTAAGAGCAAGTTTATGGATATTCTGACAGTTCAAACACTAGGAACTGCATCAACTGAGGACAATGACTTCCCATTCTCTTCTTACCAAATTCTACAATGTTTGTTCTCACCTCTAATGAATTTCTTATTTTTGGAAATAGGGATTTTTTCTAATTAAGAATAATTTCTATTTTTTTTTTCTATAAGCTTTAGTAGTTAGATATTTCTGAGCAGTCCTAAGAGCTTTCTCTTGTTATGTAATCCTGAGGCAGTCTCCCTTTGTAAGACCGGCTTTCTTTTCTCTCTCCTGATTGTGCTTCCTACACGACTTGAGATTTTGTAACCCTTTTCATATTAATGTAAATTTAACTTCTACTCAACCAAAAACAGAGAACGAAACAAGGCCTTGATTGCTATTTTATTTGAGGTCTATTCTAGTTTTTCTGGCCTAGGCAATGGGGTGAGACATCTAGAATCTTATAGATTGTGTATATCATAATTGATACATATATCTTTTTTAGTCAATATAAATGCTTTCTAAATTTTCTTTACTCTACAGAGACTAACATATAGCTTGACACATTTACAGGACATAAACTGGCAAGTAGGTGACTTTTACACTCCGGCTGATGCTGTTGCTCAGGGTTTAAAAGGTGTGGCTCTAAACGACATTCGAGTATTGGTCAGAACAATTTCCGACTGGTGTGAAAGTCTAAACTAAAAATCCAAGTATAGAACACATCCATAACTGCTCCAAGGGGCAAGATCACACTTTCGGTCAGCAAACAGAGTGTAGATAAATCAATGCATACTCCAATTTTACTTCACACGATTCATGCAGTGGCATTCCATTAGAATCCGTCTGCCTACACAATACCATGATGCTATGTTGCTCTATAGGTTCTCCTACCGATTTGTTTTTCACAATCAATTATTGTAATCCTAAATATATATGACTAATGTTCGAAACAATTTACAATCTTGATCACAAAGAGACCAGTGGTCCAATGGTACAACAACAAATGGGATGTTTTAGATTTAGTCATAACTGGCCCAGAAAAAATTAACAATTAATATCATATGTGAAAATAGTTTCCCAAATATAATATACAATATGTAGCTACTCTCCATGCCTGGATGATATATTTTTCATATACAATCCATTTTGACATATATTAAATGGGAGTATGTATTCTCATTTTACAATAACTAAATAAACGTTGTACATGGGTCAAGTTAACCATGTTAATTTATAGATGGAACCTTTGAAATTTATTAGTGACATGTTCATTAACAAGTACTAGATATAATTTCAACGGCTATCACTTCTCAGGTCTCTACTATCATACACGAATGTAATGTGTCCACTATAATGTTGTGTCAAATTCCATTGACAATCATATAGAAGGCAGGCGTTCAAAAGTGGGGATGGGGAAGACTTTGTTAAGGACTTTTTATTTTATGAATTGAGCAAATTGATTCTCGGTTTAACCTTTTTAAGGAAAACCACTAGGTAATTAACCATTGCAACAATGCTGTTTTTGTCAGAATTAAAATATATGGAAAAACATGCTAATGTGAGTGAAAATAGGTTATGGATGGTTTCAGTTTGATTTATTGTAGATAAATAATGTTGTATGTTCATGTGAGCAATCTATTTGTTTCTATCTTTTAGTTATGCCAATCTCGCAATTTTTAGTTATGAGATTTTATTCCCCTGAATACATGCAATAAATCTTAATAAACAATAGGATTATATACTAGTTAGTGTAGACACCTAAAAATGGCTTCTTGGCCTTTATTTAGTATTTTTTTTAATGCGAATGTTGGTGCATTTGTTTGTGTATGGGTAATTTGGTCCAAATCAGGGATATTGGTCTTCTTATGACTTCTAGCATTCCAAAATCCTCATATTCACAAGTCCCCAATCTTATCCTAGGCTTATCTTCTTCTTTAGACCCTGTTTAAATTATGTGCCCCTGTCTCCCCCCTTTCCCCCTTTTTAGCTCTTAGATGTATGTCGATATGTGTGCAAAAATTGCCTAAATGTGAATTCATGTCATCTATAAATAGACAAGTATCGTGGTTCAATTGATAAGTGCATTTGAGATAATCAAACAATTAGTGTAAACACTTATCATTGTTTGAATTAGCATTCTAATGTAAAGTACTTTTAGCTCAAAAGTTGAAGTTATTTATGTTATGCAATTCTTATTTATAAACATTTTCGTTCCATTCTAAGGAGTTTGACTATTAGAGGGCTAGGTAGTTCATACTAGCCACCTAAACCCTAATGTAGGCCCTTAAACTTTATTTTCTTTAACATTTTGGATCAAGTAGAATTAGCTCATTACAAGAGGACAAGAGTCAAAGAGTGCAAATTTAGGGCAAGAAAACAAAATAGTAGAAACCAGCAATCGCCTTTTAGGAGCATTGATACGGCCCTAACAGATTTTTAGGAATGTTTGGTTGGTATTGACACATTGTTCGGATTATGTTCAAATTTCCAGGCAATCATTCTAGTGGCATTTGTTGTGCATTTTCAAGTCCAAATTGTGGAGACATATTTACGACAAAGCATAAATGAGATGAGCTTTCTATTTCCTTGTTTCTTTGCATATTTGATTATCGTGATTAATAAAGCATTGTCTACTTTGCATGTATCATGGATGCTTAATTAGAGAACATCATTTTTAATACTACATTTTGGTGAACCCAACTATCTTACACCCCTTTAGAGTTTCATATTGTTGATTACCATTTTTTCATGTCTCTTTGGGTTTAATTATTATTTATGCTTCTAGATATAAACATTGTTACTTTTGTTTTATTGAATTGCGCTTCCAAATTGTAGATCCTTTCTAATTTTTGAAATAAAATAAAATAAAAAATCAAACGGTAGTGTATTTGTTTTGTGGGGTGTGTTTGTTACATGTTTAATTTCATTTTATGCCACCAAAATTGAAGTAATTGTGATTCCACTCAAAAGAATTGCTAGACTTGATAAAAAAAAGGAATGCGTATTGTCGAAAAACTTCTTATTAGATCTATATGCATCTATTGTTTCTAAAGTTAAAGTTTCTTTGCAAACTAATATGAATGTCAGTGATGTGTCGTTGCAAAATAATACATTTTGAGTTATGATATTCCTTCTATTAGTGTTGTAATTGTTTTTTGAGTGCTAGAGCCAATGGTAATGTTGTTAGTAATGAGCCAACATAGCCCCTTAGTGTCCAATTTAAGAATTTTCTGTTAGACAATCCACAATAAATTACATCTATGATGAATGTCTTAAAGAAACTTTGCATGTCAAAGTTTAGTTATTTCCCTAATTATTTCTTGAATTTCTTATAATCCTATTATTTCTAACTATTCTTACAATCTTGTTATTCTTAAAATTTATGTAATTCTCAAATTTCTCAAAATTATTCTAATCCTCTATTGTTTTTCAAAATTCTCATAATCCTATTGTTTCTTAAAATTACTCTAATCTAATTTCTCAATTTTTTTCTAATCTAATTGTTTATCGAAAAAATTATAATCTTCCAATTTCTAAATATATTATCACACCACACAAAACAAACACACTAGGGTTATAATATATTTGGTTTAAATAAAGTTTGTTTAAGGGTTGTTAAGTCAATCATTTGAGATACATTTTAAGTATTTATTTAAACTTAATTGGTTTGGTTGTCTTAGAGTGGTTGTTGACTCATTCATGTAGATAGGATTTGGTTAAGGGATAAATGCATAGTGATAAGGGTTTGTTGAGAAAATGTATTATAGAAAATATTATCATAACATACTATGAATTATTTAAATTTTCTTTCCTGTTTAAATAAAATAATGATAGATATGTAATATTTCCAACATTTGGTATCAACACAGTATCTAATCTATGTGCTTTCACGATTTGTTGAAGAGCCATTATTATGATCTTGCTCAAAAGAGAACTTCATGCCAATTTTGAGAGATTTAGAAATTGCCTCTTCAATCAATTTCAAGGTGAATGCATTTCATAAATACAACACAACAAATTTTATGCCACAACCAAGGGGTGTATCACATAAATTTTAGAGCCTTCAAATAGGGAAGAACACCATTTGTTGATTGATAATGTTATTCAGTAAAGAGCATTAGAGGACCATTGAATCAATTTCAATTGCTCAGTGAGAGATCGAGGGTGATGTGCAAGCTTCAAGTGACATATTCTTCTTGTGAACTCAATTATAAGTATGCAAAAACAAAAGAATATGGAGGCACAACAAAGGTGTGAAGTATAGATGAGAAAAATAGAAGTGTGTGTGTGTGTGTGTTTATATATATATATATATATATATATATATATATATATATATATATATATATATATATATATAGTGTTTGTCTTTGAACAACTTGTTGAAGGAGAAGTGTTTAATCAATGCAAGATTGCATAGGTGAGCATAAGAGAGAACATGACATAACAATGGTAAGCGCACAACAATTTAAATGATCAAAGGTGTGTGTGTAGAGCACTTTAATAGAAGAGTGACAAAAAATGTGTGATAAAAACATGAGTTAACTGGAACAACAAAGAGGGGTGTCCAAGGGTGAAAGGCATGCATACTAAGTGTACGTGATGCAAAAGTGCAGCTTGTAGTGGTAGGGAACCCACTAGAAATGAAGTGCCCAATATCATAGCACAACATAAAGTTTTATTATTACGCTTTTATTTTATAAAATAATAAGCAATTTTTTTTTAAGTTCACAATTTTTTTGAAGTTCAAGTTTTAAAATTAATTAAATAGTTGTGCATAGTGGGGGTGATTCAAATTAACTTGATATCTCATGATACAAATTGAATTTTTTGATGAATTTTTGTCAGCATAAGCAAAATAGCTTTGTAAAACAGATGGTATTTGGGCTTTGCTTCAACACCTACGATGTGTAATATTTAATTGTTTTTTTTTCCATAAAAGTTTCATTAAAGATTATTTTTCTAAATCCATTAATTGAGTTTTGTAAAATGATGCATTATTGGTGGTACCCAACATCCTTACAAACATTTTTTGATTGAGGGGAGGAGGTGGGAGGGGGAACTCTTGTCCATGGCGAAAACAATTATTGTCAAAAAAATTGATGCCTAAGATTTCCACCCTTAGAAAGCCACCAGTGCGAAGAAGACTTTAAAGCAAAAATTGTTAAGACATAAGTTGGAGAAAGACAAGGCATTATTCACATGTGAAAGTGATGATGAAGATTGTGCTCTTGTTACACATGATGAAGACCCTCCCCAAGAGAATAGTGAGGAATATGCTTGCTAAAATGAATTGTAAATTTTTATTTGTGAATAAAATTCAAGATGTTATTGAGGCCCAACACATGAGATCAATGTTATTGTTTTCAGTGAGGCCCATTTCTCACTAAAGAGGATTTTAGTGAGACTTAATTCCCACTAAGGAAGTGTAATGAGGCCTTTTCCCACTTCTGTTTTGGCAAATAGTTGCGCATGTCCATATTTGCACATGTTGCTTTGTTGTAGACAATTGAGAGTGTCACTATTTACATAGGTATGTGTATTAATCCATTCTAGATAGTCGAGTGTATCCATGTTTAGATAAGTACACAGACTATAAAGTGTGTCCTAGTCAATGTCTTTTGATGTTACTCATTGAATTGATGAGTTTGTCCTTGTTCATCAATTGATTGTTATTGTGTTGGTCTGTGTGTGTCTTAGTCCACATGCAAAGTTTATTCTCCCCCATTCTTGGGAATGTGATGTAATAAGGGGGGAATGATAGGATTAGTATCACCCAATACTATATTATTTATAATATACTTGGTTAAATAAAGATTGTTTAGGGGTTAAGTCAATAATAAGAGATAAGTTTAAATAATTATTTATTTAAACTTAATTAGATAGGTTGTTTTAGAGTCGTCATTGAGTCATTCACGTAGATAGAATTGGTTGAGGGATAAGTGCAAAGTGATATGGGATTGTTGGGAAAATATATGTTAGAAAACATGAATTATATAAATATCCCTTTATGTTTGAATAAAATAATGATATAGATACAATATTTCCAACAATTGCATGTTTCTATAACCCCTATATCCACTGACTTATGACACTCCACTTACCAATCATATGTTAAATCTCTTTCCACATTCTAATTCTTCTTATTAAAACTTATATTCTCAAACATTCCAACAAATTTCATGTTCTACCACCAATATTTGTTTCCAAACTCCTATCCAAAATACTAAAATGACCATCATGATGCAAACTCTTTAAACTATGCAAATCAAGTCACAATCTTCACTCAAGATATGCGAAGTCAGATAAAAGGGTCACTTCTCACGATATTCTCCTCAAGCCTTTAGCTTATGAAATACTTTCTCATCTTATTCAACCAAGTTTTGTTGCTACAAAATTTGAGTTGTTTAATGGAAAAGGAGATTATTCGCATTGTATTAGAGTTTTTAATGCTTCTTGTTTAGATTTTGTTCATGACAACAAATTATTGACTAAGCTATTTTCTATAAGCCTAAAGGATTATGCTCTTGATTGGTTTTTATGCTCTTCCATGTGGATATGTGCATTCTTTAACAAATTTAGTAGCATATTTTTTAGCTCACTTTCAAATCAACATTGACATGTACAACTGTAAAAGTAGCTCAAGTTAAGCAACAAACAAACATATTAGTGATTATATGCTTAGATTCAAAACAATGGTTGCCAAAATGACTTATGCACCACCAATATTGAACTCCAAAGTATTTTTTATTGATAGTCTAATTCCAGTTATAAAGGACAAAGTTGTTTTCAATTCTAGTCCATCCTTTCATGAGTTTTGTCATGATTTTGGAGAATTAGAATTAAGGTTTTCGATGCAAATGTTTTTAAATATTCTTCCAATGCTTCAAAATCCCCCATAAAATCAAGCTTTAAGAATAAAATCAACGGTGATGGATTTCCAACTAAGAGTAATCTTAAGAATGTAGTTCATGCCATAGAAAAATTATTTCAAAAGATTATCTTAACCAAACAAAGAGTGGAGACATTTCATTAGGCTTAGTGAAAGTTCACTACTTGTGAATAAACTACTTGAGTTCAACATGATTACTTTATCTCAAGTAAGAGAATTATATCCTTCAGCAACATTTCCCACAAATTTACATTCAAACATATGTTTGTGACAATCATAGAGTTCAAGAACATTCAACAAATAATTGTATAGCATTGAAGCATCAGATTCAAGATGTCATTGAAAATAATCAAATTCTTAAATTAATTAGTTGATTCTCCAAATAGACATTTGAAAATATTTATAGATCTTCTTCCAAACCACAACAATGGGTAAGATAGAAACACAAATGTGCACATGGTTGATGAGAAAAATAAGAGCTATAAAAATGTGGCATTTGACTATGAATCTCATCTAGTTGATAGCTTTGTCGATACAGTTAAATCAAACAAGAGAACACAAACTTCAATGCAAATTGTATATGATGAGAGATAAATTCAAAGTGATAGTTCATACAATTTTCCCTTGTTCACAAGAACTTTCATAAATGGTGAAGAAAGGGATGGAATCACAGTAGATAATGTCTCAAGTTTGAATGTGTAGTGTTGGGGATCAACCAACAATGTTGATTACAATATGAAAGCAATTAAACGCGAAATTAAATCAGAATGATAAGTTATTAAAATCTGAAATAGCAAAGAACAAGAGATACAAGAAACCACCCTGAAAACTTGTATTAAACTCTTTACATAAGGAATACAATTGAAGAAACTTCTTTTCTTCCACACCTCTCTCAGATGTACAGATCTCTCTCTAGATCTCTTTCCCTCAAGAGCTCTCTCTCTCAATTATAATCAACTCCAACAACTTGGATTGATACACATATACAATTCTGTACTGTTCAACACTCTACAATAAGCTAAGATCTATCCTATTATATAATAATTAAGAAACATGAGCATACAACTACAGCGATCAGATGCACCTCCTAATCAAGGGCTCTAAACAGTCTTACTAATAATAGAGATGCGGACTTAAGACTATCACTTAATCCTAACATGCAAACACTCTGTTCTATCCACGAAAATAGCTTTCTAGATGCACAAGTAACCAACGTTGGTTCCTGCCTGTTTGCCTGTGACCGACGTCGACCGATTCCTGTCGACGTCGGCATCTCCTGGTCTGCTCCTGACTGACGTCGGTGATTGTGTAAACCTGTAACTTCTGCAAAACGCTCCTTTGGTGAAGCTTTTAGCTCCACACCTTAATAATCTCTCACTTGAAGATAAACAGCTGCACCAGTACCTGTACAGCAACATCTTCTAGCTCCTCCATCTTCAACTCAATCATGAAGACCAACAGAAGTTGAATGAAGATTCAACTTCTCCTTTGTAACCGGCTTGGTTAGCATATCAGCATGGTTCTTATCTATATGGATCTTCTCCAGCTTCAACTCACCATCCTCCAATCCCTGTCTTATGAAGTGGTACCTAAGCTGTCTATGCTTTGTTCTTGAATGAAATGCTAAATTTTTAGCCAAATGAATTGCACTCTGACTATCACTGTATAATCTGCAACTCTCTTGCTCCTTTCCAAGCTCTTCCATGAACCGTGTCATCCATATCATCTCTTTGCTAGCCTTTGTGACTACAATATACTCTGCTTCTGTAGTTGACAAGGCAACAACCTTCTGCAACTTTGATATCCAGCTAACCGTCGTTCCACCAACAGTGAAAACATATCCTATGGTGCTTCTTCTGCCATCCAAATCACCTGCCATATCTGAATCTACATAACCATGTAGAGAAGTATCTGAACCTCCATAGCACAAATGTCTACTGTTGGTTCTTCTCAGATATCTAAAGATCCACTGAATTGCTTTCCAGTGTTCCTTCCCTAGATTGGCCATATACTTACTTACAACTCCCACTGCTTGGGCAATATCTGGTCTAGTACATACCATTGCATACATTAAACTCCCTACTGCAGAAGAATATGAAACTCTACTCATGTACTCTACCTCATCATGTGAATTAGGACATTGTTCTTTACTCAATTTAAAATGTCCAGCCAAAGGTGTGCTTACCGGTTTTGCATCTTGCATATTGAACCGTTTCAACACCTTGTTCACATAATCCTCTTGAGACAAAATCAACCTGTGATTTTTCCTGTCTCTCTTAATGCTCATGCCAAGGATTTTCTTTGTTGCTACCAAATCCTTCATGGCAAACGTGTGAGCTAATTTCACTTTAAGCTCAGAGATATCATGCATGTGTGATTTTGCAACCAGCATATCATCTACATACAACAACAGAATAATATATCTACCATTATCCAATCTCTTAAAATACACACAATGATCAGATTGACACCTACTGTAGCCATGCTCAGTCATAAACTTGTCAAATCTCAAATACCACTGTCTAAGAGCTTGCTTGAGGCCATACAAGCTTTTCTTCAATCTGCACACTAGCTTCTCCTTACCTTTGACCTCAAATCCTTCCGACTGATCCATATATATTTCTTCATCCAAATCTCCATAAAAAAATGCTGTCTTAATATCAAGCTGCTCAACATGCAAATCCTCAATAGCAACTAAAGACAATACAGTCTGTATAGAAGTCATTTTAACAATAGAAAAAAAAATCTCACCAAAATCAATACCTGGTTTTTGTGCAAATCCTTTCACTACCAATCTGGCCTTATATCTCATCTTTCTATTCTCACATTCCTTCAATCTGTAGGTCCATCTTTTCTTCAGTGTCTTCTTACCTGCTGGGAACTCAACCAAATCCCATGTTTGGTTCTCTTTCAAGGACTCCATTTTCTCAACCATGCCACGCTCCCACTGATTCTTGGATTCTACCTGTATTGCTTCTTCAAAACTCTCTGGTTCTCCACCATCAGTTAGCAATAAATAGAATAATGAAGGGGAATATCGAATTGGAGGTTTACTTACCATTTTTGACCTCCTGATGGGCGTCTGAGACTCATTCACAACACGCTGTCCACCCAAATTCTCTGACAGTGATCGACCTCGGTCACCTCTAAGCCTATAACTGGCCGACGTCAGTTTCTGTCCTGCCGACGTCGGTCACTGTATGACCGACATCAATTTCTGTTCTGCCGACGTCGGTTCCTGCCTGGCCGACGTCGGTCTCTGTGTTTTCTTGTTTGTGATTATTTATTTTTGCGAGCTCATTTTGGACCGTCACCTCGTCCAATTTTCCATTGCTCTGCCCAGATTGATTCAGCTTCTTAAGCTGATTACTATACATCACTTTCTTATTGAAAACAACATCACGGCTCCTAATTATCTTGTTAGTTCCTAGATTCCAAAACCTGAATCCAAAATCATCAGAGCCATAGCCAATAAATGTGCACCTCATAGACTTAGCATCCAGCTTCTTTCTATTTTTCTTATCAACGTGCACAAAAGCTTCACAACTAAAAACTTTGAGAAATGAGAGATCTACCTTTTTACCTGTCCATGCCTCTTCTAAAATTTCACCATCCAGAGCTGTAGAGGGTCCTCTGTTAATCAGGTACACTGCAATATCAACAGCTTCTGCCCAAAACTCTAAGGGCAACCCAGCATGCAATCTCATACACCTTGCACGCTCCATTATTGTTCTGTTCATCTTTTCAGTAACTCCATTTTGCTGAGGTGTCCTTAGAACTGTCCTTTGCCTGCGGATTCCATGCATATAACAATACCAGTTGAACTTATAGCTACAAAACTCACCACTATTGTCAGATCTCAGGCACTTCAATCTCCTGCCTGCTTCATTTTCAACCATAGCTTTTCAAATCTTAAAAGTCTCAAATACATCAGATTTTTTCTTAATACAATAGACCCATACCTTTCTTATAGCATCATCTATGAACGAAACATAGTACTGTGATCCTTCAATAGAAGCAACTTGAGCCAGTCTCCACACGTCTGTGTGAACAAGCTGCAACTTATGCTTCTTCTTTGTTGACCCAGTCTTGAGAAAATTCACTCTCTTCTGTTTCTCAAAAACACAGTGCTCACAAAAATTCAGATCTATGCTTTTCAAATCTAAAAGCTTACCTTTTGACTTAAGAATGGACATTCCCTTCTCACTCATGTGGCCGAGCCTAGAGTGCCACAATTTTGCATCCACATCTGAAGTAGATAATACAAAAGGAGAATTATTAGTAACACAATTACATAAATAGAGAGTACCTATTCTCTTACCTCTGGCCAATACAAGTGCACCCTTGGTCACCTTCCAAGATTTAGCTGTGAGAGTTACTGTACAACCCTCATCCCCTAACTTTCTTGCAGAAATCAAATTCCTCTTCAAGCTAGGAACATGCATGACATCTCTCAACACCCATGTGTTGCCATTCTGCATTTTCAGCTGCACTTTTCCTTTGCCAATAATTTTACAAGGCTCATCATCCCCTAAATACACTATTTCAAAATCTCCATGGATATAGTCGCTAAAATATTCTCTATTAGGGGTAGCATGAAAAGATGCACCAGAATCTAAAACCCAAGATTCTATATTATTATGCAAAGAGAATATTAAAACATCATGTGCAATACCTGCAACCTTTGCTTCTTTTTTTCCTTCGTGCTGATTGTCCTCCTTAGGCTTTGACCAGCAATCTCTGCTTATGTGCCCTATCTTTTCACAATTTCAGCATTGTGGCTTCCTGCCATTTCTGGATTTGGATCTACATCTCACCTTTGACTTAGACCTTGATCTCCCTTTTTTGCTCTTCTCTTTTTGCCTTTCCCTGCTCTCAAAACTTAAAGCGTTCCCAAATGTTTTCTCTGTGCTTTACCTGTGAATTTATTCATTCAAGATTACACTAACAACATCCTCTACTTTTAAAATATTTGAAGCAGATGCAATATTACTAACTGCCATTACCAAGCTATGCCAGCTTTTAGGCAAAGAACATAATATTAAAAGAGCTTTAATTTCATCATCAAACACTATTTTGACTGAATTTAATTGATTTACAATTCCATGGAAATCATTTAGATGATTAGATACAGATCCACCTTCTTGCATACGCAAATTAAATAACTGCTTCATAAGATATACCTTATTAGAAGCTGAGGGTTTTTTATACAAATTTTCTAAAGTAGTCAGTAACTTTACCGTAGACTTTGCCTGTGATAAATTAGATATCACAGTAGATGCAAGACTCAATCTTATAGATCCAAGAGCCTTTCTGTCAAGAACTTCCCATTCTTCATCATCCATGTCTGTGGGCTTCTTTGCAATCCCACCTAACGGTAAGTATAGATCTTTCTGATACAGATAATCCTCTATCTGCATTCTCCAATGTTGATAATTTTTGCCATTGAACTTCTCCATTCTCAGTTTACTTTCTTCGGCCATTGCTACTCCCACTCAAACAGAAATCTCTGCAATAACCCTTGTGATTACTCTGTAATCAATACACACTACACAGATCTGAACCACCTGTTAGTGAATCTGAGCTCTGATACTAATTGTTGGGGATCAACCAACAATGTTGATTACAATATGAAAGCAATTAAATGCGAAATTAAATCAGAATGATAAGTAACTAGAATCAGAAATAGCAAAAAATAAGAGATACAAGAAACCACCTTGAAAACTTGTATTAAACTCTTTACAGAAGGAATACAATTGAAGAAACTTCTTTTCTTCCACACCTCTCTCAGATGTACAGATCTCTCTCTAGATCTCTTTCCCTCAAGAGCTCTCTCTCTCAATTACAATCAACTCCAACAACCTGGATTGATACACATATACAATTTTGTACTGTTCAACACTCTACAATAAGCTAAGAAGATCTATCCTATTATATAATAATTAGGAAACATAAGCATACAACTACAGCCATTAGATGCACCTCCTAATCAAGGGCTCTAAACAGTCTTACTAATAATAGAGATGCAGACTTAAGACTATCACTTAATCTTAACATGCAAACACTCTATTCTGTCCACGAAAATAGCTTTCTAGACGCACAGGTAACCGACGTCAGTTCTTGTCTGTTTGCTTGTGACTGACGTCAGCCGATTCCTGTCGACACCGGCATCTCCTGGTCTGCTCCTGACCGATGTCGATCACTCCTGACTGACGCTGGTGACTGTGTAAACCTGCAACTTTTGCAAAATGCTCCTTTGGTGAAGCTTTTAGCTCCACTCCTTAACATGTAGCCATGAATTTATTTATGACCTTGGCCTTTGTGAGTAAAATATAGCATACACAAAAAATAATCAAAGGCTATGATGGTATATAAAAAGAATCTTTAGGTTGCATAATTTTATCTATTCAAGTGGTTTCAAAGAAAGTTTAGAGCTTATTTCATGTAGTAGCTAGTAATGGATCATACAACATCTTATTAAGAATACCTTGGTAAAATCAAACAAAAGCAATTTCCTCAATTGTGCTTCAATGTCTAAAATTTGGACATAAATGACAATTGGTTACAACTCAAAGAGACACATTTTCCAAAGGAAAAATATCAAGAAGATATCTTCTCAACATAAACAAGTGAAAAACCAAATTCTAGTATTCAAATCAAGAAAGAATAAAGTCAAATTTTACAAATCCATTCCAAAGTGCACACGTCTCAACAAAATAAATCAATAGGCATTAAAGAAACAATGGGTGAAAGTGATATATCTATATAGATGATAGAAATGGGGATGACCTTTTAGGTGATCAATCATCATCACTCAAATTTTGCATTCTCTAAAAATATATTCTTCTATCTAAATTGTCTCAACTCTTTTGACTAAATTTGTATTGCTTAGATCTTTTTGATTACATACTTAAGATTGTTTCTTAATTTTACTTTATTCATTTGTTTATTTGACATTTTTAATATTGTTTACTTTCCTGTTAATTTTAAGGATTCTTTAGAATTTGGTAGGTGTGTCATAACTTTCTTGTTACCCAATGTCACGTCATTGTTGCATTCTTTTCCAATATGGTTTAATTTTGTTTTATCCCTCATGTTCCTATATAATATCTTTATTATTCTATGTTTATCTCAATATTATTCATGCTCAGGTGGTGCTCTTCTTTATTTGTGTTTTTGACTTCTATTTTTTTACGTGATGTTATTTTCCTTTGCGATTGCCTTCATCCATGTTTTGTTTTTTTCCTCTATTTTTCCTTGTAATTTGCTTTGCTTTTCATAAAGACTCACAATGAATTCTAAATTAAAAGAAAACATTCGTTTTATTGCAATCATAATAAAGTGTGTAATGAAAAAACAGATCTAGGTCAAATTACATCACAATATAATACATCAACCCATACATAATTATAACTTAGATCTAATTATATTTAGTCTAATAAAACATCAAATTAGACCTAATTACATATAAATAATATTCTAGAATCAACACTAAATTATAAAAGGGGGTCTTAGAAGAATATTTGACTTGTTGCAAATCTAGGTGCAAATGTTAGAAACTAACAAATAGAAAATAGATTGAGAAGGTGAGGCAAACAAAAACCAAAAAACTTATGACAAAGACAATTTTCAAAGTGCATTCTTCTAATAATATCAAGGAATAATTCTTGTAATATGTGAATTTATGAAATTCGATTTTGCGATTTCCATTTTCCTGCTCTAGGGATTTAAAAACCTTGCATATTTTATCTCAAATTTTGCACAGATCTCTAAGAAATTGATATCCTTTGCAATCCTAACTCCTCATCACAGACCAATAAAAAATGGAGAATAAATTAGGGAGGTGGGGTGAGGGGCGTTGTGTTATCCCTACATTATTATCATGACCCTAGTTTGGATCAAATTTGGAAAAAAAAATATTCAGTGCACTTTAACAAGCAATTTGTGGATGCAAGCCCTAGTTCTACAAAAAAATTCTATTGTAATGAATAAATGGCTCAAGGAAATAAATGATTCCAATATTCTCTAAATGTAGAATTTTTCTCTAATAGATCCTTCAATAAATTATTGACTCTTGCTTTCAATTTCACCTGTCTCATTTCATTCATCTTAGGTCCTACATGCACCAATGCACCTATGTATCTATAGACAACCAAAATTCAAATTATGACCAAATTGACATGCAAGTTGACATACAACATCCGACAAGATAGATCCTTCAATAAATTCTTGAGTTCTTCTATGATAGATTCTTCAATAAATGTTTGAGTATTGCTTTCAATTTCACTTGCCACATTTCATTTATCTCCTCTTACATGTCCTATATGCACTAATACACATATGTATTTATAGGCTTTTGAAATTCAAATTAGAACCGAATTAGCATATGATTTGACACATGTCATGTGGTAAAAGCCAATAAACAAGGAACACAAAGCACAAGAGACCCAAAAAAGGGTTACAAGGATCCACACTAGAATCATATAGTGTATGGTCCTTGTGCCCCATAACCATGCAGTGTACAATCCTTATGGAGAAATCCTAGAACCTAAGGAAAACAAACATGAAGGAAAGAGAAAGAGAAAGAGAAAGAGAAGAGAGAAATGAAAAGAGGGAAAACATGGAAGAACAGGGCCAAGACATGATGAAAAACATGCTACTAAGAGTCAAATATGAATTTATGATAGAAAAACACACAAGTACCAGAAAAAAATGTAATTCTATCATTAAAACTACCCATAGACCAAAATAAGATGTCTACATTAAATCATAATGATAAATAGAGTGGATGAGCAAGTTCCCATGTTGTCTTTTGCTTTATTTTTCCTGGCTTGTAAAATTTCAGAGTCAATGATTTAATTGCTTATCATTTATCCTTCACACAAATTATATCATAATTTTTGAAAACATTTTTACATTTGTTCAAATGATATGATAAATGCAATGATATTACAATGATTCACAATTTTTCATTCATATGTTATGGATCTTATTTTCAATATGCAATGACACAAAATGCAAAGATTGTTTTGATATCCCTTGCTATGAGTTACCATGGTTTTGGATTTATTATAAATTTGTATCCTTGCTTTTCCTTTAGTGATTTTGTGCTTTTTTTATTCGTTTTTGTTATAGAAATAAAACACACATTTTCATATTTATTTCACACACATGCACATAGATAGAGACACAAGTTATTTTATTTTTTATATATGGCCTTCATGTGATTGACAAGATGCATGCAAACTCTTTAGAAAGTCACAAGTTTAGTATTGTAGCTTTAGAGTAGAGGAGGGGGAAACTTCTGATTCACTCGAGTATGATAGCATATTGCCTCTATGCTTTAGAGGGAAAGCTTTTGTGACACCCAATCAACACAATGTAGGTTCTATGGATGTTCCATGTTGTATGCACAGGCTAGGATGACCTGCAACTATCCTCTTTCTCTCAATATACTAGGACCTAAATATGGTCAATTAAATAGAGCATGCAATACCTAGACGATTGGGTAAGGACCAAATGAATTCCATATATGTAGTATAGGGTAACCTACAACACAAATGTCAAGAGGAAAAGGTTCCAAAGTCTAAACTTGGGACACAAGGATGTATCTCTCACTAGATCTCAACAAAAGTAAATGGTTGTAAACTATGCTTAAATTAAAGGATGGGTTAGAATGATTTAAAATGGGTAAGGTAATGGTCAACCAAATGGGGGTCTATGCAACCTAAAGTGATTTATGGCAAGTCTAAGCAATCTTATGGCTACACTAGTTTATTTGGTATAGATAAAGCCTAAGTAATGATACACATACATTCATCACCAAAGCAACAAGCAATATTTAATCTACTAAGTAAATAAAGGAAATAGTGTAGGGATAGAAATACTTACC
The DNA here is from genome assembly GCA_037957365.1 of Torreya grandis. Taxonomy (NCBI): domain Eukaryota; kingdom Viridiplantae; phylum Streptophyta; class Pinopsida; order Cupressales; family Taxaceae; genus Torreya; species Torreya grandis. The sequence goes on along the minus strand of JARHVA010000886.1, from coordinate 1,757,641 downwards.
TTGGAGTGGACCTATCAACACTTCAATCTCTCACTTGACTCAAGTGGAGCTTTGCATGAGAATACTGTAAGTTGAAGACCTCAAATGGTTGAATAAAAACCTAGATATCCTTAGTCAGGAATTCCCAATGACTCCTATTGAGCTTCAATGACACCACAAGACAAGACTCCTCAAGATAAGGTTCTAAACTGATAACTCTCCCAAATGGTAATTAGGGAACAAATGTGAGTGAAAACAAATAAAAATAAATGGTATGTGATTTAATATGAATAAAATATGACCCATATATATAGTGTTATACTACCCAAAACCAACCCTAAACTTTAAACTAACGGTATTAGCCCGAATGATACAATTAAAGATGTCAACTAACATAGAATGATATCGGTCAGATCAATACAATAAAAATGTTAAAAAACACACTCAGAACTATATCAAGTTGGTTGATATAGTACATGAAGGGTGAAGGTACAAAATAAACAGTTTCAACAAGACTAATAATGTATGATATAGGAAAACTAACAAATCTAGATAAGAGGTCAGCATGAGATATAACTAGATAGACACTTAGAGGAGATCAAATTGATATTAGTAATGGTGTAATCTATATATAATAATAAAATCTATCACAAAGCACCACAAGCCTTTCCCACCCCATTTTGGTGCACCCTTTAAGGCATGTACTCATAAAAATTGATGCATTGACAAACCACTGCAAGAGAAAATGTTAGTAAATGATAAAGTGAAAACTATTATATGTATACATATGCCCAACCCAAAGCTCATCACGTGCCACAATAGTATAACACGATATGGTGTTTTGAGAAAATAACATACCAACACAAAAACATAACTAAAAATAAATGTTGATAAATGAATAACTGAAAATAACATACATATTTTGACTTACCTTTGTTGTTGAATGGCCATATGAAAATACCAAAGTCTCAATCATGGAGGGCACAAAATATGCATTTAATAAACCCTAGGATACAAGGCTAAAAATAGAGAAAAATAAAGCGAACAAACACTAGATAGTCAAAAAATGGATGAATATGAAAAAAAAATGGATTGGTTGAATTACTTGGAAAATTTGGAAAGCCGTGATTGCTAAGGCTAGGTTAGAACCAAAAGACCAAGAAAGTAGATAAAAATAAAGGAAAATTGGGAAGCCAAAAATCCAAGGCTATTTAGGATGAAAAAACTTAAAAATACATCCAAAGTAACTTTTAACATTGGTAAGATAAGTAAAAGTTGGCAAGATAAAAAATTTCAACATCAATAACTTTAAAGAACCTACCTAACAAATAAAATCTTGGGCTTCCTGGTGAAATATAAATATTATCCTATGAAGACTGGCATACATGAAAAATAAAAGGATCCTACCTTTCGACAACATGTTTCTTACTCCTCAAGACCCCTTATAAAGTTGTCAACCTACTATGAAGATTGGGTTCCTCTGTGATAAAATAGGTGGCACTAGAATATATGAAGATATAATGATTTGATGTTATAAGACCTCTTACCCCAGTATACTAGCCTACTATAACCCAATGGAACTTGGCTCTATCATGAGGCCAAATGTGTAGTTTGAGCTTCGATTAAAATAAGAGATGTGCCAAACAAAGATCACATCTTTTGGTATGATTTGACTTTTGAGATTGTATTTACCTTTTAAGGTTACTTTTTCTTATGATATGGCTTTTAATTTTTTTAGCTTTTTTGAATTTATTTCTCTATATGGATTTGGAAAAATCAAACTTGGGTGCTAAAAATGACTATCACAAGAGAGCTTACACGTAGTCATTAAATGGGAGAACCTAAAGATCACGATGTGTAAAGACTCATAGACTTGCATATTAGAAAAGAGTGCAATATTGAAACTGACTTTGGTAATCCCAAAAGGAAAGTGAAAAATAAATAATGATGGAAATGATCATAAAATGATTGGGTTTCCCCAATCATAAAAAATGTGTATAAGAAGGTGGTACAATGATAGGTAGATATGAGACATGATCATACATAAGGGTAAAATGTGAATGGATATATGAAGATAGACTAATATAGTTTTACCACAAGAGAATATGATTGTTTCTAAGTGATTAATAACATTACTCTTGACCATTGCCTTATTTTTCTAAGAAAACACCTAGCTAAAGTTGGGAGCAAAAACAATCTATGGAATATAATGATGGGTGTTTGTGAGGAGGGCCTAGTTGATTCCTCAAGTCTTACCATGTAACTCCTAAATTGAAAAGGTAAGAGGCATAAAAGAGACATAAAAGTGATATAAAAGACCTTGAAGGCTATGTGTAATGAGTAAAGAATCACAAAAAGAAATAATGGTTGACTGAAAAAGGATGGATGTTTATGAGGAAGGTCTAGTTGATTCCCTAGGTGTTACAATGCAACCCAAAAATGGAAAAACAAAGAGGTATAAAATAGATAAAAGACTGAAGGACCAAACATAGGTACTAGGGTGAAATGTGAAAGGAAGACCCAAAGGTATGTAAGTAGAGGAATGGTAAAGTACAAGAAGAGAGTCAAAGTAATACCTGTAAGAAATATTAGCTTAATAGAATCTATAGAACTAAAAAAACATGCAAGTATGATGTACTAAAGTGAAAATGCATACATAAAATGAAACTATGAAGGATATAAATTAGGTCAAGTACTTCAAAAATTGAGCATTAGTCAGTTTTTTGGATATATGTCATTCATTTATTTGTATTATATATTGACTAGATCCAAGAGTATCTTTAACTAAGTAGGGACCCCACCTCTTTTGGGCATACTTGCCTTCTTTGTCATGGGTGTAATCCAATTTTATCACTAGCTCTCCAACATCAAAACTACAAACTTTGAATTTATTATTGTATTGTTTAGCTATGCAATTTTTATACTGATGATTTTGTTGTGAAGCATTCATACATCTATTATCAAGTAGGTTTAAGGTGTAAAGGTGAGTTTCAAGAATCTCTTCATCGGGTAAATGTTGTGAAGATACACAAGGAGAGTAACTCTACTTCAAATGGTAATATGAATTCCTATCCATAAACTAAATAAAATGGAGTTGTCCATGTGGTAGTAGGGATACTAGTCTAATTAGCCCAAAGTGTGGGTTGGCTTGATATGCCAATCTGAATGAGAATCCCTAATAATATTTTGCAAGATCTTGTTAAGTATTTATTAGTAACTTTTGCTTGGCCATTGTAATTAGGGTGATAAGATGGAAAAAATTTGTATGTAATTTTAATATTTGCACACAATTATTTCATGTCTTTATTTTTGAAATTCCCACCATTGTCAGATATGATGGTATGAGGAATCCAAAAATGACATATGATTTGATTTGGAATGAATTTAGATATAGTGATGCTAGTGATGTTAGTAAGTGGCTTAGATTCTACCCACTTAGTAAAGTATTATATGGCGGTAATGATGAAAACACGACCATCTTATGACTGAGGTAATTTGCTAATGAGATCTAATACCCACATAGAGAAAGACGAAGGAGATTCAAGTGTTTGAAACTCAACTAAAGGAGAGTGGATAAAATAATTATGGAGTTGGCAAAAATTAAACTTATTTACAAATGTGATGGTGTCTATTAATAGATTAGGCCATAAGTATCCCATCTATAGGCATTTGCAGGTTGTATCATGCCTACTACAATGGCCACTAAAAATTCACCTATGTGCTTGCTCAAGAAGAGAAAGAAATTATTCTTGATTGAAATAATTAATTAAGGTACCTTTGGTGTTACAATAATCAATAATGTTTTGTTTTAATACATACTTGCAAGCTTGCTTGCAAAGTCTGGTCTTTTCATGAGATTCGACCTCTAGATGATAGTTATGATGTTGAATGAATTGGATGATATCTTTGTACCACAAGCTTTGTCGAATGGTGATTGCTTCAATATGGAAAATAAGAGAGACATCCTTAGTTTTTAGACTACATGGAGATTTTCTCATGTGGACACGAAACTATGAGTCATGCAGTGCCTGACAAGGATAAAAAAGGGAGGCTAAAGAAGCAAGATAATCTACAATAGCATTTTATTCTTTTAGAATCAATTTGATGGTAAAAGATGAAAACTCTTTTTCAAGAGTGGAAGTGAGTTAATGATATGAAATAAGATTTTCACTTTTACATTGATATGCACCACTAATTTATTGGTATATAAGTTGTGAATTTCATAGGGCATGCAAATAAGAGATATCTAGATTTATGGTTGCTTACATCCCAAGGATGAGAGATTCATATTCAACCATGTTATTAGTGACTTCAAATTTTAATTGAAAGGTTAAAGGAATGATTTTTCCATAAGGGTTAACTAAAACACATCTTGCCCCAATGCCTTGAATACATGTGGCTCCATTGAAGTGGGGTGTAGGTCAATGGTAACTTTGGGTAGTTCTTATATAGTAATTTTGGTGTAGAGACTACTTTTTTTGGCTCTTTGAGGGAATGTGGCTCAAGATCAACCATGAAATTGTGAAATTAGTCTTTAAGAGAAACAATTTGGTCAATACCTTCAATTAAGAGATCATATTCATCTAGAAGAGTATCATGAAGGTGATTCATCACTAAGAGGAGAGAGGCAACAAGTTGATCTGTGATCACTTAGCCTTTGAATAATTTCTAGGTAATAATTCCAAGGTAAAATTCCATTAAGAGTACCATCCATTTGCCAATTTGATTTCCAAGCAAGAAATATTTAGAAAATAAATGATGAAGGGGATTGGAAAGGATAATGACATAAGTGGTCTGATAAAGCATATAATGCCGAAGCTTGTTGGCTGTGAAGTAGATTGTAAGACAATCACACTCCAATTTCGTATAGTGGGTCTCATAATCTATCAAGGCACAACTGATTTAGTAGATTGCATACTCTTTTCTTGACTCATCTTGTTGTGTGAGCATTACCTCAATTTATATGGGAGTAGATGATGTATATAAGATGAAAGGAAAATCACTTGAAGGTTATCTGAGAGTATGATGATGAAGTAATGATTTATTCATGCTATCAAAAGAATTTTTACATGCATCAATCCATTAGAGTGTGACACCTTCTTTAGGAGAGAGTTTACTGAATATATGTGATAAGCCATATCAAGGATGAATATTTAGATTTCCCCAAGCTTCCCAAGGTAAGTGTGAATGTCGGGAATAGACCGAGGTATATGTATGTCAATAATAACATTGATCTTGGTAGGATCCACGTCATTCCCTTACAAGGAAACTAAGAATCCTACGAGTTTTTTTAGAGGCAAAATCAAAAACACACTTATAAGGATTTAGCTTAATATTTTATTTGATAAGATGATCAAATACGATGGCAAGGTGATGAATATGGTTCTCACGATTCTTTTATTTGTCCATAATATAAATCACAAAATTTATAACTATTTTATGGATGAAATAATGAAATATGTGTGCCATTACATGTTGATAAGTTGACCTAATGTTTTTGAGTCCAAAAAGCATCTTAACATAGCAATAGGTTCCCCATCTGGTAGTAAAAATGGTTTTATGTTGATCCTCAAGAGAAATGTGAATTTGGTTATACCTCGAGAAACTACCATGAGGGATAACATATCATAGCTAACTATAAAATCAAGAATGGCATCAATTGATGATAAAGGAAATTTATTCTTAGGACAAACTAAGTTGAGATTATGAAAGTTGAGACATATTCAAATGATCATGGTAGCTTTCTTGTGAACGAGTGCTATATTGGATACCTATTCCAAGTAATCTACAAGTTTGATGAACTCCACATCTAGGATCTTGATAATCACTTTGTGACATAAGGTAAAAACCTCTGGAGGAAAATTTCATTATTTTTGACATACATGTTTCGCATCTGGATATGTCACAATGTTATGGACAATAATGCTAGGGTGAATGCTAGGCATATATTCATATGACCATGCAAAGAATTCATGATATTTATCAAAAAATAGGTTGTAATTGTCTTTCTCTTTATGACAAAGTTATTTAGAGATAAAAACTTATTTATGATTGGCATTTTTACTAAAGTTAAGTGTGTGAGTTTCTTTGATAAGCATGACATTGTCAACTTGAAAATGATAAGGAGCCAAAGTAAGCTTGGATATGTGATCCATTTTTTGCTGGAAACTAGTGATGAAACTTATGAAATGATGATTATTTTTCTCAAAAGGTCAAGCTTATGATGTTGACAAGGAATTTGAAGCTCTCTAGTGTGTAACAATTCTAAGATAGCTTCGTCACTAGGAAGTGTAGGTAATAGTCTGTAATATTCAACGTCTAATTCCACAATCTTATTACCTTTGTTGTCAAAATCAAATTAGATTTGTATTATAGTATTATCTTTTGCATCCAAGGTAATGTTGTAATTTTGAGTAGTAGTTAATACTTTTGATTGGACGATATCAACCTAGTTGACATAGTCTGGTCCAAGAGAATTAGGTTGAACTGTATTAGTAGGGTTGATGCAGTTAGCAAAAACATGACTAGTTTTTACTATATCAGTTTGTACATTATAGTTAATCTGAAATTGAAGATAATAAAGAAATTATTTTGGCACTTGGTAATGTCTAGTCAGTAAGATATGAACTGAAGGTTGGACTATATCAAGCTGGTCGATACAGTTTGAAAGTTGAGATATGGTCTGAATGGTATTGGGGTGGATGATGATGTTGGATATGTTGGGAAAATCTTAAATCTATTTGAAAACCCATGGATAATTTTCCAATGGTGGGTTGACAAGAGGGACATAACCTTGAGGTCCTAGAGCATTATCATCGTCACTAGAATCAGAAGAGATATGAACCAAATGAACATCATAGTTAAAAACATGAATTTTATCAAGGGTTTTTGGATAATGGGTTAATCCAAGTTTCATGATTAGGCTTGGGCAACTATGTATTCATCGTCATATGACAAAGAGATGTTACATGCATGAGTATCTTGGCTGAGTAGGTTCAATGGAGGTATCCTTAAATGATACACCCATGCTACTGAAAGTGAGAGGGGATAAGATAGAGGATCTTAAAATAGTTTGGCCACCCCAAAATTATTGTAAATAGAGTCATATTTTTTTGTAAGAGGCTTCATTAACATTTCATGGGGAATAATTTTAGTATTCTCATTGATTAAAGGAATAATTTGATCTTGTGATAGAAGAGATGGATGGATCCTTTCTGCTATGTAAGGTGGTAGTTTGGTGGTATTTAAAATAGTTTGTGACTCAATGGGTTTGTCATCATCCAAATGTACAAGAGTGAATTTTAAATCAAGATTCATGTTGACAAACTTGGGAAGAGGTAGACAATTGATACAAGAAATGGTGGGAATATGATATCGACTTTTAGGATTAAATAGCTTGAGACCCCATGGGTTGGGATTGGATTCACTCTTGTAACACTTTCCATCGTGATTGAACTTGATGCATTAGCTATTGTAAGATGTGATAGCTCTAATGTGATGAGTCCAAGGACAACCTAAAAGGAGATCGTAGAAGAGTGAAAGATATAAAACCATGAGCTTGGTATGTATTTTTTTGGGCCCAATAGTGAGAGGGAGTCAAATGCAACCAAGAGGATTTTGATTATTTTTTTCAAATGCACAACATGTGAGTCAAGTTTGCTTATGGTTATATTTGGAATACCCAAGTTGTTGGATTAGCCAAAGGGAATACTTAATCCTTCATCCACCAAGACATTTATTATTAAGGTATTGTTGATTACAGGCTTAATGAAGAGGGGTGGATCATCAGCTGGAAATAGGATTTCATCATTAATCATGTGTTTTTTGGGAAACTTGATAGAGAGTTTCTTGGATGAAGAAGGGTGAGAAATAGTTTCAATCACATGAACTTTTGTAGGTGTATGACCTTTAGAAGGTTGGTTAGGTAGTTCAAATTCACTAGATGGGGAATCTTTGATGTCTTGCAATTATTGCATGAGAAAATTTTGATGATGAGGGGATGTTCTCATGAGTTCCATGAGTAGAATTTTTCAAGGCATGGAATTAAGTTCATCTAGGAAATTCCATTGTGATTTAGGATTGAAACCATAAAGAATTTTAGTTTGATTGGGAATGATGATTTTAGGAGGAATGGTAGTAGAAGGATGGGAAGCACTAGGTTGAGACTTCAATGGTATCATTAACTTGTATATTGGAAGATGATGTAGTTGCGGTGGTAGTATCCTTAATAAGTTCATCTTCAAGAGAAAGATTCTTGGGTTTGGTGACAATATCTATGTGAGTAGGTTTACGATGTTAATTAACCTTTTTTGCATTAACAAATTGAGAATTGGTATAATTATGATCATAGTCGACATCAATAACACAAGAGAATTTGTTGGAATGTTTTTATTGAAATCCAATGGTTGAGATGATTTTTAAGGTTTATTATTTGTATATTTGGGATTATAAGGTATTTTTTTATGGCTCTCTTTGGTAATTGCATCATGATCAATTTTTTTTCCAAAATGGTAGGGACTGTAACTTTTTGGAGACCATGACATGTATGAGGTGACCCAACTTGGAACCAACAAAACTTATTGGGATCATACAATGATGGAGGGGTAATAGTGTAGATGAATGGTTTAGATGAAGATAATAGCTTCTTAATCTCCTACAAACTGAAGGGAAGGTGGAAGGGAATTTGGTAATCTGATTTAAATGCTCCCATTTTGGGTTGGGGAGGCTTATTTTGGAAAAAATGTGTGGTGATTGCATTGGTTGTAGTTTAGAAAGATGCATTTTTGGTATTTTGGTAAGGTATGAATTGAGCCATAAGGAAATATTACATTTTTGTTTGATTGAAAGCCTCGTCTAAGGTATGAGGGGAAAAAATCCTAACCTTGTATTAAAGAGGGGCTTTAAGAGTGGTAATAAAAAGTTTGAAAAGATTATCATCACTCATGTTATGATCCACTTAATGCACTAAATACTTCTATCATTTGATGAAAGTGTGAGCAGATTCATTAGGGAGTTGCTTCACATTAATGAATTTGCTAAGGTTATTTTTGAAGTTCATTGTGTTGGAATTCTTTAACTAGAGCATTGACTAAATATTCTAATTGTGTAATGGAATGGATAGGAATTTGATTGTACCATTCTAGTACATCTCCCATAAAGGTTTTAGCTAGAAGTTTAGTGGTAGCATCATTTTTGGTTTGGACCCACTCCTTATAGATATTGCCAAAGGCTTTAATATGTAACACAAGATCTTTAGTCCTATCATATGTGATAGTTGGAGAAATGTTTACAATGTCTATGGACACAATGAAGGGAACTAAAGGTCCATTTTAGACATTTTGAATCATCTTATTATGCATTGGTGGTTGAGGTATGATGTTTTCATTAGCATCTCTAAGAGGAGTGGGGATGAAACTAATTTGGTTGGTTAATAATGATTTTTGGTGATTGACTAACCATTTTTAAAATGTGATTTTGTGTTTGGAGCATTTGGTTTTTACTGGAAGCTTGCATAAGGGTCATTTGTTGGACCATTTTTGTAAGGATTTGAGTTAGATCTAGAGGTGGATTAGTATTTTTATTAGAATTGGTTAGAAGAGGATTGGAAGATAATGGAGGATTAGATGGGGGACTCTAAACATTAGTATTAGGAGGAATATTCTTAATGTTGGTGTTGGTTTCCCCAACTACAATAGCAGAATGAATAATCTTGTTAAGAACACTCCTATTTGAAGTATAAACAATATTACGATCAAGATTTTTAATAAAATAGGTGGAATCTTCTAGATCATCAGTTTGGTTTAATTCAACCATATTACATTCAATAGATCTAGAGTGATGTTGAAAGGAGCTGCACCATGAAGAGTTGTCTTCAATGGTGGACAAAGTGGAAAGAAGAGAATAACCCATGTAAAATCTGAATGGATTGAGGATTGCTAAGAAGATTATGAGAGGTGATAATTGGGTTGTTGTAATGGGAGAAATAATTTGGTCACAAAAAACTAATAGTATTGGGTAGGTCGGTGCATTTGATTTTCTAAATCTAAGGTACATATTGTATTACGATAGTTGATACAATATTGTAAAAATGTGATGTTAATGACAGATGGAAAAGATAATTGTACCAAGTTGGCCAATGTAGTAGGATAAAACTAGATTTATATTTAGGATTGTATAAGGCATGCAATTAGGGAGACACACAAAAATATATTGGGCATGCAGTCAAGGATATACATAACTATATTAGGTATGCAGTTAGGGAGACACATAATTGTATCAAGTTGGTCGATGCAGTTTTACAAACACACTTAATGGTATTAAGGTAGCTGATGTAGCTCAAAAACACAACACAACATAGTATCAGATTGGTTGATACAGTTTTTAAGACAAACAAGTTAAAATTTAACCTAATTATTTGAGAAAAACCAAGATATGAAGGTAAACTAAAAATTATTTGATTGATTTGTAGGCTCTTAGATATATTGATCCTACTCATAATATAATGAGTACATATGCAAATGCACCAGTCATAATATAATGAGTATGGATGCAAATGTGCTATTCATAATATAATGAGTATGGATGTAAATACACTAACCACTGAGGATCCCACCATGCCCATAGCCACACTATTCTATCTCTAAGGTACGTTGAGAGTAACTTCTTAAGTTTAATTGCTTCCCGATGCACTACAAAATCAAATAGATAGTTAGCTTTCTATAGCTCAAAATAAAGAATCCCTAGGTGTTTCAAATATATTGTGAGGTACATGGAAACTAATTTATGTGTATAGTGTTATTTAATGGCTTGAGCATTGGGTCAATACCTTTCACACCACAACGTATGTAAAATTGAAAACTATTTGGCCCAAAATGATAGCTCCTATGTAGTTTTAAAACTATTAAAACACAATTTATCAAGAAAACACAATAAAAATAAAGATCAAAAGCTAAATTTTATAGCATGTAATGAATTTAAACAGGAAAACAAAATGGTATCAGATTGGTCAATACAATAAAAATTTGATAAACTAAAATTAAACATATAATTGTATCAAGTTGGCCAATATAATTATAAATACATAAAAAATTGTATTAAGTTGGATAATACAATTTATAAAAACATAGAATGATACTAAGATGGTCAATACTATTCACAACTAGACATAAAACTAGATCGCATTGGTCAATACAATTATGTTGATGATTTGGAAGATTTTTCTAAGAAGATAGAAGAGAAACATGAAATTAATCCAAGAAAATGAGGGATAAGATTCACATTGGGTTCACCATAACTTATGCATGGCTAGGATGACCTCAAACTGTCATCTTTTTCTCAATATACTAGTACTTAAACAAGGTCAATCAAGTAGAACATGCGATGCTTTGACGATTAGGTAAGGACCAATGAATTCTATATATGTATCAGAGGGTAACCTACAATGTAAATATCAAGAGGAAAGGGTTCCAAAGACTAAGTTTATGACAAAAGTTTTTATCTCTCATTAGACCTCAACAAATGTAAATGGTTTAAAACTATGATTAAAATAAAGGATGGTTTAAAATGATTGTAAATGGGTAAGGTGCAATGGTCAACCAAATAGGGTTTTGTGCAACCTAAAGTGATTTATTGAAGTCTATGCAATCGTATGGCTACACCAACTTATTCAATATAAATAAAACCTAACAAAGATACACATACATTCATCAACAAAACAACACGTAATATCTAATATATTAAGTAAATGAAGGAAAGAGTATATGGATATAAATACTTACCTTGGGGTGGACTCATAGACACTTCAATATCCCTCTTAACTCAAGTGGAGATTTGCAAAAGAATGTTTTAGTTTGAAAACCTCAAATAGTTGGATGAAGACTTAGATATTCTCATTTAGGAACTCCCAATGACTCCTGTTGTTGAGCTTCAATGACACCACAAGATAAGGTTCCTCAAGATAAGGTTCAAAACCACCAGCTCTCCCAAATGGTACGTTTGGAAAAAATGCGAGTGAAATTAAAGCAAAATAAATGGTATGTGATATAATATTAAGGAAATATGATCCCTATATATATTGTTCCAATACCCAAAACCAAAATTAAACTCTAAGTAGACGATATTAATCCAAATAAGATAGTTAAAGATGTTCACTGATATAGAATGGTATCAACCAGACTAATACATTAAAAATATTAGAAAACACACTTAGAACTATATCAGGTTGGCCAATAGAATATAGGAAGGATGAAGACACAAAACAGATGGTATCATCCATGTTGATACCATATGATATAGGGAAATTAACAAATATGGAAAAGAAGTAAACATGCGATATAAATGGATAGACAATTAAAGGAGGCCAAATTGATAGTAGTAATAGTGTACTTGGGATAGAATAATGACATATATCACAAAGCACCAAGAGCCTTCCTCACCCCATTCTAGTGCACCTTTTAAGGCAAGCACTTAGGGAGATTAATGAGTCGACAAGCCACTCCAAGAGAAAGCATCAATAAATGATAAAGTGAAAAATGTTATGCGTATACACATGTTATTCTACTATCTCATGCTTATTTGGAGGTAACATGGGGGAAAAAAGTGTCTTATAATGTAGGTTAGTATTTCTTTTTTCTTTAAGCACAATGTTTCAATGATACTATTGCTAGCATTATTTGTGATGCAACATTCCTATTGTCAACTAGACTCGCACCCTTGTGAAGTTAGTTTCAGGCCTTCATAGTCTACTACAACATGGAAAAAATCCTAGGCTGTGGGTGGCCTAATCAGTGGATTGAATCTCTAGATTCTAAGGGCTATCTCCCTTTTGTGTATCTATTAGGATCTCTACTCTACACTACAAAATGTTGAGAAAAAGGTAAGAAAGAAAATTGAAAGGAAATCCTATCTAATGATGGTGAGACACGTGTATTTTGGTTCATCCACTCAATTTGAGCTTCTAAAAACACTAATTAGACAAGAAAAATATTGAACTTTCAAATCTAATTGACTCCTATGCATCAATATTTCATGAAAATGTTTTTATCTGATGATCAAAGCTTGAAGTAAATGATGGAATAGGCCTGATTCAAGGCACTAACCAACCACTTATATCTACTGTGAACTCAGCCAAAAGACATCAAACACAGAACATGACCTGCATAATCTGATTAACTATACTGCTAGGCAAGAATCAGGACTTGGAAAGGAAGTAAATTTTATCACACATGCAAAGCACTGACATAAATACACTATACCAGCATCTTAGAATCTGAAAGCAGCCCTATTTATCTAAAAAAGATTACAAAACTCAAATTTTGGTAGAGTTTAGTCTTGCCAAAAGAGGGATCTTCAAAATGCCTAAAAAACCCAACTTATATAGAAAAAAGCATACAAAATCCAAGAGATTGGTGTTGAAAATAGAAGAGGAGATCAACTCCCACATCACCCCAAGTCCAACTCTAGCTATGCCAAGATAACCAAGCCTTCAAATAATATCTTTTTGTCTTATGCCTTACATGAAAAGTTCCTTGGCATTGAAAAGGATGGTGAGCCCATTTCATAATCATTATTAAAATAAAGATTAAATTATTCAAAATTCATCAAACGTGCATGGATCTTTGATAATTCAATTCTCTCCATGCATGATGCTATGCCAATCTTCAAAGAGAAAACTTTACTTGAAGTTGGGTTTGACGTGTTTGAAAAGGATTTGATTAACAAGATAAATAAGAGTGCATGCATGAAATTCTATGTTAATCTCTCCTTGAACAACAATTCAACCTTAAACTCTTTGAGCCCTTCATGTATTTGAGTCTCCCTTTTGAAACTAAGAGAGTCGTGCTTGAAGGCAACTACATGTATTTTCCAAGTCTAAATAATTTGATTATTACATTAAAAACTCAGTGTGCTCCTTACTACACTCTAATATTTTTTGGGACACTTTGCATGTTCTGAATGTGCCCTGTAGATCACATCATCATAGTCAAAAAGAGAAGTCCTCATTGTCTTTTTCTGATTGGCTATTGAAATCTCACTAGATGAAGGTGCTTATGCCACTTGTCCTCAACTAATTGGTCCTTCAAATTTGCACTGGGTAATTTTAGATTTCCTTTACCCTTCTTTGATTTGGCCAATTACTATGGGCTTTTTGTTTGGGCTCTTTTTAATGTCCTCCTCCTTTCGGAATTTTCCCACAAACACTTCCCGAACTTATTTTCCTCAAACTTTTTTTATGAACCTTTCCTTCTTTCATTTCCTTCAGATTTTTTTTTTGAAGGAATTGTTTTTGTTTATTTCTTTTGGAACCTTTCCTCTCGTTCATTTCCTTCAGAAACTTTTTTTGAAGGAATTTATTTCCTTGAAACCTTTGCAAATTTCCCTTTAGGCTTTTTGAAAATAAACTCTCCAAAGGGAAAGTACCCTTCAAAGTTTTGAAATGTGCCATTCGGACTTTTTGAAAGTCCTTTTCTTCGAACAATTTGTCCCTATCTATTTCTCATGGACTATTTGTCTGAGACTTTTCTTTCGGCTTGAAAAATTCCTTCAAGTTTTTTGCAAAGGACAATTCCTTCAGAAAAAAATCCCAAAGGAATTCATGATATGGAATTTTGTAAATTACCCTTGAAAAAAATTGAAATGGTCCTTTTGAAATGGTCTCTCAAGGCCCTTCGAACTTTTTGATTGTCACTTTCTTGAAATAAATGACCCTTTGGAAAATTTAAGTGACCCTTCAATTTTTTTGCAATGATCATTTCTTCAAAAAAATTGCCTTGCCCTTTTGAAAATGTCCCTTAAAAAAAATTGGAATGGTCCTTTTGTCTTTGAAAATGCCTTTTTCTGAAGGGCATGTATCCTTTAGCTTTCTTACAACAAACTTTCCCAAAGGAAAAGAGCCCTTCAAAAAAATTGAAATGGACCTCTCCTAAAAAATGAACCCTTCGGTTTTCTTGTAAGTGTCCCTTTCAAAAAAATTGAAATGGACCTCTCCATGGAAGTGCCTTTCAGATTTTTGCAATAGACCCTTCAAACTTTTTGAAATGGTCCTCTTGCTCTAGAAAAGACCCTTTCAAAAAAATTGCAAAGGTCCTATTGCCTTTCGGAAAATGTGTAATAGTCCTTCGAAAGAATTGCAATGGTCCACTTGCCCTTCAAAAAAGTTGTAAGGGACTTTTCTGAAGGAAAAGAACCCTTTGAAAAATTTGTAAGAGACCTTCAAGATCTTTGAAATTGAATTTTTTGAAGGAAAAGAACCCTTCGAAAAAGTTGTTAGAGACCTTTTTGAAAGGAAGGAACCCTTCAGCTTTTTTTCTACAATTGGATGTTGGTGATGATGAATATCTTCTATTGTTGTAAAACTTCTTTAGATATGCAAATAATTTCTTTGATGTCCCACTGGGCATGCCAAAAACTATTATCAATTAGACTCATACCCTTGTGAAGGTAGTTCTAGGCCTTCATAGTCTAATGAAACATGGAAACAATCCTAGGCTGTGGGTGGCCCTGATAAGACAAGAAAAAGACTAAAATTTTAATTCCAATTGACTCTTATGCATTAGTATTTTATGAAATTTTTTTATCTAGTGATCAAATCTTGAGGAAAATGAGGGAATAATCCTGATTCAAGGCACTAACCAGCCACTTACATCCACTGTAACTTCAGCTAAAAGACATCAAACACATAACATGCCCTGCATAATCTAATCAACTAGTAACTAGGTAAGAATCAAGACTTGATAAGGAAGAAAATTCCATCACATATGCAAATCACTGATATAAATACACTATACCAACATCTTAGAATTTGAAAATAATCCTATTTATCTGAAGAGGTTACAAAACTCAAATTTTAGTAGAGTCTAATCTTGCCAAAAGAGGGATCTTCAAAATGGATGAAAATAGAAGAGGAAATCAACTCCCACATCACCCCAAGTCCAACTTCAGTTATGCCAAGATAAACAAGCCTTTTGATAATATCCTTCTGACTTATGTCCTGCATGAGAAGCTCTTTGGTGTTGAAAATGATGGAGAGCCCATTTCATAATCATTATTTAGAATAAACATTAAATTCTTCAAATTTTATCAAACATGCATGGATCTTTAGTAATTCAATTTTCTTCATGCATGATGCTACGCCAATTTTCAAACACTTGAAGTTGAGTTAGAAATGTTTGAAAAAACTTTGATTAATAAGATAAACAAGAGTGCATGCATGAAATTCCATATTAAGATTAGGTATGCAACATTGAAACTCCATGTTATCTCCTTGAACCGCCATCCAATGCTAAAATCCTCAATCCCTTATGCATTTGAGTCTCCCTTTTAGAACTGAGAGATCCATCCCTGAAGGTAGTTGCATGTCTTTGTCAAGTGTGAATGATTTGATTATTGATTTATTATTTGGCATGATCTTTACTGTAGTCTCAGACTATAGATCTTGTTATAGATGTAAAAAAAATATCTTTATTGGTTTTTTACATGTTTGTGCTTGTCTTGGACACATCTAATCGAGCTTGGGCCACTTTGCATGCTCTACATGTATTCCTTTGACATTTGTTTAGGCTCTTTGTTTCTGTTTGTATTCCTTTCAGAGTTATTTCTATCTATTCCCATAGATAATATTTATTCATCCATTTCTTTTGGGCTTTCCTCCCGAACCCTTGTCTTCATTCACTTTCTCAAAACTATTTCTTCAGACAATTTTCTTGGTCCATTTCTTGTGGATAATTTGTTTGAAGCTTTTTAATTATCACTTTCCCACAGACAAATTGTCTACGGGAATTCATACCTTTGGGTTTTTGAAAATGGTCCCTTAGATTATTGGAATGTGCCCTTTGGACTTTTGTTTATTACCCTTCAAAAAAATGTGTGGTCCACTCACAAATTTGAAAATGACCTTTTTCAAAGATACCCTTCAGCTTTCTTAAAATGGACCTTCCCAAAAGGAAAAAGCCCTTTGGCTTTTGTGAAATGGACTTTTTTGAAAGGAACAAGCCCTTTAGGAACCTTGAAAAGTACCTTTTCCTTGGAAAGTGACCCTTCAGAAAAGTTGTAAGTGTCCTTCAAAAAAGTTGAAATGGTCCTCTGCCGAGAAAAGTGCCCTTCAAAAAAATTGAAATGGTCCTCTGCTGAAAAAATTGCCTTTCAAAAAAGTTGTCCTTCAGAAAAGTTATTTTGGATAAAATGTTTGAAACAATTTCTTCGAAAAGATATCCTTCGTATTTTTTGCTTTCTTTAATTTTTGCAAACAATTTGTCCAAGATTTTTCTCTTCAGACTTTTTTCTTGAAAGAATTGTTCCATAATTTTTTTTCTAAAGAATTCTTTTAGACTTTTTTCCCAAAATAATTCTTTCTGAAGGGAAAGTGTTATTCAAAATTTTTGATAAGAACCCTTTCGAGAAAAAATGAAAATGACTTTTCTAAAAGGAAAGAGCCCTTTGGGAACCTTGAAAAGTACCTTTTCCTTGGAAAATACCCTTCGGGAAAGTGTCAAGTGACCTTTCAAAAAATTTGAAAAGGCCTTCAGGGTTTTTGAAATGATCTTCAAAAAAATTGAAAGTGACCTGTTCCAAAGAGAAGGTGACCCTTCAAAAAAGTTGTTTCAGTCTTCGAACTTTTGAAATGGTCCTTTTTCAAAAGAATGTGACCCTTTATGTTGAGATGTGCCTTTCAAATTTCCTGCAAAGAACCCTTTGAAATTTGAAAATGGACCATTGGCTTTTAAAAAGATTGGATCGTTGGCTTTTTTAAAAGTTGCCATTTCCTCCAAATTTAATCCTGAAGGAATTCTTTCATGAATTCTTTCCCAAAATACCAATTCCTTCAGGATTTATTGAAATGGACCATTGGAACTTTTTTGAAGGACCCATTTTTTTGGACCTAAAGAAGCCTCCATAATGCTTTTCTCACAAAAAACCTTCTGAAAACCAAAGTGAATGTCTCAAAAAGACCTGTTAATCATGGATTATTTCAAGGGCTTTTTAGGACCAATAGCTGATTCACAAGACAAACTGGGACGAAATGCAAAGTTTTGAATGGTAGGGGTGACAATCTGACCTATGGGGCAAAATTGCCAACATTTTGGTGACTCTGTTGAGAAGCATGCCTACTATGATTGAGAACTAGACCATTTACATAACTCCTAGACTCACAAAGTAATGACAAATTTGATCCATGACTGCAAACTCTCTTTTGACCTAGCATGAGACAACCTTTATCCTCTAAAATAAGAAGGGAAACACACAAAATAAAAAAAACTAACTAAACAAAGAAAATGTGAAAACAAAGTAATTATTTGGGACAAAATAGAATTAAACTAATGTGCTTAAATAACACTTAGAGGAAAACAAACAAATAAGGAGCCTAGCTTCTTAGTAGCAATGTTTTAGACGTATCCCATTGACTAGGATTGGAAGCTCCTTGCCATCCATATTTACAATTTGGAAGGCATTATGGGATTTGCAGTTGGAGATTGTGTCTGGGCCACTCCAAAGGGAATCAAAATTTGTGTGGCTTCTTGGTTTAGCTCTATCCTCATCCCACTTGAGGACCATATCTCCTTTGAAACTTCATGAAGAAGTTCTTTTATCAAAAACTCTCTTCACTTATGCTTGATGGATTTTCATGGCTAGCATGGAATGATTTATCATCTCTTCCAACTCTATAAGCTCAACATACCTAATCTCCATAGGCTCATTCTCTAATAATTCAAGCTGATGCATTAGTTATAAAGCAGGAAACTCAAGAGAAATGGATAACCTCACTTCGTTACCATATACCAGCTTGTAAGGAGAGTTGGTTATTAACCTTTTGTAGGTGATCTCATCAGCCCACAACACTGACTTCAACTTGAGATGCCATGACCTTTGATTGTCTTCAATAGTCCTTATGATCTTTAATAGGTTCTTATTCATATATTAAGCACGGCCATTGCCTTGTAGATAATAGTTTGATTAACTACTAAGATAAATTCTATGTTGAAGAGCCCATTCGTTGATCCTAGTTTCCACAAAAGCCATTGCATTATCAAAAATAATAGTTGATGGAACTCCAAATCTAGTAAGCAAACCTTCATAAAATATAGACTATTGGTTTCATTTGCTTCTTTCAATGCCACTGCTTTTGTCCAACATGTGAAGTAATCTTCTATTTATGTCTTAAACTTGAAGGAGGATTTATAAGACCAATAAAGTCTAATCCCCATTGGACAAAGCTCTGATCCACTACAATTGGTTGAAGAGGTAAGGCTGTAAGTTTCACTTTTTTTACAAACATAAAACACTATTTGCACTTCCTTGCCCATGCATGACAATCATCAAATATACTAGGCCAATAGTACCCACCTCTCATTATCTTAAGTATTGTAGTTCTTGTAGAAAAATTCCCTCCACCATGTCCATCATATAATTCTCTAAGCAATCTCTGAGTTTGGATTGGCTCTATACATCTTATCAACATGCCATCGATATATTTCTTGAACAAAACACCATCAATAAGCAAAAATAGAATTGATTGCTACCTCAAATATCTACTTTTTGAAGCACTTAGATGAGAGAGATAAATACCATCTTGGAGGTATCTTACCAAGTCATGAAACCAACTAGAAGGTGATGTATGACCAACTACAACCTCTTCGTCATTTGACAAAAAAATAGCCTCATTAGTCTCTTACAAGTCTTGAGCTAGATGCTCACAAAGTCCTTTGCCTCTAATTAGCTTTATGACCTTAATTTTCACATCATACTCCATTACCTTGGTTATCCAACCAACTCTTTTTGCATTTATATCTTTGTTCAAAAGGAACTCTTTGATGCTCAGGTGAGAGACCATTAGGTGTATTTTATTGTTAGACAAGTATCTAAACTTTTAAAGAGACCTTATAACTAAAAGTATATATTTTTTAACAAAAGAGTACCTTGTTTCATAGTCTTCCAAACTTGACTAAAGAAATCTATTGGCTGATCCAAAGCTTCATGATTTTGTTGCATAAGAATGTCTAAAATGGTGTCCATGTTAGCATATGTACACAGAATAAAATATTTTGTGAAATCTAGATTTATAAGTTTAGGAGCACTAGCTATGGCCTTCTTAATATCTTCAAAATTTTTAACTCCTTCTTTGGACCAGCTGAAGCTCTGAGTCTTCTTTAGCATGGATGTAAGTGGCTTAGTTAAAATGGAAAAATCTAAAATATATCTCCTTATGAAGTTGATTTTGTCAAAGAAGCTTTGCATAGCCTTTTTGTTCTTAGGCAAGGAGAGTGCAAGAATGGAGTCTACCCTTTCAGAATCTATACTCAAACCATAATATGAGACCACATGTCTAAGGATATTACCTTCATGAATTGATAAGACACATTTTTTGGGATTTAGAGATACCCCAAATTGCCTACACCTTTCAAACACTTACCTGAGATGAACCTGTTTTCAACCTAGAGTTGCGCCCTGATTCAAGGACGTGCGGGAAACGGCCAGTCCTCTATTTGGTTGAAACAATGGGATCTTCTCACAAGGGTGGGTGCCTTGATAGTGAGAATAACCTCCAGAGAAGGCTGGTTCTTGTATGATGTATCAATTAAGATTCCTACTCTACGTTGTTGACTACCATGGAAAAGGGAGAAAGAAAGCTTAAAGGGGAAATCCTTCCTAAAGAGGGGTGATACACCAGAATTATGATCATACTCAGCTTAGAACCTTGAACACTAAGCGAACAAGAGGGGAAGAAGACCTTAGACTTCAATTAATCACTTGTGCATAAGTATTTCATGCAGAGGTTTGGTACGATAACTAAAACCTAAGGGAAATGGTGGAGAGAGGTTTGATAAAAGACACTTTGTTACCGCCTAGTATCCACTTACAATTTCAACAAAAGAACATAAATAACACTTTGGCATGACCTACACAAGGAAAATATAACAACTAGGTATGAAATAAAACTTGGGAAGGGAGAAAAAACTCTACCACTTATGCAAATTGCCGAAGAAATATACACTATGCCACGCTTGAAACCTGAAAGTACAGTCCTTCTTATTGATCAAAAAGGTTACACAACTCTTAATGGCAGAGTCTGGTCTAACCAAGAGAAATTGGATGATTTTTAATCAAGGCTAAAAGCCATTATATAGCAATTTACAAGAGGCTAAAGATAGGCGTATAAACTTGAAGAGAAAGATCTTCTTTTGTTAACTCCAAGCTTTACTTGGCCTTAAAATAAAATATGTTTTTCCATTGTCCTTGCATGAGCCTATTCATTTGATGAATTGCACTCATCCTTGTCATGAACCATCCCATCTCCTCTTTGCATGTAAATCTTCTAGTGGATGCGGTGTTTGATCAATTAGTTAACTCCAAATATGGACTAGTCAACTCTAAATATAGACTCAAAACTCCTATTGAAGCCATATTTAGTCCTTCGGATGCATGCGCTGAAAGAAGATAAATAGGGCTTTAATGATCAGTCAACTGAAACTTTGACCATTTATTTGAAAATAGCTCTGATGTTCGAAAATAGCTCCAACGTTTGCATGCATTTCGCTCTAATTTTGGTCGTGTCTATTTCTGGTAGGATTTCATATTTAATTCTTCGTCAAACTATCTTTTTTTGCTCCTTTTGCACAATTGGCTTCCATTTATTTTGGATTTTTTTGCTACCTTTTAAATCTCAACGATCACTTCCTGCAGGAAAAATTTGACGGCCTGCAGGACGTCACCGAAAACTGTCACATTCTCTTCAGAAAATATTTTTGTGGGTTTATGTCTCTGTTATTTTCCTCTATCAGCCCTTTACTCTTATGGTCTTGAGTCATAACTGTAGGCTTTGTTTTGATGACGTGTTGTCTAAGCTTATGAATTCCTTCAGACAAAAAGTCTGAAGGATTCTAATTATCTTTGACTGTGCCTTTTTGAAAAGTCCAGGGTCTTTGTTATATGTTTGACTTGTCTTCTTTTGAATTCCTTCAAAAATTTTGTCTGAAGGAATTCCTTTGAACAAAAGTTTTCAAAAATTCATTCTCATCACCTAGCTTCTATGAAATGTGCCTTTTGGCAGCCAAAGTGTCCTCCGCCAGCTAGTAGTCCACGTGTCATCTACGTGCAGTCCACGTGTCATCTACATATAGTCCACGTGTCATCTATGTGTAGTCCACGTGTCATCTATGTGTAGTTCATGTGTCATCCACATGGCCTCTAGTTGTCTATGTATCCTTCAGCTATCTTTGCCGACCAAGTGCCCTCCACCAGGGCACCTGTCCTTCGGGAGCTCGCTTGACTTCTTTGATTGAACCGCTTCCTTTGAACCCACCGTTGAACCAATTGATTGAATTGGTTCAATGGTTTAAGCAGTTATTGAACCAAGGATTTGAACTTGCATTGAACTCTTTGAGTGAACCGAGTGTTTGAACCATCCGATTGAATCGAAACATTGAACCAACACGTTGAACCAACGATGAACTGTGCAAATAAACTAAATCAATGAACTTTGCCGATGAACCAAAGAAATGAAAGAAAGTGATGAACTTTGCCGATGGTTCGAAAAAGGCTAACCTTGTGAATTCTAGATAAGAGTCCGAAGAAGCTTTACCAGATCCTGCACTCTCTGAACTGGTTCTTCATCTACCAAACGACTACACCAAATAGCAAGAAAAAATCTGACTCGTGGAAGATTTGTCAACATTCTAGTGACTCAGCTGGGAAGCATGCCTACTATGCTTGAGGACCCAGGCCATGTATAGACTTTATTCAAATTTCCTGATGGTGAATCCACTTTCAGATCGACAAAATCTACTTTGATCATTGCTGTAATAACCTCCTTCAAAATAAGAAGGGAAACACACGAAAGTGGAAAACTAACTAAAAACAAATGTGCAAACAAGCACTTATTGAACAAAATGGAAGCAAACTATTTTGCTTTTACAACACTTGGAGGAAAGTAGAAACAACTAAAATAATCTATTTAACCATGATAAGGCATGATCCGCCTAGATCAAATGGAAAATTCTTGAACTCGCTCCTTTCGAGAGATGGTAAAATTTGCAAGGTAGGATGTTTATTAGTCATAACCTTTGATGAGGCAGTTGCCTTGTCAACCAACTGTATTAGCATCTTTTCAAATGGGTCATCAATAGCAAACCAGTCACCAACAAAGACAAACTCACTAAGTATTTCTTGATTGTTCTCAGATTGCTTGTCATCTATCACCATGTCAAGTGATACCCCATCTATGCATGCCTTTTGAGTGACCACATCCTTCTTATTTACTACTGTGAGTTCGTCTAGCGCTTTAAGGAGCTTTGAATATGCAACCTGATCTGTACTGGGATCTTGAGTAGGTGATTCTTTATCAAGCTTCTCATAAATGTGCTCTTCAATAGCCAACACATTTGTACAAAGCTCTTCAATCTCTGGTAGAGGCTCAAGATATAGCTGCCAATCATCCTTTTGTTCCTCAATTTGATCTATTTGAACTAAATCAACTATCATGCTATCTGGATCCTTCTCAATAGGAGATACCTGTAACTCATGTATGACTTCCATTTGTACCAGCACTTTATGAAGTTCATCCACATCAAGATCAGTCTTCCCACTCTCAGTTATAACTGGATGTTCAATTACAACCTCAAGAGAAGTACCAATAGGAATTTCCTCCTTAAACACTTCTGAAGCATCCTCTACACGTTCTGCAAGAACCTGACCTATAGCTGCAACCTCTTTCTCAATACTCTGAAGAACAAGGTCTTCTTGAGGAAGGGTGATGGTGGGAGGGTGATGAAATTCACTTGTTTGAGAGGGAAAATGAAGCATGGGAGATTGATCATGATTGTATTTTGGAATCTTGAGGGAAAAGGAATCATCTAGGGAGTTTTGAAGGGGGGGAAAGAGAAATTCTTAAAAACCTCTATATTTTGTTCCTACCACTTGGCCATTACCTTATCAAAGTTTGGAACCTACTTGTCGTCCTGGAAAACCTGAGCTTGAAGGATGATTGGTGAGGTAATGATGGGACTATAGGAAGGTCTAGTCTCATAAATAGCCACTTGAATAGGCTCTTGAATAGGCTTTTGATTAGGCTCTTGAATCCAACTAGAAAGCTCCCTTGGCACATACTGGGCATGGTTAAGAGCTTCATAAGAATAAGAAGCACCATAGCTTTTTGTAGATAATTCATTTAACTCGATTCTATGCCATTCCCAAGCCTCCATTTTTTCTAATGTGAGAATACATAGTCTATTTATCTCTTTTGGATCATTAGACACATTTCGAAATAGACCATTTATTTCCTCATATTGAGAGTTAGAACAAACCTTTCTTGCATATGCCAATATTCTGAGCTCTATTTCGTTCATTTTTTCTTGAAGGTGATACTGCTCATATGTAACATCATAGCCATATGGGGAAGATGAAATCTGATCCTGAGATTGATAAGGATTACCAGTAAGGTAAGAGTCATGTTCTTGATAATAAGGATCATGAGAAACTTGATAAGGCTCAACATAGCTTTGATAATAACCTTGATAAGGCTGATTAGGCTCATAGATATCCTGACTAGGCTTGTATGATCCATCATTGGGCTGATAAGGAAATATACCATAGGAATTCTCTCCATACATAGCCATTAAAATTCATTCGTAATAATAAAAATAGACTTACATGGAAGCTATCTTGAACTGTTAGAAACAACTGCTTGAGCTTGGAGTCACCAAATACCTCTTGAAGAACATTGTTGTAACTGTGATTTCATTTAAACCAAGAAAAATGGGTCCCATCGGGTGTGCCAAAAACTGTTGTCAACCTAGAGTTTCACCCTAATTTAAGGACATGCGAGAAACTGCCAGTCCTCTATCTGGTTGAAACAATGGGATCTTCTCATGAGGGTGGGTGCCTTGATAATGAAAAGAACCTCTAGAGAAGGCTGGTTCTTGTATGATGTATCAATGAAGATTCCTACTCTACGCTGCTGACTACCATGGAAAAGGGAGAAAGAAAACTTAAAGGGGAAATCCTACCTAAAGAGGGGGTGATACACCAAAATTATGATCCTACTCAGCTCAAAACCTTGAACACTGAGCGAACAAGAGGGGAGGAAGACCTTAGACTTCAATTAATCACTTGTGCATAAGTATTTCATGCAGAGGTTCGGTACGATAACTAAAACCTGAGGGAAATGGTGGAGAGAGGTCTGATAAAAGACACTTTGCTACCGCCTAGTATCCACTTACAATTTCAGCAAAAGACCATAAAGAACACTTTGGCATAACCTACACAAGGACAATATAGCAACTAGGTACAAAATAAAACTTGGGAAGGGAGAAAAAACTCTACCACTTATGCAAATTTTTGAAGAAATATACACTATGCCATGCTTGAAACCTAAAAGTACAGTCCTTTTTATTGATCTAAAAGCTTACACAACTCTTAATGGTAGAGTCTGGTCTAACCAAGAGAGATTGGATGATTTTTAATCAAGGCTAAAAGCCATTATATAGCAATTTATAAGAGGCCAAAGATAGGCGTATAAACTTGAAGAGAAAGATCTTCTTTTGTTAACTCCAAGCTTTACTTGGCCTTAAAATAAAATATGTTTTTCCATTGTCCTTGCATGAAGCCTATTCATTTGATGAAGCACACTCATCCTTGTCATGAACCGTCCCATCTCCTCTTTACATGTAAATATTCTAGTGGATGCAGCATTTGATCAATTAGTTAACTCCAAATATGGACTAGTCAACTCCAAATATAGACTTAGAATTCCTGTTGAAGCTAGATTTAGTCCTTCGGATGCATGCGCTGAAAGAAGACAAACAGGGCTTTAATGATCATTCAACTGAAACTTTGACCGTTTATTTGAAAATAGCTCCAACATTTGCATGCATTTCACTCTAATTTTGGTCGTGTCTATTTCTGGTAGGATTTCATATTTAATTCTTTGTCAGACTATCTTTTTTCTACTCCTTTTGCACAGTCGGCTTCTATTTATTTCAGATTTTTCTACTACCTTTTAAATCTCAACGGTCACTTCCTGTAGGAAAAATTTGACAGCTTGCAGGATGTCACCGAAAACTGTCACATTCTCTTCAGAAAATATTTTTGTGGGTTTATGTCTCTATTATTTTCCTCTGTCAGCCCTTTACTCTTATGGTCTTGAGTCATAATTGCGGGCTTTGTTTTGATGATGTGTTGTCTAAGCTTCTGAATTCCTTCGGACTTTTTGTCCAAAGGAATTCCTTCAGATAAAAACTCTGAAGGATTCCAATTGTCTTTGACTGTGCCTTTTTGAAATGTCCGAGGTCTTTGTTATATGTTTGACTTGTCTTATTCCATAATCCTTCAGACTTTTTGTCTAAAGGAATTCCTTCAGACAAAATTCTACAGAAATTCATTCTCTTCACCTAGCTTCTATGAAATTTGCCTTTCAGCAACCATAGTGTCCTCCACCAGCTAGCAATCCATGTGTCATCTATTACAATCCACATGTCAACTACGTGCAGTCCACATGTCATCTACATGCAGTACACATGTCATCTATGTGCAGTCTGCGTGTCATCCATGTGGCCTCCGACTGTCTATGTATCCTTCGGCTATCTTTGTCGACCAAGTGCCCTTCGCTAGGGCACCTGTCCTTCGAGAGCTTGCTTAACTTTTTTGATTGAACCACTTCCTTTGAACCCACCATTGAACCAATTGATTGAACTGGTTCAATGGTTCAAGTAGTCATTAAACCAAGGCTTTGAACTTGCGTTGAACCCTTTGAGTGAACTGAGTGTTTGAACCATCCGATTGAACTGAAACATTGAACCAATGATGAACCATGCAAATGAACCAAAGTAATGAACTTTGCCGATGAACCAAAGAAATGAACCAAAGCGATGAACTTTGTTGATGGTTTGAAAAAAGCTAACCTTGTGAATTCTAGACAAGAGTTTGAAGAAGCTTTACCAGACCTTGCACTCTCTGAACTGGTTCTTCATCTGTCGAATGACTACACCAAATAGCAAGAAAAAATTTGACTCATGGAAGATTTGTCAACAGAACCATGTGATCATATGCACTCTTTAAAAACACTGTTATAACATCCAAATAAACAAGTACAAACTTGTTACGGACTTGGAATTTCATATCCATGGCTCTCTAAAAGGTTTCTCTAGTATTAGATAAACTAAATGGCATCTTTCTATTTGTAAATGTCCCCTACTTGGTTGTGAAGGTTGTCTTAAACTGGTCCTCTTCTTTGACCAAAATCTGATTGTAGTCACTATATCCATCCAATAAAGAAAACCTTTCTGAACTTGTAACCAAGTGTAAAATATGTTCCATTGATGACAATGGATAGTGATCTTTAAGTGAAGCCCAGTTCAAATCATGGAAGTCAACACACAATATAATCTCATTGTTCTTCTATACCAAAACAAGATTTACCACCCAAGTTGAGTGTTTGATTGGAAATATAATAGCTGACTCTATGATCTTGTGAAGCTCAACTCTCATCAAAGGCTCAATCTTAGGATTAATGGGTCTTTGTCTTTGTCTCACTAGTTTAGTTTGAGCCTCTAACTCAATGGTGTGTTGAACTAAACTTGCATCAAATCCCTTGAGATCACAATATTAACATGCAAATACATCAACAAAACTTGTACATAACTTAATAAAAGCATCTTTTTGTGAAGGAGTGCATAACTTACCCAACTTCAAAAACTTACCAGCTATAATCTCTACATTGGCATAGTGCTCTTATTTTGTTGACAAGGATGACTTATCCTTTCTTAACTCATCATCACCACTAAAAATGTTCTCAAGTGTGACCAATCCCTTGGGTAAATCATTTTTTCTTAGTTTCACAACCTAATCACCATACTACTTCAAATACTTTGATTGATTTTTTGAAGAAAACTCAGCCTCTTCTTGCAATGATCTCATAATTTGATTGTCATCTTCAAACACTTACCAATTTTTATGATTATCTGAAACAAAAGGCCTTACAACCACCTTTATATGTGACTGAATTTTCTCACTCTTTATATCAATTGGAATGCTAAATTATGACCCAATGATAGCTAACCTATCTGCATGTTTATTCTTGCCTCTTAGTATTGCTTGAATGTTAAAAGCTTGAAAATATTAAAGTAAGTCCCATATTCTATGATTATAATATTTAAAAAACAAAATTTTACATACATTTAAACCTCTTGGTGAATTATAAGTTCACTATCACCAAAAACTTGCAAGGAATTAACTTTCATCTTCCTATCCCACTACAAATCGTGAACTAGTGTTTCATACTCAACAATGTTGTTTGAAAAACCAAAATAAAATTTAATAAAAGATAAATACCTTTGAATTTTTAGAGAAACTAACATCATTTCAGCTTTGATACCCTATTTATTCTTTGATCCATCAAAGTACGATTTCCACAAATCTTCACTAGATTCATCATCCTTAACCATGGCTGAAATTGGTACATCATTCTCATGAAGGTAATACACACCAAGTCCTTCTTCTTAAATTAACTTATAAGGATCATGCTCATGCAAAGTTGAAGCCCACTCATCAAGAAACAAATTTGGAACTCCATCCAAAGGTGATCCATTTTCTACTCCACTAGTTTCTAGTACATCATCTGAAATGATACAGTTAGTGTTCATAACACTTGGCATGTATGGCTCCATATGGAAACGTGAAATAGGTTTAGAATGAATTGTTACCTTGGTACCATACCTATTTTTGAATAAAAAATAAGTCTAATGATCTGAAAAATATCCCCCAACATTTGAGGTGAAGTCCCTCGAAAGGCACATAGCAAAGTAAGGAGGCAAGTCTACCACAACAACATCCTACTGAATAGTAACATTGGGATAAGCATCTAATGTCAATTTTAGATCCTTGATAATGCCTGCCATATTTTTTGGTGACCCATCCAATTGCAATACCCCCTTAGTTTTTTGCTCATAAACAAGGCTAAACTTATCTGTAATTTTCTTAGGCATGACTGTGTTACTAGTTCCATTATCCACCATACAGTTATGAACCAAAGTATCACCTACTATAAAAGAAAGGTAAAAAAGAGGATTTTTATTTGATTTTACCTAGTTTTTTCCACCGTTTCTATCTTATTTACTTGATGTACTTGTTGCTTACTTGGCTGATCCAAATTAGTTAAGACAACACCTTCTTTCTCAATTGGTTTTGAAGGCAATTTGAGAGTTGAAAGCTCTTGGATAAGCATATATTTTTGTCCTAGAATGGAAAGAGAATCCCACATGCTAATTTTTATATTAGACTTTTTCATCTAATCCACTATACTGAAATGAGATTAACCAACCTCTCGCTGTACTTTTTGAAGCACTAGCTGCTCACAAACTAGAGGTAGTTGATGGACTTTACTAACCTCTATATTTTGATTTTTTTGTGTTATAGGGGCAGTAAGTTATTCTTTTGTACTCTTAGAAAAAACATTAGGATTACATGAAACATTTGTCACCTCATGTAGTTCATCAATGGCTCTTCTTTTAGCTCTAGTTACAACTGTAACTTGACCACTCATATTGTTAGTTTTAACACCCTAAGTAAAAACAACATGATTATCTACTTGCCAATTTACATTAATGGCATCAAGTTACCCTTGAACTTGTCAAGTCTCTCCTTGTGATGCCAAACTTGTATCTTGGTATAGACCTTGAAAATAAAAAATTTCTTGTGTCATTTATGGCATAGTGATATTTTGTGATACCAAGGCTTGGTTTTGAGCATCATTAAGATTTGAGGACTGACAACCTGAATCTTACATCAAGTTGTTTTGAGGTGGGGTGGGAAAAATGGCCTTTGAAGTATAAGGAGCATTAGGATCAAGGCCAACATAAAGATTAGCTAGAGTTATGGATCCTTGTGTTTGATAAGGTGGTCTATTCTTTGTGAAACCTTAATAAAGAGGCCTTTGATATTTGAAGGCTAATAGGTGGTTTGATTTTATTGTTGATAGGGCCTATTAGCCTAATATTGTTGTCTCTTGAGTTTCACTATTTCATTCCCAAAGGATTGTAACAAGCTTTTCAACTCTCCTATCTCACTAGCTTGACTAATAGGGGCTATAATTTGAGCTTGAGGTGATGGAATAGGAGCTAAGGATGGGATTTGAGGCATTTGAGGGGTTGGTATGGATTTTATTTCTAGAAATATAGGCATTGGAGGTCTTGGATAAATCTTACAACTTGCATCAAACTATACTTTGCTCGTATACAAACTCATAAGCATCTGACAAAGTAGTACGACCCATCAACTATATCATCACACTAATATCAGAGTTAAGGGATTTTAAATAATACATAAATGCATATTTAGGAGATGGCCTAATTAACATAGGTACTCTAGTCCATGTCTTTTGGAATCTGAGATTAAAATCAAACATGAACTCATAAAGAGCTCTCTTTATGGTAGTTAATTGTTCAACCAAAGAGAGGTGATCAAATTTGTCTTCAAATTGTTTGACTAAGGCTACACCCAATTCATCCCAGGTAGAAATGGATTTTAGTAGGAGGTTTCTATACCACTGCAATGTTTTTCCTTTAAAAGAAGCAACAAGTAATCTAATATCAATATTATTCTAAACAACATTATGGACTGAACAAAGATTAGCTACATCCTAGATGTGATCAATAGGGGTTGTTTGATTTTTTCCTAAGAAGAATGACATAATTTTGAGAAAAAACACAAGAATGTTATCAAACTAGGATAGATTCAATGGGCTACCTCTATTGAATGGAACAAACCCCTAGTTTTTGATAGCCATTTAGATAGTGGAGATTGTATTGCTTAGAACAATAAGATAACCAGGAGACAAATATTTCTTTTGAGGATATTGATTTACCCTCCTAAACCTTGATCTCTTATATGATATAAATTCAAAATGCATACCTTTACTTGTTGACCTTGTGGTAACCTTTGGCATGAAATAATTGCTTGAATGATGCTATGAGCTTTACAACTAGATGTTGGTGATGATGAATATCTTCTACTACTGCAAAACTTCTTTAGATATGCAAAGAATTTAATCGATGTCCCACTGGGCATGTCAAAAATTATTATCAATTAGACTCACACCCTTGTGAAGGTATTTCTAGGCCTTCATAGTCTACTGAAACATGGAAACAATCCTAGGTTTTGGGTGGCCTAATCGACGCATTGAATCTCTAGATTCTAAAGGTTAGCTCCCTTTGATGTATCAATTAGGATCTTTACTCTATGATACAAACTACCAAGAAAAGGGAAGAAACAAAACTAAAGGATAAATCCTATCAAATGGTGGTGATACACCTGAATTTTGATTCATCTACTCAATTTGAGCTCTTAAAAAAATTGATTAGATAAGAAAAAGACTGAAATTTCAATTCTAATTGACTCCTATGCATCAATATTTCATTAAAAGGTTCTATCTGGTGATCAAAGATTCAGGTAAATGAGGGAATAGGCCTAATTCAAGGCACTAACTAGCCACTTACATCTGTTATAATTTCAACCAAAAGATATCAAACACAAAACATGACCTACATAATCTAATCAACTAGTAACTAGGTAAGAATCAGGACTTGATAAGGAAGAAAATTCTATCACATATGCAAATCACTGACATAAATACACTATACCAGCATCTTGTAATTTAAAAATAGTCCTTCTATTTATCTAAAAAGTTTACAAAACTCAAATTTTAGCAAAGTTTGATCTTGTCAAAAGAGGGATCTTCAAAATGGCTGAAAAAATCAACTTATATAGAAAAAGCATACAAAAGCCAAGAGATTGGTGCTGAAAATAGAAGAGGAAATCAACTCCCACATCACCCCAAGTCCAACTTCAGCTATGCTAAGATAACCAAGCCTTCTGATAATATCCTTATGACTTATGTCTTGCATGAGAAGCTATTTGGCATTAAAAATGATGGAGAGCCCATTTCATAATCATTATTTAGAATAAACATTAAATTCTTCAAAATTTATCAAAAAAGCATGGATCTTTGGTAATTCAATTTTCTTCATGCATAATGTTATGTCAATATTCAAACACTTTAAGCTGAGTTAGAAGTGTTTGAAAAAGCTTTGATTAATAAGATAAAAAAGAGTGCATGCATGAAATTACATATTAAGATTAGGTATGTAATGTTGAAACTCCATGTTATCTCCTTGAATCGCCATCCAATGCTAAACTCCTCGAGCCCTTTATGCATTTGAGTCTCCCATTTAGAACTGAGAGAGTTATGCCTAAAGGTAGTTGCATGTATTTGCAAGTGTGAATGATTTGATTATTGTATTTATTATTTGGCATGCTCTTTACTACAGTATCAGACTATAGATCTTCTTATAAACAGAAAAATAATATCTTTATTGATTTTTTGCATGTTCATGCGTATCCTTGATGTGTCTAATCAAGATTGGACCACTTTGCATGCTCTACATGTATTCCTTCAGCATTTGTTTGGGCTCTTTATTTCTATTTGTATTCCTTTTGGATTTATTTCTATTTATTCCCATGGACAATATTTATTCATTCATTTCTTTCAGGATTTCCTCACCCTTGTCTTTGTTCAGTTTCTTGAAATTATTTCTTCAGATAATTTGCTTGGTCCATTTCTTATGGATAATTTGTTCAAAGCTTTTTTATTATCACTTTCCCATGGATAAATTATCTGTAGGAATTCATACCTTTGGGATTTTTAAAATGGTCCCTCAAATTATTGGAATGTGCCCTTCAAACTTTTGTTTATTACCCTTCAAAAAATGTTTGGTCCACTTGCAACTTTAAAAATGACCTTTTCCAAAGATACCCTTCGGCTTTCTTAAAATGGGCCTTCTTAAAAGGAAAGAGCCCTTCAAATTTTTTGAAATGGACTTTTACAAAAGGAAAGATCCCTTCGGGAACCTTGAAAAGTACCTTTTCCTTAGAAAGTGACTCTTCAAAAAAGTTGTAAGTGTCCTTCAGAAAAGTTGAAATGGTCCTCTACCGAGAAAAGTGCCCTTCAAAAAATTTGAAATGGTCCTCTGTCAAAAAAAGTGTTCTTCAAAAAAGTTCTAAGTGTCCTTTGGAAAAGTTGTTTCAGACAAAATGTTCGAAACAATTCCTTCAGAAATATATCCTTCAAATTTTTTGCTCTCTTCAATTTTTGCAGATAATTTTTTCAAGACTTTTCTCTTCAAACTTTTTTCCTAAAAGAATTCTTTCCAAAGGGAAAGTTTTCTTCATAATTTTTGAAAAGAACTCTTCGAAAAAAATGAAAAGACTTTTCTGAAAGGAAAGAGCCCTTCGAGAACCTTGAAAAGTACCTTTTCCTTGGAAAATACCTTTCGGGAAAGTGTCAAGTGACCTTTTGAAAAATTTGAAAAGGCCTTTGGACTTTTTGAAATGGCCTTCAGAAAAATTGAAAGTGACTTATTCCAAAGAGAAGGTGACCCTTCAAAAAAGTTGTTTCAGTCTTTAGAACTTTTGAAATGGTCCTTTTTCGAAAGAATGTGACCCTTTATGCCGAGAAGTGCCTTTTTGATTTCTTGCAAAGAACCCTTCAAAATTTCAAAATGGACCATTGGATTTTTTAAAAGTGCCCATTTCCTCTAAATTTAATCCTAAAGGAATTCCTTCAGGAATTTTTCTTGAAAGACCAATTCCTTCAGGTTTTCTTGAAATGGACTGTTGGACCTTTTTTGAAGATGGACCCCTTTTTATGGACCCAAAGAAGCCTCCATAATGATTTTCTCACAAAAAACCCTCTGAAAACCAAAGTGAATGCCTCAAAAAGACCTATTAATCATGGATTATTTTAAGGGATTTTTAGGACCAATAATTAACTCACAAGACAAACTGGCATGATATGCAAAGTTTTAAATGGTAGGGGTGACAATCTGACCTATGAGGCAATATTGTCAATAATTCATATAACCCATGATTTATATACATTTTTTTCTATAATATGGGGTTCAAATAATGTGTTATTTCAAACTTGATCTCCATGTTAAAAGATTTATTTTTATAAGTTGTTATTGCCTAACATTCCTATTGTTCTTATGTGCTGGATGTGCTTACATGTATTTATGTGCTTGATATTCTTATATCTATTTATGTGCTTGATATGCTTATGTTCATAATGTGATTATGTATTTGGCATTCTTATATGTGTTTATGTGCATGATGTGTTTAGATGCACATGATGTGCTTACATATTCCTAACGTGCTTATATATTGTTGATGTGATCATGTGTGCTTAAATATTATTGTTGTGCTTATATATGTTGGATGTTCCCACATTATTTCTATGTTACTTAATATTACATATATGTTACTTATTATGCCCATGTAGCTATTATGCTTCATTATCTTTCCATGATTAATATCATGTAAATCTTGACATTTAATATGCTTATGTACTTTCTATGTCGACATGATCCATATCATGCTCATGTCCATTGTGATTATGTGTGTGATATGTTGTCAAGATCCTTATCATGTAAATAAATTTGGGGAAAATATCTTAGTATGTGATCTCAAATGTTACATCTTTGTGTATTGTGATCTTAAATGATATGATAGTCTATATCAAGGTTATATTTTGAGGCAATCATTCTAGTGGTGTTGGTTGTGTGTGTTGAGGTCTAGATCATACAGATAAAATTACAAAAAAATGAGATAAGAGCATTCTATTTCCATTTTTATTTACATATTTGATTGTTGTAATTACTAGGCATTGTTTATTGTATTTTGCATGTATTTTGGATGTTAAATTAAAGGTAGATCATGGTTTATACTAGAGTTAGTTTTTTAGGGGGAACAAGGGGATGAGGGTGTATGGAGGAGAGGGGGTGAAAAGGGTTGGGAGAGGGGGAGAGAATTTTCACTTTATTGATAACTTAATATTCAAATTATTATTTCCAATTAGTTTTTATGAGTACTTCAAAATGTATTTTGTTTTTGTTAACAAGTTATTAAATAATGCACCTTTTAACCAATGGAAATGCTTTGATTTTATATTTTTAATCTTTTTAAATGTTTTCAACAAAAAAATTGCTAATTTTTTAACAATAATTTTAAATAAATTGATTTATATGCCATTTTTTGGCTAATAAATCTAAGTGTTATTTTCACCTTCACATAGTTCAATACTATAATGATATCATGGTTTATATATTGCTTTTGTTATTTTATATTTATTCAACATAACATTAAACCCTAACATGTGTGGTGAAAAATATTGTTGAAAAAGTGGATGGGTAGGTATGTACTACATTTGCAACACTATTTTTGACACAAAGAGTTGAGTATCAAGCTAAATGCACCACTAGGCCTATTCTTATACAGTGGTCAAAATTGAACCCATCCAAGGGATTCAAACCCATAAGAGAAATGTAGTTTAAAAATAGGCCATAAAAAAATAATAAAATATTATAAAATATTTGATGATATAGAAGTATAAATATATTATAAAAATGATAAAAGAAGGGATCTACTAAAAAATACTTGTGAATGCCATATGTCCTAGGGTAATTAATGCATACAAAAAATTAAATATACATTGGTACTGAGAACCAAATTTTTAGACTGAATCGTGATTTATGATTTAATATATTAATTTGGTAGTCTAGTGATTTGTGATTTAATTATGTAAAGTTTTTTTAGCATAATTCACTACTAGTAGGTTAAATTCTTGATATAACAAAACACAAATTTACATAGATTGAGGTAAGTCGATGATACTGAATTATACCTACATTATATTTTATATCATTTTATGACATCAGAGATCACAATTCAATAGTGAAATGATGTGTTTTATGATGATTACCTTAAAAGTATGAGACATGTTTAATGTGTCACAATGATTCACTTGTACAGGATATTAATATGTGTCATTAATTATAGTAGATATTAAGTGCAACATATGGTTAATTTGTTCTTAAATTATATAGAGGATATAGCTAGAGTTAAATCTATAGGCATTCCATGAGAATCATGAATCACAATTCAAAAATACTTAGTGCCCCCTGCTACTTTTTATAACATTAACACCATTCTAATATTCATTTACTTAACCTTGTTACTAATTTTTGTATCCTTTGCTTTCAACTGTCACACCAAGTAAGTGATATGTAAATCTAACTTAAGTGGTTTGTGCTAAGCATTTTTACACAATTTGTGATTGTTGAAAAACTTAGTAGAGATAGGCATAATAGTATTTTAGATGTCTCTATGCTTTTACAATATTCATCTTTACGAAAATTTAATACATTTGTGATTGAAACCCTAAATAGGCCATCTAACCCTAGCATAATGTATGCAATCATTTAGAAATTCATGCCTCTAATCTTAGAAACATATTTTCATCCTTCAAGATGGATCTAAAGTGATTTTAATTGTTATAAATGAGGTTCTTTATTTATGCAATCTCAGTAACGAACCCTGGATTCCTGATCTACCTCTAATACAAACTATTGCCCAAGCCCCAATTTTTAACATGCTAATAACTGAAGGAAATGAAAATAGGACTCAAGAGATTGGTGAGGAAATTGCCAACATTAATATGACTTAATCATTGTGCATCATATGTGAGATTTTTTTTAAAATGTTAATAATTTTAAATTTCTTAAGTAAAGTTTTCATTCTTAATAAAAAATATTTAAAAAATAACTATTTAAATTGATTAAGGATTTTTTTAATTTTTTTGAAACAATTGGTAATTTTCCCTATAAATTACATGTGATCTTCAGGATTCTGACATAGATATGCCATAAACACAAATTCACTCCTTTTTTTGTTTGGTATGGAACCAGACAATCCTAACCATAAATATGCTTTACATTAAAAAACCCTAATCGATGATTTGTAATATAGATTATAATAATAAAATGGATGAAAATAATAAATATATGGTTTTATAACAACATAAAACCAATTAGTATAAGGTTAAGGAGTTTATAATATTTAGCTATAGAGTTCATTCATATATGGGTGTTTTGTTAATTGACCTAGGGTGAACATAGGCATGACATTACTAGTATTGTTACTATAGTGGGGAACAATATGAAAGGGTTCACTATCGGTTATCGCATAGGTGGGGGGTGTCTTGTGTGAGCTTGTCATTCTTGTGACCTATGTCAAGACAACCTAGAAAATTACCGAAACAAATTAGTTTTCACTTCCACTGATGTTGATAAGAATGGGACCATTACCTTTAGATGTTACTAAAATTTCATCATTGTGCATAATAAGTGAAAAAATGTTATTATATCATTATGGATCCCATTTTTATTGTTTAAGTAATTTGATTTTATATGCACAAATTTTTGATATTTATCTATATGTCTTTTCAAATAAACATGTGAGATTGTTGGGTACAACCATTTAGAATTTTAAATTTCTTATGATATTTTTGGTAATGACATCAAGAGATTGGTAATAGTAAAGAGGATGACACAGAGGCTAGTAATGGCATTTACATTGTAATACCCAATGATAGTCAATCTCAAGCTCTAAGACTATAAAAAAATGGAAACAATGACAATACGATCTTACATTGGAAGCATGTTTGCAAAGGTTGACATTCCTTTAAGATATAAATGATGACATTTTGGATGGCCTCAAAGCATTAATCACCCACACCCACAAGTAGACTACTTATATTCAAGCTTTTATCCTAAATTTTTTTCATGGTAATTAATCAATCCCAAATATTTCTAAAGTGATCTGCAATATGCATGCATTACATATGTATATATTATTGGGTATGTTCATATACTTATTTTTATTTATAAATTAAATAATTTTTAAGGAAAATTGAGGTTTAAAAGTTTATAGGGTTTATTTTGTAGAGTTGTCTAATTGAAACCTATTAGAAAGTAGAAATGAGTGTTGTATTTATGACTGTAATATGTAAATAGAACATACTAGTGTAGGTCAAAGTGTATGGCATTTTCATAGGGGTTGTAGCAATGACAATTTTCATTTTGAAATGATCTCACTTTGGTATTTGCATTAGTGATGGCATTTGGCATTTGAATTGTAAATGGTGTGTAAAAGATAAATTTTGTCACTAATTACCTTAGTGATGTATATTCATTGTGTTTAAGATATTTTTGACTTTAAACCAAAATGCATCACTTATTGATAATTTTATCACTAAATTTATATGTTTATTTGTTTCAACATAAATTTGTCACCATTTTTTTTAAAATTTTATATTAATGTTATTTTTCATCAAATAGGCATAAATTATGAGAAAATGGATTCCATTGGTCATCTTAAAAAGGACAAACAATAATTGTCATGTGTTGATACATTTGGTATCCCTTGAGATTCTAATCAATATTATCATTCCTAAAATGAATACTTTGATGTTCAGCCACATGAAGAAGACTATGAATCAAATGAAGAAGAAATTAAGAAGAGGAATAAACAAAAAAGAACATTCAATTACAAATGGGAAACAAGATTTCCATGGGATTATGTTGTAAAAGATTGGAATTGTGTTGAAATAATAAAGTGTTCTTGGTATATAAAATATAAGAGAGAAACTCCATTATCTAAAGATGGGAGAACTACCCTTCAATTCAACGGTCCTAAAACCCATGCATAATCAAAGAGCCTCATAAATTTTCTTTAAAACTTTTGGAGGTAGAAATAAAATGAAGTGGTATTTCAATTACTAAACATATTCAACTAATGGTATATTTTGGGAATGAGAAAATCATATCAATGATTGAAAATATGTATTTTTTACCACACATGATTTACCTTTAGAACTCTATAAGCCATTTTGTGACTTGAACATGGATAAAGGCACTCCACACCTGTCTTTATGCTATATCCTTAAACTATGGCATGTCTAAGGATATGTGTGTCTGATTTGTAGCTTACATAAATCTTATATTATCTTGTTACATCTCTCTAGGTTCTTAGTAAGGTCAGCTTATGGAATAACCATGGCTAAGTAGAGTATATATAGGAGGTAGTGGTTAGTATTTGATCATCACATTATGAATTATATTATTTTTGAATTATTGTGGAGGTTTCCCACTCGAAGTCACTCAGCTATATTTATCAAGATTTTTCTTCTTCTATCAATTATTATTGTGGATCTACATATTCTACTCTTATTTATATGATATAATATTCTATTATGTGAACATCTAAGTAAATTCATTACAAGTGATATCAGATCTTTGATTTGGACAAATTTCTATTTTATTTGGATCTGGAGTTGTAGGTCTCCTATGAGTGGAAGAATAAAAAAAAATAACTTGTGATCAGGGAAGAATTTAATTTTTTCATCACTGCAGTATTGTTCAAAGTGCTTTTTTGAAAAAAATAGTAAAAAAATTCAGGAAAAAATTTCACCTTTATACAAATTAGCAGTCATTGAATTCATCTCAATGAGATGATTGCAATGGTATAATCCATCACTACACTTTTCATGCCAAAAAAATTCACCTTGTGTATATTAGCAATTTTTAGATTCATCTCAGTGAGACAATCACAATAATATAATATGCCAATACACTTTTTTTGTAGCTAAAACCCTCCATACTAGGGTTTGTGCATGCCTGGTCCTAACACTTGAAAATTCAAGAAAGGGAAAGAAACTCTAAATAATCCTCACAAGGATGACCTAGATTCTAAAACTTCTAATCCATTTATTTTTGAGGTGGTTCAACATATTCAGTTAGATTTACAAAGCATGGCAATGAAAGATGATCTTGATGCAGATAAATGGGACATCATTGGGGTAAAAGGGACTTGAATGTTTAAAATGATCAATTGACACTTATCACGGGGTAATTATCTAATCCTATAATTTATCCTTCTCAAAATAATCATCCACCCCTCCAGTTTGGTTCTCCCCAGTGGTCCAAATCAATTATTGCCAAAAGTGGACTTGCACAAGTTTGATGGTAAGGATCCACTCACTTGAATCAATCAAATCAAATATTTATTTTATCTACATCAAACTCCATGTGTGAAAAATGTGGTCATGGCCTCTCTATATCTAGAACCTTAAAAATTCATTTAGTATATATGGTTGTGTGCTCATAAGAAAAAGAATGGCCTTCAAGTTACCTGGTCTACATTTTCTAAGGATTTGTAGCTCCACTATTACAATAATGTATCAGAAAACTACTTCATCATAAAAATGGTGATTAATATGATTAATATGGTAGATATCGAAGAACAAGTAATCAATTTAGTTTCTAGATTGGTATTTCCAAAAGAGATCTCTAGTCTTATATGGATTCTAATTGACACAATTACTCTTCTATTGGGAATTATGATAAGATTATTAGTTATTATATGGCTCGAAATAAAAATATTTGTGCGAATACAACAATGTATTAGCCCTCAATGTGTCGGTCATTTGGGAATTATTCAAGCTTTGATATATGGGATAAAACTAATTTTGAAAGAGGATATTCTTCCATGTAGGGGGGATAGTTGGTTATTTAGTATTGGACCAGCGGTAGTGGTCATACCTATTTTTTTAGGTTATTTAGTAATAATTGAGTAAGAGAGATTCACTTCTACCAAATATGGATCTATAACCTCCATTCAATCAATTTATATACCTATAGATGCCTTGCCTAATCCTACTCCTGCTAAAACCTTTGCACATTTAGATGCTACTATTATACTATCTAAAGGATTAACTGTCAAGGGGATCTATCCAATGGTAGATCCATTAGATTCAATGTCAACTATGATCCAACCTTCGATCATGGGTGAAGAACATTATGAAACTACACAAGGCATTAATCAAACTTTGCAATTTTATAAATAACTTCAAGACATTATATCTATTTTTGGACTGGATGAATTATCAGAAGAAGATCATTTAACTATAGCAAGAGCACAAAAAATTTAATGATTTTTGTCGCAACGGTTTTTTATAGTAGAGATATTCACCAGTTCCCTCGATAAATATGTTAGTCTAATAGAAACAATTAGATGTTTTCAAATGATCTTTTTTAAAGAATTAGATGATCTATTTGTATAGTCTTTTTATTCAGTGGGTAACATTAATGAAGTTAATGAAAAGGCTATGAACTTTAAAGAAATCTAATTTTAAAAATGAACCTAAATCTTCTTTTACTGACTCCCAATCAAGTTGTTTGGGATTCATAAGTTCAATAAATAATCCTAATTACCAACAACTATCCAATTGGTGTATTATGCAACCATAATGCAATTGTAACAACTTTAGATATAGAAGTTATGAAAATATGTCTCAATGTGCAAAGGTCACCTATGGATTTTATAGGTGGTTTCACTAATATAGACAATAATGAAATCACATTATTGGTAAATAATGTAGAAAGAGGTATGTATATCTATCCTGGAGAGGTTCAATAAAGTTATAGATTAACTAAAGTAGATATTACATAAGATGAAGGTAAGAGATCAATAATCAAGGCTAATATAGTTCTCAAAAGGGATAGAACATGATTAGAGGCTGTTAAAGATATGTTGATGAAATAAATATTTATATATATAGAAGTTGAATTCATGAGCTAGTTTAACAACTGAAAGGTCCTCAGGTTAATCGAAATAATAAATTGGGTTACGTCATACATACACAACATGATACAATATTAATTAAAAATTATTCTTGACAATAAAGGAAAAAATAATTATTTTGTATAAAATTGATGCAAAAGTATTTACGTTCGACACCCATGTTGAGTAGACCTCATTCTTGTAAAAATTATTAACTAATAAATCATAGGTAGGGACTTATTTATGTCACCAAAAATAGAGACTAAAGGAAGCATTGGATTTAAAGCCATGTTAAAGATTATATATTAAATTATTATAATCCAAAATATCATACCAAAGATACTGATATCTTGCCATCATTCTGAGTCACTCCTCAACTCAGAGTGCCCCTTGAGGAAGGAGCAATAGTAGTTGCCAAATATTCCACTAATACATGGATCATTATTTAGAATGATGAACTTACTAGTCTTGATCATTTGTTAGCAGAGGTTCCTAGTTAAATAGAACATGCTAAAGATGAGGATAGCTAAGTTTTATTAGTTTGCACTGGATAGTATAGAGAATTTATATTTACCAAAAGCATGATAAAAATGAGTGATTGTGCAATTGAAAGAAACTAAGATTAACCAGAGTGTTATTTAGGTTTATATAACATTCATAGTACTTTAAGATAGATTAAACCAAACAATAAACATGATAACACATATAAGGAATAACATAAGAAATATGACAGGTAACCATAACTAGAAAGTCTATATTAATCTCAGAAAAAGTCATCAACTTCTTCATACAAGCATACATATTTATAGTTGCTATAGTTCCTGACTATTCATATTATTCTTCGTACATTGGTGCCAAAATGAGGAGATTGTTCATCTTTTATCCTTTTACAAGCCAATAGGATATGATAAAATACATATAGCTTACAATTTCATATATAACATATGAATATTTAAAGAGTATCCTGCACAACTTTTCTTATCCAAATTTCTTCTCCCAACACTTTCCCAGACTTAAAGTGTTGTCTCATCTTGAGACAATGTCACAGGTTCATCTGACTATGCACTGAGGGCAGAAGCTAATAATTTGAGTAGACTAGTAAGAGTTGTAGTAATCATTCAAGGCTTCATTTGTGGTTTTCACCTCTTGCATATTACTTAGCTACCCTTTCATGTTTTCAACTAATCAATGTACCAACCTACTACCCATTTGGGTTTTCAATAGGTTGGCATAACCAAGTGGCCACCCTTTATGGTTTTTAAACCATATTGGCCCCGCTTGTCTCACTAGTCATCCCAATATAAAAAAATTGTTCAAAATTTTACAAAACTTTTCCAAAATTTGTGCATTATGTAATACTCAACTAGAAGGAGGTGATGTTTCTGAGGAATAAGGTTGGCTAGTAGGATCCTTGGCCTTTATCTAAGAAGTTGTGTACTATGCAAGATCTTGCTATATTTCTGATGGTGGCATGTACATAGAAACTTTGAGCATCAGATTCACCTCACTATAGAATGGAGCTAGGTTAGTCTTGAATGCATCCCAATCAAGCATCACTTCTTAGACCATGTAGATCAAGATGTGCATTGGTGCATAACTCCTAATGAGTTCCTTTAGGTCCATGTTGGGATTGGCACTTAGGTCTACCCTTGTATTACTGACCTTCAATTGCATCTCTACACTTAGTTACTCTAGATTTTTTACATGTCTTTTTGTCTATTCTCCCATAAATGCACTACATCACAGGTCCCATTTCTAGTTGAGAAGTTGGCCACACACATTATCCCTATTAGTGAAGGATTTTTGGAGAGAAATTTTAGTTTCATCGATCGATGTAGTTAGGGTGTGCATAGTTATGTTGGTTATGGCATCTATGATGAAGTCTACACTAGAGCTAGTTAGGGAATTATTGAACTACTACTTCTAGTCTACAAGACTACATGCAAGCTGATGGGCTTAGAGGGATAAGATGTCAAGCATACATTGATACTCTTCCATCAAAGTAATCAAATTCATGGTGTCATTCTTTAATTTGTATCCCAAGTTGCTGAGTGTACAAAGTTGTTGTGTTATGCACCATTTTTTTAGCTCCGTGACCAAGGTCTTGAGCTGACTATGGTCTGACATGACTTGTTCCCCTATGACTCAAGAGGCCAAGGCTGGTCAAGTGTCTTCAATTATCTTTTTGTATTCATGCATATGATCCATGAATTCTATGTTCTCTACCTTTGATTGATATTGATTTTATTCTAAGGAGGCAGCCTTTTGTGTAATAGACTCCTATAATAATGCAACACCTTCTAATTATTTATTCAAAGGTAGCTGAGAGACATCCAAAGAGGTCTCCTACCTGACTAGAAGAGTGGATAGTTTGCTTGTCATTGTTTTAGGATCTTGGCATGGCATGGTGTTTAGAGGGAGGTAAAAAGTGGTGCATTAAGCAGTGACTGAGGGAACATCCCAAAGACATACACCTCCTAGTGGAAGATATGGTG
This sequence comes from Torreya grandis, assembly GCA_037957365.1. Taxonomy (NCBI): domain Eukaryota; kingdom Viridiplantae; phylum Streptophyta; class Pinopsida; order Cupressales; family Taxaceae; genus Torreya; species Torreya grandis. Next base: position 1,713,671 of record JARHVA010000886.1, on the reverse strand, counting down.
ACTATGATTGTGCATGCATCATGGCTAACACTTACTATTATGTTATGGCCTCTGTTATTAGCTTAGCTTACTATGCAACATCCTTAATCATCTTCTATTTTACCTATTCTTCTCATTTCTTCTTTCTATCTTCTTCTTCCCTCTTCTTTTTCTCCTCTTTTTCTTGCTCCTTCTTTTCTACTTCCCTATCTTCTCTTGTCCTCTTCCTCTTTCTTGGTCTTCTCTTCCTCTTCCTTCTTTTTCTCTTTGACTTCCTCTTCCTTCTTTCTTTCATCTTCTTCTTCTTTTTTCTTCTTTTCTTATTCTTCCTTCTACTTCTATTCCTTTTCTTGTTTCTTCTTATATTCTTGTTCCTACATAGCTTGGGATTTTGCTTGTGCCTTCACTTGTTATTATCATAAGTCTTCATCATTTCCTCCTTCTTGATAGCTTCCTCTACCTATTGTTATGCCTAGTCTACTACATCTTTTTTCCATTTTTCTTCTTATTCTTTTTCTTTCTTATCTTTATCCTCTTGCACTTGTTGTTATGCAGTGGATACTTCTTGGGCTTGTTGGGCCATATATTGAGCCTTTTGTATGTCTTACTCTATATCCTTGGCCTTTTTTGAGGCCTCCACTTCTTTGGCTTACTGTGTTACCTAATAGTGTTATGCTTCTTCTTTCTCTCTCTTCTTTTCTTCCTTCTTGGGCTTGCATTTAGCTACGTGAGTGGCTTATTCTCTTAAGTCTTGTTGTTCTTCAGGTGTGATTTTATCTGATATAATTTTTATTCAACATCCTATGCTTATAGTGATGGTAGGGAGTCTTTTGGTTTTACTTTTGAACTCAACACCTATTGTTTCTTTCTATCGATGGTGACTAGTATACACCATGGTGGTGGTGTAGAAGATTCAAGAGCTGATTTTGCTTGTTACATAATGGTTGGCCTACCAAATGCACATTTTTCCAAGGTAGGGGAGACTCTAGTCTCCTATCTCATTCATGACCTACACACAAGTTACTCTGGTGGACTCTCCAACAGGGGTGAGAAGATGATGTCAAGTGCAAATGATGGAGCAGTCGATGGCTAGAAGAAGTCCATTCTATGTTAAAGTTGCTACACCTCTTCTTTGATTGTATCAATAATGATGGAAGGTGGACAGGATGGGAGTTTCACCCATAGTTCAAGTGGAACCTAATTTTGGATTTGAATTGGGTGCACCACATTTCATGAAAATAACTCTTTTTATTCCTCTTCATAATAGTCTCCAGCCATGTTTACCAACATGACTTGGTAGACTTCTTATGCATCAATTCCCATATCCATGAGATCATAGGAGCTAACTATTTGTGGAACCTTTGAGTCATCCTTCCATGTTGTCATGTTGTGTGTTGTGTGCTTTAGTGGAGGAGACCCTAAATGAGGTTCTACTTTATGCTTACTTTTTTATTTTTGTGAACTATATGCTAAATCTGATGATTACACAACAAGAATGTCTACACTTGGTGGTATTGATTGTAAAGGTGTTGCTTACCTAGTTTCATGCTCTTTTGATCTAGCCACCTTGGCTTGTACCACATCTATCATGATGAAGAATGAAATTGGTTTGAAAGGTGAGCATAATAGCTCATGAATTGTGATGAAGACTCCCTTAGGAAGCAATGTGATTGTGGCATATTCTCCCAAATACTGGAGGATGTCTCATGGGACTTTAGGGTGTGTGGTGATGAGGTCTAGACATTCTTCCCACCAAGCTTTGAACTTCCCCTTTTGTGCAAGGGATCTACATTCCTGTGTCTATATAATGTTATAAAATTACTTTATTGGCTAGTAGTCTATATCTAGGTGCACTTCCCCCTCAGGTGATTTCCATTATGTGAAACAAAGTAGAAGAATAAATAACTAATACTATAAAGTATACCTTGGAGTGGTGCAACACTTTTTGATGTTTGTGAGTAATTTTCAGATAAAGTATTCAGGCCAATTTAATTTTTCACCTTATTACATCATCTTGTGAGTGATGCCCACAATGCCCTTAGGGATTTGTTTGGAAGACTTGGTTGTCTGCCAAAATCATCTAGTGATGCATTAGATGAGAATATGCATAGGTTCATTTGTAATTTAATCAATTGGGATCCCTTGGTTTTGTTTTACATATAGGTCCCAGACTTCTTATAAGATAAGAGGAATTTTGGTCTTGTAGGGCAACAAGGAGTCTCTACACATAGGCATGCCCAATGCTTTAGCCATAACTTGTGTATTGATGACCATCATCTCATGTGATCCCAAATAGATAACACCATCATTATAACATCTAATCAATACTTGAATTATCTCTCCCATGTCATTAAAGGTTGGCATTCATAGAAACTACTCAATGTTTATGTTCTAAAATCAATGGGGAGTTGTGAGGGAGAGTGGTTACATAACATCAACAGGGTCAAGATAGAAGATCTTTTGTTTAGCTTCGTGTAGATATTGAAATGGCTCTTAATCACTATATTTGGTCTATTAAAGCACCATGTCAACACCCATGCCTTCCTTTTATGATTTAGAGAGGGGTTAGATTAATGTCATAGTATCCATGGTAACATGAGAATAAATTTGACTACTTTTGAATGCTCTATGTAATGGAAAAGTTTTGGCTCTTGATAGTTACAGCTCTCAAAAATATGCTAAGGATGAAATGCAAACATGGAGTTTGAACTTAGCTTTTATAGATTTCATGCCTCTTAGCTTCCATGTCTAAGCCATGCCTAGCTATCCACTTGTTTTGAATACAATGGCAGATGTGGCAAATCAATTTTTGATCTAGACATTAAAGTAGTTAGTCATTGGTGCATGTGTGGATTTATACCATTACGCCCTTAGGTGTTCATATGCAGAGTACAAAATATTGATGTCAACTAGCCATTGATTTGTTAAAGATCACATCCATTGACCCATGGATTTTACATTTAATTTCAGTGGATGACCATTATCTGAAGGATATCTTATTGATGTGACATTTCAACATCTTTCCTAGACTTAATATTTTTCAATTGCTCCTCTTTGACTTTTCCATTGGTACACATTGATCTTCATACACATGTATGGTGCACACAATGTTTGGTCTATGTAATTCACTAATGTTAATACTGAGATCATCTACAAACAAATAAAATAGAAAAAAAACACACAGAAAAACTTATAAAATAGAAAAATCTTAATCTACATGGTGTTGGTCAGCACCCACTTAGCTTACAGAAAGAGATTAATCTACTATTTTTGGTATGTTTTAAGCCTATATCCAATGACTCACCCTGGAAATATGGTTCCCTATAGATCCATTAAAACTAACATTTCTTACTATGTTAATTCATGTATAATGTAAGGCCCTTTCCATCTTATTTGTAGTTTCCCTGAGAATGCTCTAAATTGTCTATCATACAATAAAATACGCTGATCTTTATGGAATTATTTATGGTGAAAGTTCCTATCATGCCATGATTTTTGAATTTACTTATGTACTTTCTATGTCCATGTTGATTTTTGTCTAAACTCATCCATCTTATTTAGTTTTAGGAGCTGATTAGTAAGAGATTTCTAATCTCTTAAACACATAACCATAGTGATGCGTAGGCTAGGTACTAAATACTCCATTGGCATGACTACTTACAAACCATACACCAACTAAAATAGTGTAAATCCTATATCCCTTTTATAATTTGTGTGATATGCCCATAAGATCATAGGAATGTGATCTTTCTAGTCATCCTACTTGACATCATAGACTTTTGTGAGCATTTTCCCCAATACCTTATTTAAAGCTTTAGCCTGGCCATTTGCCTATGAATGATAAGTAGTGATTTTATGATGAGATATCATAAAATCTTCAGTCAAGGCCTTGATGGTATTGTTTAAGAATTGAATTCCTCTATCACTAACTAATTTAATCAAACATCCAAACCTGGTAATGATATTTTCATATTGAAACTTCACTTTAGCCTTCACGCCACACCCACTCAGTAAAATAATATGTTATAGCAATGATGTATCTAGCTTTGTTGTGATTGATTAGTGGGTTGATTGGTCTTAAAAAATAAATACCCCACTATTCGAATGGATGCTCTACTAGCAGGGGCTGCAACATCATCTGATCTTTTTAGAGTGGTTTTCCCATATGTTGGTAGACATCGCAATGCTATACAACTCTATGTGCATCTTGGAATAAATTTGGCCACCATAGTTCACTCTGTAGAATATTTATAGTTGTATCTTCTCCTATGAAATGTCCTCTTGTGACTCCTTGATGAGCTTCCTCCAAGAGTTAAGGGCATTCATGTTTGAGGACAACCCTGTGTAAGACTTCATCTTTTCCCAAGTGATATATAAATCCATAAATGATAGTGTATGGCAGTGATCTAGTCATAAACTATTTTTTATCCCATTATTGAAAGTGCATAGGGAAAATTCCTTGCTTGAAGAAGTTGGAAATGGCTTCAAAGTTTTCAAGAATCATAGAGACATGGAAGAGGTGTGCATCAAATGAATCTTCTTGTAGTTCTTCCAGCTCTTCACCATTTGGAATATGACTGAGATGGTCAGGTCCCATATTTTATTTGCCTACTTTTATATTTATATGAAATTAAAATCCCTAAAACAACATCAACCAATGAGATATTCTTCCTCTTAACATCAGTTTGTTGACTAAATATCATAGGGCTTGATGGTTAGTGAAAACTTTAAATGGTAAAACCAAAAGATAGTGCTAGAATCTGTAAAGTATGAATATAATGGCCAATGCATCACATTTTATAGTTATATAATTTTTCTCTGCATCTGACAATTTTTGGCTAGTAAAGTGGATAGGATGATCGAGCACACCATCTCTAATATATGCAGGTATAAAACCAACTACGATGCCCAAAGCATCTACATGTACATGAAATGTCTTACTCCATTCTGGGAAAACAAGTATGGACATAGTGACTAGTCATTATTTCATCTCAATGAGAGTTTCTTGGAATTTAGATGTCCATACAAACTTAACATTATTGTGTAGTAAGGTTTCCATTGGAAATGAAATCATTGCATAGCCTTTGATAAAGTTTTGGTAGTAACTTGCGTGCCCAAGAAAGGAGTGCACTTCAATAGAACTAACAGGTGGTGGCATACTCAATATTACTATGATTTTATCCTGATCCACCAAGATGCCATTGCTACAAATAACATGTCCAAGTAAAACACTAAAAGGTGTAAAGAATAAGCATTTATTCAAATTTAAGGTGATGCATATATCTCATCATTCTAACATCAAACACAACTTGGATAAATATTATTTGAATAGGGATAAGACTACCCAATCATCCAAGTAAACTTCTAGGAACTCATGGATGAAATCTTTGAATGTTGTAACCACTACGCATGAGAACACCATAGGTACGTTCTTCAAGAAAAATGACATGAATTTATATGCAAAAGAACCAATCTATTGTAAAAGTTATTTTGGATTGATCCTCATCTTTGATTAAAATCTGATGGTATCCACTAAAACCATCTATAAAAAATATATTTTGTGTCCTATGACAAATTAAAAAACTTTATCTATAAATAGTATTATAAAAGGATCATTTATGTAGGCATAATTTAGAATGCGGTAGTCCCCACATTATCAAATTTCTCTTATTTTCTTGGGCTAAACTACCATTGGGCTTACCCAATCAGCTTTTTCTACTGGATAGATTATCCCTGCATCTTGTATTTTATCCAATTCTTTCTTTATCTTTAGCTTCATATTGGGATTGAGTTTATATGGTTTCTTCTTGATTAGACATGCACACTCCTTCAATTCAATGTGCATCTCACCAAGAGATGGGTTGACTCCTTGAACCTCTAATAATTTGGTGGGAAAGATGTCTTGGTAATCCCTCAAAAATTTTAGGGCTTCTAAACTTTAGTCTCCATCCAATAGTCGCCAATGCTTGCCAATTTTAGAACCTCCTCTATTTTGATGTTAACGACATGCTTCTTGAGAGGATATTGATAAATATTGCATTTTCCTTCATCCACAGATTCTTGGATATTCCTTTGCCCTTCCTATTTTGGGATTTGGATGTTGTGTATCTTATCTTCTTCAGTTAGTGTTGCACTGGTGTCCTTGAGTGGTTCTATAGGCCATTTAGGTTCAAATAAATCATTCAAATCTAAATCTAAATCTTCATTATCCTCTAACTCATCTTGGATTTGGTGACATGGCTACATCAAAGCTTATTATATAGTCTTAGTAGTTTTATACCTTTGAAGTGTTGAATTAAGATCAAAGGATGCATTTTTTTGCTTAGTTGATTTTGTTGTGGTGCTCAAATCTTGTGTGTGCCCATGGAATAAAAAGTAATTGAGTTTTTATAGTGCATTATAAACAAGAGTTTTTTCATCTTCAAAGACAAAAGTTTGTATGAAATCTCTCTAAACTTGTGCCTAATTTTTGGTCTCTCTCCTGCGCTCTTGGTGCATGTACCATGTTGTTGGTAGTGGAGCAAGTGTATAGTGTAAAATGTGAACCCAATACTTGGGTGCCACATGTTCCTCATTTTAAACTTTGACACATCTATGTACATAAATCTCATGGCACTCACCTTCTTGAAAAAATGGTTAGTTAGTACAGATGAATTATGGTACATGAACTCTATTGATCATGAGTTCACAAGCATCATCCCACTCAAGCTGATTATCTTTATGAATTTCCCACCAAGTTGTAGCAACTCCCTTCAAGGCATAGTTTAGTGCACTAACCCATTGATTTATAGTCAAAATATGAACTTGAAGGCACAAAATAAAATCTTTGATGTCCTCTATTATGTAATATACAGGTAGTTGGCATTCATGTATAAAGACCATCCTCATGGGTCAGAGTTCATGGTCACCATGGGATCAGTTAAGGAAATGAGTATCTGAATCACCACTAATAGATGAAGTTTCTTCCTAGTTAAAAGTTCCTTCCCTTATTGGTTCTATGTAACCCTTCATGTGATTATCAGATTGATACAGGAAATCAACTTCCAAGTAAGTGGGAGGTTTTATAGACATGGAGGTGCAATCTTCAATAACAAACTAATTTATAATTGACTGTTTAGCTACTGGTTTTGATCTCCATTATTCTGATGTGTTCAATTTATAGGTGAGCAATGACTGTAGTTTAGTTTTGGCATGCTAGTATAGGAAGTTGCATTGTGTTTCATGCAAATCATTTAGATTCTCCTCAATATTGACCTTCATCCAACTAGTTTCTTATGGAACATGTGGATATTCTGGTTTAGTAGGAATTATATATGGCTTGTGTGATCTATTGAGAAGAAGGACCATAACCTTATCACCTTGATGTGCCTTGAGTTTGTTGTGTATTGTATTAATAGTCATCTAACCATCATATGCCCATTTTTTTTCTATCAATGAAAGGTATTGCATTGTTACAATTTTCATGTCTATGACCTCAAAGTCTCCTTGCAGAGACAAGTCAGCAAATTTGATCTCAATGTCCTCCAATATACCAATAGGCTCAACTTTTTTGTAGTTATCCAAGCTCACAGTTACTAGGTTGTAGCTAAGAGATATTCATCCAATCATTTCCCATATGGATATGGGAATCATATTTACTAGACTACCAAAATCAAAGACAACATTTGGGATCTTGTATCTAGCAACCTCAATATCAATCTGTGTGTCAACATACCATAATTTCTTCATCTTGACATACCAAACTAGTTTTTCTATCTTTTATTGGCCACACTGCACACATTCTAAGAGATTATGTAGTAGATTCATGATGTTTTGCAATGTCTTCATTATGAAGAGTAATCAAAAGTTTTAGTAGATCCATGAGTGAAATGATAACTCCATCTTGTCATATGATGCACACAATTTGGCCATACATTTATGCATTGATTGTTGCAACATTGCCATTAGTAGTTTCTTATTGTTGAATGTTTTTCAGCAACTATGCAAATTCATTCATAAGACTCTTTTTTATAGCTAGATCCAGGTATTTATCTTATCTAAATTTTTTGATGTTTTGATCCTGAGGCATCTCAAGTGGAGGTAGTACTTTTTTTGTATGTTGTTTCCATGTCACAACATTCAAAAATGCATTTTATTTAGGTTTTGCACTTACCATGTTTACATTTTAGACAACTTTATCCTTCCTCTACATCTCTAGAATAGGAAAATATTTTGTATCATGTTGATCAAAGACTATACAACATGCACAATATGATTGTCTCTACAGATTCATTAGACAATTTATTTTAACATGATTATAATCTCCATATAGGTAGCATTGTAGGGGAGACCACTGATAGTTGTTTCCTTTACCACCTTGGTATCCTCTTCTATAACCACCTCAATCTCCTTCTCTATTGGATTGATATCCTCCTTATGGTTACATAGAATTCTAATACTGGTACTACTAATTATTATCTCCCATACTGAATTATTTTTGCACATCTAGAGGATTCCACTTCAATTGTTCTGGCTACGTTATGAGTGAAATCCAAGGTGTTGCATACTGGTATTGAGGGGATGAGGGTGTCCAAATTGGTGAAGAAGGGGTCCATCTAGCTAGACCATGAGGTTGTTATTATGGTGAACTTAGAATCCATTGTGGACCCGTTTGGGTCACATAATTATTGTCAACATCTGGGCTTGGGATTGTATGCTATGTTGAGGAGATTTGTTATGCTGTAATAGCAAACACATTTTTGAAGATACCCTCTTTAAGTCCTACAAAGCTCTATAATTATTCTAATCATGGTTAGTTGATTTGTAGAAATTACAATATAGATTATGAGGATTTTTGATATATTACTACAAAATATGGTATTGTGTCGTAGCATACCCTACTACTCAACAAAGTTCATAGAATTTTATCTTTACATTAGGATAATCATTTTGGTGGTGTCTATATTTTTTGCACTCCATACACCATAGGTTCAATTTAGGATTTTCTATTTTGGATACTGCTCCATTATTTTCATGAAATCTTACAATGTGTTTTCAAATTTGAATTTAGTAGCAAGAGCTTCTCCATAATCTTCGATCTATTCTACACGTAGTGCAATATCTCTGGCATCTACTTTTGTCTCATATTATAATTGCATAGTGTCAAATTGAATCCTGACTCATAGTCCTCAAATGAACCATGATACTTTGTATTTGTCTATCAAATATAATTCTACTTTGTTCATTATATCATAAAATCTATGATCATAGTCGCAGACTGACTCTCTAGACTTTTGCCTTATCTCTTTTAGGTCCTGTATTATTTGGCTAGTACATTTCTTAATTTTAAATTCTATGATGAGCCAATCTTGAACATATTTTCGACTTAACTATTGTAGATATTTTTTGTATATTAAATCTAATGCTCTCCCAATTATAGCCCCTATTAATTCACACTTTTGTAAATTTTCATCAGTGACACCCTTAACTTGCCATTTCATTTTACAAGTTAACAGGTACTATTCAGGGTCCATAAACCCATCATAGATGGCCAAATTTAAGAATATTCTTGAGTGATTCATCATATTAATTATTATATATGGAGTCTTATACACAACTATTATTTGAGGTGACTGTATCCTAAGTGCTCTTACCTATGTATTACTTTGCACACCAAAGGAATTTTTGTGCACACTTTGCTTGTCTATAGTTCTTGTTGTTATTCAACTTCCACTAATCCTATATACTTCAAAGCCTTCCTAATTTATTTTTTTTAATATCTATTCCCCAATGGTTCATGTGATCTAAAAATGTTTTTTCTCAACTCTTCTCCTCCTGCTTGGCTAGCTAAAAACTTCTACTCAAATATATAAGATTGGGCTATGGGGATGTGTACACTTCTAATGAATCATTATTTCCAATGAATTGTTTCTCTACTACATTTGAGCCTATGATTAACCTAAAAATAAGTCTCATTTATCTTTATAATTATTCTTCTTTTGTCAATACCATTTTTTGTAGCTACTCACTACTTTTATCTTCTATCTATTTTACTCCTAAACTACTCTCATCTCCCTCTTCACACGTCTCTTCTTCTACTCATTCTTTATCTTCTCATTCTATCTACTAGCATCCAACATCATTATATTTATTTGAACTTCACTCATAATTTTTTCATGCTCGTTCATCATCTACTCTACTACTATTTTTACTTCTATTCATAGTTACTTGGGTATTCATATGTTTATTCCATCTGTTATATTATCATAGTTCCCTTTCTAAATCCAAAGTTTTCTTCTAACTCTTCTTCCCTCACATCTCTATTATGGATTTAGGATCAAGATCTAGTAACTCATCTATACATCATTCACCATCATGTGTACATATCCCCATACACCTAAGGTAACTACTCCATACTATTTGGAGTAGGCACCATGGCCTTTTTTACCACCAACATTTTCAACAAGAAAGGTAGTCACTGTAAAAAATTTCCTCTAATTCCTTGGATGAAGAAATCTTATGTATCTTTAAATTATATATAGCCTTGTACTGTGAACTCAATATTTTATCTATCTGTAATGGTGGCAACCTCGTAGCATATCACTCTCATATAATTAGCTTCTAATTTTACTAATTGGCCTATCTTTTCTTCAGTCCAGGTAATGGTCTCTTTCTCTCTGGTATGGAAGCAATAGTAATCTAGTATTGTCAACCAATTAGTTAGTAATTTAGGTGGTTTGCACCAAAAAATTTCATATATTTCATCATACATATGCTCCTGAATGATTTCACTCATGGTGAAACCCATCCTTTTGGATTCTTTTTCTATAAAGTGCCATATTTTCTAGTTTAACTAGGTTTTAATATATCATTGTCACGATAACCATATAGCATAGCTTCTTCTGGAAGAAGTATTTTGATTCTCACCACACCATTTTTATCAAAGGTTAATAATTAAAAATAACATGATAAAGATGAGAATAGCTAAGTTTTATTAGTCTGTACAGGATAATATAGAGAATTCATATTTACCAGAAGCATGACAGAAATGAGTGATTATGCGATTAAAAGAAACTAAGATTAACCAAAGTTTTATTTAGGTTTACATAGCATTCAAATTATTTTAGGATAGATTAAACCAAACATTAGACATGATAACACATACAAGGAATAACATAAGAAATACGATATGTAACCATAACTAAAAAGTCTATAAAGATCTCAAAAAAAGGTTATCAACTTCTTCATACAAGCATACATATTTATAGTCGCTAAAATTCCTAACTATTCATAATATTCTTCATACATTGGTGCCAAAATGAGGACAATGTTCATCTTTTATCCTTTCACAAGCCGAGAGGATAGGATAAAATACATATAGCTAGTAATTTCATATATAACGCATGAATATTCAAAGAGTATCCTACACAACTTTTCTTGTCCAGTTTTCTTCTCCCAAATCATTACAAGAGATGATGTTATGATATTTATCCCATTAATATAGAGGAAAATAAATTTATTTCCTATTAAATAAGGAATATGAAGGATTATATTCATCAGTTCTAAAATATCTCCTTACATGTAGATGACATCACTGAGGTAAAATTGACTGACTTGTTCTTGGGTGGCCTAAAAAATAGCATCCAAGTAGAGGCTCACATGTTTAGTCCTCATTCAAGATATCAAGCCATGAAAATGGTATACATGGTAGAAGAAAAGATCTGGTCAAATGAAGACTTTTCACTAATGTCTACAAACATAATTTATCAGCCCCTTCATTTCCTCAACCTACAAGATTGATCCCTAAACAAATTAAAGAGAAGCATGAAAAAGGATTATGTTTTGGTTGTGATAGCAAATAGAGCAAATGACATAGATGTGCTGAAAATAAATTATTTTTAATTGAAGGCACCAATGAGGATGAAAAAGATGACAAGTTTTTAGGTGTAAGTCTGTAAGAATTGTAGGATGAATCTGAATATTCTTAACTTGCTATTACATGCCATGCACTTTCAAGTATTAGTACTTCTCAAACTCATAAAGTGGTGGGTTTCCTTGAGAAAAAAATGTGACTGTGTTTATTGACTTTAGGAATGCACACAACTTCATCAACAATAATTTGACTACTCATTTGAACTATTTCATTTACTCACTCTAGAATTTCAAGTCATGAATATAGATTGTGGTGTTATTAACTATTCTATAAAATGTCATTGTATTAAGCTTGTTATGGGAGAATGCCTGTTAGATTTTCTTATGTTTTTTATTCTCATGGATAGGGTTGAAATTGTTTTGGGTGTGTAATGGCTCACCACTTTTGGCACAATTGAGATGAATTTATAGGAATTATTCATGCACTTTCATTGAAAAGGTAGGACATTTGAATTACGTTGTTCATGGGCTAAATATCTATAATTGGTTAGTTGTCACCAAATGATGAAAATTGCTAGTAATAATTTAAATGAAGAACTATCTTAATTTACTAATTGATTTGTTGATTGAACTTCTATTTAGCTATTTAGTAATCATGTAAATTAATATGGGTAGACTCCTTGGTATTTTATTAAGCTTGCTATGGGAGACTACTTATTAGATTCTCTTATTTTTTCTAATCTCATGGACAGGGCTGACATTATTTTAGGTGTGTAATGGCTCACCACTTTCAACATAATTGAGATGAATTTATAGGAATTGTTCATGCACTTTCATTGAAAAGGTAAGTCATTTAAATTACGTGGTTCATGGTATAAATATATATAATTGGTTAGTTCTCACTAGAAGATGAAAATGGTTAGTAATCATGTAAATTAAAAACTATCTTAATTTACTAATTGATTTGTTGATTGAACTTATATTTAGATATTTAGTAATCATGTAAATTAAGATGGGTATACTCCTTAGTATTGTATTAAGCTTTCTATGGGAGATTACCTATTAGATTCTCTTATGTTTTCTATTCACATGGACAGGGCTGACATTGTTTTAGGTGTGTAACGGCTCACCACTTTCAACATAATTGAGATGAATTTATAGGAATTGTTCATGCACTTTCATTAAAAAGGTAAGACATTTGAATTATGTGGTTCATGGGCTAAATATCTATAGTTGGTTAGTTCTCACCAAATGATGAATATAGTTAGTAATCATGTGAATTAAGAAATATCTTAATTTACTAATTGATTTTTTGAATGAACTTCTATTTAGATATTTATTAATCATGTAAATTAATATGGGTAAACTCCTTGGTTGGTTGAACTTCTATGGAAAATAATCATTCAACCAACCAAGGAGTCTACCCATCTTATTTTACATTGGTGTTGGTTGACCATTTTGTTATTTTTTGTGCCATGCCAAAATGACTTACACTAAGTAGAGCACATGATCATACCATCAGACTACTTTCAGGTATTACACCACCTAACATTAGACCCTACAGGTATCCCTATGCCCATAAAAGTGAAATTGAAAATATGGTATAGGAGATGTTAGAGGCAAGAATTACTAGACACAACTAAAGTGAATATTCCTCCTCAGTGTTCATGGTGTTTTATAAGGATGACACTTGGAGAATGTGCCCATACTATAGAGAAAAAAAAGTACACCATCAAAGATAAGTTTTCTATTCCATTAATTGATGATTTGTTAGATGAATTTCATGATGATGTTTATTTTTCCAAATTAGATCTTTGTTCTGAGTATCATCAAATTTGAATACATCAAGAGGACATACCTAAAAAAAAAATTTGAACTCATGGAGGCCATTATGAGTTTATGATCATGCCTTTTGGTCTCAAAAATGCACCATCAACATTTCATATTTTGATGAATACTATTTTTTAGGCCATTTTTGAAAAAGTTTGTATTGGTTTTTTTGATGGCATTCTCATTTACAACATCAAATTTATGCCAAACCTTCTAGATGTAATTTTAGAATTAGAGAGGTGGATAACTTGGGTCATATTGTTTCACATGAAAGTGTGAAATTTGATCCTAAGAAGATCCAAGCAATGATGGAGTGTAAATTGCCCATGAACCTCAAGAACCTTTAGGGATTTCTAGGGTTAACAGGTTACTATCACAGGTTTGTCAAAATTTATGGTAGCATCACAACCCCACTCACATCTTTATTGAATAAAGAATCATTCTAGTGGACTAAAATAGCTACCAAGGAATTCAAACAATTGAGAATGGCTATGTGCACCACTCTAGTTTTGGATACCCCTAGCTTTTATAAAACTTCTGTTGTTGAATATGATGCATTAGGATACGACATGGACATTGTACTCTTGAAAGAAGGTATACCACTTTAATTTAAGAGCCATCAACTGAAGGGAGAAAAATAGGCCCCATCCCATCTATGAGAAAAATATGATAGCTATTCTTCATGTAGTCAAGCAATGGAGACCTCTTCACGCCCAAAAATTTTGTCTTAAAACCCATGTATTTTTTTTGTTATCTTATTTCAGTGATGTTTATTTATTTGCTATGGTTACTTAATATTTAACTATTATTACTTGGTCAATACACAATTGAAGTGTGACACACAAAATTATTACATGATTTATTTAATACATTTATTTTCCACCACGAGGCCTCTCTAAGAGTAGAATACAAGCATATGAGGTTAAGATCAATGTGATACCATAATCAATTAGTGATATCATGAATAATGAAAAGGGATGAGTCACTTTAATTAAAAAGTGTATAATTATAATTTATTTATTTAAATGATCATAATACTATTTACACATAACCCTGATCAACATACTCAAGGGAAATAAAATGAGCCAAAACAACAATAACTTAACATATGGTTGCCACTTTAAGGCTCACCAAGGGAGAGTCTCAACTAACCCTATTTAAATGTAATCACAAGACACACAAGACAAGGAATATAACCAAATTTAAGGTGAAATGGTTGACAATAACCAAATGATGAACAACACAATGTATGAACCCAACACAAAGTAAGATAATTATCATGCATAACCTAGCCTAAAAATCTAGACTCGATGCCCCCACCATAATTTGGGAAGCCTACATATCCACTACTTGAAATCAGAGTCTGATGTAGTTTTCCTTACACTTGTGATGGCCTCCTCTATGAGGCATCATCACTAAAATAAGATTGGCATGCTAAGATAATAAAAGAGATAATATTTCACTTAAGCGAGATTATAAAGCTCTAGGCATCTAAGACATTATGAAACCACAACCTCAATATGCTCACACAATATGAAACATATAGACAACTCAAGTATGTGTTTTTATCCCAACATTTAAACACAATAACAAAACAAAGAGTTATGTGTGACAAGAAACCTATATTCTCTTGTTCCAATGAGATCAATGTCTTAGCAATCTCTTGCTTATGTTACTCAGAGAAGTATTGTCTCCTAAGTGAGTCTATAATGGTGTCCAAGTTTAAAATGAGATAAAACAAGTTCTAATCCCAATAATCAATGAGGTCATTATCCCACAATAGCTAAATAACTATGAAACCACATCACTCAAACCAAAAATAACCACTTATGTGTGAGAGAATGCTATAACATTCATGCTAAATCAAACATTCCAAGCGTTATATGTTAATCATATGTTCCAAGAACACACTAAGGTTAGTTTTCAATTTCTCACATTAGGGATCATCCTAAGGGTTAATTTTCAATTTTTCAAATTAGGAAACATCCTAGGGGTCATTTTTATAAGCATGTTCTTCCAAGAACATCCTCTGATTAGTTGATAACACCCACATAAAAGGGTGTCCTAAGGGTTAGTTTGTTAAGTCTGTGCCCACTCTCTAAGTTGCCTACATATATGTGATATTACCTTCACACACAAAATCAAGATTGATTATAGTTCACTCATTCCTAGATGAGTGTTTGATTAGATATGAAGATATTTAACCTTCACCAAATAGTGGTCTGACTAAGCTTAACATAGCTAGCCCTTATTGGTAACTAGATGACCTAAATGCATCTAGGCAATACCAAGAGATTAAAAAAAATATAAATATATGAGATTACATGCATAAATAAATCTAAGCTTGAGTGTGAAAACCAAGACTCATACTAATGGTACACTCCAAAACAAATTTAAGTAGGCCCAATCCCAGGTCTACCTAGTGGTAACTAAAGCCAAATATATACACATGTATCTATGGACTAAAATTCAAACCAAGGTAACAAGCATATGAAAGGTACAAAATAGTGTAGGTTGTCATAAACCAAATTGTAAATAAAAAACACACTGAAACAACTATCACAATAAAATACCCTTCCAAACGAGATAAAATGTACTAATTTTCACACTAATAATCATTTACAAAAGTACTTATGGTTTAAATCTGACATAATAGAATAAATTTTTATTTACATGGAAATTAATTATCTAAGCTATAAATATTATGTTTAAGATAACAAAATATTTTTATTTCAATAAAGATGATGATTTAGTCTATCATTCCATAGTGACTTTAACTACAAAAAATTACCTCAATTTCTAAAATAAATTGGCCATGGAATCACTTTAAGAAAAATGATCAATCTAAAAACAAAATTTATTTTATTCTTTTAATGATAATTTAGAGTTATTATAATTTAATTTTAATTTCTAAATTTAAAAAATATCATTCTTAGGTATTTTAACTACATTGATTCCAAATCGACTTTGGGACTAGAAACACGGATTAGTTTTATTTTCATAAAATGCCTTGGAAATGGATCCAAAGACTGCTACTAAATGTATATACTGAATTTTGGCCACTTTCATGCTTAAATTGGGATTCAAATAATTTCTAAAAAATTATGCAATCTAATCCTATAAATCACCTGAATTTCTTAAATTCATCCACTTAAAATAATTAATTACCTATAAACATGATGAGACTAGTTTATTTGGTTACTTTGTATGCACCAATAACCTAGTTTAGTTTTAACCTTAGTCAAATTATGACCTAGTAATTTGACACTTTTTTCCTATCAAGATATTAATTCATTACATTTAAAACAATTACCAAAATCCAAAAAATACTAGTCAAGATTAATTACATTTCAAATCTTAATTAACTTGTCTGAGTAAAAAATTTAAATCAAATTAGTGAATTTCATTTATCAAAAAATAATTTTTTAGTCAAATATGAATTCAAAGGTCAAAGGAGATAATAAAGTGATTTATTATTTCTTAAATATTCCAAAATTTATGAGTCACAACCTCACAAATAACTAAAGTGAGTTGTCACTCCTAAAAAAATCTAAAACTAAGGTGTCATGATTTCATGAGTGTTTTGACCCAACCTATGATTAGTTTGACTCAACCTAGATTATTTTAGACTCAGCCAAAATTATAATTTAACCTAACCTCCCTAGTGTTAGAGTTATTTCTTAGAGATATAAATATAAGTTCCCACACCATATGCCAATAATATTTTATGTATAAGGTTATTTTGCTCGAATACTGATTTAATAGTTTTGAGAATATTGGTGTATTGTTCCTAATTTAGTTAATGGGTTTGAGTATTAAAATAAATAAATATTCAATAATTAAGCTAATAATTTTTATAAATTATATTTCAATTTTAACCTTTCTAAAAATATTAATAACTAATAAAAAATAAGACTTAGATGGAAACTAACTGATACAACTGAGACAGGTTTAAAATTCACTATGTAAAATTGAGATATTATTGCAAACCAAAATCTGACCTTCATTTTATAATTGGATAAGGGAATTAAAATTGAAAAGGATTGGCACTAGTGATATATTCCACCTCTACCAATGTTCTCTAGAAGATATGAGCTTTCTAGGTCTTGTTCGTTATGCCTATGTGACCCTATTTGTGAAGTTTTAAGAACTAGAAATCTATATATCTCCCTGTAGAGCATATTTTGTCTTCAAACCCTAGAATAATTTATACTTTGACCAAATTTTAGAAATAGGGGGGTTAGTGTGTGTAATATTCACTAAACATGTATCTATACCCCTTGTGTGGACACGTTGCCTACATACTAATACTGCGAAGAAGAATCAAGCCATATGTAGTTCTCCCACTTGATGTGCGTTGTGAAATAGTGTATATGAATATGAAAAATAATAAAATCAATGTGTTTTAGGTGGATAAGGACTAGTTTAAGGATTTGGATAAGCTTGTAAGTGTATTGGTTGGCTATATGTAGATAATAGGGAAGATTTTCTGAGTAGTCTTGTTTGTATTCTTGCTTGCTTAGTGATAATTGCCAACCCTTTTCAAATGATATTTGAATGAGATTTTATAGGGATATATTGTTCATGGGTTAAATGTACTCATGTTAGGCTGATAAAGATAAGGATGGGGAAACAAAAGGAACTAATTGCTGGGGCCAAAAATGCACTTGGATAGGAGCACCAAAAATGGATAGTAGTGGCACCATCACTATTTTCCAAGTTAGGCACTATTGTCCAAGTTAGGCACTATTGTACTTAGCTAATGGGGCTTAGGGGGATGAATTTTTCATGGAAAGAGTAGTTTGGTTGAGTTGGGGTTAGGTTTGGAAGGGTATGGATGACTGGGGATCAATGAAAAGATGCCTATGAAGGTTACAAAAATAAGCAAGAGGGACCTATGGGTTGGGTGTCATTAGCCACACTAAAGTTACAAATTTTCACATTTTATATGAACACAAATGCCTTCAAGAAGCCCTTGAGATAAGTTTTATAATTCCCAATTTATGCCAAGATTCACACCAAGCCACAAGTGACCATTGGAGAGATTCTACCACCATGGAAGATCATTACTATAAGACTCTAATTATCATAGATCGAATATGAACATCCTTATGCCAACAAGTAAACATCAAATTAGATAAAGGAGGTAAATTACTGACATTATTTTTATCTCTATTTTGTGATCTTGTTTACTATGTTATGTTCTTCCTAATTCTTAAGTAAGAGTGTTTAGTCCTAGTGTATAGTTATGTTTGATTTTTGTCATTTGGACTAACAAGGGACTAATCTACATTTTGTTTACTCTTAAAACACTTAAGATACATAATGACACATTTGGTGGGACCATACATCCTGTATGGCTAAGGATAATGATATGCTAACCTTAGTTTTTATAATAAATGCATTTAATTCTTCAAGTTTAGAGTTTTAATCTTGAAATTAACGTCATTCTATTTTTACGTAATCAAAAACTTTGCCCTATGTAATGGTGACTTCGAAAGTCCCATTTTTATTTGTGCATAAATAGTAGCTTTGAACCTATGAATTTGACCTATTAAATGGTGGATTCACTCTATAAAATCAATGGATTCAACCCTACTAAACAGTGGCTTCTCTAGGTAAAATTACATTGTGTTCTATTTTTCTATTGTTTTTTAGTGGCTTCACCACATAAAATCAATGACTTTTCATTTCTAAATAAAAAATTTACTTTGTGTTTTCTCAAAAAAAACTAAGAACTCAAAATGGATTGTTGTTTACTCATTTACTTTTTGGCTTAGAGACAAGCAAACCCCCTAACATTTTTGCATGAACTAAGGTGGAGAGAGATAAGCTTAGGCATTTTTAAAATTCACTTACACTTTTGTTTGATGCTTAAAATCCAATTATTCACACTTCTGTTTCAGTTTTGAAAGTTTTTAAAAGTGAAAATAAGGTTAAGGGGCCAAAATTTCAATCACACTTTGATTTAGTGATATTAAAAAGAACATACATTTTAGTTAGATATCTTAAGATCCTTTTCACTTTATGTTTATTTTTTGTTATTAACTCAATTTCAAAGTTCAAAGTTATATTTATTTATTTGTATAAAATTAGAAACTATTATGCATATGCTCTCCCCTCATCCCCTTTAGGCAACCCAGGTGACCAAAAGTATTTAGTTTATTGCCTTATTTGTTTGGTCTTGTTGGAAAGAATATCACTTATGATCTATCCAAGCTCTGAGTAACTTGGGTGACCCAAAAATGACCTCTAAAGTCTTTCCAATATATTTTATTACATTTAGCTTGTGGGTAGGAGCCTATTTCTCCCTCACATGTTATCTAAGGGTGCATTGACCTAGAAATTCATCTCTCAACATCATACCAACCCCACTCCATGGTGGGGTATATAAATTGGGAACATGATACTAAGATTACCAGGGGATTGAGCAACTAATCTCTCTGATCCTTAAAAAAACTTGTGTCAGGTTTTGATAAACATCAGACTCTACTAAGCAGTACTTAGATGGAGTTGTTATGTAACATAATAGACCCTTACATAGTAAGTTAGTAGGTATGAACCTAATTAACTTGATTTTTCCCTTGTCTTAGCCACATTTAAGACCATTTAGTTCATGTGAAATTTATATATTTTTAGTTAACCCCACTTGCCATAAAATTTCCTTCCAAATGTCGAGTGCTCCTCACTCTAAGTTCATGCCACGTATCAATGCTTGAGAGACAGATGGAGGCATAAAAACTCTACCTACACATGTCATTTAATTTTTGGATTAACACTTAATTCTTCATAAGCATTGTTATATCGGTGGAAACTTTAGAAGAAGCTACACACACTCGTGTCATTTTTAGAGATAGAACAAGCCATGAGTGCTAATTTTATTTTCTTTGATTTAAATGTGTGGTTTTACACTAAAACTTTTTGTTTATATTGTCACATCAAAATAAGTCCAAAACTATCACGTTATTTTTACACTCCTTTAGTCTAAAAGGTGTTACTCTATCCATTTTGTGTCACACTTTTGCCTTAGAGTTTTATTCCAAATTTTTTTGTGTCACTAGTTTAAATGGAGCATCATTATGCTACCCATTTCATCTCAAACATTTGCCTTGTTTTTTTGAGTTCAAAATCCTTGTCATGACATTTTTTTGTAGTGTTTTTATGCTACCTAAATCATTTCAAAAAACTTGTCACTTTTAAAACCAAGTTCCAAAACCATTGTTACATCTCTCTCTTTTCAAATGCATGGTTACGTTCCCTATTTTGGTCTAGATATTTTGCCTTAGAGCATTCAAATTTTTTGACATTAAATTTGAAACTAAACCTTTTAAAGTACAAATCATAAACTAATTAGGTTTATTCCAAAGCCTTGCCTAATTTGAGCTTAGGTTTTATACCTTTTGTGTTTATATTATGTTACTTGGGTTGATTTCCTATTTGATCTAAAAGCCCCCTTCCCTAGACCTAGCTATTGTTGTTTGTTTTATACTTTGTTTAAGATCCCTCTGAGCCAATTTGATACCACATGCCTTGTTTGAAGTTTATTATGCCAAATTCCAAATTCTAAGTGTCTTAATTTCATTATTCTAAAAGTTTCTTGTGAGTTAAATATCGAGTCTTATTAAGCCAATTATCAAATGTCATCTGAACCAATTGCCTTAGTTTAGTTTGTTGTGAGTTGTTTTTTGAATTTTTTATTTGTAAGTCTAGACTTATTTTTCACATTAAATGATTATAACTTCCTTTGGGAAAGTCATTGGTATCCTTTGATTCTAGTTCAAATTTTTTATACTTTGTCTAGATACTTTCTTCACTGATTATAGCCACCTTTGGACAAATTAGTAACTTAGCCATATATGAGTTTTGAGATTTTGTGTTACTTTTACCACTAATTATAACCACTTTTGGGCAAATTATTATCATTTCTTAGACTGATTTTGAGTTTGTTTTGTTCTTCCCTTTGCCTAGTTTAGTTGTTTTACTCTTTGTGCCTCTTTTATAGAGCCAAAGTTTGTTTATTTTTAGACCTCAATTATTTGTTACCTTTAGACCTTTTGTTTTTCATGAGACCTAGATATAGATCTGAATATAACTCGTTAAACATGTAATGAGACTATTTATAATCCAAACTATGATAAATTTGTGATCAATTACCCTTTTTTTAAGAATTGTATGATGACATAGCTTATGAGATAGATCCCTATCCATCTTATAATATTCCATATGTTGAATAGAGGAATGACCTATTATCATAGTATTTTGTGACCATACCTCCTTATCTAGGACAAGAACCAGAGCAAATGGCACAATACCTTGCTCAAATTATGCTTAACATTGAACAAAACCAACAACAAGATCCCTACTATGTGACAATGCCAATGTAGAAAAGGTACAATCCATACTTGTTTGAGCATCATTTTTTAGAGAAAAAAGATGAAGTTATCATTAGATTTGTCAAAGTAAGAGCCAAGTTTTTGATAGACGTCCCACATAAAATACTAAGTAGTTTAATTATAACTCCTAGTAATATTCCTTGAATTTAACCATTCATATAGACATCAACTAGTTATAGTCAAGATTTAGTCTAAATGTCATAGCATAACCAAAATAAGCTTATAGAATGGAAAGGTCATATGGACAAATAAATGGAATGGATACAACAATCATACCAAAACTATCTCAACCTAACTCATAATATTAACTCAAGGGATATTTATAACATGCCCCTTATTGAGATAACTCCATCAACATAGTAACAAATAGATGCTTCGGGATATACAACCAAAATATAAACCCATTTAGCCAAATCACATTAGTTTATGACATGTATAATGTCCCTATTTTGATTGAAAAGACTACTGCTCAAATGGAAGACCTCAGTCAAAACATTATGGATATCACACAAGTGTAATCTAATTTAAACCAAAGTGGGTCTAATTTAATGTTGATAAATACACAACAGATTCCTCCACTCCCTAGCCAATTTCTTCCTTGAGTGTGTAATAAGGGGAAACAAACCAACAATAGACCAGCTTACCACTACAACAATTACATAACACTATGCCATCTCAATAGGTGACAATGAATGTTCTACCACAACAAACACAAACTAATATGCCTCATTAGTCACAAATATTGCCTAACCAACAACATGTTTCTATTGGTCAAAAAATTTCAGTTGGTCAACAACAACAAATGTAAAACCCCCAATAATTTATAAACTAAAAATAATTTCCATATCAATAATAAGTGCATATTCAACAAAAAGTGTCGATCTAACAACATGTTTTCAACTAACAACAAGTTTCTTATGTACAATAGGAGCCAAGTGATAGGAAATAATTGTCTTTCACCCAAAATGTATCACTTGTGCAATAAGGATCGAACTATCAACATATTTAAAAATAGGGACCTAGTCAATAATGTGTTCCCTATATACAATAGTTTGATGAGTAGGCAACAAGTTCCCTCCCAGACCAAACAATACCAATACATTCCACAAAACTAAATGCCATATATGTAGCTATAACTAGCTAGCCAAGGTTACGTAGTCAATCCAAACAAATTTTTTTCCAATAATAGTTTATTTAATATCCAAAATATAATCCTAATGCATGAATATGCATACTTGGACATCTAACCAATTCAACCAACATACCACAACATGCCTACCCCAGTCAAGGTAATCCACCTTTGACTGTGCAACCTTAACAACAACATGCCACTCCATCTAACTTCCTTACCCAAGAGTTATAACAAATTAAGGATGCAATTCAAGATATATAGATTAAAAAACAAACAAATCAATTTAAACTAGATGAAATATGCTCTTATCCATTCAACATGGATTATCTATAAATACCATTTTTGTCAAGTTATGAGCCACTTAAATTCAACAAATACAAAGGCAAAGACAACCCTAAAGAGTTTCTAAAATAATTATTTATTTCATGTCAATTAATGGCATATAACTATATGTAATTACTTTTACTCTTTCCAAGGAGTCTAGCTGGATGAACTTTGGAATGGCTATTGAAATTATCAAAGAATTCTATACCTAACTTCAATGATCTTTTAGAGAAGTTTGTACAACATTTTTCATATAATCTCAAGCACAAGATTACAATTATGGACTTTTGATAAACTAAATAGAAGACTAGTGAAAGCTTCATTGTATACTTACAATGTTAGAGAGTGCTAGAAAGTTGGTTTACTCACAATCTACCAGATAAATAATTGGTCATGATATTTACCAAGAACTTGCACAATGAGATATCTTACCATTTTAAGATACAATGTACTCATACATTCATACAGGTTATAGAAAAAGGTATATAGATTGAGAAAACCCTCATCAACAAAGGAATAATCAAGTTATCCTCTTTTAATTAGAGCTAGAATCAACATCAAGGCTAGCAAAATCAAAACCATAACCAAATCTATAATCATAATCATAACCCAATTCAAATATCATCATTAATGCCACCTCAAACCAATAATAATGAGATATCTAAACCCTATAACTACAATAAAAATGTTATTGGTAATGAGGTTACTGAATCATATAATGTTCAAGTGGTGCAAACACCAATTGTCCATTTACCTCCACCCACTCATCAACCACCTCCTCCATACATTTTACCAAGACTTCCACAAAACTAACCACCATATAATTAAAACTAATTAAAAGCCCCTCCTCTAAGGATAAGACCACCCATTTCCAGATAATTCAATTACCTTGGTGAGCCTGTTGAATTTTTGTTCCATAAATTAGTGTAAGAAAATATGATCAATTGGCCAATACTGAAGTCATTTACTAAAGGGATTAATTTCTTCATTGGTACAAAAAATATGAATTTTTTGAGTACCATCATGTTAGAGGACATTCCATAAGATGGTGTATCCAACTCAAAAATTTGATTAATAATATGTTAAAAATGGAGAGATTGAAATAGATAACCATGCTCCTATGACCAATCAAAACTTGGTTATCTGCCAAAATCCATTTCCCTAACATAATAAAAAAACAACAACTAATATTAGTACTAAAAAAAATCAATAGTACTAGAAACAACAATACTGGTAGATAATTCCATTGTAAAATCAATAACAATAACTCCAATAATAACAATAATAACAAAATGGTTGAAACCAAGGGAAAATTGACCAAAACAATCAAGGAGGCTATAATGTCATCACGTATACTTATAAAAATGTTTTAGGACATGTTTTAGGTGATCATGTTTCCACTTTCAACATAAATCCCCAACCAACTACCAATAGGCCTAGACATTTTCCTAATAATGCCTATCATCTGAGCAATACCTATTAACCTCCCTATGTTGATGATTTTTATATAGATGATGTTGATAATCAAGGTCCATACCACCACATAATTATCATTCCAAGCCTCATTACCTATCCATAAAATTACCAAAACCAAGTTCCAAATCAATATTGTGCAATCGTAACTCAATGAACCAAGGTCACTATTAAAGGACTGAATCTAAAGACTTCAAATGAGCCCAATCAACCTTCCATGCCTATCAAAAATAAAATAATTAATAAAACTAAGGAGAAGACCTATGATATTTTTTAATAACTAAAGAAGACACTTGTGCACATATCCATCATAGATTTTATAGGTACATCTATCATCCACAAAGACATCCTAAATGAGATATTGAACCAATAATTCATTCCATATGACATCACTCTAGACAAATTCCAAGCCATGGTAGGACACTTGGCCCTTGGCCAACATTTCACCTTTTACCAAAGTGACATGTTGTCTCTAGGCCCTCTGCATAATAATCCATTAGACATTGAGGTTAGTATAATAAACCATAGAGTTAAATGTGTCCTTGTAGATAATGGTTAGGGTGTCAACATTATTTCTATAATGTTGGTCAAATATCTTATATATATAGTAACCAACTTGTAGCTAGATACCATCATTATCAAGGCATACGATAACAAAGAACAAGAATCTCAAGGTACCATTCGCTTATCAGTGGTCATTGGGCCTTTAACCTATGCCATGATATGCCATGTTTTAAACCTAGAACTATCTTACAATTTGTTATTGCGCTGACCCTAGATCCATGAAATTAGGGTTATACCTTATACATTGCATCAGTGTATAAAATTTCCACATCTATGGAAGTGATTTTATTAGTTGATCTTCAGCCATATCAATATTGTAAACATCTTGAGGCTAAGCATAAAAGTTAAAAATATTAGTTTGGCATGAATCTTATGCCCAAATTAGATGGAGAAATATTTGAAAAAGGAAAAGCTATTGAATCAAGCCCAGAAGATAATTATATTGACTTAGATAAATTAGCCTCTACCTCAACTATACCTCTACCAAACATTTCTAACCACTTATATATAACTGACAAAGGTCTCAGAGAATATAATACCCATAATACATTCCATATTGATAAATTTCCTAAAAATGTAAAATCTTATGGGAGACATAAGGCTAAAACCACTCACATGGAGTGGGAAACCAAAATAAAATATCGGTATAATAAACCCATTATTTTCAAACTATCCTTTGTCTTAGAATAAGACCCCTTAGTAGAAGATGATTCATGGTTGTACACTGATGAGTTAGCTAACTATTACCAAATATAAAAGTTTCATATCCCTAACTTGATTATGGAGCACCTACCTTATGAAGGTATATGCCCAGGGATACATCAGCAAGGAATGATCGAACCAGTATCAATAAGTAAATATAAGCAAACCCATGTTATTGGATTTAAACCACCTGAGGCTGACCCTATATACCTTATTCATATTCTAACACTATGAATAGCTAAGATGATGTTGATATCAATGTAGGGTCTGATTATAGCATCTACAATGACTTTATCACTACAAATTTATTTAACCCCCATGCCATTTGAATCATTAACCCTATTTATCAACCTTCACATTTAACCCTTTACCATACATAATTGATATATTGAGACCAATAAGAGTCAACAATGCCATTATATGATTTTGAAAATGATGAGGCGATATATGAAGCTTTTGGATTGAGGAATAACATTCCTCTTGGAGACCATAAGCATGGATTTTCTATTCAATTGAATCCTGCTACCTATTTTGGAGAGTGGGTGAACTTCCCTAGCCAAAAATAAAATCAAAATCAAACATTGAGGTCTGAAAGTGAAAACCTCTTTGAAGCACTTTTTAACCAAGTAAAAATTAAAGAGAAAGGCAAGTATCTTAGTGAAAACCAATTTTTGATGCCATTAGATGGGGATGCTCACCCCTCTTCCTATGAAGCAAAAGAAACCTATAGTCCAAATCTTATTTATGGATCAAAGATCAGTACCAAGGAATGGAAATATTTTACATAGATTGTTCAAGAGTTCCCTGAGGTATTTATTTTATGGTCATTGCTAGTATTAGAATATTTTGATTCATCCTACTTAGATGAATTAGATGAGCCAATCCATCTTGAGGACTTTGCCATTGCCAATTGGTTTAACTCCTTGCTGACTATTTTAGATGATGGTTCTACACTTTTCATGAAGGATACTTTAGAGGTGAACATTGGGATTCTATATAACCCAAAGTGGATTAAACTAGGTGCATCCCTCACCGTGGAGGAATGTGAAGTTTTTAGAGCCCTTTTGAGAGAATTGTTGACATATTTGCATGGGCCTATTTGAACATGCTAGGTTTGGACCCTACTTTATTTGTATACCATATTATTATACATCCTAATGCCCAACCTGTTAAGCAAAAGCTACATCAAATACATCCTTCTATTATTATGCTAGTTAAGAAAGAGTTGGAAAAACTATTAGACATGAAATGCATCAGTTCAATTGACTATTTAGAATGGATTTCAAACATTGTGATAGTGAGTAAGAAACCATAAGGTATCAAAATATGTAATGATTTCAAAGATATCAACAAAGCCTACCAAAAAGATGACTTTCCTTTGCCTAATATTAACATGATAGTTGACTTAATGGCCAAATATGAAATACCTTCTCTCATGGATGGTTTTCTGGGGTATAATCAGATCAAAATAACACCAAAAGACTAGTACAAGATAATGTTCAACACTCCATGGGGAACATTTTATCATCATGTGATGTCATTTGGTCTTAAGAATGTTGGAGCCCCCTATCAAAGAGCCATGATAGTGATTTTACATGACATGGTGCATGACATTGTTAAGGAATATGTTGATGATATCATGGGTAAATTAAAGCCCTATGTTGATCATCTAGTTGTAATATAAAGAATATTTGAGAGACTTAGCGAGTACAACATTTGGCTTAATTTGAAGAAGTGTGTATTTACCATAGATTTTGGCAAACTGTTAGGCTTCATTGTCTCTTACAGGGGTATTGAACTCAACCCATCCAATGTTTGTGCAATTATAGAAATGACACCACCATCTACCTTGAATCAGCTTCATAGTTTGTAGGGAAAAAATCAATCTATCAGATGCTTTGTCTCATAATTAGGTAAAAAATGCCATGAGTTTATGTAATTTTTAAAGAAAGGCATTACATTCTCATATAATGATGAGTGCTAAAAATCAATGGATCAAATTAAAGAATATCTTACGAACCCACTTATTTTGTTACCACCAATGCCAAACAAGCCATTACTTCTTTACCTGTCAGTAATTGAAAAAGCCCTAGGGGCAATTTAAGCATAGCATAATGAATAGGGAAAGGAGAATGCCATATATTATCTGAGCCAAAAATTGTTTACATATGAACACAACTATATGCCAATTGAAAAATATTATTTATAAATGATGTTCATAGCCCAAAAATTGCATCATTATGTGTTGAATAGCAATACCATTATTATTAACAAAGTAGATGCACTCAATTATCTACTTTCCAAATCAGCTCTATAGGTCCACATGGGAAAATGGATCATGCTATTGAGTGAGTTTTAAATTGAATATGCCAACCAAAATTCCATTAAGGAAAAAGTACTCATAGATTAGCTTGCAGAAGCTCCTCTTCAAGATACTCAAACTCTTACATTTGGATCTCCATATGAGGCCATTATGACCACTAAAGAAGCAGAAGCACCTCCTGAGGTTGAATAGTGGAAGATGTAATTTGATGGATCATTCACAGCTCATGGATTAGGTTCTAAAATATTATTTTTAATGCCATAAGGGGATCTCATCCCCAAGTCCTTTCGTATTGGATTTCCTTATACCGATAACATGGTAGAGTACAAAGCACTCATTCTAAATCTTTATCAAGCAACACTATGGAACACTCAACATTTATTGGTGTATGGTGATTATCAGTTAATCATCAATTAGGTCATGGACTAGTACCAAACCAAGGTCAAGAATTTGGTGCCCTATAAATATATGGTCAATATTCTCAACCTGCAAATTACCAACATCTAATTTGAAAGAATACCTTGGGCCAATAACAAAAAAATTGATGCTATGTCCATTATTGGATCTATGATTCAAATCATAGATAGATCAAGGGATTATCAATTTCCTCTTGAACATCTCTTAGCATCAACACATGAACAATCAGCTATCGAGATGGTTTGTGACATTGTTGGTCCCAATCTCCCTAGAGTTCAAACATATACACCTATCTTTAATACCAAATTATGCCTTTTGATTTATCATGTAAAAAACAAAAAAAACTTTGCATATAAAGCATCTTGTTATACCCTACTTAAACAAACCTTATATCATATATGATATGATGGAACTCTGATTCATTATTTAACTTCTAAAAAATTTGAACTAGCAGTGAGGGAAGTCCATGAAGGAGTGTGTGGAGGCCACACCAATAGGGAAATATTATCAAAAAAATTACTATGTATTGGTTATGACTAGTCAACGATGAAATTAGATGTAACTACATATGTGAATAGGTGTTTCAAGTGTCAGAAGCATGCCAATTTGATTCATGCTCCAACCAAGACACTCAAACCATTGACAACATCATGGTCATTCTCAATGTGGGGATTAGATCTCATAGGAAAGATCAATCACACATCTTTTGATGGCCATAAACATGTCCTGATTATTACCAAATACTTCACTAAGTGGGTAGAAGCCATTCTCCTCACTTACATAATTGGTAACCTTATTTCCAAGTTTATATTCAACCATCTCATCTATCATTATGGTATCCCCTCTGACATTATATTTGATAATATTAGATCATTTAAAAATAAATATTTGAAAGCAATTTATTCTAAATACACATCAAATAACATTTTTAAACCGCCTACTACCTCCAAGGCAATGGCTAAGCTAAGGCTTCTAATAAAAACATTATCAATATTATAAATAAGATTTTCAATTACACTAGTTGTGATTAATACTTGTAGCTATTTAATTCCCTTTGGGCATACCATACCACATTCTATAATCCAATAAGAGTTATACCCTATTCATTTGTTTAGGTCACTGAGTCCATTTTTCCCATCGAGGTCAAGTTCATTCTCTCCAAATTTCATTACATCACATCATCGACAATGAAGACTACAAATTAGCTCACTTACAAGAGCTATACCTACTTGATGGTAAACACTTGTCCACCTTGAATAATATTTAGGCATATTAAAATAGATTAAAATCCAATTATAATTGGTGTCTTAAGAATCATGAATTTGAGCTTGGTGACCTAGTGTTAAAGGAGAATCATAAGAATGTAAATGTTGAAACTAAGAAAAAAGGGAAGTTCCAACCAAACTGGTTAGGACCTTATGTAGTAGTTTCCAACTATGGTTCTAGAGCATACATGCTCACAACACTAGAGGGAGATGAACTTGATGAACCAATGAAAATAATGCACCTCAAACATTTGTATGCTTGAGGGACTCAGATTATTATCTACACAGATCCTTTAACTTATGCCACATTATACCTATTATTTTTACTATACCATTTTATCATTATATCATGCCCTTAACCCTTTTCAACTGGTTCTTTTACCTAACTTTGAATTCATATTTGGCCTTGGTTTTGATTCATTTTTACTTCAACCATGTTTAGTGGTTGATGATAGAATTTAGTTCTAATAGTTTTTTCATAATTAAATGTTTGAATGGTAGTATATGAAAGCAATATGATAGTGGTCCTAGCAATTGCATCTTTCATTTGTTGTTATGTTTTATACTCATGCTATTAATTATAACCACATGTGGAAAAATTAGTACCACTGACCCTTTGTTATTATTTCCTAATTATAACCACCTATGGGTAAATTAGGAATAATACCTTTACCTTACATTACTGCATCACTTTGTCATTTACCTTGTCATTTGTCTATACCTAAAACTTATTGGTACTTAGTCAGATGTCTTTTGTGTAGGCAGAACTACTATGACTTGAGGTCCTACAAGAGTATGTAGGCAGTGATCAATTCATGTTGAGGTCAACTCAGTTATCCCTTTTCCATGCTCTTACCATCTTGAGAGTAATTTAAGTTGAACACTCTCACTATTTTATTATTATAGCTAAGCCACACTCTCAAAATTTACAAGCTAAAACATTATGTATCTCATAATTCTCAATTAAGTTGAGGTGCCTAAAAAATTATAGAAACATTTGAAACATTTAAAAACTCCTAAAAACTCATAAAAAGATCTATAAAACCCTAAAAATTAATAAATCATGAAAATTGGTTTAGAATTTCCATGCCATATATAAATCCATCAATTTTTTTTGGGATGGGCCATGTTATCTATTCAGTTTCATTTCTAGACTACCTTGGTATTTTTCCTCCTATTTTTCAGAAAACTACATCGACCTTAAATCTATAAAGACTATGTAGGTAGCACTTGGATACATGGGGTATCTTAGGTTAGCTCGGTCACCTTACTTTATTTTTAAACCACTTATTTTCCTTAAGGATCTTGGGACTCTTAACTATTTCATGAGTAACCACTCGTCACTTAGTTTTCACATCCTTATTGGCCTTAGCCATATGTTATCACTATTTTTTGAAATAATGTTGTGTGTATTATGTAATTAGCTTTGATTATTTAATGACTGCATGTATTTTCTTACACTCATCATTTTACAAGTAATTTAAGTTAAACACTCTCACTATTTTATGAGAAACAATTGCCTACACTCTCACCATTTTATGATTTCATTCTCATTCCAATCCTTAGATGCAGTGTTGGAATAATAATTAATAATAGGGGGGGTTAATTAGTGTCTTAAAACTTTCTTTTCTTTCAATTCCTCCTTAGCATACATGAACCATCACATCAACATATAGATCAAGCAATGCATAAGTAGTCAACTATACAAGCATGAAACAAGATTACATAAGAAAACACATCATATATGTGGGAAACCCTCAAGGGGAAGAAAAACCACTAATCCCTACAAATGGACTATAGTCCTATAAGTTAAAAAATCATATTTAGTGAAGCACCAAATCCACATGGAGCACCAACCCTAAACAACTAAGCACCAACCTAGCTAGGCTTTACAAAGCACCAACTTATAACGAGGCACCAACCCCCTAGATGACTTAGCATCAACTCATTCACATAATTTATTTGATCACCTTTAGAACACATTTTTTCTCAACCAATTGATGATGACCACCACTTCAGCTCTTCACACTCTTATCCCTCTCAAACTACCTTTTAGGCCTCTTTGCTCAATTAGGTCTCTTCAAAACTGATTAGGTCATATGACCTTGATATTCATATGTAGACACACTTTCATATCTTCATTATAGATCCTATACACTCCTTTGATGGTCTAAAATACCTCCTACTCATAATGTGTTATCTCATTCGTATACTCTCATACTTTCACAAATAGCTCTAAAAGTGCCTTGTATTTATACAAGCCTCTTGTTCATATCCATCTTAGTCATCCATACACACTTGCACACTTCTATTACCATTTAAATAGGTCTTATAACATGTTTTATAAATCTATCAATCATTAAAATAGGTCATCCACAACTTAAAATACCCAAACCTCTTTTAGGCCTTAAGGAGACCTAATTCAATTAGGTCTTCATTAGTACACGTTACCTTACTTTATTCTTAAAACAATATACCTTCATTTTAAAAAAATATCCTTTCATAAATTGATAAAATATACCCCAAAAAACATATTATAAGTTCCATAACACTTTTTAGCACCAACTCCTATATGAACACTCCTTGTAGCATTATTCACAATTAGGCCTGTGAACCTATAGTAAGTCTAACAAACAAAACTGAAGCATGTACACAATTTATTCACATAACCATGATAATAAATCACATTAATAGAAACTCAATGACCTTAAAAACATCACCATGGTATTTATACTTCATAATCAATTTCAAAAGGACTCAAACACTTCTCTGTAAATAGCCCACTCAGAATTACCAAGATTGTCAAAACCTAATCATGAAACTACTTGACATCCATCACTTGAAAGAAAACTTTCAATGTTATTAAATAAATTTAAAATATTATATAATATTTTCATAACAACCACAATCACATAAACCATAATCTATAATATCAAACATTCGTCTTGCAGACCAATCTTTTGAACTTATCTCACACAATCTTACATGAGCTAGACAAGCCATTTTGACTTTAACTTTTCAAACTCTTATACTAACTTAAAAGATTTATAAAAGAATTAAAAATAATTTAAAGTAAAAAAAAAATAACACCATATTCATTATATACTTCAACTCAATTCATAGAGCCTTAAACTCATCATTATAACTTGCTTACCCAAAACTGTCAGTTTATCTTAAAGCACAGTCATGATGATGTTGACCTTCAACACATGTATGAAAAATTAAAAATACTAATTATGAAATTATATAATCCTATGAGATCATTATACCATTATCATATGTTCAAATCATAAATATTGGTCTTATAGACCAATCGTATGACCTCACTGTACACAAACCTCACTGAGCCAGATAAGCCATTTTGGCTTCATCATTTTTACCATTGTACCTAATTTTCAAGATTTATAACATGAATGAATAGGAAATACCAGTCACAAACAACATATCCATTCACTTTGTTTTATTATATTATCATGATAACACATTCTTAATCATCTTTTCACTACTACCTGGGTTTCTCACTCTTTGCACCATTAGGCATGTTAGCGACTGGCTAAATTAGATGAAAAATTTAGCATAATTTTGGACTATAACATATTTATAAACCTTAATGTACATGAAACATGAGTCTCAATATTCATCCTTCATCAATTTTCAAACTTTGTCCAATACAAATTTTTATAGCTATAGTAACTTCTTCAAAAACAAGCCTATATCTTCATATTTTCTCTCTCCTCTCTCTAACAACCACCACCTATAGGTACTTGGGAGAGTTAAATACAATATAAAAATACTTACCTGATCATTAAAAACAATAGTGAGCACTTTTGAATCATATATTCAACATCATGTCACTATTAGGGTTCTATGAGGGTTTAAACTTGTTTCCACTCTTACGATCTTTCATAAAGAATAGCCCATCAAACCAAAAAATAATGATTGGAATTTTGAGATAGTACCCTTACCCATATTCCATGAATATATTAGGTTCCCATGTAGAGGTTTTATAAATTAACAAACACAAGGAAATCCTTTTTGGGTTGAGAACCCTACATTAAGTGCACGTGAGAGACCTAAATTATACTTTTCATGCATCTTCTTGTAAACCTTGACCTCAAACTATATGACTAACCTCTAAAAATAATTACATGATCTCAAACACCTTGAAATATGACCATGGCCCCTGATTATGTCACACTCTCTCTCTCTTTGTTCTCTAAACCTTGACCTATAAACCATATTAGGCCTTAAAATAGACATTCATGCCTCTTTCCATGTGTTATCCACATCACTCACATACTCAAAAAAAATTTCTCATGCTTAAATAGTGTCATACACCCTTCATATTCCTTGATAATAGATCATGATGTCTCA
This sequence comes from Torreya grandis, assembly GCA_037957365.1. Classification (NCBI taxonomy): domain Eukaryota; kingdom Viridiplantae; phylum Streptophyta; class Pinopsida; order Cupressales; family Taxaceae; genus Torreya; species Torreya grandis. The sequence goes on along the minus strand of JARHVA010000886.1, from coordinate 1,679,045 downwards.
TTAGGCTAGGAAGGGTCTAGAAGTGGTCTAGATGCAGACTTGGTCTAAAGGTCCTACCCCTGTAGGTTGACCCTAAGACCCTCATGAGTGATCCAATACTTCACATACATGTTCAATAAACCTCATACAACCTATCATGCCTATGTGAATCCATATTACCAAGTCACCATACTCATACCTTCTCATAAGGACTTTACATGCCATGACTAGTGTCATGTCTAGGCTTCTCAAGCACTTGAAACTTGAAAATGACCTTGAAACACTTCTAAAAGTATATATATTTTACTTGAGTGATCACATAAATTCCAAACAACCTTTCTACATACTAAAAATGTGTATAGTCTAAGAGTTCAGTGGAAGGAGCAGGATCCTAATTGAAAACTAGTCTAATGATTCAATATGAGCAGGCCTCATGATGAAACCAAGTAGATAAAAAGTTAGGAACAAGTTGCAAAAGAATATTAAAGTCATTCGAGCCTTCAAGGATCAAGAAAAAGTTAAAGTACAAGTTTATAATGGATTACAGACCTTGAAAAAGTTAAGTACAAAACCTTTTTGGGCTAAGTCTTTGCTAAGGAATTATTTTGGCTTTCATTGCTAAGCTAAATTATTTTAGACCTTTTATTTCACTAAGTTTTCATTCTCTCAGGAAATTTATTTTGAGATTTTATTTTCTCGAGCTAAACTCTTTTAGGACCGTTTTTTGGCTAAGTGTTTAAGATTCTTTTAGACAAATTGTTCAAGACAGTTTTTGAAGGCATGATTTCTTTTGGACAAAATGTTTAAAGCAAAATACAAAGACCTATTTCTCTCAGATAAATTATTCCACAATAATTTCCTCGAAGACCTATTTCTTTTAGAGAAATTTTCCATATCAAAAAAGACTAAGTGTAAACTATTTCAGATATTTTGTCTGTAGTAAAAGCCTAAGGGTCATTTATTTCAAGAAAATTGTCCAAATAATTGTCAGGATCTTGCTCCACCAATTAGAGCACATATGATTACTTCTTGTATTAGCAACTAAACACGGAATTCAACCAGAATTAACAAGTAACTAGAAATATGAAACAACACAAGAATATGAGAGACAATACACAATTGTATTAATAATCACTCAGAAGAATATAAAATAAAGAAGATGCCACTTCTTCTTCCACCTCAAAGGCTCGCCAGACCTCAAGACCTTCTTCCCTCTCTCTCACAGTCACAACAATCAACTCCAATACAGAATTGATGTTCACCTCTACCAGTCAGAAACAACGCTGCCAGTACACCAAGTACACAACCATACTCCAAGTAGATCTCCTGCTCTGTGCTGCTACCTGCAAATCACTAGACCTTACTCACCATTGTAGATCTCCAAAAGAAGCCATGCTCATCTGCTGACTAAGATCATACAAATATGAAGAACCCTGCTGATTCTCCAAACCAGTACCCACCTTGGTACTGTGGCACTAGGAGGAACACACCATTGCTCTCCTCTCTCAGAAGGAGCTTAATTTCTCTCTTACTCTCTAGTTACAATTTTATAATACAGCCCATGAGTCCATATATAGATCTCATGCTTACAATAATTAGACTATCTTAATTACAATAATTAGACACGCAACTCAAGACTATGACTAGCCTTTAACATGCAAACTGACAGTCCAAAAATAGACTCTCTAGAATCAACATGCAAACTGCATGTTCATGTACAGGCTACCGACATCGGCTCCTCCATGACCGATGTCGGCCGACTGGTGATTGACGTCGGTTGCTTCTTCACTACTATCTAATCGACATCGGTTGATCAGACTGACGTCGATTGCCCTGCAACTCATTTTGCAACTCTCCACAAGCTCTGCAAGCTCCGTGACTTCTCCTGTTTGCATCCTGGTGAAGCTTTTAGCTCCACAACCTAACAATCTCCCACTTGGAGATAAATAGTTACACCTATACCTGTACCTGTACACTGTCTAAATTATTCCCTGGCTTGAATTCCTCTTCAAGATCAATCCTGAAGACTAACCACCACTCAACCTGTGATGCTACACCTGTCATTCAAGTAACCTGCCACATCCGAACCTAAATATCTATGTAGTGAAGAGCTTGACCCTGCATAACAAGAATCCCTGCTACTGATCCCTCTCAGATACCTGAGAATCCACTGAACTGCCCTCCAGTACTCTTTTCCCTGAATTGGCTCCATACTTTCTGACAACTCCCACTGCATGGGAAAAATACAGGTCTACTCTAGACCTCATGTGATTTCGAACCCTGTTCTAAGCTAAGCTTGAACTGTCTAGCCCTTGGTGTGCTTTTTGATTCTGCATCCTGCATCATGAACCCCGCTAACACCATCTTCACACCAGCTCCCACTGGAGATAAAATCTCCATGTCTCTTATGCCAAAGAATTTTTCTACTCCAAATTATTCCTGACATACCTCTAAACTAACCTTACCCTTAGCTCAGCAAATCCCTGTATGTAAAAACCTGCTAGAAAATCACCCATATACAGTAACTAGATAATGTCACGACTCATTAGCCACCTGGTAAGACAAACACAATAGTTACACTGACATTGACTAAAGCCATGCTTAGTCATCCACCTGTCAAACCTATACCACTGTCCTGTAGCTTTTTCAAGGCCATATACCTTGGCCTTCCATCTCACGTGTCCATCCACTCTCTTCTTTAATTTGGGAATCCATCCATCTCTCAGTGCTTTCTTCCAGCTGACAACTCTACCAACAAATACCTATTTGGTTCTTCTCCAAGGACTCACACTCCTCATCCATGCCAAGCTCCCACTGTATCTGGATTCTACCTGCATTGCCTCTTCGCATCTTCCTGGTTCTTAACCATCAATAAGCAATATAAAGAAGGTGAACAATGAATATGAGGTTCACTTACCCTTTTGACCTCCGTATGAGCATTTGAGACTTATTGATAGCTTGTTATCTGCCCACCATCCGTTCCAGTGACCGATCTCGGCCATCTCCCAGTCTGCTCCCGACCAATGTCGGTTCCCTGCACTGACCCTGACTGTAGATGTCATTTCCCTGGCCGACGTCGGTATCCCTTCTACTAACGTCAGTTCCTTCATGACCGACGTCAGTCTTCCTGCTGCCGACGTTGGTTACTGTCTGACCAACGCTAGTACCTATGTTCGCCTGTGAGTGATAACTTTTTACTCGTGAGCTCTCCATGGATCAAAACCTTATTCAAATCAACACAGCCCTACTCAGAATAATTCAGTCTCCTCAGCTGATCTCTGTTCGTCATCTCCTCCATGAACACCAAGGCTTTCCAGTTCTTTAGCTTGTCAAAAACATCTGTCTTTCGCTTAAGAACATGCATTCCCCTCCTACATATGTGACCAAGCCTACAAAGCCACATCTCTATAACAAAAGGTGAATCAGTAATATAAGTAGATAGATAAAGGATACCTACTTTCTTACCACCATCTAATTCAAGTGTATCCACTGTGAGAGTTATAGTGCATCTCTCATAACCTAAATTTCCTAAAGAAATTAGACTAATCTCCAAGACTGGTACCTGCATGAATTCCTTCACCCCCTGTGTGTTATCCGCCTATAATTTCAGCTTCACTTCCCCTTCGTCAATAATCTGACAAGGCTCTCCAACCCCTAAATAAATCTCTCCAAAGTCTCCAAAGACATACCCATGAAAAGATGCTCTATTTTGGGCTACATGGAAAGAGGCAAAAGAATCTGTAAACAAAGATTCTACTTTATCCAGAACATCCTGTGCAACATCCCTTGCAACATCTGCTCCTCCTTGCTGATCTGCTACCAACCAACAATCTTTATTTCCCTGCTCTTTCTTTCCATCAATCAGATCATTCATGCTATTCAGTTTCTCCATTCATAGCTTACTTTCTTTTGCCATTGCTTAACTCCCACTCAAATATAAACCCTGTGAGTAACCTGTAATCAAAACACACTAACCAGATCTAATCCAATCTGTTAGTATCCCAACCTCAATGCTTTGATACCACTTGTTGGTATCAGCTCTTAAACCTACAACCAGGCTCTGATACCACTTGTTAGGATCTTGCTCCACCAATTAGAGCACATATGATTACTTCTTGTATTAGCAACTAAACACAGAATTTAACTAGAATCAACAAGTAACTAGAAATATGAAACAACACAAGAATATGAGAGACAATACATAATTGTATTAATAATCACTCAGAAGAATATATAATAAAGAAGATGCCACTTCTTCTTCCACTTCAAAGGCTCACCAGACCTCAATACCTTCTTCCCTCTCTCTCACGGTCACAACAATCAACTCCAATATAGAATTGGTGTTCACCTCTACCAGTCAAAAACAATGCTGCCAGTACACCAAGTACACAACCGTACTCCAAGTAGATCTCCTACTCCCTGCTGCTACCTGTAAATCACTAGACCTTACTCACCATTGTAGATATCCAAAAGAAGCCATGCTCATTTGCTAACTAAGATCATACAAATATGAATAACCCTACTGATTCTCCAAACCAGTACCCACCTTGGTACTGTGGCACTAGGAGGAACACACCATTGCTCTCCTCTCTCAGAAGGAGCTTAATTGCTCTCTTACTCTCTAGTTACAATTTTACAATACAGCCCATGAGTCCATATATAGATCTCATGATTACAATAATTAGACTATCTTAATTACAATAATTAGACACGCAACTCAAGACTATGACTAGCCTTTAACATGCAAACTGACAGTCCAAAAATAGACTCTCCAAAATCAACATGCAAACTGCATGTTCACGTACAGGCTACCGACGTCAGCTCCTCCATGACTGATGTCGGCTGACTGGTGATCGACGTCAGTTGCTTCTTCACTGCTGTCTGACTGATGTCGGTTGATCAGACCAACGTCGATTGCCCTGCAACTCATTCTGCAACTCTCCGTAACCTCTGCAAGCTCTGTGACTTCTCATGTTTGCATACTGGTGAAGCTTTTAGCTCCACAACCTAACAATAATTTTTTTGAAGGATCATTATATAGGAAAAGGTTCAAAGTAAAATTCCCAAAGGGTATTTATCAAGAAAATTGTCCAAACCATTTTTTTGAAGGTTATTTCTTTGAGAAAGTGATCTAATACAAAAATCTTGAAGGGCACTTTTCCAAGCAAAGTGTCCTATACATTTTCCTAAAAGGTCATTTTTTTAGAAAAGTGTCCCAAACACTTTTTTTGAAAGGTAATTATTCAATGAGGTGGATCTAAGTAAAATCATGAATAACCATTTATTTGGGAAAGTGTCACAAACAAAGTCTCGAGGGGTTGTTCTCTTGACAAAGTGCCCTATACAATTTTTATAAAGGGTCATTTCTTGAGAAAATGGTCTAATTCAAGGGTTCTAAAGGGTCTTTTTTCAAGGAAGGTGCCCCAAAAAAAAGTCTAGTAAAAGGTCCAAAGAAAATAACCCATAGAATTTGTGATCCAAATAGTTGCACAAACGTCAATTTTAGGCTACAATAAATAGCCATTTAAATTTAAAAAGCCCAGGATGTTTGTGTGAGTATCAAATTCAAGTACAAGAAATGACTATTGAAATTCAATATATAGTGACAAAAGTAGGGACATCACTGACATTCATGCAAACATCACAGTTCAAGCTCCATAAAGTAACTATTTGGGTTTAAAAGGTCCTTAAAAGGTTTGAAGTTGGTCAAGATCTAATGGTTTGCATGAGCCCACATATTGACACATGAGATTTAATGATCTGCATTACATTAAAACAAGTCAAAAGGCCCCTGGGTTAAATCCCTTAAATATTTGAAAGTTGGACAAGATCTTATGGCATGGGTTCATCAAGTTGAGATCCAATGGTGCACATTCACTGATAAAAGGATGGGTCTGAGCTAAATCAATGATTAGGGTTTAATCATAAACATTGATCTGATGGAGCATAAAAATTGATAGAAAAGTGTAACCATGGATATTTATGGTGTGTGTGAGCTCATACATCTTGATTCGATGGTGCACAATCATGTCAACATGTCAAAGGGATCTTCTAGTAGGAAATCAAGGACTTACGTGCATTCATACAGAAAAGATCTAATGGTATGAGTAGAGTCAATAAGTTATCAAAATATATGGGACCAATAAAAATAAATATAGTTAGGCATAATGAAATAGGCTAAGTCATTTTTTATGACCAATCAAATAAAGGCAAACTTAGACATTTTTTATGGAAGTCAATGGGACATTTTTTTACTTAGGCATGTAAATACAAAAGAACTAGAGCTCAAATATGGTCTAGATGGAACTAGCAGGACCAAACATTACAAACAAATATCTACATAGGTAAAATAGGTCATTTATACCTAATATAGAGACCAATAATTGCAAAATAAGATCAAATAGTTTGTAGGTTTTCTATGAATATTGTGACTGTGTTAAATCCAATGGTCTAAGATAATTTTTTCATCTATAGAATGGACCCAAGTTTGAGTTGGAAAAAATGCATATGTAAACATGATCATAGGGAGACATGTCTCACCTATCATTAGAGTCACTTTTAAATGAGCAGATATAGTTGGCCACCCAAAGTAGATGTGGCATAATTCTACCAATTCCAAGACATGATCCTTATCAACATATCATTAGATGATAACATGGACTTTCAAAAAGACACCAGGTGGATGGATAAGGATAATGACCATTCAATTATTTTATAATTTATTTCCTTATTGATAATACCATTACTTAGCATCCTCAAGAATGCTAATCTATCACAAGTAGTTGGGCCTTTTTCAATGCTTTTCTATAAATATAGGCTTCCAAGCCTTAAAATTAATCCCTATTTTTGGTATGACCAGACTCTACCAAAATTTGTATTGTGACACCTTTTTGATGCAATAAAGACTAAATTACATCCTTTTTCTAAACTAGATTGAAGTGTGTTCCATGAATTCATATACTGTGGTCAAGTGAACGTATGTTCTTTGCTTATGTCTAAGTTTTTCTCACCTTCAGGAAGTGTTTAGTAGTTCTTACAAGTCATTACAAGTGTAATTTATAGTTTATTTTCTAGATTGAAATTGGATATTTTCCCTCTCTTGCTAATTTTATAACTGATTAATGCCTTATTTTAAAATATTTATGTGAGATTGATATTATTTGGTCTTGAAAGTGTCTCATAGTGTGTTTTATGCTATTTTGAGTGATCAAATCATTGGTGTATCACCTCTTTTACATGCTTTATAAGTTATTATCAAAATCTCTTTCCCTTTTCCAAGCAAGTGCTAGCTTAGGTGATAGATCCATAAGGAATCAGACCTTCTCTAGAGGTCTAATCCATTATTAGGATATCCATAGCCTAGGATCGATCCCATTTTAGACTAGATTTGAGTATGAAGATCTAAACAATTCCCTCCTTAGCTAGAGTGTAAATCTAGAACACCAACAATTTTAGCACACCCAATGGGACCTAGTTTCTTTGGAATAATTGAAGTTTGAAGATTGAAAATAAGAAATTACAACAACTGGAGAGATTTACCATCATCAAATGTTGAATATCATTCAATTTACAGAATTCATAGCATCTTCTAGATAGTGCTTTCATTAATCAAGTAAAGGTACTCCTTTTGAACATATTGAATTGCCTTATACTTCTTATAAAAGATCAAGATTCAATAGTACAAGACCTTATCTTCCAAAGCAACATTCATCTCCTTATCATTATATTGTTTTAGTCCAATCTATTTTCCCCATAATACAAATCCCTTTTACCCAAATGGTTATTAGGAATAAATTATTTCTTCCATTTAACAGGGGTAACCCCTTGAATTTAGCCTAATATGATGACATTCCTATGTCTGCCCTAAAAATTATCCCTTTCTTCTCTAGAGAATGGGATAAAACTATTGTTATTGAGCATATCCAAGATGTTGCCAATCTATGTTTTGTTCATAATGTTACTCAAGATAATGTGGCTATCAGATTGATTATTGCTTCCTTCAAGGAAAAAGCATTGCAATGGTATAGGAATCTTCCTTTGACCTCCATTGCTACTTGGGATGAGTTAGGTGCAACCTTAGTTAGGCAATTTGAAGACAAGTTTGATCATCTATCTTTGGTTGAACAACTGAGTACCATACAAAGGTACCTCCATGAATTCATGTCTAATTTTAACCTCAGATTCCAAAAGATATGGATTATTATCCCTACATTGGTTAGACCATCCCTAGAGTATGCATTTTTTTACTATCTTAAGGCCCTTAATTCTAATATAAGTGTCATGATATAGTATATGGGTGGTAATACCTTTCCAAATGCCCATGAAATTGTTATTAGAGTAGAAAATAGCTTAATACAAGCTGGTAAATTGGCTCTAAGGCCTCTAATACCCATATTCTCATTTTTACAACCCATTCCTCCTCCTTAAGTTCCCCAAATTCCATCTATATCTCTTATTCCATCTCCAAAAGTCTAAGTTATAGCTCTTCCTAATCAATCTAGTGAGATTGGTGATCTTAAAAGTATGTTACAAGATTTTGTAAATGTGATTGTTTAAATCAAGAGATAGAAGTACCAAGGTAGACCTTACCAGCAGTAAAACCATAATACTTATTAGTCTTTCAATAACCAACTACCTCCTTATCAAGGTTTCAAGGACAATAGACAACCTTATCAAAATCAAGGAGGCATAACCCAAACTAAGCCATGAAAAACCCTTGATTCTAACATACCTTCTAGTTCAAGATTTATTTTTTCTCAAAATAGCTTGATATAAGATCTAGGTTGGCAACCTTCCAATCCAAATGACCCTCAAAATCAAGCCTTGGTATCACAAGATATTACTATGCCACAAATGACACAAGAAGAGTTCTCTCTTCAAGGTGGTCAGTATCAAGACATGAATATGGAATTCTAAGGAGAAGCTCAACAAGTTCCATGGTAGCTTGATGCCATCAATGTCAATTGGAAATTGGATGATCATATTGCATTTAACCAAGTTGGTGCAACTAGCAGCATAAATGGTCAAGTGTCAGCTCTAACTAGAGATAAAAGAAGAGTAATTAAGGAAGCTCAAGATGTGAATAATACATCTAGTGTTTTTAATTTTATTTCAAAGGTTGTCAAATATTAAGTTGGTGTCCCTATATCATAGAATATTTAGAATACAAAGACAGTGAAGGTCCCCTAAATACCTCTAACTAGAGAATAACCAGTGGCTTAAAATTTGCAGCCAAAGGTTAGTGCAACATATTTTAGCATAATAGATCAGATAAATAATTCAAATGTTAGAATTATCATGTGGGATTTCATTACCATTATTGGGCAAAAGGACATGCTTATTCAAGAGCTTTCAGATCTCAAGGTATCTAAAGAACCAACTGAGAAATAAGGAGTTGTCTTGGCCAATTTAGACTAACAAATCAAGAAACCTAATCAATAGGTATATAACATGATAAAGGTGGATAAATATAATGTCAAATCAAATAAAACCCCTCTTTTTTATCTATATTTTATATTAGGTGACTAATTAGTCCATAATTTCATGGTAGATAGTGGAGCTCGTAGCATTGTCATGCCCAAACAAATTACAGATAGGCTTGGTCTTGTCTATGAGCCAAATACCAAAGGAGTATTGAAATTCTATGGATCACCAACAAAGACAATAGGCATAATCAAAGACCTAAAACTAAAATTACATTATTTCCCCAATGTTGTTATTCAACAAGATGTAGTTGTAGTGGACTTGCCTCCCTATTTTTCCATGTGTATGTCAAGAGAGTTTACTTCAAATATTAGAGGATATTTATCAGCCAATTGGACTTATTTAATGTTTAAGACTATGTACAGTAATAAGTTGATAATGCATTCTGAATCTATTGCAATATTTCATTTGGAGCCATATATGCCAAGTATGGTGAACATTAATTGTGTTATATTAGACAATGTACTAGAAAATAGTGAGATGGAATTTGAATCACCTCTAAATGGAGTCCCAGATGTTTTCCTTGATGAATGGGCCTCTAATTTTCATGTACATGATCCCTAAAAGTTAATTTAAGAAGGGCTTGGTATCTATTGTCTTCATGAAAATGATGCACCAATTTCAACATTGATGAAAGATGATCAACCTAGTAATGGACTGTGGTAGCTATATTTTGATGGATCTAGGAACAAACATGGCACTGGGGCTAGAATGATGTTAATTTATATAGAAAAAAAAAATTATCTTCTCTCAGGTTTTATTTTTTTTGTTCCAATAATGTTACTGAATATGAAGACTAGTGCATGGTTTGCAATGGGCAAGAAAGATGAAGGTCAATTCCTTACAAGTCTTTAGAGATAGTGAACTAGTAGTTCACTAAGTAAAGGGACTTAATATATAGAATAAACCACTACATAAGTCCTATAAGTATATATTATGGGACATAATTTAATAATTTCAAACCTTCAATATTTAGGCCATATCAATAAATAATAACAAGCATGCAGATAGGCTAGTTGTTATTGGGTCACAATTTAGTATTCTAGATGACATAAAAAAAGGAAAAATTCAATCACATATCGAGGTAGTTGTGAGACCTTATATCCTATAAAACCATGATAATTAGCAAGTATCTGAAGATGATAGTTAGATCATCAAATTCTTATAAGAGGAAGTTAAATTCTCTTCAAGGAACCATTACAAGCATTTACAATAGTATGATGACCAGATTGTGAAATTGAAGACAAATAAATTTCCTAAAGGGTTGGTCACCCTTAAAAACATATTTGGTAGAGATGATAAATTAAGAAATGAAAATTTTGCTTTATCAACCAAGGAAGAACACTATACAAATATAGAGATTTCCATTGGCAAGATTTTAAAACTGGGTAAAGTTTGCACATCTTCAGAGACAGAAGCTTTTAACAAGTTTTGCAGATGTATTTGAATGGTAGTACAATGACCTTAAAGGATTTGATACAAGTATAACTCAACATACCATTGAGTTAGAAGATGAGACTAGGCCAGTCAGACAAAGGCAAAGGCCAATTAATCCAAAGCTTGAACCTTTGATGAGAGATGAACTACATAATCTCATTGAGTCAGCTATAATATTTATAATTAAGCACTCAAATTGGGTGGCAAACCTTATGCCAGTGTAAAACAAGAATGGTGAAATAAGGCTATGTGTTAACTTTCATGATTTAAACAAGGCCTCTATTAAATACCACTATCCATTTCCATCAATGAAATAGATTTTACATCTAGTTGTAGGTTCAAAGAGTTTTTCCTTATTGGATGGCTATAGTGGATACAATCAAATTTGGTCAAAGAAGAAGACTAGTTCAAAATAGCCTTCACCACAAAGTGGGGGAAATTTTTATATATAAAGATGCCTTTTGGTTTATCTAATGTTGGAGCCACTTTTTAGAAGGTTATAGACATGGAATTTCAAGGTATCTTCAACAAGTTTATTCTTGTTTATTTAGATGAAATAACAATATTCTCTAAGAACACAAATGAGAATATGATTCACCTCTGACAAGTGTTTGAAAGATGTAGGGAATTTGGAGTGTCTTAAAATACAAAAAAGTGTGTTTTCTCTATTCATGAAGGTAGGATTCTTGGACATGTCATTTCAAAATATGGTACAATCATAGATCCTGATAGAATAGAGTCAATTCTTTCACTTTCATTGCCTAAGCACAAAAAATCCTTGTAAATATTTTTAGGCAAGATCAACTTCATAAGGAGATACATTTCAAATGTTTATACTTTAGATAGGCCAATCACAACCATGCTAAACACGGGTCATAATTTTAGTTGGTCTAAAGAAGGAGTAAGAAGCTTTAAAGAGATCAATAAAGCTATAGCCAATGTTCCTACACTCCTCAATCCTGATTTTATAAATAATTTCTTCTTATACAACTATGCTAACATTGACAATATTTTAGGTATTCTCATGCAACAGAATAAAGAGACTTTAGAAAAACCAATAGCCTTATTTAGTCAAGGCTTAGAAGAATATGAAATGAGGTATTATTTTGTTGATAAGCATGTTCTTTCAGTCATAATTTTTCTTAAACAGTTTAGGTACTTGTCCAAAAATAAGATACATTTGATGGTTGCGCATCCAAGTGTCAAAGATTTTATTTTGAACAAAGATATAAATTGTTGGGTGAATATTTTGTCACCAGCTAACTAATGAGAAAAATAGGTCTCTTCAACCACAACATAGGGATATTGGTTGTCCATATGTGTGGGTTTACCACATCAAAAGGGGATAAATCTCTCTTCTCATCAAGGGGAGGTTCCCTTATAACTATGAAGGGGGTATATACTATAGATATAAACAAAAAATAACACTCAGGGGTAGGATAACACCATCCATATCTCTTCTTTAAAAGATGATGTTCATAAACAAAGGAGAAAATCTTGGTGAAAACACTGAAGGCACTTCTCTTCTTTCAGAAGTGTTCTTATAGGGAACAACAGGAGTTCTTTCAGGTAGTGACAAGTAACTGGTAACCAAAGGGTGTAGTAACCAGCAGATTGAGATGTAGCACAAAGTCTCCACCTCAACTGCCCAAGAGTAAAATATGAATGATAATGAGGGCACAAAGTCATCCCAAGATCCTTTACATAAGAGTAGAAAGAAAACACACTAAAGGCAATTATGGGGGCACAAAGTCTCTCCACAGTTGGCTTCAGGACACCTTCCTGATTACTTCCACTAGTTCTGCTTGTTAGATCAAATAAACAAGAATGCTCCTAGAAAATAGATATAAGAACAATTTCCTAAAATATCACAAGCTATAACAGCACAAAGACTACAAGTAACTTGTTTCCTTATTCAAATAAAATAATATGAACAACAATCTGAGCTCAAAGTCTCAGTATTTGCCTTTCAATTTTAGCAAAGTTTTGCTTCTGGTAACTGAAAGATCTCCCTTGAAATGACATAAGAGAATACAATATATAGCAGCCAAGAAAGGCTTGGCACTTTGTTCCATGGAATGGCCCATGCTGCACTCAATACATTGAATGCACTTTCAGTTTTGTCACAGAGGGCCATGCTGGAATAGGGCGGCCACCTTAACTATGGCATGTTGATTCATCTCAAATGTCATCTCTTAGGCCTGAGTCATTTGGTCTGTTACCTAATGTTTGTGTAGCTTTCCACCTCGCTTTTACCCCAAAGGAGATAAACAAGCCATGCCTTCAATATTTTTAGGCTTAAATATCTACTTGGTGAACTATTTCACCTACTGGAATAACTACTACATAGATATTTCTAGTCTTCCCTCTTTCCTGCTACAATTTGAGCCCCTGAGCCATCTTTTCCCCTTTTTGGTTCTTTTGGTTCTTCCTCTCAGTAGTTCTTCCTTTCGCCCTGAAGGTCTTTAAACACATTTGGGTCCGTGCTTAAGTCTGTAAAGATCAATAGCTATTTCATTGCCACAAATTTGACGTCTTTGGGCCCGTCATCCTCCTTAGCAATTCCTTCGTGTCTTTCCTACTTGCTTTGGCCACTTTCTACTAATATCAACAAGTGACACGTGGCGTGTTCTACTGTGAAATAGGTGAGGACACATGGCAACATCCACTTAACTTATAGAAGCTTTAGATACATTTTGAGAGTCCTATGGAAGATGACACATGGTGGCTTCCATTGAGCTTTAGAAATAATATAGAAACATTCAGGACTCATTCAGATTCACACGGATGATGACACTTGGTGTGCTATGCTTACTTTATCAATTCACCTGGGGCACACCATAGTCCTTACTCAATAATGGAACAAAAGGAAGAAACTATGGATGTTGACACTTGTCAGCTTCCATCAAGTTTTACAAGGGACACATGGCACATTTTGCTGCTTTTAGAGACAAATTATAATGTGTCCTGGTAGAGGACACTTGGCGGCTTCTGCTCTCAAGATTTTTCCTTTCAGGCATTCCTTTGAACCGTTTGATTGAACCAACCAATTGAACCAACTTTGGTTCAATAGTTCAATAGGTCATTCCTTTATTTCGCTCATTCAATTAACCACTTGAACCAACCACATTGAACCTTTGAACCGTCGAAACTTGACAAAGTGATTGACTCTTAGAAGCTTGCCGACGATGTTGAAACTTTGAACCCATTGAACCAACTAGTCCCTTTACTAAAAAAGATTGGAAAATGAGGAAATTGAATGCTCAGAACAAATTTTGAAAAGGGAAGAGACAATTTTTGGTCTTTCAGGACCAAAATAGTTCATATGTTGTCCCAAAAAAATGAGTGACATTTTTTGGGGACAACAGATGGCTCTAATTAGGGAACTTCCTTCAGTTGAAAACTTAAAATAGCTGAGGGGAGTAGAAACCAAAATCTCCTATGCCTTTGAAGTATGCCATTGGGCTATGGAGTCATGCTACCAAAAAGAAAGGCTCCAAAAAAATGAAAATGAATGACACAAAGCAGAAACAAAAACTATACAAATATACATATGTGCAGGTGAACTTATCTGATACTTCAAGAATTGAAGTGATTCAGATGCTGCCCATTATGAGACAATGAAAATGGCATTTCATCTTGATAAATCAATAGGAAACCATTTTTTCCCCAGAATCGGTGATGGGTGAATGGAAATCTCCACCAAGAATCACATTTCTTGTGCACTCCTTTTGGTTCTCTCTTCTTACCACATGGAAAGATGTGGTCTTCAATCTGAAAACCATAAATATTTACTCTCTTGGTAGAGAGTTCCTTTTGCTGACTTTGGAGTGTAACAGTATGGTCCACTACCATAGCTTGTTGTTCTGTTGGTTCAGTCCAGCACATGTTTTGATTGTCCCCTTCAGACACCTGATAAACCATCAGTTCAGCATTTCCTTTGGCATGAAGGAGTTTGACATCTTCATCCTAAGTATCCTTCAATCTAGGAGACTTGCATGAAGAAGGAAAAACATCTCCTTGAGGAGGTATCGACACAATCCTAGATTCAACGTTGGTAGAAGAATTGTTGCCATCAAATTATAGGATCCAAACATCATCAAAAACTGATCTTCTATCAGATTTCTCTTCATTAGAGATGGAAGATCCCTTTTCATTTATACTGTGCCCTACCAATTATTCTAATGTCTTATTTGAATTGATTTTAGGATTTCCACCTATAGTACTTTCATTTATAGGAACATGAACACCCTCTGTGGTCAAGAAGTAATTACCCCTGCCTAAAGACTCAAGCAAAATTTGAGTTGTAGGGGCCGACATTTGGGTGACAACATATTTTGCCTCCTTTTTAGGAAGTAGCCTCTAGATGATGCCTTTGACAGGGATCCTTGCCTCAGACAAGTCCATGATTAGTTCTCCTCCCACATCCTTATAGAAATTTCATCCAAGCAAAATGCCATAGGATGTTAGGACGTCAGCCACTAGAACTATCATCTTGATTCTCTTATCTGGGAATGCTACAAATGCAAATTGGGCATCCTTGATTTGTCTCAGTAGTGGCACTTTCTTGTTCTCCATGGAGAAGAATATACCAAATGTTTTGTTTAGTGTGAGACCAAGAGATTTTACCACTTTATGATAGGCATGACATTATCTGAAGCACTAGAATCAATGATGTAGTTACTCAGCTTGTGACTGTTTATCAATAGGGAAACATCAAAAGGATCTACTTTCCCAAGGGTAGCAAGGGGAGTAATGACAAGATTTTTTGGGATGGGCATGTTCCTTTGGGGATAATGAGTTACCTTTCTAATATCTTATCCTACAAGGATGGATTTATTCTTCACACACTCTACCAACTTGTCCAATTGCTCAGGGTTGGCTTGTAGGAATTCAAATTTAGTCATTTGAATTTTGGTTTTCTTGACATGGTTGATTATGTCAAATGACTAAAATGGACTAGGAAGAGAGGATAAGAGTTCATCCTTTTGGTTTTTGGTAGGGGGAGGATTGATCTATGAAGTTAAAGTAGAAGGTGCAGAGATGTTTGATGTACTTACCTTTCTAGCAATCACCAGGTCCTTTGGCTGGAAAGGCAGAGTGGTTCCACGCTTAGCAATTGAAATTTCTAGTTGAGGTCACTCCTTTGTCTTCCCTTTATCAGCTTGTTGGGCTGATTGGTTCTTGGACTGGGTGAACACAGCATATGATCCCTCATCTACTTTACCTTCACTTCTAGGTTCATCTTGATAATTTAGGAAACCAATGTTGGATTTGCTAGCTAATTATTCTTCTTCCTCAGTGAAGAGATTAGTGTCATCTTCAGGATTCAATTCAAGTTGGAAGGAGAGATATGATTCAGCTTCAAGATATCCAACTGCTAAATTGGTTGGAGGCACTTCAAGGGTGAGGTTCCTCTGTGGGGGAGGAAGATGATTTGGTTTCCCTTGATTCTTGACAACATTGCCTTGGTATGCCTGATTAGGGAATGTCCTCCTTGGTACATATCTATATGAAGGAGAAAAAGACATACCTTGTGCCATTTTCTTTTTTAATACTAGCAGTTCATTTGCTAGCTTTTGCACCATTTGATCAGTGATGCCTGTAGATGGATACTCAAAAGATGAAGAGGATTTACCTCTGTTAGGATCTCTCCTTATCTTTCCTACCAAGATAAGGTCATATTCTACCTTAGTATCCAATTCTTGAGCAGCATCAAAGTCTATGTGACCAGCACATCTCAATATAAAACTCACTTCAGGAAGTTATGAGTTGATGAAGAAGCATTTGAGGTTTTCAGGTGTTGGCTGAGCAATTGCAGGAATTCGATTCCTCAATTTTTCAAAATTTGCTATGAAATCCCTTATAAGTTCATGAGGTTACTTCATCTGTGTGAACTAGGCCAGCAAGGCATGTGCATCTTCTACAGGCTTGAACCTTGCTTCAAATTTGGCTTTGAGTGTGTCCCAGTCAGTCATTGACCAAGCCTACAGATGGTAGAACCAGTCTGCAGCATCACCTTGTAGTGTTTCTATGAAAATCTTGACTACCACATCTTCAAATTCCACTCCTATTATGCCACAGGCTATGCTGAAGGTTGCAATGTGTTCATCAAGGTGAACTCTCCCATCCCCAAAGAATTTAGGGAAATTCTTTCTTGAGCTGTATGGAAGTTTATGCAAGGGTGGAGTTAAATTTAGTGAACCAAAAGAGTTACCCCAGGGGCCTTGAACCACCATGATTGGATTATGGAAAGCAGGGATAACAAATTTGGGTGGATTATGTATAGGCAAAGCTCTGCTAACAGTAGAAAAAGAAGCTCTGCCTTGTATTGGAGACTTGGTATGGGTAGGAGGAAGACTCCTAGTTCATTTAAGGTGAGGTTGTAGAGGAAACAAATCAAAATTGATCTGTTGCACCAACTCAAAAATATGGTCAACAACACCTTGAGATTTTTAGCTTTTTATATAGCATGGAGCTGTTAGATTGTAAGACAAAAATGAGAAAGAACTGGTCCTACTTTAGCTTGAAGTTTGAGACTTCAAATTGTATGCTCTTCCCCAGTAGAGTCACCAAAAATTATTGGGTCAATATTTTTTCACCAGCTAACTAATGAGAAAAATAGGCTTCTACAACCACAACATAGGGATATTTTTCATCTAGATGTGCGGATTTACCACATCAAAAGGGGACAAATATCTCCTCTCATCAAGGGGAGGTTCCCTTATAACTATGAAGGGGGTATATACTATAGATATAAGCAAAAATTAACACTTAAGGGTAGCATAACACCATCCATCTCTCTTCTTTCAGAGATGATGTTCATAATCAAAGGAGAAAATCCTAGTGAAAACACTGAAGGTAGTTCTCTTCTTTCAAAAGTGTTCTTGCAGGGAACAATAGGATTTCTTTCAGGTAGTGACAAGTAACTGGTAACCAAAGGGTGTAATAACCAGTAGACTGAGATGTAGCACAAAGTCTCCACCTCAACTACCCAAGAGTGAAATATGAAGGATAATGAGGGCACAAAGTCATCCCAAGATCCTTTACACAGGAACAAAAAGAAAACACACTAAAGGCAATTGTGGGGGCACAAAGTCTCTCCACAATTGGCTTCAAGACACCTTCCTGATTACTTCCACTAGTTCTACTTGCTAGATCAAATAAACAAGAATGCTCCTAGGAAACATATATAATAACAATTTTCTAAAATATCACAAGCTATAATAGCACAAATTTTGCAAGTAACTTGCTTTCTTATTCATATAAAATAATATGAACAACAATCTGAGCTCAAAGTCTCAGTATTCACCTTTCAATTTGGGTAGAGTTTTACTTTTGGTAACTGGAAGATCTCACTTAAAATGACATAAGATAATATAATATATAGCAGCCAAGAAAGTCTTGGTGCTTTATTCCATGGAATGGCCCATGTTGCACTCAATGCATTGAATGTACTTTTAGTTTTGTCAAAGAGGGCCATGCTGGAACAGGGCGAATACGTTAACTATGGCATGTTGATTCATCTTGAATGTCTTCTCTTGGGCCTGAGTCATCTAGTCTTTCACTTGATGTCTATGTAGTTGTCCACCTCACCTTTACCCCAAAGGAGACAAATAGGCCATGCCTTCAATATTTAAAAGCTTAAATATCTACCTGGTGAACTATTCCACCTACTGGAATAACTACTACATAGATATTTCTGGTCTTCCCTCTTTCCTACTACAATTTGAGCCCCCGAGCCATCTTTTCCCCTTTCTAGTTCTTTTGGTTCTTCCTCTCGGTGGTTCTTCCTTTTGCCTTGAAGGTCTTTGAACACATTCAGGTCCATGCTTAAGTCTATGAAGATCAATAGCTATTTCATTGCCACAAATTTGACGTCTTTAGGCCCATCATCCTCCTTATCAATTCCTTCATGTATTTCCCGCTTTCTTTGGCCACTCTCATCTTATCTCAATAAGTGACACATGGCATGTTCCATTATGAAATAGGTGAGGACACGTGGTAGCATCTGCTTAACTTATAGAAGCTTTAGATACCTTTTGAGAGTCCTATGGAAGATGACACATGGTGGCTTCCATTAAGCTTTAAAAACAATATAGAAACATTTGGGACTCATTCAGATTCACATGAATGATGACACTTGGCATGATTTGCTTACTTTAGCAATTCACCTGGGGCCCACCACAGTCCTTACTCAATAATGAAACAAAAGGAAGAAACCACGGATGTTGACACTTGTCGGCTTTTGTTGAGCTTTACAAAGGACATGTGGCACATTCTTTTGCTTTTAAAGACAAATTATAATGTGTCCCGATAGACGACACTTGGTGGCTTCCGCTCTCGAGATTTTTCCTTTCAGGCATTCCTTTGAACCATTTGATTAAACTGACCAATTGAACCTACTTTGGTTCAATGGTTCATTCCTTTGTTTCACTCATTCAATTGACTGCTTGAACCAACCACATTGAATCTTTGAACCATCGAACCTTGACAAAGCGCTTGACTCTTAGAAGCTTGCCGATGACATTGAAACTTTGAACCCATTGAACCAACTAGTCCCTTTACTGAAAAAGCTTGGAAAATGAGAAAAATGAATGCTCAGAACAAATTTTGAAAAGGGAAGAGATAATTTTTGGTCTTTTAGGACCAAAATAGTTCATATGTTGTCCCAAAAAAATGAGTGACATTTTTTGCAGACAACATAAATGACAAGAGAGATGGTTGGATAACCAAGGTATAGGAATATGATATTGAGATAAAAGTCACAAAGTTGGTTAGAGGAAAAGGAATTTATGAACATATATCCCAAGACTTTCAAGATACTAATGAATTGGTTATGGTGTCAAATGATCAAGAAGTTACAAGTGACCAAATCTCATCTTTCAGCTAGTTATAAGATATGGTAAGATATCTATAGGATGGTGTTTATCCTTCTCATCTGAATCCTTCAAAGAGAATATATTTTAGATTACATTCAATTCCTTTTCTTCTTTTTGATAATAAATTATTAAAAAAGGATATCAATGCCATATTGCTAAGATACATAAAACTAGGTCAAACACAGAGGTTACTTGAACAATTTCATGATGGACATAGTGGAGGACATTATTTATCAAGGATCATAGCCCACAATATCATGAGAGGTGGGTATTATTTCCAAGTTTATTTGGTAATTATCATACATGGGTCAGGAAATGTAGACAATGTACCATGTTTGTTGGAAAGGTGAAACTTGAAGCCATACCTCTTTAACCAACTTCAGTAAATCAACCCTTTATCCAATGGGGATTAGACTTTATTTGTTTTATTAATCCCCCTTCAAGATAGAACACAAGTGGATCCTAACTACCATATATTATTTTACCAGATGGATAGAGGCAGTGGCATTAAAATAAGCTAATAAAACTAGTGTTTTAGACTTCTATGAAGGTTTGCTTATCAGATTTGGGGTCTCTTCAACTATAATTTCTTATAATGCTATGGTTTTTTTAGGGTCTAAGATCAGCCAATGAGTATAATTAAAATAATGTTTTCCTCAATACCTCATCAAACTATTATCCACAAGGTAATGGCCTTGCTAAACCCACCAACAATAATTTGTTGAAGATCATTAGAAGGACTATTGAAGATAATCAGAGATCATGGCATCTCAAATTGAAGTCAGCTTTATGGGCTGACAAGATCACTATAAAAGTTCCATATCCAATTATCCATACAAGGTAGCATACTATAAGGATGCAAAAATTCCTATTTTTCTTGAATTCTTTGCTTTGAAATTGATGCATCAGCTTGAGATTTTGGAAAATGGGAAAATGAAAATAAGATATGTTGAGCTCATGGAGCTAGAAGAGACAAGGCATCAGTAAATGTTGGCTATGAAAGCCCGTCAAGCAATGACAAAAAGATCATTTGACAAATGAGCTTCTTCAATAGCTTTCTAACAAGGAGGTTTGGTCCTTAAATAGGATGAGGATAGAGCTAAGCCAAGAAATCACATATAATTTGATTCTCTCTAGAGTGTTCCATAGATAGTCCCCAGTTGCAAATCCCATAATGATTTTGAACTCACAAGGATTAATGGTGAAGAGCTTCCTATCCTAGTCAATGGGATACATCTCAAGCACTACTATTAAGGAAAGATAATTCCCCTATACATAGTTTTTTTGTATCTAAGTTTTGTTCTAACACTTTTAGTTTGTTTCCTTTTTATCTTGTCCCAAAAAAGTGCTCTTTTGCATAATTATTATTAAGCTAGTTACCTTTTCTTTATTAGGTTAGTTCCCCTTTTAGGTTTGTTTCTTTCCCTATTTGTTGGAATTCTTTATCTTTACAAGTCAAAAAGTTATCTTGTAGTCAATGTAAATGGTCCATGTATCATGTAAATTATCTAAGAGTCATGTATATGGTCTAATTTATCAATCATAGTGGGCATGCTACCTAACCAAGCCACCAAAGATGTTGACCAAATTTGGTCTACATACCAAATATGTGCATAGTTTGAGAGTTCAATGGAAGGAGTAGGATCATGATTGAAGACTGGTCCAATGATTTAATATGAGTAGGATTCATGATGAAACCAAGTAGATATAAAGTTAGGGACAATTTTCACAAGCATCTAAAATTCATTCGAGCCTTCAAGGATCAAGCAACAATTCAAGTACAAGTTCAAAAGGGCTTATAGACCTTGGAAAATCTAAGTAAAAAACCATTTTGGGATAAGTCTTTACTAAGGACTTCTGTCAGCTTTCATTTCTAGCCTAAATTATTTCAAACCTTTTATTTGATTGAGTGTTTATTCTCTTGGGCAATTTCTTTCAGGATTTTATTTTACTAAGCTAAACTCTTTCAGGACCCTTTTTTGGTTAAGTGTTGAATATTCTTTTACACAAATTGTTTGAGATAAAGTTTTTGAAGGCATGAGTTCTTTCGGATAAAATGTTCAAATCAAAATATGAATACCTATTTCTCTTAGATAAATTGTTCTACAAAAAATTTCTTGAAGACCTATTTCTTTCAGAGAAATTATCTGCATTAAAAAAGGCTAAGTGTAAATTCTTTCAGACATTTTGTCCATAGTAAAATCCTAAGGGTCATTTCTTTTAGGAAAATTATCTGAACAATTTTTCCTAAGGATCATTCTATAGGAAAAGATTCAAAGAAAAATTCTTGAAATGTGTTTTGTGGGAAAATTATCCAACCCATTTTTACAAAGGTTATTTCTTTGAGAAAGTGGTGTGATACAGAAATCTTGAAGGGCACTTTTCCAAGCAAAGTGTCCTATACATTTTCTTGAAAGGTCATTTTTGTATCAAAGTATCCCGAACACTTTTTTTAAGGGTGATTTTTCAATGAGGTGGATGGAATGAAAATCTTGAAAGGCCATTTCTTTTGGAAAGTGTCATAGACAAAGTCCTGAGGGGTTATTCTCTCGACAAAGTTCCCTATACAATTTTTCCAAAGGGTTATTTTTTAGGAAAATGGTCTAGTTCAAGGGTTCCTATTATCATTAAAAATATGTAACCATGGTTTCTCTATTGTATGGGAAGCTTTTTGATGGGGTGATAAGTGTGAAGGCCTTACATGAGGCACAAAATTCCAAGGTACTGGGCATGGATGTATTATCGTGCAGCTGCACACACAAACATCAGTTGTCTTGTCATAATGATGGAAATGTCCCCAAAGTATGAGACCCTTGTACTCCTTGGGATGAATCTTCAGAGTAGGTTGAATTCCTTCTATTCTAACCACACCTAGTTTAAGACTGGTACACAGACCTAAAGAGTAGAAAGGTAACCTACTACTAGTCTAAACCTAAGATTATGAGGGAAAAGGTAAGAGTGTGATGAAATGAAAAGGTGATGCACATAGAATAGAGTGAGTGCTCGTACTACCATAAACACACTAAAAACACTTGAGAATAAGACATTTCCACATAGATTTTATTAAAGACACTACAAATGCACACATGTTTTACATAAAAACATGGGAACATAGTGTAACATTGAGAGGGATGACAAATGATCTACAGGTAATGTCAACATAGACCTGAGTGCACATAAGATACGACCTACAAGTGGGATATAAGTTCAATTAGGAGGTGTAGGGAATGAATAATAGAGAAAAGGGAAGACGATACCCATAGCCAAAGATCAAAAAATACAAATAGCACATAGATCATTAGAATGATAGAAAGAGGTGAACTTCATTCTCATTAATTTGCAAGACTTAACCAATATAAACTCTCATGGAGGGTCATTTTAGTAGTGTGAGGTTTCTAAAATATGTCAACCATTTTACAATGGAAAGCTAAGATTTTATAGAGAGCAAGCCTATTTTATAATAAATGCACCACGTGGGGTGGCAAATGTAGCATTTAATTCTTGAGTGGCACTGCACCACTAATTCTTGGAGTTTGCTTGATGATTGGATCTAGGGTTGGTGTCAGTATCTTCTTGGGATACACGTGTATAGGGAACTAAAATATCTCTCTAATGGAATTAGAAGGTGACATGCACTCAAGTCTCAAAGACTGGTAGTTACTCATGCATTTACTGGCTCTAATTGTGCCTCAATCTCCTCTTAATTGTTTCCAACTACATCATGTTATTACTTATCAAGTGGTATCTTATTATTTTTCTTGGGTATGGTGATATAGGAATTCCATGCATCACTTTTATGGGTTCTTGGAGGAGTTTATTTGGGTTGTTAAGCAAGAAAAGTGTAGATGTGACATGTAGAGGATTGGCACTTCTCCTAAGTACTTGAGAACATCTATGTGTTTGGCTAAATGAAATGATACCATGTGGTAGTGGTGGAAGAGGTTTCACCCTTATTTATTTGTATGCTACATGTATGCTAGATTATACATGCACCTCTAATTTAGGATAACTCTTGTCATGTAAGAGTCATTATGATTGAGGTTGAGGTGGTGTGCAACTTTAGATTATGTTCTTATGTAGTGATAGGGTATAGATGTGTGACCCTATGAAATGGCATGAAAATCCATTAGATAAGTGTGATAAATCCTCTAAATAAGAGTGCACATGAAAATTTAAAGTCTTAAGTGTGTTCTTCATGGTTTGGTAATCACCCCTTGCACACTTCCTTTAATCGATTGTTTAGAACTTGGGAGGGCCTGTGTCCTAAATTCATGCATTGCTTGGATTACAAACCATATAATTCTATGTGAAAGCATTCATCAAGAACCTTTAGTGATCATGGACCATCCTATTACTCCTAGGTAGACCTGTGCCTCTATTTTAGACTTGAGCACAGATGGGAAGTGCCTGCGTAAATTTTGCTTAAAGCACTTGGGTCATCATAGCTGTGCAACTCTTTTTTAAGTCTTAGGAGGCCTTGTGCCAACTAAGGGGTGACTTATAAACTTAATACTTCTAATGACCTCTATGGGTTGTTTTCCTGCTAAGTGGGAACCTAGTAGCCTTTGAAGTGATCTATTGGGCACAAGGTCATTAAAGTTGCAACCTATTGAACCTCTACCTAAATAAATTGAACTAAGTTTATCCCTCAATAAAACAAATGGGAAATAAAAATAAATGAATGTGAAAAATTCAATTAGAGAAAGCAAAGATAAACTAAGACTATATAATGTACATGTAGTCATTTAGGGAAATAAAAATGCGAACTACTCTAATCTACTATATACAAACTACAAACATAGGCCTTTTCCTTCCTAGATTAAAATAGAAGTCTCATAGGTCATTTTCATTTTACACCTCCCTATTGTTGACATGTAATGGTGAGAGGCATAGTGGTAACTATTGACTACGAAGGAGGCATGAACCAATTACTTATGAAGGGTGCTCAAGGAAGTTTGTTTGACCAACTTTCCCTTTGATGAATGTCTTTACCATACTACATAGAGATTTTCCTCCTGGTTGGTTGGTATCTTTAGGGTCAAATCAATTCCACCCATATTTATTGACACCTAGTTATGCCCTTTTTTTGACTGATCCCCCTAAAGTGTGGGATATCTAGGCTCAGTGCCTAGGGAGATTATGGACTTAATGAGTCATCCTTGAGAACCTATTATGTTTTTTGTGAACTCCCCTATAAGATGCTCAAGATAACAGACCTAAATGCCACTCATAATTATACCCTTCCCCTCATCTTTATGCTTTTTCTTATGAGGCTAAGGCAAAAATGCACCTATGATGTCTCCTAAGGGTGCACAAGCATATGCAAGGTCATCAAAAAGTTGATAACCATCATTGGGTATGTCAAAAAAATTAATGATTGACCCCTAAGAAGGTTGATTTGATAGTCTACCTCCCTCACACCCCCTGACTTATCTAATAAAAATGTTATCCTTAACCTTAACCAAATCATGGTTTGTTTGTAGAGGAGCGTATCCTATGCATAAGATTTTGAACAAATCCTGCATCTCTTTGTCACTTGTTAGCACATGCACGCTACTTTTAGGCTACTTGGGGTGCTCTTTTTATATATCACATTCCTCTTAAAGGATTTACCTACCCTTGAGGTCCTCCTCCATTATGTAGAGCAGTAACTCATTTACCCAAGGAAGATCCAGCTCGGATTACAAGGTGCATTCCAAAATGATGTGAATTGGCCTTTCATAATTGTAAACATCTTCTTCTGTATTGAATATAAGATCATCTACCCATGAGAGAACCTCATTTTATCACACTTTCATGTCACCCTACTACTTAGGTTACTGTTTTTTATCTTCTTCCCTTAGTAACTTCAAAGTCTCTGACTCATTTTTGTAGAGAGGGTTTCCAATGATGATTTCCTCATCATACTCACTTGAGGTATCACCTTCCTCATTCAAATGGTCTTTATTTTCCCTCCATACAATTGGTCCTCCTTTGGGAATGGAGATGGTGGGAGGGTAAGAGGCTTCAACTGGCATGAAAGAAGGTGATTCTATAAGGTTGGGCATCATAAATTTAGGGCACATGGTCCAAGAGGGCTTCTATGACTACATTAGAGGTTTTTGATGAAGGATGGATTCTCAAATTGGTGTGGGTGAAGGCTCCTAAATTAGCACAAGTGCGGGATTATTGAATCTTGGCACTATTAAAGTGGTAGAGCTATTTGAAGGCATGATAGAGCTATCTTTCTTAAAGCTAAGTATTTTGGGTATAAAAGATTTATGTCCCATTGGTTGGCCTGTAGGTGCAAGGAGAATCTACATGAAGCTAGGAAAGGAAGGAGTTAGGGTGATTTATTATGCTTCAATATTCTACATTTGCACAAGCAACTAATGTATCTTCTCTTCTTTGGTAGTGATCTTAGTAGCCAAGCATTCCTCAAATCTATGCTTCTCTATCATCTCTTATTGATCTTGAGCTTGATGAGCAAAATCCTCTTGTTACCTACCATACTCTTTCTCTACCTCAATCTCCTTAATTTTTCTTTAAAAGTCAAAGAGTATATCATTAACGCTCTTTTGAGGTGGTTTAGGAGAATAGTAACATTTTTTAGGAACAAAGTAGATGGTGCAAGGATGATTAGGCACATAATCAAGTTGTCACAGGGGTTGGATTGGGGAAAAGTTATAGGGGCTCACATGAGCTTGGTATAGGAAATGGGGAGGCATGAATGTAGCATTTTCATTGAATGGGGGGTGGAAAGACATATTCTCAAGTGTCTAGAATACTTACCTAGTATATTTGGACATTTAGAGTCACCAGGGGCTTTGTGAAGTGTCCTCAACACTTGATAACTAATGGTATCACTAATTCCTTAGATTTTTTTTAAACTTGGTCCCACCAGGTGTGCTAGAAACTATTGTCATTTAAAATGTGCATCATTGGATGCTCTGTAGTGTGTGAATATTTTTAGTGGGGTGATGAGCACAAAGGCCTTGAATGAGGCATAAAATTGCAAGGTGCTAGGTGTAGAAGTGTTATTATGTAGCTACATGTGTGAGCATAGGTTATCTTGTTATAACAATGGAAACATCCCCAAGGCATGGGACCCTTACACTCCTTATCATGAGTCTTTAGAGTAGGATAAATTCCTTATATTTTAAGCACACCTAATTTAAGATTAGTGCATAAATCTAAAGATCAGAAAGGTAACCTATCGCTATTCTAAACCTAAGATCATGATAGAAAAGGTAAGAGAGTGTTGAAATGAAAAGGCTATGTGCCCAAAATATAATGAGTTCTCATACTACCATAAACATACTACAAATGCTTGAGAATAAGATGTTTCCACATATATTCTACCAAGGACACAAAAAATGCAAAAATGTTTCACATAGAGTCACAAAAACATAGTGTTACACTGAGAGGGATGACAAATGGTCCATAGGTAGCATCAACACAGACCCAAGTACACATAGGATATGACTTATAAGTGGGTTTCAAGTTTAATGAGGAGGTGAAAGTAATGGACAATAGAGAGAGGGGAAAACATTACCCACAATAAAAGATAAGCGAATTCAGATAATGCATAGATCATCAGAA
This sequence comes from Torreya grandis, assembly GCA_037957365.1. Lineage (NCBI taxonomy): Eukaryota > Viridiplantae > Streptophyta > Pinopsida > Cupressales > Taxaceae > Torreya > Torreya grandis. The sequence continues at coordinate 1,651,683 of JARHVA010000886.1, read as the reverse complement.
GAATAGAAAGAGGTGAACTTAATTATCATTAATCTACAAGACTTAGCCAATGCAATCTCTCATAAAGGGCAATTTCAATAGCATGAGGTTTTTAAAATGTGTCAACCATTTTATAATGGAAATTCAAGATTTCATAGAGAGCAAGCCTATTTTACAATAAATTTTACACTTGGGGTGGTAGATGTAGCATTTAATTGTTGAGTGGTGCCACACCACTAATTCTTGGATTTTTCTTAGTGATTAGATCTGGGGTTGGTAGAAAGATCTTCTTGGGATACATGTGCATGGAAAACTAAAATATCTCTCTAATGGAATAAAAATTTGGTGTGCACTTAAGTCATAAAGACTGGTAGTTTCTCATGCATTTACTCACTTTGATTGTACCTTGATCTCCTCTCAACTGCTTCCAACTACATTGTGCTCTGCATAAATGCCACACATCACTTTGGTGGGCTCTTGGAGGAGTTTCTTTGGATTGTCAATCAAGAAGAGCATGAATGGGAAAAGTGGAGGGCTGGTGCTTCTTCTAGGCACTTGGTAACCTCTATGCATTTAAATAAATGCAAGGCTACCATGTGCTAGTGGCAGAAGAGGTTACACCCTTATTTTTTATATGCTACAAGCATTTTGGACTCTGTGTGTGCTTTTGATTTGGGAGAACTCTTGTGCCAAGGTGCACATGAGAGTCACTATGCTTGAGGTTGAGGTAGTGCATAGCTTTTAATTGCACTCCTACATAGTGATAGGGCATAGGGGTGTGACCTTATGAACTAGAGTGTACTTTAATTAGATAAGTATGAGAAATCCTCTAAATAAGAGTGCACATGAAGATTAAAAGTATTAAGGATGCTCTTCATGGTTTTCTAATTACCCCTTGCACACTTCCTTTACTCAACCATTTATAACTTGGGAGGCTTACATCCTGAACTCGTACACTACTTGGCTTGTATGCCACAGAATTATATGTTCAAGTTCACAACAAGAAATTTTAGTGAGTTCAAACCATCCTCTTACTCCTAGGAAGACTTGTGCCTCTATTTTGGGCTTGAGCATAGATGAAAAGTGTTTATGTACATTTTTATTAAAGTAATTGGGTCATCATAGCTATGAAACTCTTTTTTAGGTCTTAGGATGCCTTATGCTGACCAAGGGGTGACTTAGAAAGTCAACACTTCTAAAGGTTTTTTTTTCAAGGAAGGTGCCCCAAATAAAATGTCTAGTAAATGGTCCAAATGAAATATCTCATGGAATTTGTGATCTAGATACTTATGCAAACATCAATTTTAGGCTATAGGAAATAACCATTTGAATTCAAAAATCCTAGGACATTTGTGTGAGTTTTAAATTCAAGCACAATAAATGACCTTTGAAATTCAAAATGTAGTGTTACTCATGTCAACATCATTGACATTCACACAAACATCAAAGTTCAAGTTCCATAAAGTAGTCATTTAGGCTCAAAAAATCCTTAAAAGGTTTGAAGTTAGTTGAGATCTGATAGTCCACATGATCCCACATACTAACACATGAGATCTAACCATCTACACTAGAGTCAAACAAGTCAAAATGCCCCTGGGTTAAAGCCCTTAAAGAGCTACAAGTTGGACAAGATCTTATGGCACGTGTTCATCAAGCCAAGATCCAATAATGTATATTCACTAAAAAAATGATGGGTCTGAGCTAAATTAATGATCAACATTCAATTTTAAAAATTGATCCAATAGAGTACAATAACTAATAAGAAAGTGGGACTAGGGAGATCTATGGTGCATGTGAGCTCATACATCTTGAGCTGAAGGTGCATGATCAAATCAACATATCAAAGGGATCTTCTAGTAGGAAATCAAGGACTCATGTGCATTTATACAACAAAGATCTAATGGTGTGAGTAGAGTCAATAAGTCAATAGAATATATGGGACCAATAAGAATAAATACACTTGGGCATAATGAAATGGGTTGAGTCAGTTTTCAATGGCCAATGAAACAAAGGCAAACCTAAACATTTTTCGATGGAAGTCAACAAGGTAGTTTTCAACTTAGGCATGTAAATAAAAAATATCCAGAGCTTGAATATGATCCAAATAGAACTAACAGGACCAAACATTACTAATAGATCTCCATATAGGTAAAATAGGTCATTCAAACCTAATACAAAGACTAGTGATTGTGAATTATGATCAAATAGTTTGTATGTTTTCTATAAATATTATGCTTGTGTGAAAACCAATGGTCTGAGATTGGTTTTTTATCTATAGAATGGACCTGGGTTTGAGTTGGAATAAATGCAAATGTAAACATGATCATAGGGAGATGTGTCTCACATATCATCAAGGTCACTTTTTAATGAGCAAATAGAGTTGGCCACCCAAAGTAGATGTGGCATAATTTTTCCAATTCCAAGACATGATCCTTATCAATAAATCATTATATGATATCATGAAGTTATAAGAAGACATAGTGTGGATGGATAAGGATAATGAGCATTCAATTATTTTATAGAATTTGTTCCTTGTTTATAAGACCATGACTCAACATCCTCAAGAATACTAATCCATCAAAAGTGGTTGGATTTTTTTTAATTCATATATATATATATATATATATATATATATATAGGCTTTAAATCCTTAAAATAGATCCCTCTTTTTCGTATGACCAGACTTCGTTGAAATTTTTACTATGACACATTTTTGATGCAATAACAAATGAATTCCATAATTTGTCTAAGTTGGATTGAAATGTGTTCCATGAATTCATGTATTGTGGTCAAGTGAATGTATGTTCCTTGCTTATGTCTAATTTTTTTTAACCTTTAGTAAGTACTTAGTAGTTCTTATAGGTCATTATAAGTGTAATTTACAATTTATTGTCTAGCTTGAAAGTGGATATTTGCCCTCTCTTGTTAATTTAACAACTAATTAATGCCTTATTCTAAAATGTTTATGTGAGATTGATATTATTTGGTCTTAAAAGTGTCTCATAGTGTGTATTGTGTTATTCTGAGTGATCAAATCATTGGTGTATCACCTCTTTTTACATGCTTTATAAGTTATTATCAAAATCTCTTTCCCTTTTCCAAGCAAGTGCTAGTTTAGGTTTAGTCTAGGTGATAGATCCATAATGAAATTAGCCTTATCCAGAGGTTTGATCCATTATTAGATACCCACAACCTAGAATCAATCTTATGTTGGACTAGATTTGAATATAAATATTTAAGCAATCCCCTTCTTGATTAGGGTGCAAATCTAGAACACCAACACTTACTTCACCAAACTTCACTATGCACACCTTTTCATAGGGTCTAGACTAGGCTTCTCAAGACACCCTGTACTCAAAAACTGGTACTCAAACATGCTTACTCTTCAAACAACACTCTCATAGCACTACAATAATCTCTTTTTTATCAACATTATATCATGTCTTCATGTTGACCTGAACCTTGACATCAACCAATAGAAAAGACATTAGTTTTCTTTAGAATACTATCTTTTAGGTTGCCTTAAAATTCTCTCTTATCATATGGCTTCCTTGTCACATCAATCACACAAGATCATACCTAAAAGACCATTCACCATGCATATTCACCAGATATACTTTGACATCAATGACAACACTTTTCAACAAACTCCACCTTTGTCATTAATGGCAAAACATTCTTCAATTTGATCACTCTCATCTCCCCCAATCTAGTCAATCTCCCTTCTTGAATTTTCTCCCCCTTTGACATTAATGACAAAAGGTTAAACATACTGTAACTTCTAGAACCACTCATTCTCCTTCTTTGGCAACTAATCTCAAAAACTCTTTTATGCTTATCAACAACTACACTTGGAGCTTATGAACAACCTAAATAGCTCCCCCTCAAACCAAACATCCACCATGCTTATGCTAACTAAAGAGAGTCTTGATAAATCATAATGGAATCACCCCTTTCATAGGGCACTAAAACAACACAAACTCAAGAGATTCCTATATCTACATGCTCTCACAAGACTGAATATCTTTTAGGATCCTATTAGTCTTGATTAGGCTTGATTAACATCTTAGGATTGATATTTTCATCAAACATTTGATCAATAATATGAGCTGATATAAGACATTCCTGACTTGATTTCACATTTGAAATGTGCTCCAAGCAAATAATCTACTTAGGCTTGTAGATTGATCATAACTCACCTTTACTATCTTTGGTTTCCACACATTCATTTGCTTTCTCTCTTGTACTCTAGGGGCTTCAAACCTATTATTTTGACTTGATGGCCTTCTAACTCTATTAGGATAGAATCTTGAAATGTGTCCCACATTATGACAACTATAGCAAACAACCTCAATTATACCTATCTACTGATGATTCCATTTATAATTCCATGCATATTCATTTTTAGAGGGTCTTTTACACTCTCTTACTCTATGACCAAATTGATTTCATGAAAAATAGTAACCATTAAATGGATTAACATACCTCATATCATTATGTTGTTTGATTGGTCTTTTCATGTTGACCTTCTTGTCTTCATTAGCCTTATCCTTGACATGAGTTTCCTCCTTTTGATCTTATTTGAAACTAAGACATGTCTTATCACTTGTAGACTTTTGAATATTCAAGATGTTATCTAAAACATTAGTACTCTTTTCAAATTTCATAAAGGTCTTTAACTTTCTATATGCTTTATTCAACTTAGATTTTAAGGATTCCATTTCAATTCCATACCTAGTGCATTCTTCCTCTTTAGCTTTTAATCTAGTAATGACTATCTCCATCTATGATTAAATCTAATTGATGATCTTATAATATTGTTACTCAGTCTCTCCTCAAACAAACCAATATGCTCTTCATATCCCTTAACTAATGACTTTAATTTATTATCCTTCTTTATTTGGAATTTAAGCTCCTTTAGATCACTCACCAATTCTACCTCAATGTTCACTTCAACCTCTTCTTTATCTAATTCTTCATCATCTATAAGTCCTTTTCCTTTTGAGCAACCCTCATTGTCTATTTCTATATCCATGAATAAGGTTTTACTATTGTCATATTTATGTTCATTACTGTCATCATCACTATCAGATGTGTTTGTGTCACTTAATCATATGATTTATTATCTTCTTTGATATAGAAACTTCTCTTTTTCTTTAATGACCCTTTCCTACCTTCATACTTGAAATATTTACTATTTTTTTAGGATTATATACCTTCTTATCATCTCCATGATGTTCTTCATCATGATCAGTCTTATCCTTTTTAAAACACTTATATATGCAAAGTGACCAATCTTACCATAATTGAAACACTTTAAAGGCAACTTACCCTTTTACTTAATAGATCCAAACCTCAATTTTATATCAAACATGGCTATTAATTCATCATCATCAACATCTAAACATACATCATCCGTGGAATTTTTTAATTTTTACTTATTCTTAGCTTTTAATGTTGTTGCTTTCTTGGGAGGTCTTCCTTCATTTGTTCTTATCTCATAGGTAGCCAAGATGTTGTGAATCCCATCCATCTCCAGCTTGTCAAAATATTGCATATTTTCTAGTACAAACACCTTAGAATTAAACTTAGGAGTTAGTGATCTCAATACATTTTGAAAAATTGTAGACTCTTTCACTTATTCTCCTAATCCTCCAATTACATTGACCACTTCATCAACTCTTAACATGTAGGATACAATGCTTTCATCTTCCTTCATACTTAGAATTTCAAACTACCTTTTGTGAGTCTTTAATTTAACCATATTCACCTTGGTGTATCCTTCATAGATAGTCTTTAAATTGTCACATATTATCTTGGTTGACTCATAGTGCATCACATTCACAAACTCTATCTTTGATAGGCCACATAGAATGGCATTCATTGCCTTGAAATTCCTCTCACTTTCTTTTTTGTCTATTGCATTAGTTGGTGGTGTAAGAGCTGGAGTGTAACCATCTACAACTAATTTCCATATGTCATGGCCCATTGACATTAGATATGTTTTAATTTTAATGTTTAAAAAATCATAAATAGTTCCATTGAAGAACAAAGCCTTACTAGTAGAGAAACCACCTTGAGATTGTTGACTAGCCATCTTTGCTTCTAAAATATCTTTTAAGTTATTAGGCCTACTTCAAAAGACCTACTTTGATACCAAATTTTGGAAGCATAATCACTGAGAGGAGGGGTGGATCAGTGTCTTAAAACTTTCTTTCAATTCCTCCTTAGCATACATGAACCATCACATCAACATATAGATCAAGTAATGCATAAGCAATCAACTATAAAAGCACAAAACAAGATTACATAATATAAAACATCATATATGTGGGAAACCATCAAGGGAAAGAAAATACATTGATCCCTACAAATAGACTATAGTATTATAATTCAAAATATCATATTTTAGTGAAGCACCAACTCCATATGGAGCACCAACCCCAACTATCTAAGCACCAATCCAACTAAGCTTTAGCAAGCACCAACTTACAAGGAGGAACCAACCCCCTAGATGACTCAGTACCAACTCATCCACCTAATTTCTTTGATCACTTTCATAACACCTTATTACTCAACCAATTGATGATGACCACCTCTTAAGCTCTTCACATTCTCATCCCTCTCAAACTACCTTCTAGACCTCTTCACTCAATTAGGTCTATTCAAGACTGATTAGGTCATATGAAGACACACTTTCATATCTTTATTATATATCCTCTACACTTATATTATGGTATATAATACCTCTTTATACTCAAAATGTGCTATCTCATTTTCATACTCTCATACTTTCACAAAAAGGCCTAAAACTACCTTTTATTTATACAAGCCTCATGCTCATATCCCTCTTGGTCAGACATACACACTTGAACAATTATATTACCCTTTAAATATGTCTTATAACACATTTAATACATGCATCAATTATTACAATAGGTCATCCACAACTTAAAATACTAAAACCTCTTTTAGGCCTTAAGGAGACCTAATTCAATTAGGCTTTCATTAGTACACATTACCTTACTTTATTATTGAAAAAATATACCTTAATTTAAGAATAAGATACTTTCATAAATTGATAAAATAGACCCCAAAAATCATCTTCTACAGTCCATAACACTTTTTAACACCAACTACTTCTTGAACACTCCTTGTAACATTGTTCACAATTAGGCCTGTGAACCTACAAAAAGTATGCTAAACAAAACTAAAACATCTACAAAATTTAGTAACATAAACATGAAAATAAATAACATTAAAAAAAACTACATTATCTTAAAAATATCACCATGTGATTTATACTTCACAACTCAGGGAAAAAGGACTCAAACACTTCTTTATATATAGCCCACTCAGAACTACCAGGGTTGTCAAAAGCCAATCATGAAACTAATTGACATCCACCACCTAAAAGAAAACTTTAAATGTTCCTAAATACATTAAAAATATTTTATAATATCTTAAAAACAAACAAAATCACATAAATCACAAGCTATAATATCAAACATTGGTCGTACAGACCAATCTTCTAACATTATCCCATAGAGTCTTACATGAACGAAACAAGCCATTTTGACTTCAACTTTTCATATCTATTACACTAAATTCCAAGATTTATAAAAGAATAAAAAATAATTTTAAGTCACAAATGACAAAACCATATATATTAGATACTTCAACTCTGGGCATGGAGCCTCAAACTCATCATTGTAACTTGCTTACCTAAAACTGTCAGTTTACCTTAAAGCACAATCATGATGACATTGGTATTCAATACCTATAGGATCAATTTCAAAGACTTATTATTCAAGTATATAATCTTAAAATATCATTATACAATTCTCATATATAAATATCATATGGTCAAATGGTAAATATTGGTTTTACAGATCAATCTTATGACCTCAATGTACATAGACCTCACTGAGCCAAACAAGTCATTTTGGCTTCATCATTTTTAGCACTATACCTGACTTTAAATATTTTTACCAAGAATTAATAATATATACCAATCCCAAAAAACATCTCCATGTACTTGGTTTCATCATCTTATCATGATAACACATTCTTAATCATCTTCTCACTATTGCTTGGGTTTCTCACTATTTACACTATTAGGCCTGTTAACGAATGACTAACTTGGATGACCAGTTTATCATAGTTGAGGGATATAACCTATCTATAAACCTTCATAGACATTAAACATGAGTCTCAAGCTTAATCTTTCACTAATTTTCAAGCTTTTTCTAATATAACTTTTTATAGTTATAGTAACCTCTTCAAAAATAAGCTTGTATCTTCACATTTTCTCTCTCCTCTCTTTAACCACCACCACTTGGAGGTACTTGGGAGAGTTAAATATAATATCCAAACACTTACCTATGAATTATAAATCATTATAATCACTTTTGAGTCATATCTTCAACATCGGGTCATTATTAGGATTCTAAGAGGGTTTAAACATGTTTCCACTCTTAACGATCATTCATAAAACATAACCCCTAAATATAAAAACTAATGCCTATAATTTTGAGATAGGAACCTTATACATCTACCATGAATAACTTAGGTTTTCATGTAGAGTTTTGATGAGCTAAAAAACATGATAAAATCCTTCTCGAGTTGAGAACCCTACATTATGTGCACTCAAAAGACCTAAAATCCACTTTTCATGCATCTTATTGCAAACCTTGACCTCAAAATATATAAATAAAATTTAAATAACATACCTCAACTTTTAAAATGTTTAAATGATCTTAAAAACCTTGAAATATGATCATGACACCTCATTAGGCCACACTCTCTCTCTTTGCTTTCTATACCTTAACTTGCAAACCATATTAGGCCTTAAAACAAACCTTCATGCCTCTTTCCATGTGGTCTCCACATCACTCACATACTCAAATAACCTTTATAATTTTTAAATATTATCATACACCCTTCATATTCCTTAACAATAAATCATGATGCCTCATTAAGCGAGCCAGGGTCTAGAAGTGCTCTAGATGCAAATTTGATCTGAAGGTCCTACCCCTGTAGGCTCACCTTGAGAATCTCATTAGTGATCCAATGCCTCAAATTCATGCTTGAGAAATATCATACAACCTCTCAAGCTTCTGTGCATCCATCTTACCAAGTTACCATACTCATACCTTCTCACAAGGACTTTACATGCCATTATTAGTTCCATGTTTAGGCTTCTCTAGCACTTGAAACTTGACAACTGACCTTGAAACACTTATAAAAGTATATATAATTTACTTGCATGATCACATAATTCCAAAAAAAAATTCAAAATCTTTTGCTTACTTACTTCACCAAACTTCACTATGCACACCTTCTCACAAGGTCTAGACTAAGCTTCCCAAGACACCTTTGTACTCAAGAACTAGTACTCAAACATGTTTACTCTTCAGAAAACACTCTCATACCACTGAAATAGTCTCTTTCTGATCAACATTCTCTCATGTCCTCATGTAGACCTGGACATTGACATTAATCTTGACATCAACCAATGGAAGAGATAATAGGTTACCTTCAAATTCTCTCTTGTAGTTTGCCTTCAAATTCTCTCTTGTCACATCAAACACAAAATCTCATACCTCATAGATAACTCACCATGCATCTTCACTAGATACACTTTGACATCAATGAAAACACTTATCAACATGATTTAGATACTATGATTACTAATTTAATTCCTTTTTGAATACTCATCTTTTAAATTTTAATGTGGTTTCAGCCTAAACCATAGTCTTTCACTTGCACGATTTATTTATGTTGACATTTTTTATGATTATGAAATGGCATCCCTTCTTTTCTCATGCACTCACCATTTTGTGAGATCATTCTTATTTTCCTCTACAAGTCAATCATGTTTAATTATCATCCATTTTCTTCTATCCTATATCCTAGGGGAACTACATTTGACCTAAAGTTCACATTGGATCTTGTGTCCACAGAACTATATAGGCAACCTCCACTTGCCTAGTGCATATAGAGTAATCTCGATTACTCCTTCCCTTTCTTTTACTCTCATCAATTTTTTTTGTTTTGTTGTCTCTTATGTCCTAGGAGAAATGTTCTTTTTTCATCTTATTTACGTCATTGCTTCTTATGGATTAGGGACAATGTTTATCATTTTGTTTGTGTTGTTTTCCTATGACTTAGGGGAAACCTTATGCCTTTTGCTCTTGTGTTATTTTACCTATATTTTTTCTACCTAACTTAGGGGTCACCCTATTTCCAAGAGTAACACCTCTATTTGCATGTACAAACAATTTGTTTTCTATTTGCACTAACATTGTGATTAACCATTGTTTGTGTTTTGTATGCTTAGAATAGTTTATTTCTGCATTTTTTATTGCTTTGGATTGTTTAGTTGTTTTGTTTTATTTATTTTATTTTTTGTAACTTTATTTCTTTTATCTATCTTTGTTTGTTTTATTTGTTTTGTCTTTTGTTAGTTTATAGTTGTTTGTTTGTTTATTTATTTTTTGTTTATTAGTGTTTTATTTGTTCTTGTTTGTTAGTGTTTTGTTGTTTGTTGTTTGTTTTTGTTTCATTTATTGGTGTTTTGTTATATTTTATTTTATTTTTCTTGTTAGTATTTTATTTTTTATTTTTATAGTTTATTTATTTTATTTATTTATCAGTTTTATTTGTTTGCTTGTATAATTTGTTTATATTTTATTTATTTATTTGTTTTGTTTGTTTCATTATTGTTTTTTTTTTTTTTTTGGTTTTTTTTTCCGATTTCTATAAGATTATTATATTTTATTTACACTTAAGTTTTGATTATCCATATCATGTACTTAGGTTGTGAATTTTTGTATTTAGTCTTACACTTAGTTTATTAGTTATATTTACATCTTGGTTTTGATTAGTCATATTTTATTCCTATGTTGTTTATATTTACATTTAAATTAGGTTTTACATGTTTAATGTATATATTTACATTTTAGTTTTTCATAACTATAATACATAATATCACAAGCTACAATAAAAATATGCACATAGAGTCTATCATAATAATGCATTGGCAATACTTCTCTAATATATCAAACCAACCAAATACCTAAACACATGCCTGAATCCATGAGTAATAACTAAGAATAATAATGATTTATTATGTGTTTAGATAGACGTGCTTCTCTAAATAAGCATACATATGAGTCATACAATATAATCAAATGATAGCCAATAGAACATCTCTTAAACATGACATAAGCAATGAATAAATAGAGCATAAACATTAAAAATATTCAGCATCTATAATGCTAATCAATGATAAAACATGAGATAAATAAGATATATATATGTACATCAAAATTGAAAGACCCAAAAATAAATGTCAATGTATCTCAAATATCATATACATAAAAGATATATACATATCATAATGGTGTCTCAAAAATACATCAGTATGTTGATACAATGAGTACAATGTTGTATGCCAAAATGCCAAGGTCTTATGATCAAATTTGGATATATGTGTCCATGAGACCTATAGTTGAAGGAGGACCTAGTGGCCCTTATAGTCCTAGTGGTAGTGGTCATGGCTAATGAATAGATTGGCTCAAGACACTTGTAACATGAGTCATGGTCTAAGACCGACTAGATCTGCTTATTGTCCTCTGTGTATCCTAGATTTCAAATGTAATAATATATTGATCCTTAGTTATGGTAGAAATATAGGCTCACATATAATATTATGTCTTATCCTTTGCCTAAAATCAGTCCCCAAACATCTATAAGAAGCCTACAGGAGTAACGGCTCCCCAAACTACATCTTGCTCTTACCTGAGCTTGTTTATAGTGGCCAATGTCTAATCTCTCTAACCAATGGCCTAATCTATCACTATCATGAGTTTCCCTTGAACCCAAACCAACCTATCTTTATCATCCTTAACCTATGATGTCATTGATTGAGAAGGGTCATATCATCATTTCACATATTTAAAGTGCTCTATAAATTAGTCACCTACAACTATAAACCTGTAATCTCTCATACCTAGGCAATGATCTCTTGCTTTATCATGCCCATATATCTACCTACCATAGTCATGCTAGAAGGCCCTACTTATCTTGGATCCACCTATGTGCTTGAAGACCTTTCCTGGCCTATGCCAACCTATGCCATTGTAATAACTACCATGCTAAGATCTAACACCATCAAATCTAAACTACCATCTCCATCTCCATCTCCATCCTCATCATCTCTATCTCCATATCCATCTCCCACAAAATATCCTCCATCTATTCTATCATAATCATCCCTAGCCTCACTATCACTATCTTGATAGGTGCTACCACTATCACTCAATGTCTTAACCTCCATATCCTCGATATCCATGGGCACTTGTCCCCCTGTTGATAATGGAATTGTCAACCTCAGAGGGCACACCTGTACCCACTAATTTATATAACTAGAGTGACCCCCATGTTTGAGGCTCCTCCTATGTAATCCCAAGTAACCTATGGAACATTGATGTAGCTAGCTATGGCCTCACTTCTCAATATCATAGGAGTATCCTTAGTGATCTCTTGTGTAACATGGGAAAACCATCTTAGTTCCTCAAGTGTATCTTACATGTAGACAAACTATCTGAGTACTTAATCAATGTGATACTTCTCTATGATGTGGGATTACTTCCCTTTCAAAAAACATATGGTGGTCATAAAAGTCATGTAACATCCATCCCTAAACCATTGTACCTGATATGTGAGGTATGACCTCTAAATGAAAAATTATGGTGTCAAGTCGTCGAACATTCGATCATAAAATTTGATGTCCTCCTATGATCATGCCTATCAATTCCTATATGAGCCTAACCATATGCTACTAGACCCTCTAGATCCTATACTCTGTGCAACCCTACTGGTCACTCGATTGAGATATGATCCCAAATCTAGACCATAAGAAGCATGCAATCCCCAATGTTACATCCACCTTAGTATGTTATCATGTGTATATCTCTATATAGTAGTGTTAGAATAACTAGCCCCCAAGGAAAACATGTAGAATCCTCAAACATTCTCTTCATGACACCACCCAAGCCTATATGGAAATACTAGCCACTCTTATCAGGAATAAAGATGCCATTGATAATGACCATAAATACAATAACCTTCTGATCAAGATTCCCCTAAAACATGGGGATACCTTGATAGATGCATATATCATCAATAACTACTTGATACTATGTTGGTGGTGTCTAAAATAATAATTATGTGTGCATCGATAATTTGAGGATACATTGGGTATCCTCAAGTGTAATAGTAGCCTATCTAGTAGGCAAGTGAAAGGTGGACATCTCATTGTGTTAGTGCTTAGCTAATGTACTCAAGTAACCTTGGACAACCCAGATAATTGGCATTCATGCCACATCATGTAGATCAAACATTTTTAAGAATCCAACCATGTCTTCAATCTATATCTATGAGATTTTTAGATAGTATGATCATTGCTCTTGTCATGTGAGAACAACTGATCACTCCTGCAATAAAAAAAAAACTACTATTTTTTGGCTTTTAGAGTAAAGACACTATTTTTTAGATGGCAAAGCCACAATTTAGGTGATATTTCACATTTTTTAGTGAAAGCACCATTTTTGTTTTCATGAAAATGACAAATTTGCCTAAAAATAGACAAAATCACCATTTCAATGATTTTTACCTAATTTTTCCATTATTGCCATTTCTAGGAATGACTTTTTCATGCAAAGTCATTGTTTTCCTTGGTGAATCCATCATTTATCCTAAAATGCAAACATCAACTTCATCATTTTTCATCCTACAAAATGAAATACATGCTAAAAAATGAGAATTAATGGTAAATTGAAATTACTTACCAATGGCCCATCATTTGGTGGTCACATGTGCTCCCTCACTTGCTTTGAAATGTGACATCGAGCTCTTCCATGGATGATTTTAATCAACTCAATACTCAAAGAATAAGAGATTAAATTCTCAAAAGGGCTAGGATGAAAATGATTTACTTTTCACCCTAGGGGTGAATATATAGCCAAAATTTTGAATTTTTACCACATAGAGCCTATATTTCATTCTGCATGCTCTAAGAAGTGTATTTTTCACATTCATGGTCCATTTTATGTGTTTCTCACTCTATGTGTCTTATTTTTTGGCCTTATTGTAAATTGACCATTTTTTTGGACGTCTCCAGAGACTCATTTAACAACATAATTTTTCAACCTATATCCCATGTTTATTCAAACATGCATCTTTGAACTCAAATTTAGGATAAAAATGTGGTGATATCCTTTATTGGCTCATTGTAAATCAATTTTATGAATTTTTTACATAAGTTACCCTTGCTAATTTTCCACGTTATGACAAATTCTTTTTTTGATTAATCAATAATATATTATATCTTTTTGGGGCAAATTTATGTTAAATCAAGAAATTTAAATGTATAAATATTTATAACCTCCTTTGGGAAAATCATTAGTTTTACCTGCTCCACCCACCCTTCTGAGGCAAATTCCTGTGTCCTTAATTTTAACTACCTTTGGGAAAATCAATGACCCACATTCCAATCCTGATTATAATCACCCTTTAGACAAATAAATATTTCCTTTTTCATTAATGATTATAACCACCTTTGGGCAAATTAGTATTCATCCTACAACCCTACTAGGGAAAATATCCATGCCACTGTTTATAACTGTCTTTTTGTAACTAGTGTCACACTCTTTGTTACTGATTATAATCATCTTTGGGAAAATCATTGACTCCATTGCCATTAATATTTATAATCACCTTTTGGAAACTCAATAATTACACCCCCATTACCACTACAGTGGCATGCCATTTTATTCATTTTGAGGGAATGTTTGACGATTCTATTTTTTCACCCACTCCCTTGAGGGGGCATTAAGGGTTTATCAATCACCCTTTGGGGAATGAACTATTTGGATTAATGAATTTCTCATTCTTTTAAAATATGTTATTATGTTTTTATCTTTTAATGCCTTCTCAAAGAGGAACAAATTGACACTCAATTTTAACCAATTTTGTGCCTAAACTAAGATTTCATTCAATTTCTAGTAAATAGCACAACCTAAGCCTAGAAATCATCTGAATTGCCCAAATTCATATGTGTAAGGGATTTAATTTCCTAAAAATGTGATGTAGCTAATTTATTTGGTGTATTATCCTATATGCACTAATAACATGGTTCAATTTTAACCCTAGTCAAATTATGACCTAGTAATTTGATACTTTTGACTTGTTGAGCTATTAATTCATAACATTTAAAATAATTTCTAAAATCCAAAAATCACTAATCAAGAATAATTACATTTTGAATCTTAATTAATTTACCCAAGTAAACATTATAATTCAATTTAGTGAATTTTATTTACCAAAAAATTATTTTTTATCCAAATATGAAGATGAAGGTCAAAGGAGCTAATAAAGTGATTTATTATTTCTTGAATATTCTAAAAATTATGAGTCACAACCTCAAAAATATCTAAAGTGAGTTGTTATGCCTCACAAATTTTTGAAATTGAGGCGTCAAGATTTCATGAGTGCTTTGACCCAACCCAGGGTTAGCTTGACTCAACTTAGGTTATTTAAGACTCAACCAAAGTTATAATTTAACCTAACCTCCTTAGAGTTAGAGTTAGTTCTTAAAGATATAAATACAAGTTCCCACACCATATGCCAACAAGTTTTTATGTGTAAGGTTATTGTACTGAAATACCTTCAATAATCCCTTGAGAGTAGTGTTATAATGCCTAATATATGCTAAGCTTCACACCAAGCCACAAGTGACCATTGGAGAGATGTTACCACCATGGAAAGGCATTGTTGGAAGACTCTAATCATCATAGACCAAGCACTAAAATACTTATTCCAATAAGTATGCATCAAAATTGATAAAAAAAGATAAATTACTTGCATTGTTTTTATCTCTATTTTATGATCTTGTTTATTGTGTTATGCTCTCCCTAGTTCTTAGACAAGAGTGTTTAGTCTTAAAGTATTGTTATGCTTTTTTTTATCATTTAGAATAACAAGTGAATAATATACATTTTTTTCATTCTTTGAACACTTAAGATACAATAAAAAAGTTTAAAAAATATTTAGTAGTTGTTGAAAATTTCCTAAATCAAAAGAAATCATATTCAAACCTTAGATTTGGCAAATTCCCAATTTATGTATTTATTCTTGATTTATTTTAACTACATTGAAAAACATTTAGGTAAATTATTTGATTCTCTTTTTATAATTTATTTGTCAAAATTTGATTAATTTATTTTAATTAATTTTTACTAGGTTAAATGGTAAATTTTAAAGAAATTTAAATTACCAAATGATTTAATAAATAAAATTAGATGTTAAAATAATTTATTATAGAAACCAAAATTTAACTTAAATTTGTTAAATTGATGGTGGATTAAATTCCCACCATTTAATGGAGTAGTTAATCCACAAGATTTAAGTTTTCAAACAAAAATCTCTAAATTTCCTTTTGGCAAGAAATAAAGTTAACACTTCTATTTTGTTTCCTCATTTTCTACCATCCATTCATTTTTTTTCTAGGTTTTGGAGGGAGATCAAGATGAAATCCAATAAAATTATGATTTATTTGTTGAAGAGTATATACATATAATATATACCTACTTTTGATAATTATATATATAATTCTTTAGGATTTATCTTATTTATTAACAATTTTGAGTAAAACCCAATGTTTATATTCACACATCTTTTGTGTATAAAAGTATGTATATAAATATAATTATATTTATTTAAATAAATAAATTATGTGTGTGTCTCTTATAAAAACATTAAGATTTATTATCATTATTATTGTTATTAAAAAATTCATGGTTGGTCAGGATGTATAGGCCCTTGGTTGTGGCCATGAACCATCGATCGACTAGTGCAGGTCTTGGCTGGCCTACAGTTGATGTTGGACTATGGGGGCGAGGTTGGCCAGCTACCCTGACCCCCTTCTTCCTCTTCCTTAAAAAGAAGAGGGGAGGGTGCGGGTAGGCACAACCTTTCCCCTCCCTTTCATAAATTTATTTTTATTTTTTATTTTTTTATTTAATTTTGTTTCATTTTTCTAATTTTTTATCCTTTATATATATATATATATATATATCTATGTGTGTGTGTGTGTGTGTGTGTGGAACCCTACTCAAGTAATATGAATTTAGGCATACACATTTTTATTTTTATTTTGACATTAGAATATAGGGACATGGGTGGCTGGCTACCCGACCCCCTTCCTACCCTTCCTTAAAAGGAAGAGGGGAGGGAAGGGGTAGGCACAATCATGCCCCTCCCGTCAATAAATTTATTTTTATTTTTATTTTTTAATTTAATTTTGTTTCCATTTTTTTAAATTTTTTTATCGTTTATATATATTTATATATATGGAACCCTACTCAA
Organism: Torreya grandis; assembly: GCA_037957365.1. Classification (NCBI taxonomy): domain Eukaryota; kingdom Viridiplantae; phylum Streptophyta; class Pinopsida; order Cupressales; family Taxaceae; genus Torreya; species Torreya grandis. The sequence goes on along the minus strand of JARHVA010000886.1, from coordinate 1,634,271 downwards.
GTAATATGAATTATATATATATATATATATATATATATATTTTATTATAATTATTTATATATATGAAATATTTATTTTATTTTATTTTGTATCTATAACCATATTTAAAAAGAAGAATAAGCATAATTAATATTTACTTCCTCTATATATTTAAACTCTTTTAAATATAGAGATATATTTAATTGTTATTCTTTTGAATAGAAGTAAATTTTTTATTTTATAAATGGACACTTCTATAAAATTTATTTATATTTAAACAATATATACAACATGATCATTGTATACCTTTCTAAAATGAATAAAAAATCACAATTCTTTTGACATGTAAAAAATCTAAAAAGGAACAATTTTTTACTTTCAAAATTTTTAACTTTCATGAGTAAAAGAGAGAATGTGTGTGCGAAAGGAAGAGGATTATTATTATTTTTTTAATTATTATTATTAAAAAATATCAACCAATAAACTTTTTTCAATATTTAAATAAAAGGGGAAGAATGATATTTTCTTCAAGTAACACACAACTCAAATAAATTATTTCTATTTAGGATATTGATCTCATCTAAAATAAAAGAAAAGGAAAAGAGTAAAGGAGAATTTGGAGAAAGAGATAAAAAATATATATTCTTTTATGCAAAGGTAAAAGACAAACCAAAAGATGGGAGACCATACATCTTTTTTCTAATTAGTTTTCAACAAAGAGAAGTACAAAACATGCTATAAAAGCATATTGGATTTTAAGTAAATTTCCAAGTTACCATGTGTCCCGAACCATGATTTCAAGAACAATCACAATTTTAGCTTTAATATTTTCAAATCACAAAAAGCAATGATAGGATTTAAGTAAAAAATTCACTAATTCTAATTTCTTAAGGAAGAAGAGAGAATAATACCTCATTTCCATATTTGACACTAGGAGATTAACTATATTATATTCTTCTAACTTGTATTAAATAAAGAGTAATATTTTAAGCATACAAACATTTGCTAATCTAACTTTTCATTTATCATCATTTGATTAACAAAACTAACTCCTTTACAAAAGATGCACTAAAACAAAAAAACCTACCTCTCCTCTTCCAATTGACTTGCATGAAACATTCTCTCAAATATCTATGAATATCTTCCCTTCTTAAGCTTCCAACAAGATCCTCATATGTTCCTCCTTCCAAGCTCTCCCAAGTACCATCAAAAGAATGAATCCTAAGATAAAACCCCTGCTGCCCCCCACACCCCCCAAAATAATACTAAGTGTGAGGAAATAAAAAAAGTCTAAATTTCATATCCCAAGGATTCTCCACCAAACCCAATAAATGGGAGGGTAATTTCCATACAAGGTCTACCTCAAGTCTTACAATCCCATACTTTCTCTTAATGACTTTACAAGTCCATGTGGACTTACTTGTCCAAATCACCTATTTTGTGCAAATTCAAAGGGTTATTTAGACTCAACAATAACTTCTCTTACATTGTCTAAATTTACATTCCACAAACACATCCACCCACCCTATTATATGACTTAACTAATGACACCTCTAGCTTTCCTAGAGAGGCTAGACACACGTTGTCATAAAATATATTATAAAATTCCTCATGATTTATGTGGATTTGAATATTTATTAGATTATGATTTAATTTAAAAAAAGAGAAGATTAGTCTAATTGTATTTCAATCAAATAAAAATATTCAAACTAAATGAGGGAACAACATTTAAATTTATGTCTTTGAAGGATTAACATCTTAGGCAAACACACGATGATAAAAATGGCACACATGTTTAAACATAAGGGGTATTACATACTCTCCCTATAAAATCATCATCCTAAATGCATCAAATTACCATAAGGGTTGAAGAGCCACACACTTATAAAATCACAACATGTTACAAAAAATACAACTTTAGCTAATCATAAAATTACAATTTTCAATATTGTTTCAAAATCTCATAAATTCAATTATAGTAATGTCCTCATGTCAATTAATTGTTCTCAATGCTTTCTCTTATTAAATTTTTAGATTTATTAAATTTAAAAAAAAAATTGATTCTCTCATGAATAATAAGGTTTTTAATTCAATACTTAATATCATTTCCTTTAGATATATCCCAAACTGTCACACTATATTGTCATCAAAACTATCACAACCAACTAAAATCCAAGGACATTCTACAGTTGCATAACTTTGATAAGTATCATTTATAACAATAATATTTTTATATTATTATAATATAATGACTAAGATATATTTCATCCCATGGTGAGAGTGTACTTGTTGAGATTAGTACCATTTCATGGCCAAGCTATACTAAGCGATATTGATTGATACTAATAACCATTATCTATCACAACCAACTGATATTATATAATGCTGATGTCGATATATTTACAAGAGAATGTATACAAGTATAAATATTTTATAAGATCATATATAAAAAAATTATGTGGCATCCCATGGTGAACATACAAGGTGAAGAATAAGTGCCAATACATGGCAGAACCATATAGAACAATACTGAGTAATATTGAGAAATAACATCAATTGCCATCTGAATAGAGCTATATCAATGTTGAAATAAAAAAGCAATCACTCTCTTCTATAAATAGCCTTCTTAGACCTCCAAATAAATAATGAAAAAAAATTATATCCAAGTCATGTATAATATCACATAAACTCCTTCCCAAGAAGAATTCTACTTAGACCTCCCAAAAGTAAGATAACAAGTGTTTTCGCTAAATCATGTATGAAGCCACCACATCTAGTGTGTAGGAGGATGGCTCAAGACTTGTCCTTGCAAGTTGGCTCATCACACCCTCTAACTATATTCCAAGCTATTTGTTCTCCCCCATATACATAACATGCATACAATGTTCATATCATGACATTCATGAAACCAACATTTAAATAGAGATATAAAAACCTTACCAAAAAATAACACAATAATTAAATCAAATGCCAAATGGCCTTCATAATATATTTCCATAGTGATAATAAATATCAACAAAACATGAAAATTATGTAATAAATTTAAATCTAAGTGGTCACAATAGAAAAATGAAATTCCAATCTAAGTAATTTAGAATCAATGAAATATCTTCATAAAAGAAAATTTAGATTAAAGAGAAACAAAAGTGTTTGTTTTAGAAAAAAACTTAAAATGGAAACCAAATCAAAATAAAATTGGACATAATATCTTGTAAAAACTTCACATTACGACACTATGTGGTTAATAAATCCACCCAAGGGGAGAATGAAAAAATATAAACCTTAATTACCTCTTGGAGGTAAGAGAAAAATATCACTCTCTATATGTCTCCTAAAAGATATTTAAGGTTGCATCGGATATAAGTCACAAAGTTTGTTATTTTGACAACCACTAAGGAGTGTATGAACATCATTCATAAAGATATCATTATGCATTAAGAGTAAATGTGCCTAAGGCACTCATGGTGTACACACCTGAAATAATCAAGTTGTTACCTTCTACAAAAGGGAAAAGTGGGTTTTCAACTTATGAGAAGATCCACTTCCTATTCTGTAACCTAGTCTTGACCAATATAAACATAGTTATACTCCACCCTCGAAGTCCGTAATTACATCAATATGTAAATACTAGAGAAATGATGCAGGGTTACACAACACAACACATAATTACATAACAATAATTTTTACTTATACGTTATATGTTTTCATGGGTGTAAGTTAATTTACCCAATATTTATACAATGAGAGTTGTATATAAGGAACTTCATAAAAATATTTACATTTATAAGAGTATAATTGATCTTAATAACACAAATATCATTCTTATACCACTATATTTACATTCACAAAATTACGGCTTGGCTCAATAATACATTTGTTGTATTTGCACCACAACATACACATCATAATTACACAACAATGTTGTTTACATAGAAAGAATTCATTATTTATGAGGTTTGTTACATGTAAAATGACGTGGGGGTTTACACAATAAGTTAAAATTATGTATGTACATAAACAATTACAAAATTTAAGGGTACACATATTTGGTTTGAGATACATTGTTTACATTATTTCATAATCACAACACTATATAATAACACAATTTTATAGGAGATACATAAGGATCTAGGTATCATAATCAATCTAATAAATATACATGTCATCTTTGATGGCATTGTTCATAACCATCTACCACTGCTATAATAAAAAGGAACAATAAGAAGTCATTCCTCACTTAGCACCTAGTTCTACAATAGTATTTCATAGTAATATGTATATTTTTATGTGTTTGATCACTTAAGAATAATAATTGTTACAGTATTGTTGACTAAATTTTACCCTAGGTTAGATTTGGTCAAACCCCCTTGCATATTAAAAATTTTCATAAGGTATCCTGGGTTTGAAATGTTCACCATGGTCATTAATGAGGTCATAAAACATGTCTAGTCTTTGTCACATTTGTTCACTTTGTATTAATGTCATTTTATGCCACTTTTGGTCATGTTAAAGAGTTATACATAATTTTCATTAAAAGTATAAGTGTGTAAAGACTCTATCTAACATGTTTCATGCTAAAAAATGTTATATGGAAATTTTTAAATTGAAATTTGTAGGTTCAACGTATAAAGAAGGAGATCAACTACAAAAATGGTAGTTTCAGGCAGTTGTATGAACTAGATGGCTCATCTAGCATGTATGAAGTCTTATTGAAAGTGTGTTTAGATCCCCATATGTATTTTCCAAGCTTAGGAAGATTCAATAGGTTCAAAATTGATCAAAACTAATCTATCTATCTCTTATCTCTTCTTTAGACAGGTCAAGAAGGTCAAATAATTTTTAATTAGTTTGGAGAGGGTGGGAGGAGTTGAGGTGAGTGAACTTTATGGATGTTAGTAATATTTATGACCTTTAATTTTATGGGCATATTTTTTATATTAGTGATTTTTTCTTCATGAAAAATCACTAAGATTGTTAATACCTTTAAACTGCCTGCACATCCCCAACACCTTAGTTTTCCCATTTGTTTGCATTGGTCTGTGTGAACCAAGTGATGAATATGGTCTTGTATAGCATGTTATTATATTTCATGTTGAATTCAATTAATTTGGAATTTGTGGATATGAAGGAATAGGTGGAACCATCTCATTGAGATAGAGGTGAACACTAATGGCCTGAGAACATTGTTTTCATAGTTATAGAGCTTGTCCTTGTGCAAGTGGATTTAGGTCAAGAAAGGTATACATTTGTTCTCACCCCCTTAGAGTATTTATTGTCCATATTCTCCATTTAAGGACCTAGAGATTGATTGAGATAGGGTTTTAAGATACTAACTAAAAAAATTATTAGAACCCTAATGTGCACAATCACCTATAGTCACATGTAGGTTTGTACAAATAATTGTGAGACTCTCCAAAACCTAAGAGATATGTTGTGTATGTTTACAAGAATTGAATGGAGTTATCAAGTCTTTCAATTTTCATCAACTCATCAAAACCCAAAGCATAGTCAATTATTAAAAAGGAGCATCTATAGCTAGTTGGAAATAGGCTTTGGATAGTCATATTGATGAAGTTGGAGTTTCAGGGTTTAAAGAAGATTTTCAAGGTAATAATAGTATGATTAAACCATTAAAAGAGATTGGAGATTGATTGTGATAGTCAGTTCAAGATCAAACTCAATCAATAACCCCTCAAACAACAACTACACTCAATCAAATTGAGAAAGTTTTAAATGGTACTATTTACCTTAACTTTTCTAGAAAAAAAATCTTGTCTACACAATGCCATCTATTTGTGAATGTTTATGAGATCTAAGCAAGCCTAACAGTTTCATTCTTATAGCCTAGATGGAGATGTCACATTTAAACATATGAAGGAGATTTTTTGTTTAGTAGAGATGATGATATATTTGTATTTAAATCAGTCAATTTTTTACTATAAACACTCAATAAACATAGTGCCTTTTACTCCAAAAGAAACCTAGAACTTGTAAGTGACCTTTAGTGCATTGACTGTGAGAGATGGTTGCATGGTCTAAAGATAAAAATGAGATCATATAGGTGTGATATTGTCATCAATAACCTTATGATAAATAAAATGAGTTGAAATATAGTTCTAAAACACTAATCCACACCTACATGTGTCCCTTGATGCACCTAATGAACATCTATAGTTTAGCTCATACACAGACCAGTCTCATGCTAATGAAAAATGTAGGTTTGGTTGATAGACAAAGGCATAGGTTGAATATGATCACGTATAATTAATTATTAGAGTGATTTCATCACACTTCTAAGCGATCTTCAAAATCAAGGGAAAATATAAACAATCATAACTCAGAGTTCTTAGGTTCAACCAAAAAATCTTGCACACAGTCACAATTTCAAGAAGCTAGTCTTTAGAGATTGAGATGTTTGAAGGCTCCAAACATATAACCAAGCTTTTTAACTTGGTAAATAACGTCCTCATTACCTAAATAGGATCACCATGGTCTCATTTGATCCAAACCAATAGGGTAAGTGTACTCTATTTTGTCTTAAACATGAGGCACTTCATAGTCATGTAGTCTGTGGACCTAGTAAATAGGAATGGTGAAAAAGTATGAAATGGTAGAGCCAATCATTATTATGGGAAGATTTATAGGGTTTAATTTGATATTAATAAAGTTATAATATTACCTATAGTCATTGTTATCACCTAAGGTGATCACACACATAAAAACATAGTTTATATAGACTAGGTCTAAAAATAGGCATGAATCCTCATGGTGCCTAACTTCATTCATAAGACTATGTGATCTTCCCAAGAACTTTTAGAGCCTTCATGGGAGAGTGGATAATCCAATATATTCATTGGTTTGCAGAGAGAAACCAATAATTGGTCATTTTGGCCTAATTCTCTCTTAGGGTTGTCCAGAATGTATAATAGGAGCTCAAGAGCCAACTTATTTTATCATATCTATATTGATGAGCTGCATGGGATCCCAATAAATTATGGATAGTATAGGTATGTCTTTAACTCAAACTTTTTATAATTGGTTTGAGGGTTAAACATCTAAATTTAATGAATCATTGTTAACAATTTAAATGACCTAAAACCATGTCAATAACCTGATTAAGAAGATATGAATGGAAATGCATCTAGGAGGGGTCTAGTTATCTACAATATGGTTTGGAAATGATTGAAACTCTCTCATTCCCCTTGACATCTAGTTGTTTTGTATTATCACTTGTATGAACATGCCTAATTCTATGTTTTTTTAGGATTTAAATTGAAATGGATTTACAAAAGGGAATATATGAATGAATGCCATTGTGAAAGGTGTATGGATACTTGTTATAAATCCTCATACCTAATTCTCACCTTAGTTTTACATGAAAAACCCTCTACTAAACTATTTGTTGTAGGCAGTCTGAATAGGACAATGAGAAAGCAAGGTGATTGCCTAAGTTTGAGATGAGAGTTCTAAAGTTGAATATTTTAATGTCTAACTAATGGAATAGAAGATAAATAGGTATTTAACAGGTGTCACACACCTATAAAACAAATTTCCTTGACTATGTATAAGTCACTAAAGTGACAAGTGTGGAAATTGAGGCCTAGAAGGTTAATGAATGACTGTTAAGAAGTGAGTGATAATTTCCAAGGATAAGTTCATCAGTTGAAGGATGTATAATGAATGTAAAAATATTTTTTCCAACTTCCCAAGTCATATTATATGTGTCAAAGACTTTTATGGAAGTTTTAGACAGTCAAGTGGACTCATCATCAAAAAGGTAGTTTCAAGAAGGATATAGAGGATCTCTATGCCAATTTCAAGAAGGTGTCATGTTTTATATTGATATATGTTCAATAGGACATCATGACCTATTATCTAACTCCTTTTCATGAATTTTCACTATATTTTAATCCTTGACACTTGGCCTTGTGACTATTCAACCTCACTCCTTTCTCCTCTCCTATGCTCTATATATTCAAGCCATTTTGGCATTTCAAAGATAATCCATGTCCGGTGTGGTGAAGCCATATTGCTTTAAGTATTAATTTTTAAATTTTAATAAAAATTTGAATCTATTTTTTATTCCATAAATTAATTTTCTAAGTGTGTGAAGTAGTGCCTAGTTGAATGACAAGTGATAATCATATATCCTTGTATTCACTTTACTCTTTCATGTTTTATGCAAGTAGTCTACTCTCTAACAGGTCCCATGAAGTGTAGTTAGTGTCCTTATTTGTATCTAAGTTTAAGGAATAGCATTATTGTCTATAATTATGCCTCTGGTTCATTCACCTTAATAAATGTAATGCATATCACCTTCATGTTTGAAACACTTATGTTAGAGTAATATAGGATGTTAAAGCTAGTCTTGTGAGTCATCTTTCATAGTGCAAGTTAATATTTATCTAGTGGAGATCAACTTGGTGTATCACCTCATTATATTAGGTCATTTTTTATGTTTCCTTGTATCTCTTTTCATCTAAGTAAGCAAGTAGTATAGGTGATAAGATATCAAAGATAAATCTAGGAAGCTAGCCCTTTGAATCTAGAGGTTTACCTCTATTATAAGCAACCCACAAGCCTAGAGGTAATCCAATGTTTAAATAAATTTAATGAAGACCTAAACTACTTATCCAAGGGTAAAAATTTAGCGATAAATTTTTTTGCACACTTGGTGATACTATTATCTTGATCATGTCTTGTCAAGGTGAATGTTGGTCTTGACAACATCATAGCTACATACATGTGTTCTACTCAACATTTGGTGACTTGACTAAAGTTAATATCTGGTTGTATACCAAGTGTTATTTTCCTTTTATTCATGCTTAATTGTCTTTACTAATTCAACTACTAGTAGAGGTAACTATCCTATAAATCCACTCCCTCAACCTAAACTTTCTCTTCAAGTTCAGTACCTTGAGCCTATCTTGACATTTGAAGATCAAGAGGACTTTTCAAGTTAAGAAGAGAAAAAGAGTGAAGAGGAATTTGAGGATAACATGGCTAGGTATCATGATTTCCCAACCTTAAATACTAAATATCTTATACACTTGAATGCCTATGATGATATCCCTCCCAATGCCACCAAGAGTGTTCCCACTTTTAATGAGGAAGGTCTTATCACCCCAACTGAGCATATTAGGGACATATCCAACTTCTACAATTTTTGTAATGAGATTAAAGTTAACTTTGTAGTCAGGTTACTTGTCATGTCTCTTAGGATAAAATCCCTTGATTGGTATATAATATTTTCAAGATGATGTATCACTATTTGGGATGAGTTTTGGGAGTTGTTAACTCAAAGATTTGAAGACAAGAGTGATCATACATCACTCATTCATCAGCTAAATGTGATTTAAAGAGCTCCTAAATAAACCATGCATGACTTCAACGAGAGGTTTCAAAGAACATGGTATATGTTTCCACCTCCCATGAGACCCCTTGTAATTTTTGTTTTCCCAACATACCTTAGAGCTATTGGGACTGATATAACTATCATTTTATAGTCCATGGGTGGATACACTTTTCTCAAAGCCTATGACATAGCGATTAGAGCTAAGAATGGTTTGATACAACATGGTAAACTCCCTCTAAAATTTTCTATGCCTATTCTACCTAACATGTTTTCTACTTCTCCAAGTCTTGCTCTGATTCCAAATTCAAGCAACAAGTCTAAAGCTACCCCAAATAAGTTAAAAGATATCATTGATTAGTAAGTAAGGTATAAGGCCTTAAAAACTCAAGTTAGGTAATCAAATCAATAGTTTGGAATTCAAAAAAAATCCATACTACTACCCTCCCCAAGGAAATATATTCCCACCTTAGCAATATGGTCAAGGGAGGGGACAAGGTTAGTCTAACTTCAATAGCCCACCCAATGATTATAATCCAAAATCTACTCCCAACACAAGAGTCATGGTTCTAATACATAGTAATTTAGTTCAAGGAAAAGAATGGTAGCCTCAAGGATAGTATATGAATGTTAGTGAAGGTGAAGGATAAGCTTTGTTAGCTCAAGGAGGACCTAATCCTTAATTAACAATAGAAGATGAAATACCTCTGCAAAAAAAATTCAATGAAGAGTGTGGAAGCCAAGGAGTGACCTTGGAAAAATTTCAATTGAAAGATAGACTTGTCCTAAACCAAATTTATTTAGTTAAAAATAACACAAGGTCAAATATAAGAGCCTTGGGAGATGTTAAAGATGTTGATGCAAGTCCAAATAATCCTCCTTCAAGGTATCAAAGTGTGAATGCAAATGTGGCAGCCTCTACAACTCTTGTACCTCTTCAAAATCAAAATGTTGGAAGGGTGACTCAAATTACTCCACTACCTCAAGCTCAAGGCACTTTATTGCCTACAAGGACACAAGAAAATTTGAATGATAATTCTTTGAATATAATTGATTATTTAAAGAGTAATAAAACATCTATATCTCTTTAAGAAGTGCTTCACATGCCCAATCAAAAGGAATTACTTAAATATCAGTTATCCCAAATCCATATTAATCCTCAACCATCAATACATGGTAGTGTGTCCCTTGATAATGTTCCTAATCACATTGTTTATCTAAGTTAGGCAAACAAGTTAGGCTTGAAATATGAGCCATATATCAAAGGAGTGTTGTAAATTTATGGTACACTAGCTAAGTTATTAGAGTTTATCAAAGGCTTGAAGGTTTTCTTGAATGATTGTCCAAGCTTCCCAATCCTACAAGATATAGTGGTGGTTGATCTACCTGCTCACTTTGTTATTTGTCTATCAAGGTAATTCACTGCCAAGATAGGAGGATATCACTTAGTTGATTGGTCCTTCTTGGCCTTTATAATAATGTATGGAGAAAAGGTAACTATTAGAACATATCCATTGGCCAAATTTTAAATTGAACCATATGTGGAAGCAATTTCTAATTTGAATTGTCTATGCAATCAAAAATGTATCATATTTATAAATCAATCCTAGCTCAGAAAAGATAGATCCTACTTACACTTATAATTGGGGATACATTAGATAATAAAGAACATGACCAATATGTGTATATTCTAGATCCAATTAGGGGATTTCTTATCACAATAATATCACTAGGGAGAGTTCCAAAGCCTCCAGTCAAGCAAAACTATGCAATAACCTTAACTAAGTCCTATGTTTTCATATTCACTATACTAATAACAAGTAAAGAAAAGTCTAATCTAGTGCTCACTAAATCTTGTGGCACAATATGAGGGGTTAGTAAACAAACAAAAGTAAACATGCATGAGAGAATCCTAATTAAGTTATGTATATGTAAAACCCTAATGCATGGAGAAGAAGAGTAATATTATTCAAAATTCAATACTTATTATACTTATATCTACTAAATAGAGGATCAAAGTTAGAGATACTTACCTAAAATATGAAATCATCAAGACTCAATCTTTCCCTTGGCCAAAGGTGCTTCATAAGATGTTTTTGTGGTTTGTAAGGATCACTAAAAAATGCCAAAGCATCTAAGACTTCTCCACAAGACAAGATTCTTCTATGAGTATAAACCCTAAGCTAATACTCCTTAATTATAATGATGGAAGAGCATATTCTAAAGAAGCATAATTGAATAATAACTCTTTATCTCTCTAATAATGCAAAAATGAACATGTATATATAGGTGGATTTAACCCTAAGCCCTTCCAAAAAATTTGGCTAACAAGGTCACCCCAGTCGACCTAATATTGTTATTGACAAAAACTCACTAGGTCATAGGCTAGGTTGGCCAAGAGCTGACCTAGACCCTAAATGATTTTCACCAATAAGAGGACAAGGTCAACCTAGTTGACCTAGTCATGTAAACTATCAAAAGGGGTTTTAGGTTATGAAAAGGAGTATGGAAGATGGTAAGAGACTGGAAAAGTGTGAAAAAGAGGAGTGATAGCTTAGGAGAATGTTTTAGGAGTTGGTTGGATTGGTAATAAGTGGAAATAAGGGACAATAATATTATGAAGCACCAATGGTCTACCCACCCCTTTTCCGGTGCACCCCTTAAGGTGTGTACTCAGAAAGATTGAGACTTGATGGGTTATTGTAAGATATAAAACATCAATAATTAATAAATTTTGAAAATATTATGTGTATACATATTTCCCACTTAAATTTCATCGTGTGTCACTCAGGTGCAACAAGGGATGGTGCTTCGAGAAAGAACATAGTAACACACAACATTGCGGCCAAAAAAAAGTTGAAATATTTTAAAGCAAAAATAACTAAAATTAAATGACTAAAAGGGAAATAAATGAAAATTAAATATATGCATACCTTGACTTACCTTTATCCCTGGATGGTTATCTATTGTGTTTATAATTTTGATTATGTAGGGCATAGAGACTACTTTCAAAAAATCCAAGAATACAAAACTAAAGAGCAAAAATAAATAAACACAGGAAAGCCAACATAACTGGTGCTATTTAGATGGGATGTACTTGGAAATTTGGAAATCTAGGGTGACAAGTGCTATGTTATACCAAATGACCAAGTCAAAATTAGAGTAAATCAGGTAACTAAAAAGCTCAGGCTACTAAATATTGAAAAACTCAAACAAGTAAACCTTAAGTACGAAAGGAAAACTCATCAAGTCAAACCAAGGATACATGTCAAAAAAGATGGTAATCAAACATCAATGTGAAATTAGTAACAATCCTTACTTAAACAAAGATGGGAAAATAAAAATGGTAAAACAACATTGAATAGTGAGCGGTAACAATCCTTACTCAAACATCAATGGAAAAAGGTGCATAAAAGGGAAAACAACATTAGTGAGTGAAAAGTAAGAAGCTAACCTCACTCAACAATAGAAAAAGTGAATGAAAGTATAAATAGACTAAGGTGTCTATAAAAAATGGTGGTACAACAATGATAAATGGTAAAATAAATCAAGACAAGTCTAACAATGTAGAGACATGGTGTAAATAAAGTAATCCATATTTGCTCAAGCATGTGTATTGCTCTACAGATAGATGAAACTAAAACAAATTAGTGTTAACATATTTGTAATATGTGAAGAAGAAGAAGAAAGTATAGAAGAGGAAAAACAGATGTAGAATCACAATTTACCTGTCAAAGGGAGAAATGAAATGGGTAAAGGGAATAATGAAGGAAAAACCAAGATAGAGGAATTATTTATCAAAGTCAAGACACTCAAATTAGGTTTGTCAAAATAAGAGGAATTTTAACCTTAAGGACCCTGAATAAATTCTCTTATCCACATAAGTATTAGGTTAACAATTGAAGTATGTAGATCATCCCATGAAGGTCATATGCATAAAAATTAAAATAGACCTACCTTCCCATGACATGTTCCCCATTCCTCAAGGGCCCTTACAAATTTATCGATCTACTGCAAAGATTGGGTACTTACACGGGAAAGTAAGTAGCACCATAGAGTTTTTTGAATTCTCCCATTAAATCTAATGGCCTACCGCATCTTAATGGACCTTGGCTCTATTGTGAGGCCAAACGTGGAGTTTAAGCTTTGATTGGAGATAGGAGATGTGCTTGTAATCACATCTTTTGGTTTGATTTTGACTTTTGAGGTTTATATGTTACCTTTTTATATCATTTCCTTTTATTTCAAATGATTTGGCCTTTAACTTTTTTGATAGATTTTTTCTATTCCTCCTCCATACAAATTTAGAAAATGAAACATGGGTACTAAAGATGACTTTCATTTGAATACTTAGGATTTGGTTATTAAGAGAGAGTACTTCAAATAGCATGGTGTCTAAGAGTTTCATAAATTTAGGTGACATAAAAGTGCTATCTTGAATTCAACCTTATTTTATCCAATATGGAGTGAAAGGAAAAGAATTTAAAAGGAATGAAACATGAAACAATTTGAATTATTTCAAATCGCAAAAAATGTGATAAAAGGTGAAAAAGGGATACAATGATAATAAAGTATGATTCCTTATCATAATAATGAGGGAAATGGAGGAAAACATGCTAACATATATTGTTATACAAATTACATCTATAAAAATAAGCAAAAGCTAAAGCTAAGAAAAAAGATCAAGAACTTGTAACCATTTCAAAACACATTCTAGACAAGGAATGACAAGATGGTGCTTTTTTGAGAAAGGTCAGGTCATATCCATGGACTTACACTTTAACTCATAAAAGAGAAACCCATGAGGGTGTCAAAAAAGTTATTTTGAAAAATAAATGGGATAAGAAAAAGATGGTATATGTGAGGAAGGCCAGGTTTTATCCATGGTCTTACACTACAATTCATAAACAAGAAACCCAAGGGGTAACAAAAAGTGTGTAAAAAATATGATAAAAAAAGAGGTTTAAAAGTACATCATGAGGAAGACCAGGTCATATCTATGGTTTTATAATAGAACTCATGAAAAAAAGGGAAACCAAAAAGACCAAAAGGAAGGACTAAGGTTTTTGAAAAGAGAGAATTGTTGTAGAGGGTGAGACCCAAATAAGTATCCTAAAAAAAAAATTAGATATATATCATATATAAAAATCATGAAAAAGAAGGGAAGGATATAGGAAAAATACTTTTTGAGGAATTGTGTGTTGGTGGACTCTTTGAAAGCATGGCCTTCATTGGTTTGAAGGTGATAGGTACCTTGACCAAGAATATCTTTGACTAAATAGAGACTCCATAATTTTTGGGCATATTTACCTTATTTATCATGAGTGTAACCTAATTTAAGGACAATATCACCAACATTAAACATGAAAACTTTAACATATTTTTTATGTTGTTTGGAAATACGGGCCTTGTATTGGTGATTGTGTTGTAAAGTAGAAAGACAATGTTCATCAAAGAGATTGAGACAATGAAAGTGAGCTTCACGTAATTATTCATCTGGTATGATGCCATTAAAAGATAAAGAGATAGATGGAATCTTAACTTTTAATAGAACTGATTTATAACCATATACTAGATAGAATGATGTTACCCTAGTGGTAATATGTATGCTAGTGTGATAGGCCCAAAGAGTAGGATAAATATGAAGGTGCCAATCCGTACGAGTTTCATGAATTATCTTTTAGATAATTTAATTAAGAATATATTTTGAGGCCTCAACTTTTCTATTACATTGTGGATGATAGGGTGTGGAAAATTTGTGATTGATTTTAAATTTAGCACATAGTTGTTTGGCATCTTTATTTTTGAAATTACCACCATTATCTAAAATGATAGTATGAAGGACACCAAAGTGGATAATGATTTGGTTAAGGATGAATTTGGAGATGGTGGTAACAATGAAATTAATTAGGGGCATATTCTCAACCCACTTAGTAAAATATTATGTGGTTGTGATAATAAAGACATGTCCATCTTAAGATCGAGGTAATTTTCCTATGAGATCTAATCCCCACATAGAGAATGGCTAAGGAGATTTAACAGTTTGAAGCTTGATTGGAGGTGAGTGAATTAAATCATCATGAATTTATAAAGGAGTAGACCTTTTATAAAATTTAATATCATCATTTTCAAGAGTGGGCCAAATATATCCCATACATAAGCATTTGTACGTTGTAGCATGTTCGCTATAGTGTCCACTGCAAATGCCCCCATGTGCTTGTTCAAAAAGAAGAGGAACCTCATCTTACATAACACAACAAAGTAAGGTACCTTTATCATTATGATAATAAAGGATGTTATATTCAAATACATACTTAAAATCTTATTTGTGAATGTGAGTCTTTTCATGGGAATCTAGGTTACGAGGATAAGTTTGGTGTTTCATAAATTGAATGATGTCTTTGTACCATGGAATTTGTCAAATGGTGATTTGGGAGATAATTTAATCATGTGGTTGAATAGAGGACAAATATTTTCTTATTTTAATAAGAAAAGTGGGATCAGTGAGAACTTGGTATGGATGAAAAAGAAATGTTGAAGAAGCTAAAGAATCAGTAATAGAATTTTGATCTTGAGGGATAGGCTCGATGGTGAAAAAGATGAAATATTTGGTGAGAGTGGTTGTAATTTGATGATAAGAAATGATATTTTCACTTTTTCATTAGTAATCACCATTTACTTGGTAGAAAATGAGTTGAGAATCACCTAAAGCATGAAAGTATTGGATATCTAAATGAAAAGAAGCTCTCATTCCTAATATTAGAGCTTCATACTCGATCATGTTGTTAGTGACATCAAACATTAAGCAAAAAGCTAAATGGATGATTTTTCCAAGAGGGCTTGTAAGAATATAACTTATCCTAACTCCTTGAAGTCATTTATCACCATCAAAATGAAGGGTCCAAGTATCCTCATGTAAGCCAACATTAATTTTAGGAAGTTATTCGATAATTACTTTTAGTTTAGTAGTATTAGGGAGGATAACATATTCATCAAGATTACTCATTTTATGATCAATAGTGAATTTATGGAAGTAATATTTAAGATATATGGCTTGATTGAGACCTTTAATATAGATAATATTTTCATCAAGAAGACTATCTTGAAGGTGATTGGTATCAAGCACAAGAGTTGCAACAAGATGATCAGCTATGATTTGTTCTTTGATAGATATTTGAGTAATAATTCAAAGATCAAATTCCATGAGAAGAACCATCCACCTACCAATTCTATCTCCAAGAAGAAAGGCTTTGGAGAAGAAGTGACTAAGAGGATTGGAATGAATGTTGACATACGTGGTCTAATAAAACATGTAATATTAAAGATTTTTAGCTATAAAATCTATGGCGAGGCAATCACATTTGAATTTTGTGGAATGCTTCTAAAAATAAATGAGGCCTCATTTGATATAGTAGATGCCATACTCTCTTCTGCTATTGTCTTATTGGGCAAGGATTGCCCTAATTGATATGAGTGTGGAAGAAATATAAAAGACCAAAGGTTGATTATTTAAAGGAGGATGAATTGTAGGTGGGTGAAGAAATGATTCTTTCATGTTATCAAAGGCTTTTTAACAAGGATCCATCCATTCTAAAGCATTATCTTTCTTAATAAGAGAATTGATGGAGTGGATATGGTAAGCCATTTTGGGGACAAATCATCTAATATCCCCAAGTTCATCAAGATAAGTACAAATGTATAGAATGGAAAAAAGGATGGCCATGTTGATGATAGCATTAATATTGACAGGGTCAATGTCGATTCTATGAAGAGAGACTAAGAATCCTAATAGTTTTAGATATGTGACACCAAAGACACATTTGTAAGTATTTAGTCTAACTTTATATTTAAGGAGATGGTAAAAGATAATGGCAAGATCAAAAAGATGAGTTTTGTGACTTTTAGATTTATCAATGAGGTCATCCACATAGGTTTCTATAATTTTATGAATAATATTATGAAATATATGAATCATTTCTTGTTGATAAATATCTCCAGCATTTTTGAGGCCAAAGGGCATTTTAACATAGTAATAAGTGCCCCATTCTATGGTGAAAGTGGTCTTATATGGGTCCTTAGGAGTAATGGGAATTTGATTGTAGCCTGAGAAGCCATCCATAAGAGATAACATTTCATAACCAAGTATGGAATCAATAATGGTAGCTATTGAAGGTAGAGGGAAATTTTCCTTGGTACAAGTGAGATTAAGATTATAAAAATCAATGCAGACATGAATGACCATATTGACATTTTTTTGAATGGGAACTATGTTAGAAACCCATTCAAAATAATCCACTGGTATGATAAACTTAGCATTGAGAAGTTTGATGATTTATTTATGACATAAGGTGGAAACATCAGGTGGAAATTTCCATTGCTTTTCATGCATAAGTTGGCATCAGGATAAGTGATGATATTATGCACCATAATGCTAGGGTCAATATCAGGCATGTCCTCATAGGACCAAGTGAATATCTCATGATATTTATCAAAAAAAAGATTAAGTTATCGTGTTCAATAGGTGAAAGTTTACCATAGATGGTAATAGGTCGAGGGCATGATGGAGTATCATATTTAATGCGAGTAGTTTTTTTGATAAGCATAGCATTGCCATCTTGGAAGTGTTATGGTGCATTAGGTAAAGAAGAAATTGGATGAGATTTAGTGTCAATGCTAGTACTGAGTTTATTGAAACAAGTGACTTTTGTTTTTGAAATTCCCATGTTTGTGATGTTTTCAAGGAATTTGAGGTTCTTGAGCATGAAATAATTCAAGAATAGCTTCATCACTAGGCAGAGTGGGAAGAGGATAATAATACTCAACATCTAATTTGAGATCAATAATTTTATTACCATGGTGATCATATTCAGAATGTATCTAACAAACATTTGTGGCCTTGGCATCTAATGTAATCTTGGGAGTAGGAGAAGTAGAAGGATTGGATGGGATAGGTGTGTTGTTAGTGTCTTTGATGGGAGAAGAATTAGATGTAGCAATGGGATATGTAGGTGGTAGAGAATATGTAGGAATTTATGGAGGTTCAAAAGGTATGATTTGTTCTACCACCCAAGGAATATCAATAAGTGGAGAATTAATAGGAGGTGCATGACCTTCAAGATCTACTTCACGATCCATAGAAATGGCATGAACATCCTGATTAAAAGCATGTATTTGAGCTAGGGTTTTCTGATAATATTGAATATCCAAGTCTTAAGATTAAGCTTGGGTCATGATGTAGTTGTCATCATAGGTTAGAGGAATGGTACATTATTGAGATTCAGGGGGAGTTTCAGAAGGTGAAATCCCAATATTAATAAATTTACATGGAGACATGATGAGAGTATCTTGGAATAATTTGGCCACTCAATAATAATTTCATGTGAAGGAATATTCTAGTGAAGAAGGATCTTGAGCATTACATGGAGAGGGAAAATAAATGATCTCATCAATGAGAGGAATAGTATGGTCACAAGGTAATAAAGGAGGAAGCCACTTAGATATGTAGGGGGGTAGATTGGTAGTGTTGCAAGTATGTTGCAAGTCATTAGGTTCATCATCATCTAAATTAGTAAGAGTAACTTGTAAGTCTTCATTGATGTTGATGAACTCAGGTAAGGGATCACTATTGATGGTAGTAATGGTAGGAATGTGATATTGAGATTTTGGATTAGGAAGTTGAATAATCCAATGGTTGGGATCAGCCTCATGCTTATACCATTTGTCATTATGTAAGAATTTAATGAATTGGCTACCAGAAGAGGCAATGGCCCTCATTCTATGAGCCCACAAAAAACCAATAAGTATGTTATAATATAAAGGTAAATCAAGGACCATGAGTTTAGTTCAAATGGTATTAAGTCAAATGGTTAGGGGAAGCCAAATACAACCAAGTGGATTTTGGTTAGTTTTATCAAATCCATGACAAGTGAGGTGGGTTTTATTGAGACGATCCTTATTATGACCAAGTTATTGGATGAGCCACAAAGATGTCACATTAATACTAGACCCTTCATCAACTAAAACTTTATGGATATGGGTAGTATTAATGTCTATTTTAATGAATAGTGGTAGATCATCAATGCAAAAAAGGATTTCATCATTAATTATGTCTTCTTCAAGAAATTCAATAGATGGTTTAGAAGGACACATAGTTTCAATAGTATGCACATTGGTAGGTCGAGGCTCAATAGAAGGTGCTTATTCATTTATAGGAGATGGATCTTCAATTTTTTATAATTATTACATAAAGAACTTGCAATGATATGGGAAAGTATGAACTAACTCCATAAATGGAATATTGCAAGGCATGGAGTTAAGTTCTTCAAGAAAGTTCTAATAGGATTTAGAAGAACCAGTGTGAGTTTTAGAAGGTAAGGTAGATTTTGAAGGAATGAATTGGGGTTCAGAAGGAATTAGTGGTTCATCATGGGATTTTGAATCTAAAGTAATGGTTGTAGTATCTTAAAGAAGTTATTATTCTAAAGATAGCTTCTTAGGTTTCGTGATAGGATATTTGTGAGCTGGCTTGCAATGATAGTTAACCTCAATGGTGTTAACATATTAAGAATTATTGTAATATTGGTCATATTCAACATCAATAGCACAAACATCCTTGGTGTTTTGTTGATTATTAGATGTGGGAAAATATTTTTTTATTATTGGAAGAAGAAGCTTTGGAAGCTTGTCATTTTTGAGAAGTGGTATTGTACTCTTGATGATGAAGGTTAATCATGGCTTCATGATTGAAGGAATCACCAAGCATGTAGGAGATAAAAAATTTATTAAGACCTCTACAAGATTCATGGGAATGACCATTGTCGACGTGGAACCAATAAAACTGGTTAGGTGTATACCACTTAGGAGGATTATTAGGATAAGTAAAGAGTTTAGAGGGTGGTAATAATTATTTCATTTGCTATATAATGAGTGGTATGTGAGAAGATGAGGGAATGTAAGTTTTGGAAACTCTTGGTTTTGTTTGTGGAGTATTACTGATTATAGTATTGGTACAAGTTTGAAAATATCCTTTAAAGAATTTAAGATTAGGTTTGATTTTCTTCATGAGAAAGCATTGATGTTTAGCTTGGTCAAGAGCTTCAATAAGTGTTTGGGGAGTAAAAGTTCAAACCTTATATTGAAGAGGAGTTAAAGTAGTTATAAAGAGTTTAAATAAATTATCATCAGTTATGTTTTGGTTAGATTTATGGGCCAGATATTTCCATCATTTGATCAAATCATGAGTTCATTCAAGAGGAGATTGCTTAGCATTGATGAAATGGATAAGACAATTTTAGGGAAGATCATTATGTTGAAACTCTTTGACTAAATAATTGACTAAATCCTCAAGTTTCTAAATGGAATGTTGGGGAAGTTGGTTGTACCATTCCAATACATTACCAGTTAAGGTTTTAAATCAAAGTTTAATTGTGGTGAAATTATTATTTTAGAACCATTATTCGTAAATATTTCTAAAGGCTTTGAGAAAGGATGTAGGGTCTTTAGTCCCATCATAATTGATAGTTGGACATATATTAACAATATAAATGGACACAATGAAAGGAGCTAAATGTTCATTTTGGATATTTTGAATCATTTTTTTATTCATAATAGGTTGAGGAATAACATTTTTTTAGGCATCGCTAAGAGGTGGAGGAATAAAATTTGGGTGGGCTTGAGGATTGATAGTTGGAGGTTGATTGGACATATTGATCAAATGATGTTGTAATTTCATCATTTGAGAGGTGTTATAAGTTTTCATTATGTTCATTTGTTATGTAAATTGTGCAATAAGTTGATTCATATCAATTGGTGTTGGTGTTTGTAGGAGAACTCCCCAAATTGGCATTAGTGGGAGGGTTGTTAGAAGGTGGATTATTTGTGGGATTTTTTGATAGACTTATGTCAATTGCTTACACATTATGTTCAAGGGTTTGAAGATGAGAATTTTATTGATAGGTATAAAATGGATCTGACCCACCTACTTCATCTTGATGTGTAATTCTCACCATGTTACAAGCCACAGATGGAGGGGAAGAAGTGGTTCAAGAGTAAGGGTTATCTTGGAAGGAAAAGAGAGGGAGAAATGAATATCCCATATAGTGTCTAAATGGATTTAAGTTGTCCAAGAATATTCTAATAGGGTACTTCATGATGATTTAAATAAAATGAACATAATGCTAAGGAAAGAAAAATAGAGAACTGATTTGGATAGATAGGACAATAGTAAGAGTACATAGTCAACTGGGTCAACCTAATACTAAAAACTAGAAAAAACAAAGTTTGATAAGAGTACAGATTCAATTGAGACAACCTAGTACTACAATATGATAGGTAAAATATATATAAGGTTGATAGGGTTGACCTATTACTACAAGCAGGAAGGAAAAATAGTTTGTAAGAGACTATGTCGAATAGAATAACAATGTACTAAAAAATAAGGAAAGAATTTTCAATGCACTTTAAAGAAAGAAATGAAATTAAGAACATAATCAATTGGGATAATGAGAATGATCTAATTGAGGCATACAACACAAAACCTTGCACTGGTGCTGGCCAATGCAATTTTTTATAATACAACATACAATGAGCAAAGAGCAAGTAGTCAAATGAAAAGTAAATGCTAACAAAGTGGTTGTAATTAAATTACTTATATGTTCACACAAAATGATTATATATCACACAAATAAAGTAAATATGATATATCACACAATAATAATTGATAGCAGAGCATAATACTAGATAATATAGCAAAGCCAATTCAAGGGGGTAACCTCCACAACAATGCAATAAGAGCAGAATAATTAATATGCTGATCAAATACTAACCACTACCTCTTATACATAGTCTACTTATCCATGATTATTCCATAATCTGACCTAACTAAGAACATAAAAAAATATAACAAGAATATAAAATAGGGATGTAAGCCACAAGTCAACCACACATATCCCTAGACATGCCTAAGGTTAAGAGTATAGCATTCCCCTCCCCTTCAAAACAATGTTTTCCTCAATGTTGAGTCAACTTTGTATGATTTTTCATAAAGGATTCATCCTCCCAAGTGGCATCTTCATAAGTTAGATTCTTCCATTTGATCAGGTACTCCTTAATCATTCTAGACTATAGTTTTTTAGTGTGCATTTGAAGGATCGCCTCAAGATCAAGAATACCTCTTCTTTCCTCATCCAATTTTGTTAACTTAATTTAAGTATCAACTCTAAGTCCAATGACTTTCTTCAAGTAATATAAATGAAATATTGGATGTATGCGAGTGGAGAAAGGAAACTCTAACTTGTAGGCCACACTACCAATTTTCTACAAGATCTGATAAGGCTCATAATACTTGGGGGACAGCTTGTTATCCTTCTTTTATTGCTTCAAGGACATCTATATATATGGATTAAATTGAATAAATACCCAATCACCAATGTCAAAATGCCTCTCACTCCTATGTTTATCTACCTATTGCTTCATGTGATTCAGAACCATGGCTAAATTTTCACGCAAACTTGCATGGACCTCCTGTTGATGGTCAATATGTTTTTCAACTTCATGAACCTTAGGATGAACCTTCAAGGTTGAACTTATGGATGAAGGGTATTATCCATATAGTGAAACAAAAGGAGACATTTTTAAGAACTATGAATAGAATTATTATACCACCATTCAACAAGTGGTAACCAATGAACCCATTTATCCTGTTTATCAGAAATAAAACAATGAGATATCCTTCCAGCCATTTATTGACTACCTCAATTTATCCATCTGATTGAGGATGATAGGATGAACTATGAGCTAATTGGATTCCCAAATATGCAAATAACTTAGTCCAAAAATTTCTAGTGAAAATGGGATCTCTATCACTGACAATGATCTTAGGGGTACCATGTAATTTTTGAACTATATTGAGAAAAGCAAAAACTACTATACTAGTAACAAATGGTTGTGATAAAGAAAAAAAATGAGCATAATTACTGAGATAATCCACCACATCCATGATAACATTTTGACCATCATATCTTGATAACCCTATAATGAAATCCATAGACACCTCTTCCCAACATTGGCTAGGGATGGATAAAGGCTGCAAAAGACCTAGGGTTTTGATGGTCTCTCCTTTATTTTGTTGAAAAATCATCCATTTAGACACATATTTATAGACATCCCCCTTGAGTCCTTCTCAAAAAAATCTTGGTTGATTATATGATAGGTTTTCAAAAATCTTGAATGACCCCCAATTAGAGTTGCATGAAATTCCTGAAGGATTTTGTGTTAAAGAAGAGAATTCCTACATAGGTATAATTTGTATTTATACCATAATTCATCACCCTTCCATGTGAATTTTTCAAATCCACCCAAATGTTCTTGAATATTCTGAATCAAATCATGGGTAGCACTATCAATTTCCCATTTTTATCGTGCTTCCTCTAGCTAATCTGCCTACAAAATGGTCATAGCACATAACAATGCCTCAACTAATTCATCCTTCCTAGACAGTGCATCTACCACTACATTGTCCTTCCCTTTCTTGTAAACTATTTAAAAATAATAGTCTAACATCTTAGTTACCCATTTATATTATTCTTCAGATGACAACCATTGTTCCAGAAAATATTTAAGACTATCATGATCAGTATTTACCTGAAAGTGATGACCCATCAAATAAGGTCTCCATTGTTTGACTCCATGCAAAATGGCCATCATTTCCTTCTCATAGATGGGCTTGTGTTTATTTTTATATTTTAGTTTATGACTTTCAAATGAAATTTGTATGCCTTCTTTCATGATTAAAACACCCATACCATACCCAAATGCATCACATACAACCACAAAAGTCTTGGAAAATTTAGGAGTGGCTAACACTAGAGTGGTGTATGGAGTGGTGCACATAGCCAATTTTAATTGTTCAAATGTCATGGTAGCTATATCAATATAATGAAAAGAGTATTTATTCAACAAAGAGGTGAGTGGGGTTGTAATGCTATCATAATTTTTGACAAACCTATGATAGTAACCAGTTAGCCCTAGAAATCCTCTTAGTTGCTTGAGTGTCTTAGGAATCAGCCAGTCTACTATTGCTTAGATTTATTAGGGTCCACTTTCACTCCTTCATGTGAAACTAGATGACCTAAATACTCAATCTCACAAGGTCCAAAAGTACATTTGGAATGTTTGGCATAGAACTGATGTTTTTATAGAATTAAGAGTACCTATATCACATAGTGAAAATGGTCTTCCCAATTTTACTATAAATTAGGATATCATCAAAAAATACTAGAACAAATTACCTCAAAAATGGCCTAAAATTAATATTCATCAAACTCTGAAAGGTGGACGGTGCATTTATTAGACCAAAAGGCATAACCAAAAACTCATAATGGCCTTCACGAGTCCTAAAATCTATTTTAGGTATGTCTTCATCATGGATCTAGATTTGATGATACCCAGAATGTAGATCTAACTTGCTAAAGAAAATAACACCATTTAATTCATCTAATAAATCATTAATGATAGGAATAGGAAACTTATCTTTGATATTGTACTTGTTGAGTTATCTATAGTTAGGGCACATCCTCCAAGTGTCATATTTCTTTCTCACCATGATAACTGGCAAAGAATATTCACTTTGGCTATGGCAAATGATTCTTGAATCCAACATCTCCTATACCATCTTTTCAATTTCACTTTTATAGGTATAGGGCTACCTATATGGCCTAATGTTGGGTAGTTTACCACCAGGAATAAGTTTGATAACATGATCATATGTGTAGCTAGGTGGAAGTCCTTTTGACATGTCACCAAAAATAACCAAATGGGCATCAATCAGTTATTGTAGATCAGGAGGTGTAGATGGCTAAGTTGGCTAAACTTTCATGGAAAATAAGTGAGCTACAAATCCTTCATCACCCTTATGGATAATATTTATTATTTGATGAGAGCTAAAAATTTGTGGAGATTTATCCCTTAATATTTTTAGTTCAAATGTCCTTCCCTCAGAATGAAAGTGCATGAATAATTATTGGAAATTCATCTCAATAGTGCCCAAAGTGGTGAGCCACTGTACTCCCAGAATAATGTTAGCTCCCCCCATGGGAATAGAAAACATAGGAGAATATATCAAGTAGTCTCCCATGGATAGCTTAATACTATGGTATTTTCTTTAGCAGCTAACAATACCACCATCTACAATCATGATCTAAAATTCTAGATCGAGATAAATGAAACAATTCAAATGAGTAGCCAACTTACTATTGATGAAGTTATGTGTACTCCTAGAATCAATCAATACATTGACCTTCTGTTTCTTCAGGAAACCCACCACCTTAAGAGTTTGAGGAGTACTAATACTTGAAAGGGCATGATAGGAAATAGTAGGTTGAGAGTCTTCAGATTTCTCCTTAGGACCTTCTTCATCCTTGCCAATTGCCTCCTCATCATCATCATCCTCATTGGCACCTTCAATGTAAATAACTTATTTTTAGAATAATGATGATCTTTGTTCCATTTTTTTTCATAACCATAACACAACCCTTTAGCTCGCTTCTCCTCAATTTGTCAAGGTGTTAATCTGGTGGGTTAAGAAAATGATGGTGTTGGAAAGGTGTGATCACGACTAGTAGTAAAAGTTTTTTGTTTGACCATCTCTTTTTCTTTTACCATGTATGTCAGAGAAATAAATTTTGATATAGATTTTGGGTTGAACATTTGAACTTCAAATTGGATGTTATCTTTGAGGCCACCCAAAAAAAGATCAGTAAAATTTTCCTTAGTGATGTCTTCCACCCATAAGAATAGATTAAAAAATTAATGAATATAATCCTTCATAGTTCTTATTTACCATAGTTTTGATAAATATCTAAAGTATTTATCAGAGACATTATTCTAATAATGAGCCAAAAACTCATTGGTGAAAATATACCATGTAACTGGAGCACCATTCTTTTTCTTTTGAGTACACAACCAATGATACCAAATGAACTGCTCAGGTTCTAGATATAGAGATGCCACTATCACCTTCTGAGAACTAGGATTTTGATGCAAATCAAATAAATTTTCAATAAGGGTAATCCAAGTGAGAGGATCCTTGTTATAAAACTTATGCATGTCCACATTTGGCAACATTAGTTTCATGCTAGAACTGGATTTGTTAGTGTTGAGAAGAAGAGCACCCGAATGATGAAGTGGAGGGTTTTTTGAATATAACTAAGATTAAAGGGTAACCAATTACATAATTATCTGATGCAATTGATTATGAACCCCATTAATCTCTATGTGCATCCATGAAACATTAGTTTTAATTTCAAAAAAGTCATTGTACTGCACCAAGCCCTTTATGTCAGCTTGAAGTTGAAAAATCAATGGATGTGAAGTTCCAGATTCCATGTCATCGGTAGAAAGAGTATTAGGAGTTTCTTACCCCCTTTTTTTCTCTGGTTAGAAGGACCTACCATATACAAAACATAAGAGGGTTTTCACCCTAAAAAAAGTGTACTAAAAAATGATACCATTGTGATCACCTTACCAAGATGAATCTAATGACTGCCTTTGTGCACTAGGGTAAAATATTTTGGCACCAAAAAAGTGTACCAATAGAATATACCATTATGATTATCTCATCAAGATTAATACAATGACTACAAATGTGTAAGGGGAAAAAAATTACTAGGCTTTTTTTTCAAAAAAATGTTTTGAAAAACACTGCCTTGACAAAAAAAATCAATTTTTCCTGGATTGCAAGTTATGTTTCTTCGCTCCTTCCACTCGTAAAAGTCATGCCTCACCAGATATGAAAAAATAAAGCCACAAGAAACTTGTCCAAATCAAATCTATGATACCACTTATAATTAAATTACTTAGATGTTCATATAAAATGATTATATGTCACATAAAATAAGCAAATATGAGAGATCACACAATAATAATTTATAGTAGAATATAATATTAGATAATATAGAAAAGCCACTTCAAGGGAAAAACCCCCATAACAATGTAATAAGAGAATAATACTTAATATGATGATCAAAGACTAACCACTACCTCCTATATATAGTCTCCTTAGCCATGGTTATTCCATAAGCTGACCTAACTAAGAACATAAAGAAATGTAACAAGAATATAAAAGTGGTATGTAAGACACAAGTCGACCACACATATCCCTAGACATTCTCAAGGTTAAGGGCATAGTAGTGGTCATCCTAAATATTGTTAGATTATTAAGTGTTATTTTTAAGTGTGATAGAGAAGTTGGATAAAAATAGGGAACTAGAAAGCAATCTATAGATGGTTTCAAGATTTTTAAGCTAAAATATATCTATGTTGGCAATGGTACTAGATTGGTATTGGGGCCTACCCCCTCACTTCATAATCTTATAGTGATCAGGGTGTCAGGTGCTTTACTAATATATACCATTAACCATGTGTTTATACTTGGCTATAAAACCAAGCCATATTCCCCCTTGGTGATGAAATCCAAGTAGGTAGGCTTTAGGTAGACAAATATTTAAATGTGTTTTGAAATTATGTGATTTAGTAGTGTATGAAAGAAAGAGAAAAATAGTGCAACTAAATAGTATATTGAAAAATCACCTAATTAGACTATGTGATCTATTCTAAGCATACACACAATTGAAAGTGAAATTGTGAATTAATTACTAGCACATAGTTGTTAATTCCCAATTTAAAACATAGTATAGAGTTGGTTTAGATGACAGTATATGCAAATATTATAGAATAGAGTTGATAAAGTCACTACTATATTATAGAAGGGTCTTTAAGAAATAAGTCAACCAGGTCAACCAAGTCTTTCCAATAGAAGATATAATATAGAACTAGATCGACTAAGTCGACCTAGTGTGTTATATGATGGTAGTTTTAGAGATTGCAAACTTTGAAAAATAGAATTGTAAGGAAGAACTGAATTGAAAGAGAGAGAGAAAAAGGAACCTTACTGGGTTGGAAGAAGTTGAGGATTACAAAATTTCTATTGAAGTGTCTTGAATGTTACTTAAAAATTATACCAACTGTGTCAATTGGGTTGACGTCATTATATAATTCCCTATTTACTGAAGCCTATTAAGATGACTATACCAACTTGGTCAACCTAGTATGTTTTATAGAAGCTATCTATAATACTATGTCAATATTTTCAACCTAGTTTGCTATCTAAAAGTGAATAAGAGTAATATGTTCACCTATTCGATCTAGTAACATGTATTTGATGAAGACCTACATAAAAAGAATAGAGTCATTTTTTATGTGACTATGTTAAACCTATGTACAGAAGTTAGAAACTATATCAGCATTGTCGACCTAGTATCATAAATATAGAAAAATAATAAATAAATTGATAAAACATGAAAAATATGAAAGAAAACCTACAAGGGTTAGATTCACATCAGGTTCACCAAAATTTATGAAATCAAAAATGCATTATATCTATAAATCAATCCCATCTCGGATAAGATAGATCTTACTTACACTTTTGATTGGGGATACATTAGATAATCGAGAACATGACTAATATGTGGATCCACTAGACCCAA
Source organism: Torreya grandis (assembly GCA_037957365.1). Lineage (NCBI taxonomy): Eukaryota > Viridiplantae > Streptophyta > Pinopsida > Cupressales > Taxaceae > Torreya > Torreya grandis. The sequence goes on along the minus strand of JARHVA010000886.1, from coordinate 1,605,399 downwards.
TTAGGGGATTTCTTATCTTAACAATATCACTAGAGATGGTTCAAAATCCTCTAGTCAAACAAAACTATGCAATAACCCTAAGTAAGTCCTATGTTTTCATATTCACTATACTAATAAAAATTAAAGTAAAGTTTAATCTAGTGCTCACCAAAGCTTATAGCATAATATGAGGGGTTAGTAAATAAACAAAAGTAAACATGCATGAGAGAATCCTAATTAATTTATATATAATTGAGACCCTAATTCATGGAGAAGAATAGTAATATCATTCATAAGCCAATACTTATGCTAATTCTATCTACTAAAGAGAGGAGTAAAGTTAGAGATACTTACCTAAAAGATGAATCCATCAAGACTCAATATTCCATTATCCAAATGTGTTTCACAAGAGGTTGTTGTGGTTTGTAAGGATCACTAATAAAGGCAAAAGCATCCAAGACTTCTCTATAAAACAAGATTCTTCAACAAGTAGAAACCCTAAGCTAAGACTCCTCAATTAGAATGGTGGAAGAACAGATTGTAGAGAAATGTAAATGAATAATAACTCTTGATGTCTCTCTAATAATGGTGAATTTATCTTTTATATATATGTATATTTAACCCTAAGTACTTTTGAAAGTTTTGACCAACAGGGTCGACCCAGTCGACCTAATATCATTATTGACAAAAACTCACTAAGTCACAAGCTAGGTCGATCAAGAGCTGACCTAAACCCTAACTGAGCTTCACCAATAAGAGTAAAAGGTTGACCCATTTTACATAGTCATGTAAACTATCAAAAGGGGTTTTAGGTTAGGAAAATGGGTATGAAAGATGGTAAAATATTGGAAGAGTGTTCAAAAGAGGATTAATAGCTTAGGGGAATGTTTTATGAGTTGGTTAAATTGGTAATAAGTGGAAATAAGGGATAACAATCTTGTAAATCACCAACAATTTGCCCACCCCATTCTTGGTGCACCCCTTAAGGCATGTACTCAGAGGGATTGAGACTTGATGGGTTCTTGCAAGATAGAAAACATCAGTAATTGATAAAGTTTGAAAATACAATGTATAAAAATTATACCATTAATGATCAAGAACATGTTATAAATGATGGAACATCTTCTAATCTTGAATGTATTTTTGATCTTTTCCTAGATAAGTATGGTGCTAACACATATGAACATGATCCCTATTTTTTCATGGAAGAGACTAATTTATGAGTGTATTTCTTACATGAAGAATAAATACCAATACCTTCACTCACCAAGGAAGAGAATGAGAGTGATGGAATGTGGAAGATGTTTGTTGATGGTCCAAGAAGAAAGATTGGTGTAGGAGCTAGTATTATGTTGGTTTCTCCATCCAAACAATATTATTACCCTTCATATATATTCCATTTTAGTTTTACTTGCAATGTGGCTGAGTATGAGGGTTTGATTCATGGCCTTCAATGGGAAAAGAGGAAAGGGATCAAGAATTTATAAGTATATGGAGATAATGAATTGATTATGCATCAAATAAAGAATTCTAAGAACCCTTTGCTTAAGTGTTATAAGCATAGGTTATGGGATTTACTTGAATACTTCAGTGTATTCAACATACAACCAATCCCAAAAGAGTATAATAAGCATGCTAATAGGTTAGTTATTATAGGTGCACAATTTGACACATCTACTACCATAAAAGAGGAAGGAAAACAATCACACTTCAAGGTAATTGTAAGACCTTTCATTCTTGATAATGATGTCTCTTTGAAAGTGTTTGATAGTGATAAACATATTGTACATTTTTTTAAAAATGAAGCTGAGTTCTCTTTAAAAAATTAGAAGAGACTCCATGACCAATTTGAGAATCAGATTTTAGAGATGAGAACAAACAAAATACCCAAAGGATTGGTCACTCTAGAGTGTATATTTAATGAGGATGAAAAAAGTAAAAAAGAGAAGGTGAGCATGTATACAAAGGATGAGAACTATGAAAGAGTCTTAATATTTAAGGAAAAGCTCCTCAAACTAGGCAAGGTATGCTCCACATCTAAAAGATAAGCATTCATTGATTTGTGTAGAGAGTTTCATGGTAGAATTTCTTAGGAATATAAGGATATAAAAGTTTTTGATCCAAGTCGATCTCGTTATACCATTGATTTAGATCATGGAGTCAAATTAGTTAGGCAAAAATAAAGGCCTATTAACCCCAAACTTGAACAACTCATGAGAATGAAACTCACCAAGCTCCTTGAATCTAAGATAATCTTTTCTATCAAGCACTTAACCTGGGTAGCTAACCTTGTGCCTATTAGGAAGAAGAATGGAGAAATAACACTTTATGTGGAATTTAGATATCTCAATAGAATTTCACTCAAAGACCATTACCCCTTACCTCCCATGGAGCATATTTTTCAAGTTGTTTCAGGTTCCTAATGCTTCTCACTCCTAGATGGATATTCTGGTTATAATTAGATTTTGGTGAATGAAGATGATCAGTTTAAGATAACATTTACTATAAAATAGGGTACATTTTTTTATAGGAAGATGTCCTTTAGATTGTAAAATTTTGATGTCACCTTTCAAAGGTAAATGGACATGGCTTTCAAAGGTCTAGTCAATGAGATGTTGCTAGTGTATCTAGATGATATAACCATGTTATCAAAGGATACAAATGATCACATGAAACATCTAAGGCAAGTGTTTTAAAGGTGTACGTAGCATGGGGTGTCTCTTAACCCAAAAAAGTGCATTTTTGTTATCTATAAATGTAAGCTTCTAGGACACGTTATTTCCAAGGATGGCCTAAACATTGACCCTAAAAGGATAGAGGCTATTTTGGGCCTATCATTTCCCTTAAACAATAAATTACTCCAAAGTTTCTTAGGCAAGATAAAATTTGTGAGAAGACTCATACCTAGTTTTGCATCTTTGGTGAATCTTATCACAATAGTGCTTAAAAGGATCAAGTTTTCACTTAGACTAGGGCAGGTAAGAGTAGTTTTGAAGCCATAAAGAATAATATGTTTGATAGTGATAAACATATTGTACATTTTTTTAAAAATGAAGCTGAGTTCTCTTTAAAAAATCAGAAGAGACTCCATGACCAATTTGAGAATCAGATTTTAGAGATGAGAACAAAAAAAATACCCAAAGGATTGGTCACTCTAGAGTGATATTTAATGAGGATGAAAAAAGTAACAAAGAGAAGGTGAGCATGTATACAAAGGATGAGAACTATGAAAGAGTCTTAATATTTAAGGAAAAGCTCCTCAAACTAGGCAAGGTATGCTCCACATCTAAAAGATAAGCATTCATTGATTTGTGTAGAGAGTTTCATGGTAGAATTTCTTAGGAATATAAGGATATAAAAGTTTTTGATCCAAGTCTATCTCGTTATACCATTGATTTAGATCCTGGAGTCAAATTAGTTAGGAAAAAATAAAGGCCTATTAACCCCAAACTTAAACAACTCATGAGAATGAAACTCACCAAGCTCCTTGAATCTAAGATAATCTTTTCTATCAAGCACTTAACCTGGGTAGCTAACCTTGTGCCTATTAGGAAGAAGAATGGAGAAATAACACTTTATGTGGAATTTAGATATCTCAATAGAATTTCACTCAAAGACCATTACCCCTTACCTCCCATGGAGCATATTTTTCAAGTTGTTTCAGGTTCCTAATGCTTCTCACTCCTAGATGGATATTCTGGTTATAATTAGATTTTGGTGAATGAAGATGATCAGTTTAAGATAACATTTACTATAAAATAGGGTACATTTTTTTATAGGAAGATGTCCTTTAGATTGTAAAATTTTGATGTCACCTTTCAAAGGTAAATGGACATGGCTTTCAAAGGTCTAGTCAATGAGATGTTGCTAGTGTATCTAGATGATATAACCATGTTATCAGAGGATACAAATGATCACATGAAACATCTAAGGCAAGTGTTTTAAAGGTGTACATAGCATGGTGTGTCTCTTAACCCAAAAAAGTGCATTTTTTTATCTATATATGTAAGCTTCTAGGACACGTTATTTCCAAGGATGGCCTAAACATTGACCCTAAAAGGATAGAGGCTATTTTGGGCCTATCATTTCCCTTAAATAATAAATTACTCCAAATTTTCTTAGGCAAGATAAACTTTGTGAGAAGACTCATACCTAGTTTTGCATCTTTGGTGAATCTTATCACAATAGTGCTTAAAAGGATCAAGTTTTCACTTAGACTAGGGAAGGTAAGAGTAGTTTTGAAGCCATACAGAATAATTGCACAAGATCCCACTCTTAAAAATCTTGATTTTTCTAAATATTTCATGTTATATACATTTTATAACCTTGATACTATCTCATTTATGCTTATGCAAAAGAATGATGAGGGTGTTGAACAAACAATTACATTCTTTAGTCAAGGTTTGGAGGATTATGAAGTCAAATATACATTTATGAAAAAACAAGTCCTTGTTATTGTAAGAGGACTAAATAAGGTTAGACATATGGTTTAAAATAATAGGATCCACATTATGGTTTCTCATTATATCACTAAGGAATTCTTTTTGAGTAAAGACCTAAATGAAAAGAGGGTAAGGTGGATTACAAAGGTAATGGAGTATGATGTTGACATCAAGGTGACCAAGTTGGTAAGAGGTAAGGGTCTTTATGAAAACTTGGCGTCAGATCTCCATGAAACAAAAGAGGAAGCTTTGGCCAATCAAAATTTCCCTTAACTAGTTGATTCACACCTATACAAATTTAGACACAAGACATTATTAGATACCTTCAAAAGGGTGAGTGTCCTAATGGCTTGAGTAGATCCAAAAGAAGGTATTTTAGATTGTAATCTATTCTTTATTGTCTTATAGATGGTGTACTTTTTATAAAAGGTACAAATGGTGTATTTTTCAGATGCATTGATAATGACTAGTTTGGAGTGTTGCTTAAAAATTTTCATGATGGAATAATGGGAGATCATTTCTCTCCAAGAACCACATCTACAAATATCATGAGGGTAGGATATTATTAGCCTAGTCTTTTCAAAGACTGATATGCTTGGGTAATAAGGTGTATTCAATGTATTTTTTTGTAGGCAAATAAAGGCTTACAACTCTCCCTTTGAGGCCTATTCAATTAGATCAACCCTTCATGCAATGGGGTCTTGACTTCATTGGCATGATAAATCCTCCATTAAGTGCTAGACACAAGTGGATCTTTACAGTAATTGATTACTTTAAAAGATGGGTTGAGATAGTTGCAATGAAGGAAACCAATGAGAATTCTTTCTTGGAGTTTTATGAAGGCATTACTAAAAGGATTGGAACTCCTTCTACCATCATTTCAAATAATGCACTTGCTTTCATGGGTGCTAAGATAATTAATTGGGAAAGTAGTAATGATATATATTTGGGTACATCATCAAAATATTACTCTCAAGGTAATGGGTTGGTTGATTCTACCAATAAGAACCTAATCAAAATTATCAATAAGACTTTGGAGAGAAACCAAAGAGTTTGGCACACTAAGTTGAATATAGCCCTATGGGCTGATATAATCACACATAAAAGGTCAATAGGTAACTCTCCTTTTATTCTTATTTATGGGAGAGAAGTTAGGTTGTCCATAGTCTAATAACTACCTACCTTAGATTTGTCACATTAGTTAGAATTGCTTGAAAATACTCTAATTGAGGTGAGGTTGACAAAATTGATGGAGTTTCAAGAGACTAGAGACAATTCTCACAAAGTCATGGAACATCAAGTGCTAATGAAGAGATCCTTTGATAAGAAAACAACTCCAAGAGTTTTCCAAGAGGGTGACATAGTACTAAAATGGGATAAAGCTAGATCAAAACTAGGAAGGCATACCAAGTTTGATACTTTATGGAGTGGGCCATATATTATCAAGTGTAAGCAAAACAATTCCTTCTAATTGGAAAGAATGAATGGGGAGGAGTTACTTATCCTTGTAAATGGGATTCACTTGAAGCTCTGTTATATAATATTTTCAACTTTTATAAAATATTTATGCTTTACATCTTAAAAGAACCCATCAAAACTTGATCTCTCTGAGTGCACACCCTAAGGGGTGCATCGATAAAGGGGTGGGAAAACCATTGGTACTTCATAAGATTGTTGTCCCTTATTACCACATTATTACTAATTCAACCAACTACTAAAACCATTCCCTAAGCTATTACTTCTCCTTTACACACTCCTCAAGTCTCTTCCCACTTTCCATCCTTCTTTTCCTCACCTTAATCCCATTTATCCAGTCAACTATACTAATTTAAATGGGTCAACCCTTTATAGTTTTGGGTGATTTTCACTTAGGAACTAGTTTGGCTCTTGGCTGACCTAGTGAATAATTATTCAAAATTGTGCTAGGTTGATTGGGTTGACCATGTTGAATGAGATTTTTGAAAGGGTTTAGGGTCAAATATAAATATACATACAATATCATGTCATCATTATTTCATATTCAATCAAGATTTATTATTCGCTTACACTTCCTTACAATCAGCTCTTCCACCATTCTACTTGAGGAGTTTTATCTTAGGGTTTCTACTTGGATAATCTAGTCTTGTGGATAAGTCTCAGACAATTTGGCCTTTCTTAGTGATCCTTATAAATCACATCAACCTCTTGAAAAGCCATTTTGGCTAAGGGAGAGATTGAGTCATGATAGGTTCATCATTCAGGTAAGTATTATCTAACTTTGCTCCTCTCTTTAGTAGATATAAGTAGCATAAGTATTGGCTTCAAATAATATTACTCTCTTTATTCCATGTATTAGGGTCTTACTCATACATAGATTAATTGAGATTCCCTTATGCATGTTTTTATTTTTTACTAACCCCTCATATTGTGCCATAAGCTTTGGTGAGCATTAGATTATATTTGTTTTACTTGTTATTAATTTAGTGAGATATCAAAACATAGGACCCCATTAGGGTTATTTCATGATTGTGCTTGATTGGAGGCTTTGTAACCCTCCATAATATCATGTATTGTGATAAAAATACCCTAATTGGGTCTAGCAGATCCCCATATTGATCATGTTCTCACTTAACAAATGTGTCCCCAATCAGATGTGTATGGTATGATCTATCTTCTCTGAGTTAGGATTGATTTATATACATGATGAGTTTATGATTACATACATTCTAGTGAATCCAATGTGAATCTAACCCTTACAAGTTTTAATTTCACTTATTTCATTATTATATCATTTTTAATATCATGTATTTATAATATTGGGTCATTAGTATCGACACAATTCTAACTTCTATGCGTAGGATTAACAACACAGTCGCATCAATACGACCATGTTCTATCTATGTAGGATTTTTACCAAGTTCAAGCTACTTGGTCAACCTAGTTAACCCTATACATTTTTAGACTTCTAGTTCAATATACTAGGTCAACCTAGTTGACCCTTTACATTTTCAAGTTTTTAGAAAATAAGATCTGCAAAGCTTGGTCAACCCAATCGACATAGTTAGTAGAATTTTCAAGTACAAATCAAGGTTATTCAATAGTAATCTCATATTTATTTGAGTCCTCCAACCCACAAAAGTTCCTTTCTATCCTTATTTGTCATTTCTAGCATTTATTATAGTTTTATTCTTCATAGTTTCCATTCTTTAAATCTACCCCTATACTGTTAACTAGGTCGACCTTATTGATGTAGTTTTATATTTTATGTTTTATCTAGAAAGCTAGGTTGACTCTGTTGATGTGGTCCATTTTTAGACCCTTACTTCCACAATATAGAGGCGATACTATCAACCCTATTTTGTGTTCTTTGTATACATTATCAACTAAATTAACATTATATTATGTTTCAAAGTTAGAATTAACCCTTATATACTAGTAATTAGCTCAAATTTTCATTGTTTATTCCTTGATGATTAGAATAGATCACATAGTCTAATTATATGGTTTTCAATATACCATTTAGTTTCACTATTTTTGCTTTTATGCACACACTACCAAATCACAAAATCTCAAAAAGCATTTTAGCAATTATCTACCCAAGGCCAACATACTTGGATTTCATCACCAAGGGGGAAGTTGACTTGGTTTTTTGGCCAAGTATAAACACATGGTTAATGGTATATTTTGACTAAGCACTCGATACCCTTATCATTGCATTGTGTGAAGTGAAGGGATAGGCCCCAATACCAAGCTGGTACATTTTTTTAATAAAAATCCCTATCAACCAAATATTCAAAAACCATCCTTAGATTTCTTTCTATTTCTCTACTTACATCTAACTTCCTATCACATCTAAAATTATAATTTAACAACATTTAGGTTGACCACTTAGTTAGCTTTTACTTTCTAAGTTGAGTGCTTGTTCTTTGCTCAATTATATGTTGTATTGCAAAAACTTACATTAATCAATATTGGTGTAAATTTTTGTGTTGTGTGCCTCAATTGGATCAAACTCATTGACCCAATTGATTAAGTTTCCTTTCATTTCTTTATTTCAAAATTACTTGCAAAACTTTTCATGTTTTAATACATAGTCATTCTTGTCGACATAGTCTCTTACAGACTATCTATTTCCCTTACCCATTGTACTAGGTTGACCCTATCAACTCTATATAATTTTTAGCCCTTATTTTCTATATTAGATATACCCTATCAAATCTATACAGTTTTCAAACCCTATTTTTTCTACTAGGTCAACCTAGTTGACTCTGTACCTTTTTCTTCTTTCTCTATTTGCCAATCCAATTCATTGTTTCTCTTTCTTAGCATTTTGTTCATTTCTCTCAAGTCATCATGAAGTATCCTATAATAATATTATTGGATGTTTTGAATCAATTTATTTACTGTATGGGATGTTCATTTATCCCTCTTTTTTCCTTCCAAGAGCACCATCACTCTTGGGACACCTCTTCACCTCCTTCATCCATCACTTGTAACATGGTGTAAATCACACCTCAAGATGAAAGTGATGGGTTTGATCCTTTTTATAACTACCAAGATACTTCTCATCTTCAAATCTTTAAACTCATGTGGGAGAAATTGATACAAGTTTAAAAAACAATCCCACTAATAATCCATCTTCTAATAACCCTCCCCCTAATACCAATTTGGGGAGTAATCCCACCAACACCAGCCCACCTATTAATACAACTCAACTTCTTGCCCAATTTATCCAATAAATGAACATAATGCAAAACTCTAACACTAATCAAATAATGTAACTCCAACATAATTTAATTAATATGGTTAATCAACCTCCTACTATCCATCCTCAAGCTAATCCCAATTACATTCCTCCTCCTCTTACAGATGCCTCAAGCAATGTTATTCCTCAACCCATAATGAATAACAAGATTCTTCAAAATATCTAGAATGATCATATATCTCCATTCATTGTGTCCATTGATATTGGTAACATATCATCAACTATCAAATATGATGGGACTAAAGACCCAGCCTCATTTTGTAAAGCCTTGGGAAACCTTTACAAAGAGTGGATCCAAACTAATACCTTTACCATAACTAAACTCTTAGTCAAAACTTTCACTGGTGACGTACTATAATGGTGCAAAAAATCACCCCAACATTCCATTTGGAAACTTGAATATTTAGTCAATCCTTTAGTTAAAGAGTTTCAACACAATGATCTTCTTGAAAATTGTCTTAGCCACTTCATCAATGCTAAGCAATATCCCACTAAATCATCTCATGACTTTATCAAATGATGGAAATCATTGGCCAATAAAGCTAACCATAACATGATTTATGATAACTTATTCAATCTATTTATTACTACTTTGACTCCTCTTCAATACAAGGTTTAAACCTTTACTCCCCAAACACTCAATGAAGCTCTCAACCAGTATAAATGTCAAGACGTTTTCATGAAGCAATTCAAACTTAATCCTAAACTTCTAAAAGGATATTTATAAAAATATACCAATACTATCACTAGTAATACTCTACAACCCAAACCCAAAATTACCAAAGCTGATATCCTTTCATCTTCTCACACACCACTTTCTATGCAACAAATGAAATAACTCAAACTGTTCTCTAGACCTTTCACCTATCCTAACAATCCTCCTAAAGAGTATGAACCTAATCAATTTTTTTGGTTCCATGTTGACATTAGTCATTCCCATGAATCTTATAGAGGGATCACTAAATTTTTTATCTCCTATATGCTTGGTGATTCATTTAATCATGAAGCCATGATCAACCTTCATCATCAAGAGTACACCACTGCTTCTAAAAAATGATAGGTTTATAAAGCTTCTACCTTAAACAACCAAAAATATTTTTCTAAAACTAATAATCAACCCAATACCAAGGACCTTTGTGTTATTGATTCTAATTATGACCAATATTATAATAATTCTTAGTATGTTAACACTGTTAAGGTCAATTATCATCACAAATTGGCTCATAAATATCCCATTACCAAACCTAAGAAGCCATCTTTAGAATAACAACTTCTCAAGGATACTACCACTACTAATCTATATTTAAAATCCCATAAGGAATGACTTCCTCCTTCTAAACCTCCTACCACATCTATCCTTTCAAAATATACTTTAACTCCTAAACCATGTTTTGGTTCTTCTTCCAAATCTCATTAGAACTTCCTTGAAGAACTTAACTCTATGCCTTGTAATATTCCACTTATGGAATTGGTTCATACTTCCCCCTATTATTGTAAGTTCTTTATGCAAAAAATCTAAGAAATTGAGGCTTCATCCTCTATAGATGAAGAACCACCTTCTATTGAACCTCAACCTGCCAATGTAAATACCATTGAAATCATGTGTCCTTATTCTAAGCCTTTTATTGAATTTATTGAAGAGGACGTGATCAATAATGAAATTATTTTTCTTGTTGATGATCCACCACTTTTTATTAAAATAAACATTAATAATACCCTTATCCATAAAGTTCTAGTTGATGAAAGATATAGTATCAATGTGACATATTTGTGGTTTATCCAACAACTCGATTATAATAAGCATCATCTGAAATAAACCCATTTTACCTACCATGGTTTTGATAAGACTAATAAAAAACCACTTGGTTGCATTTGGCTTATATTAACCATTAGAATTAAGATCATTTTAACTAAACTTATGGTCCTTAACTTACCCTTATCTTATAATATACTCTTTGGTCATCTATGGACTCATCTAATGAGGGCCATTGCTTCTTTCGATAACCAATGCATTAAATTATTACATAATGGCAAATGGTATAAGCATGAGGCTGATCCAAACCCATGGAGTATTTAACTTCATAATACCAAATCTCAATGTCATATTCCTACCATTCCTAAGATTATAGTGCTCCTTTATCTGAGTTTATCAACATCAACCCTGATTTACAAGTCACTCTTGCGGATTTCAATGATGATAAACCTAATGATTTACAACATACTTACAATACTGCCAAATTACCACCATACATATTTCGTAGTGGCTTTCTCCTTCTTTATTACCTTTGGACCATATTATTCCTCGTATTGATGAGATTATTGACTTTCCCCCTCTATTCAATTCTTAGGAGCCTTCTTTACCTAAAGATGCATTCACTTGCAATGATTTTGGAGTGGCCAAATTATTTCAAGATCCTCTCATCATGTCTCCATGTACTGTTGTCACTTGGATTTTCACCCTTTGAGGAGATGTTTAAGCTTTCCTCATCCAAGTGGCATAATTGAAACACCTATAGGTTGTGGGTGGCCTAAGGATGAGGTGAATTTTTAGATAGGACTAGCTCCCTTGATGTACCACTTATAAAACACTACTACACCTAAACTTTATGAGAGAAAAAGGAGAGAGAAAATTGAAAGAAAACTATCCCAAAGGAGGTGATACACTAAAATAATTTATGACTACCAACCAGCTACATGTTACACATAAGAACAAAGGACTAACCCAACATACACTTCTCTAATCTATCTTCTCACATGAATGTTTCATTATGAGGTTGTGGTGAATGTTTAGGCTAGGAATAAAATATAAGAGGTCTATAATGACACTATTGAATAGGATAACTCACTTAACCTTGACACTTGCTAGAACACTTCACATGACTTGCAAGAAGAAGCTTTCCAACTATAAATAGGTGAGACAATGAGACAACATGCTAAGGAAATAAGAGTCATCACTAAGCAAGATAAATAATCCAAGTAAAACACATGATGAACAATCATGGAAGAGGTAAAAATTAGTATTATTTATTTATCCATGGTATTCAAATGAGTAGGGTTTCACCATACTAAGGTGGAGAATAATTTACAAAGGCCAAAATGGCTAGTTCTTATAGAACTTGTGAGAGAGAGGAGAAGAGAGAAGTCTAAAGGTCATAAGGACACTTTTAAAATTGATAAAATGAATTAAATGCACATTAGAAGAGGATATGAAATGGATCGTGTAAGGTTATAAGAGACAAGTGGCTTCTCAAGTCATCATACTCATGAAAAGTGGCATGGAATTCCCTTTATTGGCTCAAAAAATTACCTTCATTATTTAACCCTATTTGAACATCCCAAAACTAATTAGGGATAGGTTTGATGATTGGAATTATATGTAACTCTTTCATACATGCCTCTACATGCATTGGTTGCAATCTTGGTCATCTAGAATCTTCTCAAAATGAGCTATCACCATCTGCAGTCAAAATAACTCTTCTTTCCCACATCTTATACACTTGGCCTCAAATTTGGATTTATTTACTCATTAAAATACATTAAATGGAGTGGATTACACTTATAAATACCCTCCTTGGCCTTATACTACTTAGGTAGACCTTAAAAATCCATCCTCTTAAAGTTCTCACACTTCTCACCATCATGTTCACTATGTCAGTTTTGAATAGCTAAGATGAGAGATATGGTAGGCATGCTTAGGATTTTTTAAAAGGCATTAAATTTATATGGAGAGTAATATTAAGTCTCTATCTTCCTCCCAGAATTTATTTCATCCCTTGAAAGTCTCTAGAAACTACACAATGCATAAAATAGTCAAATGAAATAGTTTTGTACCCTATTCGTATAGATTATGTACAATTCATCCTAGTGGTAGGGAGACTAAATGAGTCCTCTACAACATCCAATCCTTATTCTATGCAAATTATTCCATTTTATTACATTATCTCCTTCATTTCCTCAGACTAGTCACTAGCAAGGGTTTTGGTGAGTTTAGGCCTATTATACCCTCTTAAGATTTGTTCATAAAGATTTGGTGTTGAAGATGCAAAAAAATATCACTAAATCAGAGTTAAAGACCTTCATCAACTTCCCCAAACTCCTTATATCCCCATGCACAACTTCTAATAATATGTAAGCATATAAACTTCTATCAGGCTTGTTTCTCTATCTACATAGGCCTAATGTTGCCTTTAAGCCAAAAATGGATTGCCCTACAAATTATTTACCTTTCACAAGCTTGGACATGTCTATTATGATCCCATAATAATTATCCAATCCATTATAAATATTACCTAAGGTTAGAAATTAAAGTGACCTATCATTTGAAATCTAGGCATAACCATGCCTCATAAGTCTATTTGCACTTTTGATGGTTTAGACCTCCCTATAAGGATTCTTACCTCTATGATTGGTTTTAGGATAAAATAAAACACAGATTTATCCTAAAATCACATACAAGATAAAATATGAAATTAATCAATCAAACATACATAAAATAATCATAAACATGCACAAAATAAGAGACCAAAATTAACGTGGTTCACCTAAGATGGGCCACATCCACTAAACTTGTCCAATATATTACTTCCAACAATACAAGCGAGAAACAAATCCTACAACAAAACTTGTTACACCTCTCTACCTTCTCTACCTCCTTTCTATATACCATCATCTTCTCTTACCTCTCAGCCATATCTCAATTCACTTTTAGAGTGTAAAAACACCTAAACATAACCTCTACCATCAAATTTTGAAACCTATAATCAATGGCCCAGATTGACTACAAACTTACAATTTTACAAGGCAATTTTGATAAAATTTTCCCTTCGGGTGCATTTCCCCTAAACCCCACCAGGGAACATATCCCTTAAACCCCCTATTTGGGGGGTCATCCTACCCAAACCCTGAAAGGGGGGCGAATCCCCCTTGCAACCCTCGTTGCCATCATGGATACAAAGAATGGGATCCAAAACCTAATTGAAAAACATTAAAAGTTTAACCTCTAATCTTGGAAGACAATCAAGATCCACACCCAAAAATTGGTATCCTATGTTTTTTCAAGTATTTTTTAACTCCATATTCCTCTTTTCACAGTATAATCAAGCTTTGGCACACTCTTTTCAACTACTCTCCAAACACTGCTAGTTTGCATTTAAGGGGAGTGCCCTCTATCTGAGAAAAAATAGAGGGAACTTCCCCTATTTTTCTAGATTAACTAAGTAGTGGATGATATTCCTTAAGTGATAGGGACATTATACACCAAAAATTAGCTTTTAGTCATGTCAATAGGCCTACTAACTCTGTATATTTCTAAGATAGATCCCTAAAAATGGCAAACTGTGTAGGGGTTTTGGAAAGTAAACTATGTACTATTTGTTTGAGCCCTTTATCTAATGAATATGCACTATGATAATTTCACTATACTAGTATGATAATAATTAAGGTATTATAGTATTCATTCATCACTTCAAACCTTCATGTACTCATGCACATACCTTGAACTCTCAAACAGTATGCATTTCTTGATTATGTTTCCTTTAGGGTATTGTACTTGTAGGTTACCCTACATGATTTGACCTTGAAGACAATGTCTACAATCCCCTTAGAATATATTAGGATCATTAGATACTTTTTTAGATCCATTTTTTCATCTTTCTTAGTCTAGACCACTATTTAGGACTTTAAACCTGCTCACTATATGATACAGTCAAATAGAGTCAACTATGTTTGGAACAAAATGAGATCCTATAGGTGTTAGTTGACCATGTTGGAATCTAATCCTAATGTATAAAGACTTTACTTGAATCTTCAAGGTCACTTAGCATTTTTTAATACTTTTATTCACCTTTTATAGGCTTAAATCATTACCTATTAGCTTATTATCTACCTTCCCAACTGTACGTGAGCATTTTTTAATTGAAAACCTATAGGTGTAAATAGGGTTAAAACTCAGTATATCACCCTCTTTAAATGATCCTTTAGACCAAAAAATTCTCTTCAACCATATATAAATTTCCTGCCATGGAGGCAAGGTCTAGTTTTACAACTCTGGGGTGAAGATTCTTATTGGAGCTCAAAGCCTGTAGGTTTCACTAATGAACTTTAGTGAATAAATGTCATGTTAGAGCCTCTTTAAAACTAGTTTCTAGTGATCATTTATCCTCTAATTTTTTTAGATTACTCCTCTTATGTATAGGCTACAAGGCTTGATCATCTAGATGCCTCAAAGCCTTATGAAACCTTCTCATGTGACATCTACAAAACCACTAGGTGCTCTATTTTACACTTTTAGGGAAAAGAGTCCTAAATACTATCAACTCATGTTCTCATAGTAGTTTCCACTTCCATTTGCTCATCTAAACCTAAAAATGGGTCTTCCATGGTCTAAATAGCATACTAAGATATCAAGAAGGTTTTCAACACTTGATTTAACACCTCTAAAAGGGTCTTCATCTTTCTGTTAAGGTCATCTGTAGGTGGACAATCCATAATGCAGGCAGAAGATGAGAATTGTAGGCAATATACAATATTTACATGCTTGTGACTAGTTATAGGCTTTTTCAAGGTTTCTAACTTCACTATTAGTACTCTAAATATTTAAACACCTAGTAAAACTCCCATTCTATTATGATGTCATCACAAGAGGCTCCTATAGATGCACTTAGAAAGGTATGCAAGCAGACAGTGGGTTTAGGTAGTGAAGATGAGTCTTACTTTCAATAATCATGTACCTCCTTCAAATGTTGAAGTAAAATCCCTTCAACTTGTGAGGATTTATAAAAAATCAAAATAGCCTCATTTCAATGTGATTTCCCTTTCAAGCACCTATAGATGCACATTCCAATGGTGGACTGTATGAAGGTGTTGTGTATGACTGCAACAGTCCCCTTTTACATTATTTATAAGGTCTAACTTATTTATTACTACTTAAATTCATGATTAACACCTTGAAACCATACTTAAATCTCCATGAATTCTATATATAACTCTATTATACGTGATTCAATCATGGCAGCAAGTGAAATGTAAGCAAAGAGTTGATTGTGTGGTGTTCATGGTTGCACCCTCATGGAGCATTGCCTTGAAGTGATATTGAGAGGAGAAAGGAATCAATAAAACATTGATAAAATTTCAATGAAGCTATCAGAACCCTCTGTAACCATTATCAAAACATTAATATCCTACAAATGATGGAAAATTGTATGTTAGCTTCAAAGAGACCAATCAACAAACCTGAGATTATTTGTTCATAAAATCACCTTGAAACATGAAATCAAACATTAATATCATCTGATAAGAGAGAGAAAATCCTTTGGAGGCAACATCACTAATTGATTTATATGGACTTGTCTAAAATGGAGCAAAACCTATAGGGTACAGGAAATAGTGAGCAGAAAAACATAGTCATATTGTAAAGGATGGTTCATAAAACATGGTTGACAAATCTTGGAAATATTTTTATTTAAATGGATATCTATAAGTTTACTACCACCTATAAAAGGCGTTTGACTTGAAACCTCTTCAACTATTTGTACCAAGCACAAACCTGCTGATCACTTCTATGTGTCTAAAAAGGCAAAGAAGGAGTAGAATGGTTTTAGCTCAAAAATGACACTTCCATATAATTTCAAACATGGAATTGAGTCTAATGAATATGAATATACATTTCATGACCTTCTCACATGTGTCACCTTCCCTCATGGGTTATACAAGTGCCAAACTCCCTCTTTTTAGTTGGTTTTTTATTCTTCATTTAGATAATATAAAATATTCAAATGGGTCTGACATTCCTGATAGGGAATCTAACTTCATGTATGTTTTCAAGGAAATTATGACACTTATACACCTTACAAACCATGTTATTTGCATTTATGGCCCCAAAAATGACTTTAAAAGACATGAGGATTAATATGACTAAGACCAAGGCTAATATAGCATCAAATTACATCAAAAGACCTATAATATACCCCATGAAAAAATATTAAACCCCCTATAAATATATAAGGATCAATTTTTTACCTAGAGGGGTCCCAATTTGACCTATAGGGTCAAATTTGGTCAACATGTACATTCAATAATATGGGGATTTTACCTTCCAAAACTCCCTCTGACTCTCAAGCATGTATAATTTCTCAAACATATGATGATAATTACATAATGGCTGAAGCTCAATACCAGGACTTAGATGTCCAACATTATCAAAAAACCTTAACTTAAATCTATGTATTTAACAAAGATGTCTATACTATTTCTACAACTATTGATTTTAATCCTGAAGGTTATGTGCCTCCTAGTAATTCTCTACTTCTTGATACTCCTTGGGTGGTAGAGAAAATTATACCTTCTAAACTTCCAAAAAAATTGCATCTCCTTTACCACCTATAGAACCAATCATTGCATCTGATCCTTCCCCTGTAACCAAAACCAATGACACTCCAATCCCTTTTGATCCTTCTCCCTCTTCTACTCCCAAGATTACACTTGATGTCAAGGTAATTGATGTCCATAAAATACATTCTGATTATGATCACCATGGAAATCAAATTATATATCATGAATTAGATGTTGAGTATTATGTTCCTCTTCCCACCTTACCTAGTGACAAAGCTATTCTTGAAATACTCCATACTCGAGAACCTCAACTTCTTCAACATCATCATAAACTTAGAAATTTTAAAACTAAAACCCCTTATTTTAGTAACTTCATTGCTAGCATTTATCCTAAAACTAATCCAAACTCTTCCTTACCTAATGCACCATATCACTTCCAAGATAGCAATGCCATGCTTATTGAAGAAACCACTCGCATTAAATATGGTACTCCATCCTGCCTTTGACCAATTACAGTTTCTCATAAACTCTCACCTACCAAAATAATAATTTTATCTTATTCTTTGATAAATATCATGAGATCTTGGCTTGGTCTTATGAGGACATGCCTGGTATTAACCCTAAAATTATGGTGCATAGCATTATTACTTATCTTGATGTTAAGCTTGTGCATCAAAAACAAAGGAAAATTCCACCTAAGGTTTCCACTTTATGTCACAAGGAAATAATCAAATTACTCGATGCTAAATTTATAAAACTAGTGGGATATTTTGAATGGGTTTCTAACATTGTTCCCATTTGAAAAAATGTCACTATGGTCATTCGTATTTGTATTGATTTTCATAATCTTAACCCTATTTGTCCCAAAGACAACTTCCCTTTACCTTTGATAGATGCCATTATTGATTTCATATTTGGTTACAAAATTTTATCTCTTATGGATGGCTTTTTGGGTTACAATCAGATTCACATTGCCCCCAAGGACCAACATAAAACCACTTTCACCACAAAATGGGGCACATATTTCTATGTCAGATTGCCCTTTGGCCTCAAAAATGTTAAATACACTTACCAACAAATAATGACTCATATATTTCATTATCTTATCCATAAAATTATTGAAACCTATGTGGATAACCTCATTAATAAATCCAAAAGTTTTAAAACTCATCTCTCAATTTTTTTATCATCTTTGATCATCTTCTTAAATACCAAGTTAGACTAAAACCTTAAAAATGTATCTTTGGTGTCAAATCAAGAAAATTGTTAGGATTCCTAGTCTCTCTCCATGGCATCAATGTTGACCCAGCTAAGATTAGTGATATCATCAACATGCCCATTCCTCATTCCATTCCTGACATTCATACGTACTTAGGCAAACTTGGGGCAATTAGACAATTTGTCCTCAAAATGGCTTATCATATCCACTACGTCAATTCTCTTCTTAAGAAAGGTAATGCCTTAGAATGGACACACCCTTGTTAAAAAGCCTTCGATGACATGAAAGATTCATTGCTTCACCCAATTACACTTTATCCTCTTTTTAATGATTGACCATTGATCCTATATACTTCTTCCACACCTATATCAGTTGGGGCAATGCTTTCCCAACAAGATGATACTAGAAGAGAGTATGCCATTTATTACATTAGTTGAGGCCTCATTGATTATGATACATGTTATACCAAAGTTGAATGTGATTGCCTTGCCATCTATTTCATAGCTAAAAAGCTTCAACACTACATGCTATACCAAACCACTTATGTCATCATTCATTCTGACCCCCTTCATCACTTCTTCTCCAAAGCCTTTCTTCTTAGAGATAGAATTGGAAAATGGATGGTACTCCTTATGGAATTTGATCTTTGCATTGTGACTCAAAAAGTTGTTAAAGTACAAGTCATAGCTTATCAACTTGTTACAGAACCTATGCGAACTACCAATCACCTTCAAGATAGTCTTTTAGATGAAAATATCCTCTATATTGAAGGTCTTAATCAAGATATCTCTCTCAAATATTACTTTGATAACTTTACCACTGATCTTGAAGCAAATAATCTAGATGAATCTAGTATTTCCCTTGATACTACTAAACCTAAAGTAGTTATCAAAGAGCTTCCTAAAATTATTTTTGATTTACATAAGGATACTTGGACCCTTCAATTTGATGGTGTCAAATGCCTTCAAGGAGTTGTGGTAGGTTGCATTCTTAAAATTCCACTCATCAAACTCATACCTTTAGCTTTTCACTTCACCTTTGATGTCAGTAATAATATGGCCAAATACAAAACTCTAATCTTAGGCATGAGAGTTGCCCTTGATTTATACATCTAATATTTGCATGCCTTAAGTGACTCTCAAGTTATTTTTCACCAATTCAATGGTGATTACCAATTTAAAATTAAAAATATCATTACCTATCATCAAATTATAACCATTATTACTAAGGATTTCATCTTTTTTACCATTGAGCCTATCCCTGGAGATCAAAATTCCATTTTTGATTCTCTGGCTTCTTCAGCTTCTCTCTTTAATCCATACCAAGTTCTTTTTGATCCCACTTTTCTTATACAAATAATAAAATATCCATTATCAATTCAACCACTAGATTCACTTATCTACCACATCGAGGTTGTTACCATTCGACAAAGCCCGTGGTATAAAAACATCATTCAATTTTATAGAACATCAAGGTTTTAAATATGTATTTTGACATAACATCCTTTATTATCATAATGTTGAAGGTACCTTGCTCCATTATGTTATGAAATATGAGGTCCCTCCTCTTCTTGAACAATCACATGGGGTCATTTATGGTGGCCACTATAGAGGACATGCTATAGCCCGCAGTTGCCTATGTTTGATTTAATTTTAGCCTATTCTTTAAAATTATGCAATCAAATTTGCAAAAAAATTTACTCCTTTCCAACTTCATGATTATCCAATTCATTCACCTCCAACTAAGATTAAAACTATTATATCTCCTTGTCCATTCTCTATGTGGGGATTAGATCTCATTGGTAAATTACCTCATTCCCAAGATGGGCATGTTTTTATCATCATTGCTATCAAAAATTTTACCAAATGGGTTGAAGCTATGCCTCTTTTTAATGTTACTGGTAACATCATTACCAAATTTATTATTAATCAAATCATTTATCACTTTGGTATTCCCCATACTATCATTTTTGACAATGGTGGTAATTTAAAAAATAAAGATGTTAAACACCTTTATGTTAAATTGAAGATCAATCACAAATTTTCTACACCTTATCATCTGTAATGTAATGGTCAAGTTGAGGCTACTAATAAAATTATTAACAAAATTCTCCAAAAGATAATTTTTGAAACCCACATAGATTGGCACTTTCACCTTTCTCCTTCTCTTTGGGCCTATCAAACTAGGATGCGTACTATCATTGGGCCAACACCATTCTCTCTAGTCTATGGTTCTGAATCAATCCTTCCTTTAGAAGTTGAGCTTACCTCTCTTCATATATCTCTTCATGGTATCATACCTAATGAATAATTACATGAAGCTCACCTTCATGCCCTTGATTTCCTTGATGAACATTGTCTTTCTACCTTACAACATAACCACCAATACAAGGCTCATATTGCCAAACAACATAAAAATGTGTTAAAATTTGCACATTTAATGTTGGTGATCTTGTCCTTAAATTATATTACACTCATTCTAAAGAAGCTAAATACACCTAATAATGGTGGGGTATTTATTTAGTCAAATATATTCTTGGTCCAAGTACATATCACCTTTAAACCAATAATGGCCATATTTTCAAAGAGCTCACCAATGCATAATTTCTTAAGAAGTACTTTTCTTAAACATTTCCTTCTTTTCTACATTTATCTAACACTTTTTTTTGTAGGTTACTTACACGAGTCTCTCCCTCTGCAGTAGTTCTCTCTTTTTACAAACCTTAAATCATTCCTATTTGGTCTTTTGGTTTCCCATTTCTCTCATGAGTTGCATTGTAAAACCATGGACAAGACCCAGTCTTCCCCATGATGTACCATATTATTATTTATTTTTATATTCTTTTTACACACATTTTTCATCCCTTGGATTTCTCTTTGTGAGTTACAGTGTAAAACCATGGATAGGACCTAGTCTTCCTCATATATACCATATTTTTGTTTTTCTCATTTATTTTCACATGATTTTTGGCACCCTCATGGGTTTCTATTTTATGAGTTTCAATTTAATACCATGGATAGGACCTAGCCTTCCTCATAAAATTACCATCCTATCATTCCTATTTTAGAATGTCTTATACAATAGTTAAAAGTTTTTTATCCTTGTTCTTAACCTTAGATTTTGCTTTTTTTGATAGATGGAATTTGTAAAACAATCTATGTTAGCATGTTTTCCTCCACTTCCCTTATTCTTATGATAAGGAATCACACTTTACTCTCATTATATCCCTTTTTTTTTTAACCCTTCATCACATTTTATTCAATTTGAAATAATTCAAATTGTTCCATGTGTCATTCCTCTTGATCTCCCTTGTTTTCACTCCACATTGGATAAAATAAGGTTAAAGTCAAGATAACACTTTTATTTTTCCTAGATTTAGGAGACTCTTAGACCCCATGCTCTCTAAATTTTTCTCTTTTAGCAACCAAGTCCCAAGTATTCAAATGAAATTCATATTTATCACCCATGTTGGGTTTTCCAAATCCTTATGGAGGAGGTATAGAAAAAGACATCAAGAAATTTAAAAGCCAAATAATTTGAAACAAAAGTCAATGATATACAAAAGGTAACATACAAACTTTAAAAGTCAATATCACACCAAAATATGTGATTACAAGCACATCTCATATCTATAATTAAAGCTCAAACTATATATTTGGCCTCACATAGAGCCAAGGTCCATTGGGGTGTGATAGGCCAGTAGATTGGAATAGGAGAATTCACTCATCTCTATGGTTCTACCTACTTTCACACATAATTATGCAATCTTCATAGTAGACCAATGGCTCTATAAGGAGTCCTGAGGAATGGGGAACACATTGTGGGAAGGTAGGCCAATATCAATTTTCATGTATATAGCCTTCATGGGATGATTTATTTACTACATTTGTTAACCTAAGACTTATGTGGCTAAGAGAAGTTATTTAGAGTCCTTAAGGTTGAAATTCCTCTTGTTTTGACAAACCTAATTTGAGTGTCATAACTTTGATAAAGAGTTCATCTACCTTGGTTTCCTTCATTCTCCCCTCTACCCATTTCATTTCCCCCCTTGATAGGTAAATTATTATTCTAAATTTATTTTCGCTTCTTCTATATTCCCTTCTTATTCACCTCTTAAAAACATGCTATCACTAATTTGTTTTAGTTTTATCTATCCTTATAGTGAAACCACATGTTTGAGTAACTCTAGATTACTTTCGTTATACCATAGAATTATATTCCTAGACTTGTTTTGATTATTTTTACCATTTGTTATTATTTTACTACCCTTCTGTTATAGGCACCTAAGTTTATACCTTTTTACATTATTAAGTGAGATAAGGATTATCACTACTCACTCATCAATGTTGTTTTACCATTTTGTTTTTTGCTTATCCATATTTGTTTAATTAAAGATTGTTATTGATTTTAAATTTGATATTTGATTACCATATTTTTGACATGTATCCTTGGTTTGACTTGGTGAGTTTGCCTTTCTTACTTAAGGTTTACTTGTTTGAGTTTTTCGGTCCTTAGTAGCCTTAGCTTTTTGGTTACCTAATTTACTCTTATTTTTTACTTGGTCATTTGGTCTAACATAGCACTTATCACCATAGTTTTCCAAATTCCTAAGTATGTCTTGTCCATATAACACTAGTTATCTTGGATTTCTTACATTTATTTATTTTTTCTCTTTAATTTTGTATTCTTGGGTTTGTCGAAAGTAGTCTCTGCACCCTACACAATCAAAACTAATAACACAACAAATAAGCATCTAGTGATAAAGGTAAGTCAACGTACACATCACATTTATTTTTTAGTTATTTCTCTTTCTATCATTTACTTTCAGTTATTTTATGCTTTAAAATATTGCAACTTTTTTTAGCATTAGCATTATATGTTCTTATGTTCTTTCTCAAAGCACCATCCCCTGTTGCACCTTAGTGACATGTGATGAGTTTTAATTGGAACATATGTATACATATTATTTTAAACTTTTATCAAATAATGACACTTTACATCTTATAGGAACCTATCGAGACTCAATCTCTCTAACCAATCTAGTGACACATGATGAGTTTTGATTGGTGCTTCATAGGATTATTGTCCTTTATTTCCACATTATTACCAATCTAACCAACTCCTAAAACAATTCTCTAAGCTATTAGTCCTCCTTTGAAAACTCCTCAAATCTTTACCCACTTTCCATCCTTAATTTCCTCAACTTAATCCCTATTTTTTATTTAGTTGTACTAGGTCGACTGGGTCAACCCTATATAGATTTTCAATTAAGAACTAGTTTGGCTCTTGGCTTACCTAGCTCATGACCTAGTGAATAATTGTCTAAAATTGTGATAGGTCAACTAGGTAGACCCTATTAGTCAAGATTTTTGGAAGGTTTTAGGGTCAAATATACCTATATATACAAGATCATTTCATCATTATTTCATATGCAATCAAGAGTTATTATTTACTTGCACTTCTTTACAATCTGCTCTTTCACCATTCTTCTTGAGGAGTCTTAGCTTAGGGTTTGTACTTGGAGAAGTCTTGGATGTTTTTTCCTTTGTTAATGATCTTTACAAACCATAATAATCTATTATGAAGCCCCTTTATCTAAGGGAGAGATTGAGTCTTGATGGGTTCATCATTTAGGTAAGTATTCTCTAACTTTGTTCCTCTCTTTATTAGATAAAAGTAACATAAGTATTGAATTCAAATAATAATACTCTCTTTATTCCATGTATTAGGGTATTACTCATATGTAACTTAATTAAGATTCTCCTATGCATGTTTTGATTTTTTACTAACCCCTCATATTGTGTCATAAGCTTTGGTGAATACTAGATTAGATTTTCTTTACTTGTTATTAGTTTAGTGAGATATCAAAACATAGGACCCCCTTAGGGTTATTATGTGATTGTTCTTGACTGAAGGCTTTGGAACCCTCCCTAACACCATGTATTATTATAAAATATCCCTTAATCAAGTCTAGCAGATCCCCATATTGGTCATGTTCTTGCTTAACAAATGTGTTCCTGATCAGAAGTGTATGGTACGATATATCTTCTCTAAGTTAAGATTGATTTATAGACATGATGTATTTATAATAGGATATAGTTAGATTGTCCATATCCCAAGAGCTACCTACCTTAGAGCTAGCACATCAATTATAATTGCTTGCAAATACTCCAATGGAGGTGAGGTTGACAAAATTGATGGAGTTGCAAGAGATTAGGGATAATGCTCATAAAGCCATGAAAAATCATCAAGTGTTAATGAAGAGATCCTTTGATAATAATAAAAATCTAAGAGTATTCCAAGAGGGTGACATAGTACTAAAATGGGATGAAGATAGATCAAAACTAGGAAGACATACCAAGTTTGATACTTTATGGAGTGGGCCATATATTATCATCAAGTGTAAGTAAAACAATTCATTCCAATTCAAAAGAATGAATGGGGAAGATTTACTTATCCCTATAAATGGAATTGACTTGAAGATCTATTATTAATTATATTAAATTTAGTTATGTACATAGTAGGTTAGGTGTGTGTTCCTTTGTGTCTTTGTGTGTGTTTTCCCTAAGTGCTTAGAGAGCACAAGTGTGTGTCTTGGTGTTTTGTTTTGTGTATTTGTTTCCTATTTTGTGTGAGTGTGATTTTGGTGTCTTTTCAAAGGCATATCAGTGTTAGATATAGCATATGGGTGACTTCATTGCCCAAGGATAAGATAAGGCAATTGGTCCTTCACGTACCAGGCATGTGACCCCTAGAAAATTTCTAAAATGTTGACTATATTTTACCATGGATCAAATTTGGTCAACCCTCTTTACATATTCAAACTTGTCATAAGGTCTCCTAGATTTTAAATGTTCACCATGGTCATTAATGAGGTCATAAAACATGTTTATTCTTTATCACATTTGTTCACTTTATCTTAATGTCATTTTATGCCACTTTGGGTCATGTTAAAGATGTTAGGGTGTGGATCTAAAAGCTTCAACTGTTTGCAGACACGAAGAAGAGGTTGCTGAAGAACCAAAAGAACTGGCATCGATAGCATGACCGATGTCGGTCAGATACAGTGCAGAAGGCAACCGGTGACGGTAGCTAGTCGGCCGACGTCGACAGCACCAGACAAGTAGGGACCGACGTCGATTGCCTGTGTATTCCAGAACTGTTGTTGACAAACAGTTAGTTAAGTGAAATGAGTGTTTGCATGTCAAATGACTAATTATAGTCACGAGCTGCGTGTCTAATTATTGTAGTTAAATTTCTATTTTTGTAACCATGGGATCCTATTTAAAGACCCATAAGGCATGTATTGTAATTATCAAGAAGGCAAGTAAAAAAGCATTGAAGCAAGCAAGGTCAAGGAGATCTATAGGTGTAAGGTCAAGGAGATCAGCTGAAGCATTCATGGAGGGATAATAACTCATGCTATAGAGTTGTTGTGTTGAGCAAGAGAGAGAGGGAAGAAGGTCTTGAGGTGTGGCAAGCCTTTGAGGTGGAGGAAGAAGTGGCATCTTCCTTATTGTATTTTCTTCTAGTAATATTTAATACAAGAGTGTGTATTGTCTCTCAAATTCTTTGTTGTCTCAAGTTTCTAGTTACTTAATCATTCTGGTATAATTTCGTGTTTAATTGCTTATAAGAAAGTAATCGATTGTGCTTCCGTTGGATAAGGGGCACCTAACAGTTGGTATCAGAGCTACAGTTTGCAGGAAGCAGGTTATTGTTTTTTGATTACAGGTCATTCACAGGGTTTTCTGATTGAGTGGGAGTTCAGTAATGGCAGAAGAAAGTAAGCTACGAATGGAGAAGTTTAACGACAAGAATTATCAACATTGGAGGATGCAGATTGAGGATTATCTGTATTAGAAGGATTTGTACTTACCATTGGGTGGGGTTGCATGCAAGCCCACAGATATGAAAGATGAAGAATGGAGTGTTCTTGATCAGAAGGCTCTTGGTTCCATAAGGTTGAGCCTTGCATCGTCTGTGATTTCTAGGTTATCACAGTGCAAGACAATGGAAGAGTTGATAAAGTCCTTGGCGAATTTATACGAAAAGCCCTCGGCTTCTAATAAGGTATATCTTATGAAGCAGCTATTTACTTTGCAAATGCAGGAAGGTGGATCAGTACATACTCATCTCAGTGATTTCCATGGTTTGGTAAACCAATTAGCTTCAGTCAATATTGTTTTTGATGATGAGGTAAAGGCTCTCTTCATTTTATGTTCTTTGCCTGAAAGTTGGGATAGTTTGGTTATGGCAGTAAGTAATTCTGCATCTGCTTCTAAAATCTTAAAAGTTGATGATGTTGTGAGTGTGATCTTGAATGAAGAAATACGCAGGAGAAGCATAGGTGAATCATCAGGGAATGCTCTAAGTGCAGAAAGTAGGGGAAGGCAAAGGGAGAAGATTGAGCAAGGGAAATCAAGGTCGAGAAGGAGATCCGAGTCCAAAGGTATTACCTGCTGGTTTTGTGGAAAGAAAGGACATACAAAGAAGGAGTGTTGGTTGAGAGATAAAGAGAATCAACATGCAGGTATTGAAGAAGCAAAGGATGCAAATATTGTGGTACAGGATGCTCTCATACTTTCTTTGGATAGTCAGGTAGGGTCATGGATTTTAGATTTTGGTTCATCTTTTCATGCATCCCCAAACAGAGATTTGTTTCATGAGTATGAATAGGGAGACTTTGGAGTGCTCTATTTAGGGGATGGTATGCCTTGTCAGATAGTTGGCAAAGGGAAAGTGCAGCTGAGATTGCAGATTGACAACACATGGGTGTTGAAAGAGGTCATGCATGTTCTAATTCTGAAGCAGAGTCTGATTTTTGTTGGAAGGTTGGGTGATGAGGGATGCACAATAACCCTCACAGCAAATTCTTGGAAGGTTACCAAGGGATCACTTGTTTTAGCAAGAGGTAAGAAAGCAGATACTCTTTATCTATCTACTTGTATTGCTGATTCTACTTCTGCTTTATCTACTTCAGTTGTAGATTCGAAGATGTGGCTTAATAGGCTCGATCACATGAATAGGAAGGGAATGGAAGTTCTTGATTCAAAAGGTATGTGTTCATATTCAGAAAGCATAGATAGAGTTCATTGCAGAAAAAGGAAATTTGATGCTTTTGACAGGAACAAAGAAGCCTTGGTGTTTATGGAGGAGATGAAGGACAGAGATCAGTCACAGGGGCTGAATAAATCTGAGCAGGGCAATATGGACAGAGGTTTGATCCAAGAAGAGCTCGCAGATGAAAATTTCATCACTTACAGGAACACACAGACGCCGATGTCGGTCACATGGGACCGACGTCGGTCAGCCAGATACTGACATCGGTCATGTGCAGACTAGCAGGGTCGGTAGGTCGGGCAGGAGAAGTCTGACATCAGTCATCAAGACCGACATCGGTAGGGGGGACGTCAGTGTCAGCCAGGGAAATGACATCGACAGTCAGGGTCAGTGCAGGGAACCGACATCGATCGAGAGTAGACTGGGAGATGGCCGAGATCGGTCACTGGAACGGATGATGGGTGGACAGTTAGCTGTCAATGAGTCTCAAACACCCATATGGAGGTCAGAAATGGTAAGTGAACCTCATATTCATTGTTCACCTTCTTTATATTGCTTACTGATAGTCGAGAACTAGGAAGATGGAAGAAGCTATGCAGGTAGAATCTAGAAACAGTGGGAGCTTGGCATGGATGAGGAGTGTGTGTCCTTGAAAATGAACCAAACAGGTATTTATTGGTAGAGTTGTCAGCTGGAAGAAAGCACTGGATAGAGGGATGGATTCCCATATTAGAGAAGAGAGTGGATGGACACGTGAGACAGAAGGCTATGGTATATGGTCTTGTTTAGGCTACAAAGCAATGGAGGTCTGACCATTGTATTTTATCTTTACCAGGTTGGATAATATTAGCTACATTATCCTATTACTGTATTGTGTTACTTGTTGCAGGGTTTCATATACAGGGAGTTTTCTGAGCTAAGGGTAGAGTTGGTTTAGAAGTATGTCATGAAAAATTTGGGAGCAGCAAAATTCTTTCGGCATAAGTGACAGGTATAGCATCACAGGTTTGTGTGGTGGTTGGTCTTCAAGAGTGACTTTGAAGAGGGATACAGAGCCAAAGGAACAAAATAGATGGCGTACAAGTATAGGTACAGTAGCATCTATTTATCTCCAAGTGGGATATTGTTAGGGTGTGGAGCTAAAAGCTTCAACTATTTACAGACATGAAGAAGAGGTTGCTGAAGAACTAGAAGAACTAGCATCGGCAGCATGACCAACATCGGTCAAATACAGTGCAGAAGGCAACCGGTGACGGCAGCTAGTTGGCCGATGTCGGTAGCACCAGACAAGCAGGGACCGACGTCGATCGCCTGTGTATTCCAGAACTGTTGTTGACGAATAGTCAATTAAGTGAAGCGAGTGTTTGCATGTCAAATGACTAATTATAGTCACGAGTTGCGTGTCTAATTATTGTAGTTAGATTTCTATTTTTGTAACCATGGGATCCTATTTAAAGACCCATAAGGCATGTATTGTAATTATCAAGAAGGAAAGTAAAAAAGCATTAAAGTAAGCAAGGTCAAGGAGATCTACAGGTGTAAGGTCAAGGAGATCAGCTGAAGCATTCAAGGAGGGATAATAACTCAGGCTATAGAGTTGTTGTGTTGAGCAAGAGAGAGAGGGAAGAAGGTCTTGAGGTGTGGCAAGCCTTTGAGGTGGAGGAAGAAGTGGCATCTTCCTTATTGTATTTTCTTCTAGTAATATTTAATACAAGAGTGTGTATTGTCTCTCAAATTCTTTGTTGTCTCAAGTTTCTAGTTACTTAATCATTCTGGTATAATTTCGTGTTTAATTGCTTATAAGAAAGTAATCAATTGTGCTTCTATTGGATAAGGGGCACCTAAAAAAAGAGTTGTACATAATTTTCATCAAAAGGAAAAGTGTTTCAAGACTCTATCAAACATGTTTCATGTCATATCATGTCAGATGCCAATTTTAAAACTGAAAGTTACAGATTCAATGTATAAAGAAGGAGATTGACTATAAAATGGGTAATTTTAGGTAGTTGTACATATTAGGTGGCTCATTTGGCACATGTGAAGACTTACAGAAAGTGTTTTCATATCCCCAAAAGTATTTTCTAGGCACAAAAAACTTCAATAGGTTCAAAATTGATCAAAACTGATCTTTTTCTCCTATCGTTTCCTTGGACAGGTCAAGAAGGTCAAAGGGTTTTTAGTTGGTATATATAGGGTAGGAGGAGTTGAGCTAAGTGAACTTGGGGGATGTTAGTAATATTTATGGCCTTCCATTTCATGGTCATGGTTTATATATTAGTGTTATATGTTTCATAAAAAATCACTATGATTGTTAACACCTTGAAACTTCCTGCACATCCCTAATAACTCAGTTCTCCCATCTATTTGCATTGTTATGAATGAACTAAGTGATGGATATGGTCTTATAGACCATGTTCTTATATTTAATATTAAATTCAATTGATATGGAATA
Organism: Torreya grandis; assembly: GCA_037957365.1. NCBI lineage: Eukaryota > Viridiplantae > Streptophyta > Pinopsida > Cupressales > Taxaceae > Torreya > Torreya grandis. The sequence goes on along the minus strand of JARHVA010000886.1, from coordinate 1,575,172 downwards.
TGTGTATATGAAGGAATAGGTAGAACCTTCCGATTGAGCTAGAGGTGAACACTAATGGCCTGAGAACACTATTTTCATAGTTGCAGAGCTTGTCCTTGTGCAAGTGGCTTCAGGTTAATAATGGTATACATTTTTTATCACCCCCTCAAAGTATGGATTGTTTATATTCTCCATTGAAGTACCTAGAGATTGATTGAGATGGGGTTATAAGACACTAATTAAAAAACTAATCATAACCCTAATGTGCACAGTCACCTGTAGGTCTATACAGATAATTGTGGGACTCTCCAAAACCTAAGAGATATGTTATGTATGTTTCTAATACTTGAATGTATTTCTCAAGTATTTCAGGGTTCATCAACTCATAAAAACCCAAAGCATAGTCAATTTTTCAAAATGAGCATCTGTAGCCAGTTAGACATAGGCTTTGGATAGTCATATTGATGAAGTTGGAGTTTCAAGGTTTAAAGAAGATTTTGAATGTAATAATAGTATGATGTGGCCATTAAAAGAGATTAGAGATTAGTTGTGAGAGTTAGTTCAAGATCAAACTCAATCAAGAACCACTCAAAAAACAACTACACTCAGTCAAGTTGAGAAAGTTGTAAATGGCACATTTTACCTTAACTTCTCCAAAAAAGGGATCCTATTTACATAATGTCATATGTTGGTGAATGTCTATGAGGTCTAAGTAGACCTAATAATTTCATTCTTATAGCCTAGATGTAGATATCACATTTTTACCTATGAAGGATATTTTTTGGTTGGGATAGATTATGATAGAGTGGTTTTCAACTTAATTAAGTTTTGACTGAAAACACTCAGTAAACACAGTGCCTTTTAGTCTTAAAAAAACCTAGAACTTGCAAGTGAGCTTTAGTGCATAAATGCTAAGAGATCATTATACTGTCTAAATAAAAAAATGAGATCATATAGGTTTGATATGGTCCTTAATGACCTCATGAGGAATCAAAGGAGTTGAAACACAATGCTCAGACAGTAATCCACACCTACAGGCATCCTTTGATGCACCTAATGAACATCTACAATTTAGCTCATACACAGACCAGTCTCATGCTAATGAAAAACATAGGTTTGGTTGATATACAAAGACATAGGCTGAATATTATCACATATAATCCATTATTAGATTGATTTCATCACACTTAAAATTGATCATCAAAATCAAAGGAGAATAGAGACAGTCATAACTCAGAGTTAATAGGCTCAACCAAAAAATCTTGCACACAATCATAGTTTCAAGAAGCTAGTTTTAAGAATTTGAGATGTTTTAAGGATCTAGAGATATGACCAAGATTTGAAACTTGGTATATAATGTTTACATGACCTAAAAATTATCACCAGTGTCTCAATTAAGCCAAACTAATAGGGGAAGTATCCTCTATTTTATCTTAGACATGAGGCACTTCATAGTCATGTAGTTTGTAGACCTAGTATACAGGAATGGTGAAAAGTATGAAATGGAAAAGACAAGAATGATATGAGAAGATGTATATGTATTAATTGGATGTGAACAAAGGTATAAGAACACCTATAGTCACTATTATCACCCACAAGTGGTCACACACATATAAACATAGTTTATACATACTAGGTCTAAAAATAGGCATGGACCTTCATGGTGCCTAAATTCATTCATAATACTATTTGATCTTCCCAAACACTTTAATAGTATTCATGGGAGAGTGGATTTTAGGAGAGTCATTGGTTTGTAGAGAGAAACCTAGAATTGGTCATTTTAGCCTAATTCTCTCTCAGGGGTGTCTAAAATGTATAGTAAGAGCTCAATAGCCAATTTATTTTACTCATATCTATAGAGATGAGATACATGGGAATCCAATCACTTATCGATAGTTAATGGAGGTCTTGAACTTAAAGTTTATGGAATTGGTTTGAAGTTTAAACGTCTAACTTTTATGAATCATTGTTAACAAGCTAAATGACCTAAAACCCTCTCACTATCCTGATGAAGAAGATATGAATGGAAATGCATCCAAGTGGGATCAATTGACTTGTAAGATGGTTTTTAAATGATTATCACTCTCTCATGATCCTTTACATCTAGTTATTTTGTATTGTCACTTGTACGGACAAGCCTAATTCTATGTTTTTTGTAAGATTTAAGTTAAAATAGAGATGAAAAAGGGAATAGATGAATGAAGGCCTTTTTTCAAGGTGTATATATACTTTTTATAACTCATCATACCTAATTTTCACCATTTTGGTACATGGAAACCCCTCTACTAATAATTTTGTTGTACGTAGTCTGAATAGGATAGTGAGAAAGTAAGGTGGTTGCCTAAGTTTGAGATGAGAGTTGTGATGTTGAATATTTTGAGGTCTAATTTATGGAATATAAGACAAAGAGGTATTGAGGACTTCTATGTTAGTTTTAAACAGTCAAGTGGACTCATCATCAAATAGGCAATTTCAAGAAGGACATGGAGGATCTTTATGCCAATTTCAAGAAGGTGTCATGTTTTAGATTGACAAATGTTCAAGAGGACATTATTACCTATTCTTTAACTCTATTTTATTACATTATAACTAGATTTCAAACCTTGACACTTGGATTTGTGACTATTCAACTTCACTCCTTCTCTCTCCTCTTTTATGCTCTATATATTCAAACCATTTTGGCATTGTAAAGATAATACATGCCTAATAAGGTGAAGTCCTACTAGTTCGAGTATTGATGTTTACCTTTGAACGAAGATTTGAAGCTAGTTTTGATTCCATAACTTCTTATCTAAGTATGTTAAGTAATGCATAGTTGAATGATAAGTGATAATCATCTATCTTTGTATTCATTTTACTCTTTCATGTTTTGTGCAAGTAGTCTACTCTCTAACATGTCACATGAAGTGTAGTTAGTGTCCTTGTCTATAAGTAATAGCATTAGTGTCTATAATCAGGCCTCTTGTTCATTCACTTTGAGAAGTGTAATGCATATCACCTTCATATTTGAAACACTTATATTAGAGTAATTTAGGATGTTGAAGCTAGTATTATGAGTCATCTTTCATAATGCAAGTTAATGGTGATCTAGTGGAGATCAACTTGGTGTATAAACTCATTAGAGTAGGTCATTTTCATGTTTCCTTCTATCTCTTTTTATCCAAGCAAGCAAGTAGTATAGGATATAATCTATCAAAGACAAATCTAGGGAGTTAACCCTTTAAATATAGAGGTTTATCTTTATTATAATCAAACCACAAGCCTAGAGGTAATCCAATGTTTCACTCAATTTAGTGAAGACCTGAACTACTTCTCTAAGGGTACAAATTGAGTTACAACAAGTACCTTTGTATAAATAAGTCTCATTAATAATTTTGACTAAACTGAAAGTACAAGGTCTATTTTCTCTTTATTTTGAAAGATAACTAAACCAACCAAAATTATATTCCCAAATTTCCCAGTAGTGAACCCACATTTTGATACCAAAATGTCATGCTCAAAATTTGTCCCAAAACCCATAATTTTTTTAATCTTATTTTAATGATGTTTATTTATTCACTATGATTGCTTAATGTTTAGCTTTTGTGACTCAGTCAATACATAATTAAAGTGTGAAATAATTATTACATGATTTATTTAATTTATTTACTTTCCACCATGAAGTCTCTCTAAGATTAGAATACAAGCGTACAAGGTTAAGTTTTTTTTGATACTAGAATCAATTAGTGATATCATGATTAATGAAGAGGGATGAGTCACATTAATTAAAAAGTATATAATTATAATTTATTGATTCAAAGGATCATAAGACTATTTACATATAACCCAATCAACATACTCAAAATAAATGAAGTGAGCTAAAATAACAATCACTTAACACATGGTTACCACTTTAAAGCTCACTAATGGAGAGTCTTGACTAAACCTATTCAATTTTACTCTCAAGAAACTCAAGACAAAAAATACAACCAAATTCAAGGTGAAAGAGTTAACAATAACCACATGATTAGAAATTCAAACTTAAATTAATATAATACATATATAGTTAATCCAAACATAATATACAAGTCCAACATGAAGGAAAATAACTAACACTCCTAACCTAGTATAATAACCTAGACCTAATTCTCCCACCATAACTTGGGTATCCTACATATTCACTCCTTGGAATTAGGGTCTAATGTAGTTATTTTTACACTTATGATGGTCTCATCTATGAGGTGTTATCACCAAAAAAGGGTTAGCACACCAAGTTAACAAGAAAACTAATATGTCACTCAAATGATCTTATAAAGCTCTAGACATCTACTACATGATGATACCACAACCTTAATATGCTCACACAATGTGAAACATCTAGACAAGTCAAGTATTTATGTTTATCCCAGAATTTAAACACAATAACACAAACAAACGTCCAATGTGATAAATAACCTATAATCTCTTGTTCTAATGATGTCAATATCTCAATAATATCTAAATTATACTATTTGGAGAAGCTTCATCTCCTGAGCGAGTCTATAATGGTGTCCAAGGTTAAAATGAGATAGAATAAGCTCCAATCCCAATAATTAGTGAGGGTCACTATCTCACAATAGCTAAACAATTATGAAACCACATGACTGGAACTAAAAAGACCACTTATGTGAGAGAGAACCCTGTAATATTTGCAATAAATCAAACACTAGAAGGGTTAGGTGTTTCAGTACATGTTCTAAAAACACACTAAAATTAGTTTTTAATTACTCACATTAGGGAACATCGTAGGGGTTAATTTTCTAATCATGTTATTCTAATAACATCCTCAAGTTAGTTAATAACACCCAAATAAAAGGGGATCCTAAAGGTTAGTTCACTAAGCTCGTGCCCACTCCCCAAACTACCTACATACATGTGATGTTTCCTTCACACATAGAATTAGGACTGGTTGTATTTCACCCATTCTTATGTGAGTGTTAGATTAGATGTGAAGGTATTTAACTTTCAAAAAATAGTTTCCAAACTTACCTTAACATAGCTACCCCTTATTGGTAACACCAAAGCCACTAGATGACTTAAATATATCTAGGCACTACCAAATAATTAAAAGAAATCCAAATATATGGGAAATACATGAATAAATAAATCCAAGCTTGAGTGTGAAAACCAAGACTCATACCAAGGGTACTATTGTCATTTGAAATGTGCACCCATGGATGCTCTGTAGCATGGGGAAGCTTGGCAATGGAGTGATGAGTGTAAAGGCCTTGTGTGGGGTGCAAGAGTCTAAGGCACTGGGTGTAGAAGTATTATCATGGAGTTGTGTGCATAAGCATCAGTTGTCTTTTCATAATGATGGGAATGTCCCCAAGGTATGAGACCCTTGTGCCCCTTGGGATGAGCCTTTGGAGTAGGCCAAATTCCTTCTATTCTAAGCACACATAGATTAAGACTAGAGCAAAGGCTTAAAGAGCAAAAAGGTAAACTATCACTAATCTAAACCTAGGATCTTTGAGAGGAAAAGGGAGGGAGAAGGTAAGAGATGTTGATATTAAAAGGTGATATGCCTAGAATAGAGAGAGCACTCCTACTACCATAAATATAGTGCAAAACTTTGAGAATAAGATAATATCACATAGTTTTTACCAAATCACTCCAAATGCATAAGTGTTTCACATAGATTTAAGGGAACACATTGCAACACTGAGAGGGATGACAAACGGTCTATAGATAACATCAACATAGACTCGAGTATGCATAAAACATGACCTGCAAGTGAGTTCTAAGTTTAATGAGGAGGTGTTGGGGATGAATGACAATGAGAGGGGTAAACATTACCCATAGACAAAAATCAACAAACACAAATAGCACACAGATCATAAGAGGAAAGAAAGGGGGTGAATTTAATTCTCATTAATTTACAAGGTTTGGCCAATATAAGTGCTTATGGAGGGAAAATTTTGATAGTGTGAGGCTACTAAATAAAATGTTGACCCTTTTACAATGGAAAGCCAGGGTTTTATAGTGAATCAAGCTTATTTTATAATAAATGTGCCACTTAAGGTAGTGGGTATAACTTTAAATTCACTTGCGATGCTTCACCACTAATTCTTGAATTTTGGTAGGTTGATTGGATCTAGAGTTGGTGACAAGATCCTCTTGGGATACACGTGCATAGGGGAATGAAATATTTCCTTGACAGAATCAAAGAGTGGTATGCACTTAAGTTTTGATGTTTGGTAGTCACTTCTACATTTAATCATTCTAATAGCACCTTGATCTTTTCTCAACCACCTCCAACAATATTCATTATATCCAACAGTTACTCAGTATGTGGTGATTATTGATTGATCTTGGGTATGACACTGTAGGAATGCCACACATCACTTTGGTGGGCTCTCAGAGGAGTCTTTTTGATATTTTGGATGGAGGTAGTGTGGTTTTGACATGTGGAATATTGGTGCTTGTCTTGGGTGAATCTAGAATCTCATCATGTAAAATGAATGCTAGGCCACCATGTGGTAATGATGAAAATAAGGTTTTATATTGTGTAATAGAAGGGCACAAATATAGGATCTTGTGCATAAGTGTGAAACTGCATAGGATAGGTATATGGAGGTCCTTGAATAAGATTGTGCATAAAATTTGAAGGTCTTTGGCATGTTCTCTATGACCTGTAACTGTTCTTCACATATTTCCTCTACTTTGGCCTTTTAGAACTTGGGGGTCATGCATCCTTAAACATGTGAACCTTTTGTGTGCCAAAAAATCCTACATGCAAGTGTGCATCGAGAATCTTTAGTGAGCATGAATCATCATCTTATTCCTACACAGACCTATTCCTCTATCTTAGGATTGAGCATAGATGGGATGTGCCTACGCACCTTTTACTTGAATCACTTGGGTAATCACAAGCGTGTTATCTCTTTGTAAGCCTTAAGAAGCCTTGCACTGATCAGGGGGTGACTTAGAAAGTCAAAACTTTTGGTAACCTTTATAGGCTATTGGCCTGCTAAGAATGAATTTAGTGGCCTTTGAAGTGACCCATTAGACACGGAGTCGTTAAAGATATAACCTACTTGGCCTATGCCTAACTAGATTGAATTAAGTTATGCCCTCAACAAAACAAAATGGAAAAGGACAAGCAACAGATGTGCAAAATGCACTTAGGGGAAAACAAAACTAAACTAAGATTATATAATGTGTACATAGGCACTTAGGGAAATGTAATGCAAGCTAATCTAATATGTTATATACAAACTACAAACATGGGCCTTCACCCTCCTGGATCAAAATAGAAACCTCTTAGGTCCTTTACATTTCATGCCATCCTATTATTGATATGTGATGGGTGGAGGCATAGTGGCATCTATTTACTATAAAGGGGGTGCTCAAGGAAGTTCATCTACCCAGGCTCCCTGTTGATGAATGATTATGTCATGTTGTGCAGAAGCCTTTCTCCCAGATGGTTGATGGCTTCGATGTCAAACCAATCCTTCTCAGATTTCTTAAAACTTAGTTGCACTATATGCTTGGATAGATCTTTCTAAATCATGAGAGGCATGTACATGGTGTTTGGGTAGCTCATGGCTCCAGTGGGTTTCCTTTTCTCATCTTATAGCTACTACTCCAAGTCTAACATGCCTCTTGGAAACCATTATGTGACATATTTGGGCATACAAGGATTGATAACGCTCATCACCATAACTTCTTCTACATTTTCTCATGGTACTTCAGGCTCAACTAGCTAACATTACTCCTTTGGTTTGAATAATTCATGAGATGACTCATCTGAACCTAGGTGTATACTTTATTCCCTATGGGTCTCTGACATCTATGTAGTTTTAACATCCTCTATGTGCATACCCTACCTATCTACAATATGTGATTGAACATGGTCATCAGTGCAGAGCTGGGCATGGGTCTAATCCTGAGGGGATGTTGGTTTGTCAAATAGGCTTGTGTAAAATTCCTCCAGCTTGTTCTAGAAATAGTCCTCCTCTTGCCTCTATGACTATACCTACAGGCTCACCTTGGGGTGATCAAAATCATTCTCTTTGATCGTGCACCCCTTTTGAAGGTTAGTTTCTTCTTTGAGGTCATCCTTAAGAGTGCCAAATGGTAGCTCATTCACCCAAGAAAGGTTGGGCCTAGGCCTTTGAATGCACTTTAGAGTGGTGCAGATTGAATCTTCCTCATTAAGGTCCTCCCATTATACCACCACTTTGATCATCTACTCATCAACCTATTGCTCCATCTGACTATACCTATCTTATTCTCATAGCAGGGATGATTTTTCTTGTGTGGTAGCGTAAAAGGGACTACCAATGATGATCTTCTCATCATATTCACTTAAATTATCCTCTTCATTTGAATGGTTTACACTTGCCTTCCATATAACTAGTCCTCCTTTGAAAAGGGAGATGGTGAGATGGTAAGAGGATTTAATTAGTGTAGAGGATGGGGGATTTACAAGGTTAGGCATTGTGAATTCAAGATGCATGGCCCAAGAAGGATACCATGACTATGCTTGAGGTGCCTAAGGAAGGACATGTTTTTGAGTTGGCATAGGCATAGGCTCTTGAATTGGCATAGGTACAAGCCTTCTGAAGCTTGGTACTTTGGAAGCATGGGATTTACTTGAAGGCACAATGAAGCTATCCTTCTTGAAGCTAGGGACCTTGGGCATGAAATATTTATGTCCCATAAGTTGGCTTGTAGGTGTGGGGGGAGCCTGATTGAAGCTAGGAAAGGAAGGAAGAGGGGCATCTGGATATGCTTTATTTTTTTACATCTACACAAACAACCAGTGCATATGCTCTTCTTTGGCTATGATTTGCCTATCCAAGCACTATTCTTCATATTTGTGCTACTTCATCACCTCCTTCTAAGTGTAATTTTGATGAGCAAGCTCCTCTTGTACTTTATCATTCTCCTTCTCTCTTTTGATCTCTCTCATCTATCTTTGATAATAAAGGTGTATATCACTGATGCTCTTTTGAGGCTGATTAGGAGCGTAGTAATGTTGATTAGGAGTAAGGTAGCTTGTGTAGGGCTAATTAGAAGCATAAAGGGGATGGCATAGGTGTTGAAATGGGGAAAGTCTATAGGCACTTGCATGAGCTTGATATGAGAAATAAGAAGGCACAAATGCAACATTTTCATGGAATAGGGGGTGGAAAGACATATATTTAAGTGCTCAAACTACTTAAACTAGTAGACTTTGGTCATTCAGAGGTATTAGGTGCTTTATGGAGTGTCTTCAACACTTGATAGCTAAGGGTAGCATCGATTCCTTAGATTTTCTTCAACTTGGTCCCACTGATCATGCCAGAATCTATTATCATTCTAAATGTGCACCCTAAATGCTTTGTGGCATGAGGAAGCTTGATGGTGGGGTGCTAACCAGAAAGGCCTTGCATGGGGTGCAAGAATCTAAGGTACTGTGCATGGAAGTATTATCATATAGCTAAGTGCATGAGCATTAGTTTTCTCTTCTCAATGATGGGAATGTCCCCAAGGTGTAGGACCCTTGCGCTCCATAGGATGAGCCTCTAGAGTAGGTTAGATTCCTTCTATTCTAAGTGCACTTGGTTTAAGACTAATTGCATGCCTAAAGAGAATAAAGGTAAATTACCGCTAATCTAAACCTGGGATCTTTGAGAGGAAAAAGGATGGAGAAGGTAAGAGATGTTGAAAGTAAAGTGTGATACACCTAGAATAGAGTGAACACTCCTACTACTGTAAACATAGTGCAAACCTTTAAGAATAAAATAATATCACATAGTTTATGCCAAGTCACTCTAAATGCATAAGTTTTTTTCATAGAGGTACAAGAACATAGTGCGACATTGAAAGGGATAACAAACGATCCATAAACAACATCAACACAAACCTGAGTGCACATAGAATGTGACTTACAAGTGATTTTTGAGTTCAATGAGGAGGTGTTGGGGATGAATGACAATGAGAGGGGAAAACATTATCCACAGACATAAATCAACAAACACAAATAACACACAGATCATCAGAAGAATGAAAGGAAGTGAACTTAATTCTCACTAATTTAAAAGGTTTAGCCAATACAAGTGCTCATAGAGGGAAAATTTTGGTAACATGAGGGTACTGAAGAAAATGTCAACCCTTTTAAAATGGAAAACTAAGATTTTATAGTGAATCAATCTTGTTTTAAAATAAATATGCCACTCTGGGTGGTGGGTATAACTTTAAATTCACTTACAGTGATTTGCCATTAAATCCTGAATTCTGGTAGGCTAATTGGATATGGAGTTGGTGACAGGATCCTCTTAGGATACGCATGCATAAGGGAATGAAATATTTCCTTGATAGAATCAGACAGTGGCATGCATTCAAGTCCTGATGTCTAGTAGCTACTTTTGTATTTAATCATTCTGATAGTGCCTTGAGCTTTTCTCAACCACCTCCAACAATCTTCATTATATCTGACAGCTACTTGGCATGTGGTGCTTCCTAATTAATCTTGGGTGTGGTGTTGTAGTAATGTCATGTGTCACTTTGGTAGGCTCTTGAAGGAGTATTTTAGATCTTTTAGATGAAGGCAACATGGTTGTGACACATGAAAGGTTGGCACTCGTCCTAGGTGAACTAAGATTCTCATCATGTAGAACGAGCACTAAGACAACACATGGCAATAGAATAAATAAGGTTGCATCCTACACAATGGAAGGGTGTAGATGCAAAATCTTATACACAAGTGTGAAATTGTACTGGATAGGTGTAGGGAGGTCCTTGAATAATATTTCACATGAAATCTGAAGGTCTTTAGCATGTTCTTTGTGACCTATAACTATTCCTTGTGCATTTCTTCTGCTTTGGCCTTTTATAACTCAGGGGGTCCTACATCCTTAAACATGTGCACCTTTTGACGTGTGCGCCATAAAATCTTGTGTGCAAGTGTGCATCAAGAACCTTTAGTGATCATGAACCATCATCTTACTCTTGCACAAACCTGCACCTCTATCTTAAGCTTGAGTGCAGATGGGAAGCACCTACACACCTTTTGCTTGAAGTGCTTGGGTCATTGCAGGTGCACTATCTCTTTATAATCCTTGGGAAGCCTTGCACCGATCAGGGGGTGACTTATAAAGTCAACAAGTACACTCCAAAATAGCTTCAAGTAGGCTCTATCCTAGGTATACCCAATGGCAACTAAAGCCAAACATATACACATGTATTTGTGGGTCAAAATTCAAACCAAGGTAACAAGCATATAAAAGGTACAAAATAGTGTAGGTAGTCATGACCCAAATTATAAACAACAAAAGACACTAAAATAACCATCATGATAAAAGACCCTTCCAAATGAGATAAAATGCACTAATTTTTACACTAGTAATTAGGTACAAAAGTACTTTTGGTTTAAATCCAACATAACAAAATATTTTTTAATTTACATGGAAACTAATTCTCTAAGCTACAAATATTATGTTTAACGTAAAAAAATATTTTTATTACGAGAAAGCTAAGAATTTATTCTATCATTCTATAATGACTTTAACTACTTAGAAAAATTGCCTCAAATTCTAAAATAAATTGGTGGAATCAATCTAGGAAAAATGATAAATTTAACAATAAAATTTATTTTATTCTTTCAATGATAATTTAAAACTATTATAATTTTTTTGCAATTTTTAGATTTGAAAAATACATATTATGAGGTATTTTAATTACAAAGATTCCATATCAACTTCAGGGCTAGAAACAAAAGTTAGTTTTATTTCCATAAAGTACCTGGAAAATGGCCCCGAAGGACCGCTATTAAAGAGGTTAAAATTTTATTTAATCATTGTTGGAGATTTCTACAACCTAATAAAATCATATTCAAATCTTAGTTTTGATAAAATCCTAATCCGGTTATTTATTCTTGATTGATTTCAAAAAGATTTCAATTAAGTTGAAAAATAATTACATAAATTATTTGATTTTTTTTTATAATTTATTTATCAAAATTTGATTAATTTAATGTGTTAAATATCTAAAAATATTTCATGAATTAATCTAAATAATAAAATGATTATTTAATTTTTGCTTGATTAAATAATAAATTTTAGAGAAGTTTAAATTACCAAATAAGTTAATAAGGGAGATTAGATGTTAAATTAATTTATTTAAGAAACTAAAATTTAACTTAAATTTATCACTTAGTTAAAGTGATAGTGGATTGGATTGAGTATATCTCATCCACAAGATTTAATTTTCTAAATAAAAATCCCTAAATTTCCTTATGGCAAGAAAGAAAGTCAACTAGTTTATTTTGTTTCTTCATTTTTATCTATTCATTCATTTTTATTTTTTTAAAGCAGGTCAGAAGATTTTAAGTTTGGAGGGAGATCAAGAAGAAGGCCAAGTAGATTATGATTATTTTTATGGGTATATACATATAATATATATATATATATATATATATATATATATATATATATAATTTTTTAGGATTTTATTTATTTGTTAATAATTTTAAGTAAAATCCAATATTTATATTCACACATCTTTTATGTATAAAAATATATATAAATATAACTGTAATTATTTGAATAAAAAATATATATATGTATGTATTAGAAAAATGTTAGAGTTTTTTCTTATTATATTTTTTAATTAAAAAAATTATGGTTGGCTAAGCTACGCAAGCCCTTGGTTGCAGTCGTGGGCCATGGTCACCTTGTGCAAGGCTTATCCAACCTACATTTAATGTTGGGATATGAGGGTGGGGGTGTCTGGTTGCCCTGATCCCCCCTTATTTCAATGGAAGAGTGGAGGGTTGGGGTAGGCACAACCACGCCCTTTCCCTCCATAAATTTATTTTTATTTTTATAATTGAATTTTGTTTCAATTTTTTAATTTATTTATCTTTTATATATATATATAATATATATTTGGAACCCTATTTAAATAATATGAATTTAGGTATTATATTTTTTATTTCAATATAAATATATAAATAAATAATTATAATTTTGTTTTTGTTTTGTATTTATAAATATTCTAAAGAGAATAATAAACATTTAATTATATGTGTGTGTGTATGTTATTCTTTTGAACATAACTTGTTTATTTTATAAATGGACACTCTAATATAACTTATTTATATTTAAACAATGTAGACAACATGAGTATTGTATACTTTTTTAAAATGAATAAAAAATCATAGTTCTTTTATAACATGTAAAAAATTAAAATGAATAATTTTTACTTTCAATTTTTTTTAATTTGATGAATAAAAGAGTGTGTAAAAGGAAGAGAATTATTATTATAATTTTTTTAAATAATTATTATTATTTTGAAAAAATATTAACCAATAAACTTCTTTCAATATTTAAATAAAAGAGGAAGAATGCCATTTTATTCAACAAGTAACACACAACTCAAATAAATCTTTTCTATTTATAATATTGATCTCCTCTAAAATATAAGGAAAAGAGTAGAAGAGAGGTTGGAGAAAGAGAGAAGAACAAGATATCCCTTTATGCAAAGGTAAAATGCAACTCGGAATATGAGATAGACCATACATCTTTTTTCTTATTATTTTTCAATAAAGAGAAGTACAAAACAAGCTATAAAAGCATATTGGATTTTAAGTAAATTTCTAAATTACTATCTATCCTAAAACATGATTTCAAGAACAAATGCAATTTCAACATTAATATTTTCAAAGCAAAACAAGCGAGAAGATGATTTAAACATCAATTTCACTAATTTCAGTTTCTTATTGAAGAGGAGAGAACAATACCTCATTTCCATATTTGATACTAGGAGATTAACCATGTTATGTTATTTGAAATTTTATTAAAGAAAGAGTAATATTTTAGGCATACAAACATTTACTAATCTGACTTTTAATTTATCATCATTTGATTAACAAAACTAACTCCTTTACAAAAGACACTAAAAAAAACCTACCTCTCCTCCAATTGATTTGCGTGCAACATGCTCTCAAAGCTCTATGAAGATCTTCCCTTATCAAGCTTCAACAAACTCTTCATATTTTCCTCCTTCCAAGCTCTCCTAAGTATCGCCATAAGAATGAATCCCAAGATGAAACCCTCCCTCACCGCACACCCCCTCCAAAATAATAAGACTAAAGGTGGGGAAATAAAAAAAAGTCTAAATTTTATATCCCAAGGATTCTCCATCCAACCCAATAAATGGGAGGGTACTCTCCTTACAAGAGTCACGTCAAGTCTTACAATCCCATACTTCATCTTAATGACCTTACAAACCCATGTGGGCTTACTTGTCCAAGTCATCCACTTTGTACAAAGTCAAAGGGCCCTTTACACTCAATAATAACTTCTTTTACATTGTCCAAATTTATAATTCACAATCACATCCACCCACCCTGATCTAAGGCTTAATCCTCTAGTCTTCCTAGAGAGGTTAGGCATAAGTTTCTTATAAAATATATTATAAAATTCCTCATGATTTATGTGGATTTAAGTATTTATTAGATTATAATTTAATTAAAAGAAAGAGAAGATTGTTCTATTTATATTTCAATCAAATAATTTTTTTTTAAATGAGGGAGGGAACAACATTTGAATTTGTATGTCTTTGAAGAACCAACATATTAGGCAAATACATGATGATGATAATAAAGGCATAAAGGTTTAAACATAGAGGTATTATAGACCTTATCTAATGGGTTGACACTTTCAGGTAAATACTGATCATGATAGCTTCAAATATTTTTTGAAATAATTATTGTCATTAGAAGAACAATAGAAATAGGTGACTAAAATTTTAGGATATGATTTTAAAATAGTTTATAAAAAAGAAAATAGAATCTAGTGTCAGATGCACTATCTAGGTCGGTGGACTCAGTTGAGGCATTGTTATTCACAATAACCATTTGCAGACATATTGGCTAGAGGAAGCAAGTTCAAAATAAGAGAATGATAGGGATACCCAATATTTGATTCATATTTTTTAGCTTGGTTCTAGAGGGTTTGAAAAAATTTCATGGAAGGAGAATGCATTAGAGTATAAAGATTGATTATACCTATGTAAGCATTCTCTCCTCAAACATAAAATCCTTCAATAACTTCATGCATCTCCAATAGGTCATTCAAGATTTTTAAATACATATCATAGAATCAAGCAAGATTTATTTTGGGAAGGACTCAAGAGGGATGTCCATAAATATGTGGTTGAATGTATGGTATGTCAATAGAACAAAGGTGAAACCATTATGACTTCAGGTATTTTGCAACATTTATCCATCTCTAACCAAAGGTAGGAGGAAGTTTCCATAGATTTCATTGTTAGGTTATCGTAGTTTGAGGGTATAAATGTTATCATGGTAGTTGTAGATCTGACTCACCAAGTATGCTCAATTTTATTCTTTATCACAACTATTTATCACCAGTATAATAACTTCTAATTTTCTCAATATAGTTAAAAAAATCATAGTACTCCAAAGATCATTGTAAGTGAATGAAATCTCATATTTACTAGTAATTTTTACTTCAAATTATTTACATGTTTAGGCACCCAATTGGCTCATATCTCACCTTATCATCCTCAATCTGATGAACAAATAGAGATAATCAACAAATGTCTAAAATGGTATCTTCATTGTTTTATTTTTTATAATCAAGATAAATGGATTCATTGGATGCCACTTATCGAATGGTGGTATAACACTTCTTTTCACACTTCTTATAAAATATCTTTTTTTATGGCATTGTATGGGTATCACCCTCATCCATAAATTAAGCCTTGAAGGTGTATCCTAATGTTTGAGTTGTTGAGAAAATTTTAACCCTAAATTTATAGATTGGGGTTATCTATGGTTAAAGGGGATAGAGATAACCTAAGGTACAAGGATGATATATTATCTCTATAGTAGGCCAGTTAGATATTAAACTTAGATATAACATATGATGAATTCATTAAACTAAGATAGGCTAAAAATAGTAAGTATAATTATGACAGATATGGAAATGATAAAGAAAAAAATACTTAATTGGTTCTGATGCTGACACAGTTCTGGGTCTAGAATAGGCAAGAAGAAGACTAGAAGAGGATTCTAAAATAGTTACTAGATTCTAGATTAAGTGACTCTTGAGTTATAGACACTAGCATCAACCTTGGCTGGTTGCATCAACACTATTGTCTAAACCTAATGCATGTGTCATATACGTAATACCTACTAGAAAATGATGCAACCACCTAGATGCTTGTAGGTTTGTCTTTGCCTTCATTTTGGTATATTAAAATATGGGTCATGAACTATCACTCATGAAATTACAAAACCCTAGTTTTCATCTTCAAAATATTTTGGAGAAAAATAGATTAGTGGGCACATGGTGTCGATCTGACCTTAAAAACCTCTCTATCAATGAGCACTATTTTCATAATCAATAATTCAAAGAGGGCCTCAAAATGATGTAGTTTTCCCTTATGTGTTGTCTTATTTGTGAATCATGTAATATGTGGAGAACAAGTATAACAATGACCTATCTTGTAACTTGACAAATTATAACTCTTGGATTGTTCCTTTAGTACTTCAAACCTGTGTATATGTTATCCCTATGACTAATATGAAAATAGGAGGAAATAATGAAACTTTGTTTTATTGAGTGCTTGATTGAGTAATTTTGATAGGTTGTCTTGGTTTATGTTAGGTTTTGTAGGTTAGAAATGAATGAGGGTTGATCTTGTATTTGTATCAATCCCTTTAGAGAAATAACTCACATTAAATCACTTATGTTGACCATTAGGATATGTTTCATTTGTAAATAATATGAATTTAGGGCAGTAGATATTTGTGTCAGAGTAGGACACATGTGTCGATGTAAATGTATGTCTGGGATGTTAGTGTCCAAGGAATAAAAAAGTAGATATAGACTCAGAACTTGTAGAATTGAAAGAGAAGCAATTTTTAAGCACTCTAAAAAGGATAAAAGGTTTGAGTCATCAATATAATACTAGTTGGACTAAGAAATAAGCCACGGGGTATAAGATAGAACATATGCGAGACTTTTGAAAGTGGAAAAGGTCCAGAATTAAGAGGAAAAACTAAGATCTAAGTTTGTCAAGTGTACATGATTGAGGTGTTATATAATCCATAAATATCAACAACATTTCTCCCTTTAATCTAGCAATGAAATTGTTTGTTTAAAGGAGAATAAATATGCACTTGGGTGTGTATAACCCACTTTACCTTTACTTGAGTCTAACTTGATTGCTTTTTTGGTGACTGAACTACAACCAAGAGCATGTTACAGTACATAATTAATTCATATAATATAAAATTAAAAGTATTGAAAATATTGAAATTAATAGAACAAGGTTTAGGAGTACATTTATGTATTAATGTAACTGCCTTGCCTATTGGCATGTTGATTTGAAAGATGTATCATTATAACACTCTGAAATCAAGATTAGGAAAAATATATATAAATATGGAAAGTGCATATATCTAAGGAGATAGAGATATTGAAAAACACATGCTTCCAACCTTGGAGAAAAGGTGAGTTGCCATCTAACAATTGAGTTTATCTCAACTATTCAACCTAATCATACTCATAACATGGTGAGCATGAGTGAATAAAGTCAACTCAAATGGTCAAATTGATAAGGCTAGATGATACAATCAAGTTTAACCTAAAAACTTGGCAAGAATAAGTGATGTAATCATCTCAATCATACCAAAAGTGAAACAACTACTACAGTAGATTGGCTCAATACAATCTATAAAAGTCCATCTTAGTGGGTGATAACAGTCTATAGAAGAGTTTCTTGAAATTTGAAATTGATTTGTATTTTGTAATATTAAGTTCACATTGAATTGCATATTAACCTTAGATATTTCTTATGTTGAAACTATGTCTAATAATGGTACCAATGTATAAAATTTTACCATAATTATTAATCTGAATTACATAATTGTGTTTTTTGGTCAATTTAGAAATGGTGCAAGTATGGAGAACATGCTTTCTCAACATTCCCCCACTATATATGAAGAAATATTAAAACTAAAATAAGTACCAATGTGGAGGACATGTTTCCTAAACATTCCTCAATGAATCTAGGTATGTTGAATACTAAATAAGTGTGGAGAATATGCTTCCAAAACATGCCCCCATTGAATCTAAAAATTGTATCAAATGTGAATAAGTATGAAGAACCTGCTTCCAAAGCATGCCTCTATTGACTATGAAAACTATGCCAAATGTGAAGAATATGAATCTATGATATGGCCCCATTTATATCCGCGCAACCCATCCCCCCGTCGCCGCCCTTGCCCCCCCCCCCCCGCCGTCGCCCACCTTAATGTGAAGGAAGAATAGAAACTGGTAGTTGCCTCACCTCAAAAGGATAATAAAATTGTATAATATGTGAATTGAACCACACAACATATAGAAGAACATGTCTAGGTAAATATATCATTAAAGTGCATATAATAATATGATCACATGAAGGCCTAATATGCATGATAAATATTATGATAATGTCTAGATATTAATAATATAATCTCAACAAACAAATAGAGCACACACAGAAAAACACTAAAAAACAAGTCAAAAGACAATGGTCCAAAGAGATCGCAAACAAGGTACATATTCAAATACCACATAATTGAAGGGACATGACTTATTCAAATGTACACAAATGAAAGGATGGCATATTCAAATGCCCATACAACAAATAATGACATACTCAAATGCCAAAGAAAACACACATAGGCACGGGGCCCACAAAAAAATGAGCATATTCAAATGCTTGAGTAATTAAGACAATAGCAAGACAAAACACTCAAGAAAGTGCATAAATGAAAGAATAATCAACCAACATAAACATACCAAAGTAGCCCATGGATCAAATGTGCTAGCAAAAAATGGCAAGTGCATATCATGGATAAAGGCATGTGTAAGTACATAAGATATCAAACATGATAACGAAGATACCATCAAATGATATAACCTGAAAGTATCATGATCATATAGGTAGATGTCCCCAATGTGTACATGACATTAATAGAGAGAATTCTCAACATCTGAAATATGAATAAGATAATGTATTTGTGAATACATGTATCACACTTGTATAAAACCATGACACATATGTGCATGTAGAAGTAATTAATATGCCATCCATCAACATGGAACTAACACATAGATGCCAAGGAGACAATTGAACATGTTTTATTCTGAAAATGCTTTTAGAGTTTTGAATGTTTTTTTTATTCTTTTGGTATTTTTAGAATATTATTAAGAGGAAACATCATCTTATGATCTCATACAAAGGATGGTCATAAGTGTCTCTCCACTCAAAATCTAGTACAATGAATTGGTGGTACTGCCAATGAGCATGTATAGGTGAGATATCTTACACTATAATATTTATGATGTTTTATATATGTATAATAGGACTCTACAGTTTTGGAATAGTAATAGGAGGAATAGGGGTTCATGGAACCTATCTATGTGTGATCTATGGTGTTTTTGGAATAACAATATTAGGAACATGTTTAGGTACTCTAGATGTGTAAATATGGTGTGTAATGGAAGATGGAGATTCCATGAAATCCATTGTATGTTTCTAATGTAATGGTCCCTCAAGTACTAGCCACCTAGTAAATAGGATTACCTGTTACTTACCTTTTTGAAGTGGATTAACCTTAGTAAGTTTGATAGTTATCTACGTGAGTATAAGTTTTTCTTATTCATGAGGATGCTCATATGGGATTCCATAAATTATAATTACTCGATTGGTTTGAATGTATTTAACACACCCATATACTGTAGAAGGTACTGCTTGAAGTGTATGGATCCAAGGTCTTCCCAATAACATATGAAAAATTCTTGTGGAAGGTCTAATTTAAAAGGTAGTAACCACATGTGCAAGATTGACTTGTTAAGGTAGGTCAATCTTGCCAAGGAATTTTCGGGAGGTCCCATCAAATGCTCTAACTAATCTAGTATAAGGATGCAAATCATGATTAGTATAACTCAAATGTGCGAGTAATGTTATGGTACAAACATTTTCACTTACACCAATATCAATTATAACATTGTGTATAGGTTGGCAATCAATGAATGCTCAAATAAATAAAAAATGAAGATCGTAGTCATCATCCTTGATTTTAATATCATTAAAAGTAATATATGGTCTACGAACCATTGGAAGTATATGTCGTGTATGAGTACTAATAATCCCATCTAATGGGTGACCATAATGTGATTTAGGAGGATGTACATTATATGCCATTTGCACTTCTAGTTCCTTCTTATAATGGTCTTGCAAAGGATTGTTAAATAATTTTTATTTTTAGTGATTACAAGGTTGTGAACTAGATTCATTGGAAAGATCATCAAATATAATCTTTTGATCATCAATAAGGTTTTGGATCTCATGCTTCCAAGTAAAATATATGTTCATAGAATGTCCTGGTCCTTGGTGATAATCACAATAAATATTTTCATTATATCTTTTGGGGAAATATCTATTCATATTAACCTATATAGGACGAGGGAGAGATATAAGATGACACTCTACTAACTGTGGGAGTAATGAAATAAGAGACTCAGGTAAGCATGTAAATTATCTCGTTGGTGCATTAGATAAGAGAAGTTGATTAGGCTGTTATGAAACCATGTTAATCATGGTGGTTGTTTCCTTTTAAGGCTCAGAAGGTTTTAATTTATAACTTGGTTTGATTTTAAATTTGGCATTAGATGTAGATGCAACCAGTGTGTTTTCTAACACTTGAGCTTATTCAAAGAAATAAACTTCAGTTCATAGTCCCGCACAACATGGCATAAGTTATCAAAAGATTTGAACTTCTTGAAAATAATGGACTTATGTAAAGGAGCAAAAAAACTTTGCTTGAATATGTTTTACAACTCTTTATCTTCTATAGTATTAGTCATTTTATCCAACATTATCTTCTACCTCAAGATATATTCATTGATAGGTTCATTTGTTCCTTTCTTGATTTTGACAATTTGAGCATAGAAAACCTTTTCATAAATATTAATGAAAAAATGTGCCAAAAACTGATATGCAAGACGTTTGAATGCTTTCACAGATAGGAGAGATAAATCATATAACCACCTTAAAACATAGTCCTTAAGGATTCTTGGGAATAATTTGGTCAAAAGTTTATCATTAAAGGCATAGTCAAGATATGCCACATAAAAAAATCAAATATGTTATTCAGGATCATCCTTGCCATCATAAAATGTGAACTTAGATGCAACAAAATTAGTTAGCAAAAGGTGCAAAGGTATCTCAAGTGAAATAGGTTATGTAACACATCTTGGGAATCGATAGCATGAGGAGTATTTAAAGTGTTTTGTTCAATGTTTATAACCTTTTCCTCTAAGGTCTTTATATCTTGAAGGAGTTTGAATTGTGGACCTATTGGGATTTAAATTAACAAAGTGAGCAGTCATCAAAGGGGATGTAATCATGGTTTTAATAGGCATAGAAATTGGTATTTGAGTTGAAGCATTTGTTATCCCTATGGTAGATGTAGTAATAGTAGTTTCAAGAAACAAAGGTTGAAATACATACCTCATGCCACCATTATAAATATTACATTATAATGTGTTTAGGGGGAGGGTTGTTGGTATATGGGTATGTCCTATAGTTTTAATAACATGATCAATAGATGGACCTGTTTGGTCATCTATGATTTTTGATTTTTTAGTTTCTAATATGGTTTTTAGTATTTTATCAAGATCTTCAAGGTTATGAAAAATATGCTCACAAAATAGTGCAATTGCTTTCACTTGCTCATGTTCATTGGTTTCATTAGACTCATGGTTTTTATTATCAAAATCTTGTTCTATGATAACCTCATTAGTATGATTTTCATTCTCAACATTGGTATTATCATAATCCATATGATTAGGTCCCTTATTAGTTTAAGACATATTAGGTGGTGGGAGGGGAAGCTCAATGTGTTCAATAGGCACACCTCCCAATCTAGAGATACACCTAAGTTGCATGCAAAATAATATAAGCAAGAAATGAAAAAGTACAATACTCTAAAACCCTAGCTAATTGAAAACTCTAGGAATTGGAAATATTTGTATACATACAAATTGGGTTCACCAAATGTTTAACCCTAAATTTAAAAATGGGGATTATATAGGGTTAAAAGGATAAAGATAACCTCTCTCTATAACATGCTAATTAGATGCTAAACTTAGATATAACATGGTTGAATTCATTAAACTAAGATAAGATAAAAAATAATAAATAGAACTATGATAGATATGGAAATGACAAATAAATAAAATACTTAGTTGGTTTTGATGCTGACATAGTTCTAGATCTAGAATAAGTAAGAAGTAGACTAGAAGAGGATTCTGGAATAATCACCAAATTCTAGATTGAGTGCCTTTGGAGTTGCGAACACTAGCATCAACATTAGACAAATACATCAACGCTATTGTTTGAACTTGACGTAGCTATTCTATACGTCATACCTATTAGAAAATGATGTGACCATCTAGATGCTTTTAGGTTTGTCTTCACCTTCACTCTATCATATTCAGATATGGGTCATGGACTGTTGTTCCTCATAAAATTATGAAACCCTAGTTCTTCATCTTCATAGTGAACTTGGGTAAAAATGAGTTAGTGGGAACATGGTGCCGAATTGATCCCAAAGACCCTTATGTCAATGAGTTCTACCTACATAGTTAATACTTCGAAGAAGGCCTTAAACTGATTTAGTTCTCCCCTATGTGTTGGCTTGTGTGTGAATTATGAAATATGTGAAAAACAAGTACAACAATGACTTAGCTTAAAAGTTGGAAAATATAGCTCTTGGGCTACTCCTTTAGTACTTCAAACCTATGTATGTGTTATCCCTGTGACTTATATGAAAATAGGAGGAAATAGGAAGTCTTTGCTTTATTGAATGCTTTTGATAGGTTGCATTGGTTTGTGTTGGTTTTCAAATTTAAATAGAATAAAAAATGATACAAATCTATACTTTCTTTGAACACATTAGATATATTAATATTTATCTTCCTTTGTGCACCTCATGCTCTAAATGAGGTAGATTGGAATGTTATCTATGGTGCATGGAAGCATATAATAACTCGAAAGCCTCTTCCACTAAACACTAAACCAATAGATATATATGTTCTCCATATACATTATCTTATTCTTAAATGAAAATATGCTCACATGAACTTATTTAATTTATTTTTTAAGATATTTATTTTTTATTTAAATTATTAATATTTTAAAAAGGGATTCAAACATATGTTGTAACATTTAATTAATTAATTAATGAGTGTTTGAGAATGCTTTCAACTTTATTAGATATGGTACATGCATTCTAGAATGTGTTTCTATACTTTGTTTTTCTTTGTTGCTTCGTTGTTATTTCTTTAAATTTGTACTTAATTAAGCGAAACCGAAAAACCTCCCAAAATTTAGTGGAAAAATATGCGCATTCTTTTTTCCAAAGAGGGTAGAAAATTGGAGGGTAATTTGAAGAAGGGCGCAAAAAAATAATGAAACGTGGGTATCAGAAGTATTAAGAAGGGAATTGAAATTTATGTTGAATATTTTGGTGCTTCTGGTCGAATAATTCGTGATAGTGGAAGGCAGATGACCGATCGCGGCGGCCGTGGCAGAAGTGCCAGATGAAGCAGCTAGGCAGTCGCGAAGGCATGTTTTGCTAGTCTCAAAGGTAGATTTGATGGAAAAGCGGGGAAAGCAACTATAGATTTGATGGCACCTAACTAGTCTCTCCTCCTCTGCGTGGTTATCACAAGACAACAAAACCCTAGATGCAGGTGGCATTGCGGCGGGACAAATGACTTCGGATGCAGCTATTTCTTTAATCTACAAGGAATGTTGGAAGCACAGGAATCGTTTCCATGGATGTGAATAGTTTTGTAAGTAGAGAATCATTCAGTCTTTTCCCAACATCTGTGCCTGGTCCTGATTCATAGGCGTCTACTCCCTCTACAAATTCAATCTTCTCTTTCCTCTCCTTCGATTAGGGCATCTGAGGATTCGGCGAAGATTCTGGGAAACTCTCGATCCAAGCACTAGGTAGCCTGTGGGGTCGATCCAGGTTTGGAGTTGTCTTCACATGTTTCGGATGATGAGTATTCGTCCCTTTCCTTGGGTGACACATTGGTTTTTTAACGAACACTCCTCAAGTTCTCCTCCTCCTCTCTGACGATTGGATTGTATCAATTTCAGAAGATATGGAGGAAAAATCCATGGTCTTCCATTGCATGGGAAAATGATCGGGGTTGGAGGAGCTCTCCCTTTGGATGAAATTAAGCGGGAGCGACATCGCTGAACCCCTGGCTCGAAATTGGTTTTTCAATGGTGCAGTTCAAAGTGAAAAACGGAGCGGGACTTTGTTTGGAATAATTGCCCGTGGTTCCATTGGAAGTGCCGGAGTTTTCAGGAGCCCATGGACGACTTTCTTTGATCCAACAACTGTGCCCATCTCCAAGATCCCAATTTGGGTGTGTTTATAAAATCTTCCGCTGGTTATGAGAGATCTAGTATGATAAGGCATCTGGCGGGAAAAGTGGGAGATTTCATTAAAATGAATAAAGGAAAAAGGTGGATACCTGAAACATAATTATTAGAGTGTGTGTTTCGGTGCACATTTCTAAACCGGTCATTTAATCATAATTTCTTCCTCTTGCGGAGCCTGGATTCAATATGTAAACTTCGAGGGACTGACATTTACAGGATTTCATTGCAATCAATTGGGACACATGATTTCAGATTACTCGCCAGATCTTGGGTGGGCTCCTACAATGTCTGCTCGTAGAAATGGGTTAATAAGTCGGTGGTTCCAAATAAAGATTTGACACAGTAAAAACAGGGGACTCCCAATAGGCCAGAGGACCGTAGGCCTGAAAAGCACCCATTGCAGCCTGAGGACCCTAAGCATGGTATATTAAGTGATGCTGAGGGTTCGACTGTTCTGAACAGTTATGGTTTTGGATTGCAGATTAATAATGCTCCACAGGAATCGTTGCTGGCATCTACAGGCAGTTTAAAGGAGGCTTTGGCTGAAAAGGTAGCACATTAGAAGATTGACAATGGATTTAAGATGTTCAACAAGATTTAGAGGACCTCAGCCCTTGAATGATGTAGATTTTCAGGAGGAAAAAGAAGATCAATTGGCTCCTTGAACAGTAACAGCAGCAATTGCTGGAAAAAAAAACATATACCAAAAGACAATTCACAAAGTAAAAGTCATTACAGTTTCAATCTGACACGATCTTTTCTGGGTAAATCATTGCTGTTTCAATTTGACATTTACTTGATTTTTTTAGGGTAATTGGGATTGAAGGTTAACAGGGCTTAAAGAAAGGTCCTTCAGAGTTTTGAGAGTAATTGGGATGAAGGTTGATGGAGTTTGATGAGGGATCTTTTGAATTTTTAGTAGAGGTTTTATGTTTTATGGAGATTGAATTTTAGATTTTTGAAAAAAAATAAAAGGTTGGTTAATTTTTAAAGGGTGGTAAAAAAAAGATAAGAGAATTTTTCATATCTATTTCTATTTTATATAAAGATATTTTACAAAATGTAAATTTATAAGTAATTAAAATTTGTATAAATTTTAATTGTAAATGAAAATATAATAATTTTAAATATTATTCTTTATAAATTTTAATTGTATTGTATAAAAAATTTATGCTATAAGATTATTTTTGTTACATATATTTTGAAATTTACTCTACAGGATCTTTTAAGAAAATTTAAGAGCTTCCTCCTATAAAACCACTTCCTTAGTTTGATAAGAAAGCTTTAAAGTTTATTTCAATGTTTGAATTTAGGTATTTTTATGTTATAAAAAAAGGTTAAACAATGTTGTTATTCATCTTATGGGTTAAAAAGACTCTTAACTAAATTTAGAAGTTTATTTACCATTCCTCTTTCTTTGGAATAAATTAAATTGATTTTTTTTACTGTTTATTATTTATAATTAATATTTTGTTTAACTTACATAGATATTATATTTTTAATATTTCTTAGTATATGGTATTTAAGCTCAAATTTATTAAAGGGCTTTCGGAAATATGTCTCCATGACTTGTAAGTGGATTATTATTATATAGTTTATTCATTGTTAGTCATTTTTTATTCGTTCTTATTTATTTTTAATTGTAATAGTTTTTTTAATTTTAGAAAGCCAAGTTCCAAATCATACCACATGATTATCACATCAGTACCACACTAAGTAAATTGTGTTGCCATTTACACCAAATTTTTATTAAAGTTTGATGTTTTATAGGGTGAAAATTTGTAATTTTTTTCAATTAAAAAAATTTGTAATTTTTGTATTGACTTTGATGATGCAAAACAAAGTACAAAATCGACATGACTAAGCATCTTTTTTTGCATCAGGTTTGAGTTACACAAAATGGCTTCAAAATTTCGGCTTCTCCCCTTATGAAAATTGTAGCAACACAATTTCAATACTTTTATAATAGTCAAAAATTAAAAAATCTTATAATATATAATTAATTGTTTTTGATAAAGTAAGGCGGCAAACCAGGGGCCGAACCCTATACAGTCAAAAAAGACAAGAAGACAAACAAACAAAAAATGCCTTCAGAGAGACGAAGGCACAGCCGAGAACAACAGACAAAAACAAAACACAAGCCACGGGAAGACCAGAGTCAGAGAGGTCTCCCCTTACATAACTATTGATTTGATAAGATCATTGAGTTTCTCATTCTCCGCGTTGTCAGCATGCCCAGTATTACCCACCACTTTCAGTATAGACATGTTCAACAGAATTGTATTACGAAGCCCTTTGGCGAAGACCTTCTCCAGCTTCTGAATGCGGTCTTTCAGGGCCCCGATTTCAGTTTTCCAATCAGTCTCATTCTCAGTGCCCTCACCAGCTTCCTCGACATACATTTTCCCCTTATTGTCAGCAGTTCCCATAGTGTCAGCACCTTGCTCCTCAGTAACCTCAAAATCCCTAGTAGCCTGCTTCCCTCCAGTGTCCTCCGAAATTTCTTGGATTTTCAGCTCCTCAGACTCTTCCTCTTGGGTTGCTTCTTCCAAAGCACTTTCCGAACTCAGTTTGGCCTTCGGGGCTGGTTTACCAGCAATCCGCCCCGACCTTCGCACTCCGGAGAGGAATCCTTCCTTATTAATTTTGGAAGGCTTGTGAGATTTTGCCACCTTGGCCCCCCGTGGCCCTGCCCGGATTCCTGTGGGTCCCTTCCGTAGTCTCTTTAATATTTTCTTCCTCTTCATCAACCTTTCTCTTCTTGCCCTTCCTGCTTGCAAAGGAGGGGGTATCAATAGGGGTCCTTTCAGGGTCATCAATACGCCTCATTCCTGACAAGTCATCTCCTTTTGAATGATCTCCCTAATGTTTAAGGGAATATGAACACCTTGTCGCCACACCCTCCAACCTGAAAATTGCTGCCCAAGGTTGGTACAAGCATCAGCGACCCTGTTGTCTTCTCTGTAGGTATGGGAAATCTCAACTTCGGAAAACTTTTGTAAAATAAATTGGATATCAGTAATGATGTCTTTTAGCTTGATTCCCACATATGAAGCTTTATTAACGACATCTATGACCATCTTAGAGTCTCTTTGTATATTCAAGTTCCTTATTCCTAGGGATATAGCTAACTTTAATCCCCATAGTAAAACCATTGCTTCAACATAGTTGTTGCTTTGGCATCCAATTCCACCAGCATAGACAACATACATCCATCCTTTATCATTCCTTATAATTCCTCCTCCACTAGCTTTACCATCCAACTTGGATGCCCCATCAAAGTTGAGTTGCATCCAGTTAGGTTTAGGGGGGATCCATTTAGTATTAAGTCTCTGTAGTATTTTGGAGTTATTATACCCAGGGATCTGTTTAAAACCTTTCATTTGGCCGCAATTTGGCTTTCAATTTGAGATAGGGGTTTCTCTGCAACACGAATATGAGCTGTTGTAACACTTTCCATAATGGTCTTAGCAAAGGAGTTAAACACCTGAGAAGCATTTCTAGCAGTGTCCCTAAAAATTTTGTGATTGCGTTCTTTCCATAAAGTCCAACTCAAACATGACAGAGCTTGCTTCCATAATTCCATAAGCCAGGGATGTGTGAAGGTTGGGTTCTAGCTGAGAATTACTTCTTTAAGGTCAGAATTGCAGACCCATTCAATACCAAAGTTGTTAAGTATTGTGCCCCATAATTCTCAGGCAAACTCATAGTGGATAAAGAGGTGTGAAACTGATTCCTCTTTTGAACCACACAGGAAACATCTGTTAACCAAAGTAAACCCTCTCTTTTGAAGGTTATCCTGAGTAAGGATTTTGTTATGAGCAGCAGTCCACCAAAACATGTTAATTTTTGGAATAAGTTTATGATTCCAAACCTTTTTCCATACATCTTTATTCTGAGCTTCAGGGATGAGCAGATGGTAAGCAGATTTGATAGAGAACGATCCATTCTTATCTGGCCACCAGTATTGTTCATCTTCCCGGGGAAAGAGAGGGATTTTGATCTCCTAAATGCACTGTTGGATCTCCTGAACTTTTGAGAAAAGCTCCGGCCGGTGCACACAGCAATCCAAAATATTTTTCCAGCTCCTCATCCCATTGTTATTTTCCATATAATCACTGACCCTATCTCCAAAAAATTGGGTAGTCAAGTTAGCAATCTCTCCATAGTTTCCCTGTGTGATGAGAGCCTTGTCCTTTAACCAAATATCATCCCAAAATTTAATATGCCGGCCATTTCCAAGTTTCCATCTAATTCCCTGTTTGAGAAGGCTTCTACTTTTTAGCATTTTATTCCATATCACGGATCCCTGGGGTAATCCCGTCTGTTGAAGAAAGTTGGAATCATCAACGCTATGCATGTATTTGGCATACATTATTTCCCCCCAATCATTGTTTTTATGGATCAAGTTCCAACTAACTTTTGAGAGAAGGGCTTTGTTCATGTTCATGATGGACCTAATATTAAGTCCACCATGAGATTTTGGAAGACACACTTTTTCCCATCTGACTAAAGACATTCTCTGCTTGTCTTCCACTCCCATCCATAAAAATTTCCTTTGGATCTCTTCCAGTTTCTCAGCAAAATACGCAAGAATTTTAAAAAGAGACAGGAAGTATGTAGGAATACCTTGCAGCGAAGCCCGAAGAAGTTGCAGTTTACCAACACTGCTGAGTAGTTTCCAATATATAATTAATTGTTATTACAAATAATCATATTATAATTTTTTTTATATTAAAAAAATATATATTAGTCTTATATATATATATATATATATATATATATATGTGACAAATTAGATATTATAAGCCTATGTATTCCATATTGTTCAATTATTTTTTTATTATAATGAGCTTTGTTAAACTTTTTTTAGTCTCTCTGGCTAGCCATTATTTGCGATCAGATGACATGTACTTATAATTAAGGTGGCAAATTTTGGAAATATTGTCTTAGCTTTAGAAACAATTCTTTTTTATGAAATACTTTAAATAAAAAAAATAAATGTCAAAAATATTGTATAAGAATTAAACACTCTAAAAGAACAAATAAATAAATTAAATACTATAAAAACCAATAAATTGAAATATTCAAATAATAGAAAATATATTTTTTACTTCTCCAACATCTTTTAATATTTGCATATAATCTTTCACATATAACTTGAGTTTAAGTGAACTTGACACTCGATGTCTATAATATTCAAGTGCGAGATGAGAGGGTCAATCCTTATTAGAGTTGGGTGGGGACACCCTACTCAATCCTTCAAAGATAACCTCATCAAGGTTAGATGGTGGACCTCATGTCATCTCAGTGCACGTGGATTAAGAGAATGAGCATGCACATATGATGGTTGTGCACTTGTCGTGTTACTCGATGAAGAATGATGAAACACATAAAACGTGGATTTGCAATAAAATTAAAAGTTGTAAACCAATAAATTGAAATGCTTCAATTAAAATAACAAAATTATAAAATTATACCTCTATAGTGGATCCCTCAAAACAAAAAAAACATATACTTGTCCTAGCTCATTGTTTTATTTCATCTTCCTATAAGGCCATATACTTGGTAGCCGTGACAAATTTTGGAAAATAATTTCTTAGCTTTGGAAACAATTATTTTTTATGAAATAAATAAAATTAAAAAAAAAAAAGGTCAAAAATATTGTATAAGAATTAAACACTTTAAAAGAACAAATAAATAAATTAAATACTAAAAAAACCCATTAATTGAAAAATTCAAATAATATTTTTTACTTCCCCAACATCTTGTAATATTTGCATATCATCTTTCACATATAACTTGAGTTTAGGTGAACCTGACACTTGGTGCCTATAATCTTCAAGTGTGAAGAGGGTTGATCTTTGTTAGAGTTGGGTGGGAACACCCTGCTCAATCCGTCAAGGATAACCTCGTCAATGCTAGATGGTGGGCCTCATGTCATCTCAATGCACATGGAGTAAGAGAAGGAGCGTGCACATATGAGGGTTTTGTGCTTGTCGTGCTACACGATGAAGAATGATGAGGCACATAAAACAAGGATTTGCAATAAAATTAAAAGTTGTAAACCAATAAATTGAAATGCTTCAATTAAAATAACATCATATTAAATTATACCTCTGCAGTGGGTCCCTTGAAGCAAAAAAGAACATATACTTATCCTAGCTCATTGTTTTGTTTTAATAAATAATAAATAACGAATTTTGGAATATAAGTAATGTACAAAATTAATTAATTTTTTAATTTTGAAAGTTGTTATACATGTGGTGTGTGGCGATACTGCCATGAGATTATTGAAGTGCCTTAGGGCCGTGGTAACCCTCAGTGTCTTGTCATGCATTCGAGCGAAGAAGAGGTGAGAGGATGTAGTTCTCCTCCCTAATATCTCATGCGTAAACACAAAAGATAGACCTACCATGACCCACACTATGTAACCTTTGAATTGTAATAAAATTTGGACAATGATCATGAGATTCCCTACTCACATGTGCCTAATATTTAAAACAATAATTCAATTTGTACAAAATTAAATCTATTTTTTTACACACCTATATTTTCATTTATATTATCAACGAAATTATATTTTGAGGTAACTATTGGCCATTTGGCCCACATATGAAGCCTTTACAAAGAGGAATATTTTCATGGTGCCCGAGCATTTAGAAGCATAGACATGGTTGCACAAATCCGAAGAGTTCATCAGCACATGTTGGCCATTTTTTGGCCCACATGCCGAATTGTGCCCAAATGAATCCGGTTGTTAATTGATGAGCAGATGTTCTAGATGGAACGAATGGACCAGAGAGATCTACAGTCCTCACAAAGCCTTTGAAACACTTTAAGATTGCTTAAAGCGTATTTTGTCAAATCCTAAGGGACAGGGCTGCAGAGCAAAGAAAAGGGTTCTTGACCAATTTTCATGGCAAAACCAAGCAATTCAAGCATTTCAAGTAGGAGTTCAAAAGAACTACGGACTCCATCAGAACTATGGTTTCCATCAGTGGAACTACTTTGCTTAAATTGCCTTATAAGTGGTAGGCAGTCACAACCCCAAAGTAGGCTAAGTCCATAAACCCAAACTAATCTTGAGCAATGGTTCACGGGCTTTCACCAGTGGAAGACTTTGGGCTTTGTCACATAAGTTACTTGGGTCCAAAAGCCCGAAGTAAGTAAGAGGGCATGCAAAACCTGAATTGGTCTTGAGAAAGAGGACTTCGAGTTTTTGAAGTATTAAGACTTTGGGTTTTGATATATCAACTACTTTACTAAAGAAGCCCGAAGTAAGTAGGAGTTGAAAACTTGATGGACAAGGCTCATTTCTTTTGAGACTTTTTCACCAAGTGTTTTCTTTCAAAGATTTTCAATCGGACTAAGTATTGGAATTTCCTCAGACATTTTGTCCGAAAGAAAGTTTCAAAGGACACTTCTATAAAAATGGTTTATTTTCAAAGTTCCTGAAGGTCCTTTTCTTGAGGAAATGGTCCACTACACTTTTTCGAGACAGGGCAGCTAGTGGCAAAATTGCCGCCCACAACATCGGCGGGTAAAAAGAGACCGCAAACAGATGCATTCAGTGGCAAAATTACTACTCACAACACAAGCAGAGAAAAGAAAGGCATCCAACTTGGCTGACGTCGGTAGAATAGCCATGCGTACACGGCCGACGTCGGCAAAATTGTCGCGCTCGACAGCCAATCAGCCAACATCGGTAAAGTCTCGTGTGCAGTCCATGACATTGGGTGGCAAATTTACCGCTCACAACATCAGGCAGCAAAATAGGCTCATAGAACACAAAAAAAGGCCCACCCAGTGCGCAAAGGAGCAGGCCACACGCAAAACGAGGCATCAAGCATGGTCCCAACAATTTTATGACATCAGCTACAATGTTTTTTCACTCTTCCCAATGAGACTCCTCTTGGCTTTTCCATATAAATTGGTAGACTTGGCCATTTTAAAGAATCTTCTCCAATTTTGTAAAGAGCACAGCTCTCCAAATTTTCCACTTGAATCAATAAAAGACAGTTTTACCTCTTTCTTGGATGGATTTTTCTGTGTATGCCTTGAATGTTGGTCTGTGTCCAGTCATTATTCCTTGATGCTCTCACAGGTCCACCACCAGCAAACCAGTTATCTACAAAGTGCCATTGTCTACTGCTGCCAAGAGTAGAGTTCTATTTTGGAGGTATAGAATAGGAGAGGTCACTTACAGTGTGTATTTCTCAGCACCTTGGTGAGTCCCTGTTTCCTGTGCTTTCCATAGGAACCTCCCTGTCATTTCCAGTAGCCTGGTCTTTCTGCCAAGTCTCAGTGTATGTATGTTTTGTTTGATCCTGAGAGTGGAGGTGGGAAGGTCATTTCATTTTTGGTGTATCACCTCTTTAGAGTAGGCTGTTTGTTTTCATGCATTTTCTTCTCCCTTTTCATCCCCCCCAGTATATCTATATATCTATATTTTTGCACTGCCTGAAACAAACAAGATACATCAGATGGAACTAGCCCATACCTAGAGACTCTCCTCTCCTACTTCGCCATCCCACAGGCGAGAGAGGAGTTTCCATGTTGTGGGGAGATGGCATGAACCCATTTTCCTACCACCGGGTGCAATCTCCAGTCATCAACAATTTTAACACGCTCGATGGGACTAGGTTTTCAATGAAGTAAAGTTGCAGGATTGATGCTGGTCCTGTTACAGTAGATCAAAATTTTTTCTTTCAGCATCTAGTGACTCTGAGTTAAATCCGCTGGTTAAGCAGCCTGGTGCCATCATAAATCATCCATTTATTGTATGTATACTTCTTTTGCACAAAATCATGGGTTTTGTTTTCCTTCATATAATATCGATCAGACTCAAAATGTTTATGGAATCCCCTCAAGTAGCTCTCCCAGTTGCCCTGCAACTATAAGGGAGGTGGCGTTGGAATTTGAGAGACAGACAATGGAAATTGACAGGTTGGAAGAGCAGTACAGATATCAGTAGGAGCTGATGTATAAAGAGGAGTGCTTGTTTAGGCAAGCACATACTTTGTAGTCCATGAAGGAGGAGGTAACAAAATGGAGAAATCCATCTATCCAAGGCAATCAGCCTTGCGTGCCCCCTCCTACCCTGAAGAAAACCTCCTCTTTTGCACCAAATCCATTTTATCAAATTGCACTTGCTCACTCCAACTCATCAAATACAACTGCTCCCAATCCCGTGCACCTGGCTTTCCAACACCAAATGGCATCAGAGCAACCTCCCATGGAGATCAATCTTTTCAACTCCTTAGATCAGGAATCTTCCATTGAGAATAATACCATTAGCCAGCACGTCCCTCTTCTAAAGACTCCTCCAATGCACCAACAGTGTTTTCCTTGCATTCCTCAGCCTCCCCAAGTTCTCCAGCATGATGTGCAAATTTTGAGTTGGAGGAAGGAATGCCAAGGACCAGCTCAGAGCTTTGAAGAGGATCATGCTGGCCACCTCCAAGAAAGACTCTTTCAGGACAACCTAGCCAAACAAATTGAAGATTTAGAGGCTAGGATGAAGCTGCTCCTTGAAAGAGAGGGGAAATTTACAGACCTTGTGGAAGAGCCTCGGGACCTTGTGGAAAACAAAGTTGCTGCCTGTTCGCAGGGGAAAAATTCAAATTTTAGAATCTTGAATTGGGGGAAAAAAGTGGAATCATGGGGCAGAATAGAAGAAGAAGAACAGGGTTTTTCTCAAAACCTTGAAGAAGCTGAAACTGCTCTTGCTTATGATGATACTGGCAGCCTCCAGGAAAAGCTTTTCCAAGAAGATCTGGCCAAGAGAATAGCAGATTTGGAATCCAGAGAGAGTTTCCTCAGCCAATGTGTGGTGGATGGTTCAGACCAAACAACACATTCCATGCCTGAACACAGCCCATCTACACATTTCTAAGAGAGTTATCAGGGCGTGCCTGATATTGATGAAGTGTTGATCAAGTGGAGAGAGGAGAATCATTCAATTCTAGCTCAAGGACTGCTTCCTCTTCCACATGCTTTCTCCACTTCACCCCTTCTCAAAGAAGAACCTATTTTGCAAGGGGTAGGAGAGGAACAAAAGATCCAATCTGCAGTCCTTCAGGAGGTTGTCATGAGCAACAATGAAGAAGAAATCATCATTGATGCTCCTTGTGAAGACCTTATCAGCAGTGGAGAAGATGCAGGCCTTGCATATATGCAGATGTTCCAGCAATTCAAAGAGGAACAAATGCATGGTAAGCTCTCTTCTCCTCTGTTTGATGAACTTCCTTGCTGTTTTGATGAGGATGACTACATTGAAGAGCCTGAGTTAGAGGAGGATCAGGAGAATATTTTTGAAAATCTAGAGAACCTGATCAGCAAAGAGGAAAAGGAGAGGTCTGTCTTCTTGGAGGAATGCCTTGAGGAAGAGAGTTTTAAACAAAGAAGTGATGTTTTATGGGACGAGCAGTCATTTTGTGAGCCCATTTCAGACATCACCACAGTCAACTTTCTTCAAGAAGGCCAAGAAGAAGCAGAGGACAAGTCTGACAGAGTTTTCAAAGAGGTAGAAGGAAACAAATCAGACCATGATACATTGCAGAAGGAATGTGTAGATCAGAAGGCTTACGGTGATGAGCCAACATTAATTGATTTCTTGGTGAGGATCACCAATATCAAAGACCAGCATTTAACAGGCCTCCAGGGACAATCCGAATACATATATATTGGAGGCATGATTGATTTTGATCCCCTCGGTTTCCAGCCAACTCGGGTGACAGGCAGGAAGAGTAAGTCACCAAATCTCATTTTCTTGCAGCTACTTGCCTGCCACCATAAGTCTTCTCACCAGGAAGGGGACTTAAGAAATTTTCCTTTCGATCCAGGAGGGATGTGGACATTCCTGGTTAGCTGTATATAATAGTTTGCTTTCAGTCATTTTCCCTATTTTCCCCAAGTGCAGTTGTACAGGTAGTTGTTTTTAGCCTTGTGTGTTTCCCTTCATTGTGGGGGTAAATTTTGTGTATTTGATTCTGGGATTATCAAACCTGTTGTGAACTCTCTTCAAAGTCACCATCTGACTCTGCACCCAATGGAATGTAAGGCAACTAGGTTCTAAGCATAGCAAGCATGCTTACCCTGTGAGTCACCAATTTGTTGACCCAATTTTGCCCCTCAAGCAAAATCTCGGTCACCTTCTGCACTTGCTTTGCATGGCCAGTTAATTTTGGGTTGCAAGGTCCACCTTCAGGGTTCGACAGCTCCGTTTCAAAGCATTGGCTCATCGGCCTCGTTCGTTGGCGTTCACGGTAGCATAAGGTAGAGTTTGCAAACATTCACAAAAGGGGAGAGGAAAAGGTCGGGGCACTTAACACTAAGGCAAAATGAGGGCAGACATTTACAAGAACAATGTAGCCGGTAGCAAAATTGCCACCCACAACATCGGCGGGTAAAAAGAGACCGCAAATAGATGCAGTCAGCGGCAAAATTGTCACTCACAACACAAGCAAAGAAAAGAAAGGCATCCAACTCGGCCGATGTCGGCAGAATAGCCATGCGTACACGGCCGATGTCGGCAAAATTTCCATGCTCGGTAGCCAATCGGCCGACGCCAGCAAAGTCCCGCATGCAGTCCACGACATTGGGCGGCAAATTTACCGCTCACAACATCAGGCGGCAAAAAAGGCTCACAGAACACAGAAAAAGGCCCGCCCAACGCACAGAGGAGCAGGCTGCATGCAAAACGAGGCATCAAGCATGGTCCCAATAGTTTTATGACGGCAGCTACAATGTTTTTTCACTCTTCCCAATGAGACTCCTCTTGGCTTTTCCATATAAATTGGCAGACTTGGCCATTTTAAAGAATCTTCTCTAATTTTTTAAATAGCACAGCTCTCTAAATTCTCCACCTAAATCAATAAAAGACAGTTTTACCTCTTTCTTGGATGGATTTTTTTGTGTATGCCTTAAATGTTGGTCTGTGTCCAGTCATTGTTCCTTGATGCTCTCACAGGTCCAGCACCAGCAAACCAGTCATCTACAAAGTGCCATTGTCTACTGTTGCCAAGAGTAGAGTTCTGTTTTGGAGGTATAGAACAGGAGAGGTCACTTATAGTGTGTATTTCTCAGCACCTTGGTGAGTCCCTATTTCCTGTGCTTTCCATAGGAACCTCCTTGTCATTTGCAGCATCCTAGTCTTTTTGCCAAGTTTCAGTGTATGTATGTTTTGTTTGATCCTGAGAGTGGAGGTGGGAAGGTCATTTCATTTTTGGTGTATCACCTCTTTATAGTATGCTATTTGTTTTCATGCATTTTCTTCTCCCTTTTCATCCCCCCCAGTATATCTATATATCTATATTTTTGTACTGCCTGAAACAAACAAGATACATCAGAGGGAACTAGCCCATACCTAGAGACTCTCCTCTCCTGCTTCGCCATCCCACATGCGAGGGAGGAGTTTCCATGTTACGGGGAGAGGACAAGAATCTGTTTTCCTGCCACCGGGTGCAATCTCCAGTCATCAACAGACATAGCTCTTGCTCTCAATGAATGGCCTTACAATTAAAAGTAGCATGGTTTGATCAAAGTAAAAAGATGTGGAGACTTCATCCTTCTTTAGATAAGACACGTGAAGGGAAGGTGACCATGATGAGTTTAACACAGAGATTAACTCAGTCATGCCAAGCAGAGACATTCAACCACTCATGACAAGGCTCCCTCAAAATCCACCCAAGGGTGACTTGAATGCAGGATGGGCTCGACGGGATTGGGACAACCTTGGATGACTCATTTTCATGGTCAAAGGAGGATGATGGTGGTGGTTGGAGAAAATTAATGACTTCCCTCCCACTTGCTCATGAGTCCCGTTCTTCTCTCAACCTCTTCTATTATAAATAGGGGCCTTGGAGCCAAGAAACTATCCCTCAACTGTTGACAGAGACACTCTATCAAAATCACTTTGTAAACTCTCTTGAAGCAATATAAGACAAACTTTTTGATTTTGTATTGAATTCAAGTGTGCACATTTGGATTTTATTTGTAGAATGTATGTTGTCATTCATCATCTATAATCTTTCCAAGCATCTTGCTTTGATTATTTTGGTTTTGTGCAGGTTGTGTGAAGTGTCTAGACATCGATCCCTCCTTGGAGTGTTACAGACTCATAGTGTCTCACATAGACCTATCTCTTTCCATCATTCAAAATGCAGGGCTCTCCTTCGACCTTCACACAAATATTCATGTCGATGGCCTTGAGATAAGATCATAATAGTGTTTTGGTTGAGTTCATCAGTAGTGGTTAAGGTTCCAAAGATGAAAGTGAATCATTTCATATTTTGGTGCATCACCATCCTTAGCTTAGGTTCCCCTTTCATGTCATCTTCTCTCCTTTTTCCTTGGTTAACAGTAGGTTTTAGTGTGTGGGGAGAAGCTGAAGTGAAGCATCTGAGGAACTAACCTCATTAAAAAATCTAGAGGTTCAACCTCACCATAGGATACCCATAGTCAGAGGTTATTCCCATGCTTGTAGCTGGAAGTGAGAGAACCTAAAAAACTCTCCCATAAAGGGTGTAATTCTAGCCTACAATAATTTATGGCACGCTCAATGGGAAGCACTACCATTTTCATTTCCATTTCCAAGGTAGATTGGTCAAGTTTGATACTGGTTTGATCAATTTGCAATAGTGGTAGTTTTCATCTTTTAGTATCTGGTGACTCCAAAGAACACCTAACTATCTAGTGGTAGAATAGTCACCATTTTTCATGCCAAAAGAAACTATAAGATCAATGACTAGAGGTTTTCCTTCTAAATTCATTGAATTACCTTTTAATTCAGTAAGGAGGTTAAGGTTCACCCATACTCATCCATACGTAGGGTATCTTTTTCCTAAACCAGTCATAAGGCATGCCTACGCAAGGAGATCCCTATTAACCCCTCTTGATACCATGATTCCCCAAAGAGCTTTTATGGGTTTTAGTGGCCAAAGTCTTTTAAACTTGCCACAATATGACCCTATGCTAGTAGCAACCCTCAAAAGCATCCCATATTACATAGGAGACAAGATGTAACTCATATTAAACACATAATAGACAACCAATTTTTGTAATATTCATAATGTCACAGTAGAAAACATAGATATTAGGCTATTGGTTGTATCCTTCAAGGGAAAGGCATTATATTGATATAGAGGTCTAGCTCCTAACTCTATCCAATCATGGGATCAGCTGGGAATAGTTTTGTGTAGGATGTTTGCAAATAAGAGTGATCATATGTTACTTGCAAAAAAATTGACCACAATCAAGAAAGCTCCCCATGAAGTCATGCAAGACTTCAACATGAGATTACAGAAGGCTTGGGATAGAATTCCAGTTATTGTTAGACCATCCCCAAACTTTGCTTTCTTATATTATTTAAAGGCTCTAAACAATAATATAGTTGTAATGATCCAATCCATAGGAGGGGATATATTGCCAGATGCATATGAGGTGGTCATTAAAGCAAAAAATTGCCTAGTTTAGGGTTTCAAGCTTATTCCCAGACCCCCAATGCCTTTTTTTCTTGAGATCAAACCACCTCTTTAGTCATTCCTCCACTAGATGTTATTCTTATAACTCCAACGATTACTGTTGTGCCTTCACCAAAGTAAGAGAAGGCCTCCACTAGTGGATCCAATGACTCCCAAGAGCAAAAGAACTACTTGGAACTTAAGAGCATGCTCCAATCTTTGGGAAATGATGTGGTCAATGTCAAGAGGAAACAAGCTTATAGCAAGCCATTTCAAGCTCCATATCGGCCTCAATAGCAACCTTATCAAGCAAATAGGCCATCTTAAAAAGGAAATTTCTAAGGATAGGGGCAACTTAACTATGTTAGACAACATAATTATAATCCGAATGTTGTAGGCCCTATCAATTCCTTAGTTTTAGTTTAGAACAATGTGGTTCAGGAGGCTGAAGGGACAATGCCTTGGAATCATTCTTTTGGGCAATCCATTGTCCCAACTAATGGCTCTAACCAGGCATTTAATGACCAATGGTAATAGGTTGTTGCTTATGGGTATAATCAAGCTCTTATGGCCCAAAGCATGGAGGTTCCCATGATGACAAAGTCAGAGTAGCCTCCACAAGAAAAAGGCTTGGATCAGGTGTCAAACTAACCAAAAACCACAATGGTTATCAGTGAGGAGGAGTGTTATGCATCTAATCAGTAGGCCATTCCCAGTCTGGCTCATTTTCCAGTCTCAACAAATACAAGATTCAAAAGAAGGAATATGGGTGACAACTAGGAAGCTTTTAAAGAACCTCTTGTCACTGATCCTTCATTGACAAAGCCAACAGTAGTAGCTCCCAAAACCTAGGCAAAGGCTGGTGGTACACCAATCAACAGTGTTGAGAAAATGAATAAATCTAGCGTGAGCGTACCAATTTGGGACATGCTTTACATACCCGATCAAGTGGACATCCTTCAGGAAGGTTTATCCAAGATAAGTGTTACAATAGCTGTAGGTAAACAACCAAGCAAGGAAGTTGAGGTCTTCACTAATGTAGTCAAGGGTTCTTTGGGAGAAAGGTCAAGTAGTGTGGTCAAGCCCCCTCCATTATACATTTCACTAATTATCTATGATTCCTTGGTAGATAGCGGGGCTAGTACTTCAGTCATGCCAATGTCTATAGCTGTTTAGCTGAACCTTAAATATGAGTTGCATACCAAGGGAGTCCTACAACTTGATGGTTCTTCCACAAATCCATCAGGTATCATAAAGGATTTGAGCTTGACCATGTATGTTTGACCTAGTGTTTCAGTAGTGCAGGATGTGTTGATCCTTGATGTCACTCCTCACTTTGTGTTGTGTCTTTTTAGAGAATTCACAGCCAAAATCAGGGGTTACCTTATAGTAGATTGGTCTTACATAGCATTCAAAACAAGGTATGGGACTAAAGTATCAATCAAGGCTAAACCCATGGCATAATTCCATGTTGAACCCCATCATCCAGATAGCATAAACCTCAATTGTACTATCTTTGATGAGGATGAGTTTAAAATTGGTCAAGAACTAAATACTCATCCTGAGGAGGTTTCAGACTTGTTCTTAGATGAGCTATGGGGGATAATCAATTTATCAACCCTTTGGAAGGTGTTGAAGAAAGAGACATGGGTGTCTATTTGTTGCATGAAGAAAACCAACTCATGCCTTCCCTAATTGGACTTAAAGAAGAACTCAATGGTATGTGGAAGTTGTTCTTTGATGGTTCAAGGAGAAAAAATGGATTAGGTGCAGAGGCAATGTTGGTTTCCCCTTCAGATAATAGATTTTCTCTTCCTATAGGTTCCATTTTAGTTGCTTTTCAAATGCAATAGAATATGAAGGCTTGATATGTGGTCTTCAATGGGCCAATAAAAGAGGAATTGAAATGTTGTAAGCATATGGAGACAACAAGCTCATAGTGAACCAGGTCAGAGGCTTGAACGTTACAAAGAATCCTTTGATGAGGTCCTATAAAAAGAGTGTGGGACCTAATTGAATATTTTGAAGCCATTGACATTCAAGCTATCCCAAAAAATCAGAACTAGCATGCTGATAGGTTGGTAGTCATGGGAACTTAGTTTGACATTTTGAGTGAGTTGAAAGATGTCAAGGTTCAACCACATGTTAATGTGGTGATGAGGCCATTAGTATTAGATAATGAAGCCCACTGGTAGGTTTTCAAAAGTGACAAACAAATTATTTGTTTCTTACAATAGGAAGCTAAGTTCTCCTCCACCAACCAAGGTAAGTTTCATCATCAATACGATGATCAAATTGTTCAACTAAGGTCGAATAAACTTTCTAAGGGACTGGTTACACTTGAAGGCCTTTTTCATGAGGGAGACGGTGTAATGTCCACCAATAAAGAAAACTATGAGAGGGTCTTCATCTTCAAAGATAAGATTCTCAAGCTCGGGAGGTAAGCAACAAGGCTGAGAGGCATGCTTTCATACAACTTTTCCAGGAATATGTAGACATTTTTACTTGGGAGTATAGCGACCTAAAAGGTTTTGATCCAAAGTTAGCCTAACATAACATAGAATTGGAGGCCAATGCTAAGCATGTAAGACAAAAGCAAAGGCCCGTCAACCACAAGATAGAAGAGCTTATGAGGAAAGAGCTAACCAAGTTGATAGAGTCCAGGATCATCTTTTCCATCAAACACTCATCATGGGTAGCAAATTTGGTGCCTATAAGGAAAAAAAGTGGGGAGATTAGGCTATGTGTTGACTTCAGAGATTTGAACAAAGTCTCCTTGAAGGATCACTATCTTTTTCCATCCATGGAGTAGCTTCTCCAAGTAGTTATAGGTTCAAAATGTTTTTCTCTGTTAGATGGATATTTAGGATATAACCAAGTATGGATAAAAGAGGACTGGTACAAGATTACCTTTACCACCAAATGGGGCATGTATGCATACCAAAATATGCCCTTTGGTTTTTCAAATACTGGTGCAAATGTCCAAAGAGCCATGGTCATGGCTTTCCAAGGGCTGCTAAATCAAATGGTGCTGCTATACTTGGATGACATCACAATTTTCTCCAAAAATGCCAGTGAACACATGGACCACCTGAGGCTAATCTTTGAGAGATGCAGGGAGTTTGGGATCTCATTGAATCCCAAAAAGTGCATGTTTACCATCCATGAAGGCAAGATGTTAGGCTACATCATTTCAAGGAAGGGTTGTCCATTGATCCTAAAAAGGTAGATGCCATCTTAACACTCTCTCTCCCCAAGCATAAGAAAGGAGTTCAGAGCTTCCTTAGCAAATGTAAGAAGGTTCATACTAGGTTTTGCAAGCATGGTCAAGCCTATTAATACCATGTTAAGGAAAAGCCAGGTGTTTTCTTGGTTAAAAGAAGGAAAAGATGCTTTTGAGGTCATCAACAGGCCATTGCTCAAGCACCCTCACTTATAAATCTTGATTTCTCTAAGGACTTCATGCTATACACCTTTGCCAATGTTGATGGCTTGTTAGCTATGCTGACACAAAAGAATGACAAGGAAATGGAGCAGTTGATTGCCTTCTTTAGTTAAGGGTTTGAAGGATATGAAGTAAAGTACACCTTCATAGAGAAGCAAATCCTCACAATGGTGAGGAGTCATAAAAAGTTCAGACCAATGCTCTCTAACAACAAGATTCATCTCATGGTGCCTCATCCTGGAGTTAGGGATTTCCTCCTTAACAAAGATTTGAATGAGAAAAGAGCTGACTGGATCACCAAAATCATGGAGTTTGAAGTGGAAATAAAAGTGACCAAGCTAGTCAGAGGTAGAGGTTTGAGTGAAGACATGGTAGATCTTAAAAAACACATAGAAGCTGCCATGGTGATTCAAGACAACTCACAGGTAGAAGCACCTCTACTTCCTAAGGGTTGGCTCTATGATATGGCACATTTTCTACTAACAAGTCAGTGCCCTCCAGGTATGGACAAAGCAAAAAAAATGTATTTCAAACTTTAGTCCATACCTTATTCATTGGTTGATGATTTTTTATTCAACAAGGACCTCAATGGAGTACTCCTAAGGTGCATAGATAGTACTCCATTGAGGTCCTTTTTGAATAAGGATGTGTATGCATGGGTGAGGAAGTGTCAAAAATGTGCCCTCTCAACCCAATTCAGGCAGAGCAACCATTCATGCAGTGGGATTTGTATTTCATAGGAGTGATCCACCCTCCATCAAGTGCATGACATAAGTGGGTGCTTACTACAACTGATTACTTCACTAGGTGGGTGGAAGCCATTACATTGAAGGAGGATAATGAAAGTGCAGTCCTAGCCTTCTATGAAAACATCATGACTAGGTTTGGTGTTCCATCAACTATCATTTTCGACAATGCATTGGCTTTCCTTGGTATAAAAATAAGTGAATAGGCTCTTAAAATGGGCATCTACCTCAACACATCTTCCAATTATTATCCTCAAAGAAATGGATTGCATGAGTCCAAAAACAAGAATTTGTTGAGAATCATCAGGAGGGCTATGGAGGAAAACCAGAGGACATGGCACACCAAATTAAAGACAGCCTTGTGGACTGATAGGGTAACTCTTAAAGCTATTATTGGAAATTCTCCATATGTTTTAGTATATGAAAGGGAGGCCAAGTTACCCATTTCTCTTTATCTACCTGCATTAGAACTAGCCCATCAACTGGAGCTATTGCAAGATGAACCCATGAATGTGAGATTGGCATAACTCATGAAACTTGAGGAGACAAGAGACCTTGTAATGAAGACGCTAGAGTCACATCAAGCTTAGGTCAAGAAAGCTTTTGACAAGAGAGCCATGACAAGGAACTTCAAGGAAGGAGACATGGTCCTCAAGTGGGATTCAAATAGGGCCAAACTAGGCAACCATACTAAGTTTGATAGCTTGTGAAGTGGCCCTTATTTGATCCATGGATGTAAGCAACATAATGCTTTCCAACTCACCCAATTAGACAGAGAGGTATTACCCACTCTAATCAATGGGATTCATATAAAGCCCTAATTTTAAAAGCATTTGCAGTCATTGTATATATTATACCTTTTGTATAGTTTTTCATGTTTTCTCCTAAGTGCCTTGTGCACACCTTTTTAGTTGTGTGTTTCCATTCCCTAAGTACCTTGGGCACAATTTGCTTTGTTCTAATTATTTTTGTTGCTTTAAGGGGAATTTCCAAATAGAGCCAACCTTGTCAAATAAATCAGTGACTCCATGCCCAATGGATCGGATAAAGAAAATGAGTTGGGTTCTTCAAGCATAACAAACATGTTTCCCTATGAGTCACCAA
This sequence comes from Torreya grandis, assembly GCA_037957365.1. NCBI lineage: Eukaryota > Viridiplantae > Streptophyta > Pinopsida > Cupressales > Taxaceae > Torreya > Torreya grandis. Next base: position 1,530,938 of record JARHVA010000886.1, on the reverse strand, counting down.
AGATGTTGGCCATTTTTTGGCCCACATACCAAATTGTGCCTAGTGAATCTGATTGCTAATGGATGAGAAGATGTTCCAGATGGAACAAATGGACCAAAGAGATCTACTGTCCTCATAAAACCTTTTAAACACTTTAAGATTACTTAAAGCCTATTTTGTCAAATCCTAAGGGATAGGTTTGTAGAGCAAAGAAAAGGGTTCTTGACCAGTTTTCATGGTGAAACCAAGCAGTTCAAGCAGGAGTTCAAAATAACTATGGACTCCATCAAAACTACAAACTCCATCAAAACTACAGTTTCCATTGGTGGAACTACTTTGCTTAAATTGCCTTATAAGTGGTAGACAGTTACAATCCCAAAGTAGGTTAAGTCTAAAAACTTGATCTCATCTTGAGTAATGGTTCACAAGCTTTCAACAGTGGAAGAATTCAGGTTTTGTCGCATAAGTTACTTGGGTCCAAAATCCCAAAGTAAGTAAGAGGGCATGCAAAATCTAAATTGGTTTTGAGAAAGAGGACTTCAGGTTTTTGAAGTATTAAGACTTTGGGTTTTGATATAACAACTACTTCACCAAACAAGCCCAAAGTAAGTAGGAGTTGAAAACCTGATGGATAAGGCTCATTTCTTTTGAGACTTTTTCACCAAGTGTTTTCTTTCAAAGATTTTCATTCGGACTAAGTATTAGAATTTCCTTGGACATTTTTTCTGAAAGAAAGTTTTGAAGGGCACTTCTATAAAAATGGCTCATTTTCAAAGTTCCCAAAGGTACTTTTCTTGAGGAAATGGTCCACTACACTTTTCTGGAAGGCACTTTTCAAAACTCCAAAAGGTCTTTTGGCTGCAAAGTGTCCCAAATAATTTTCCCAAAGGGTCTTTTCTCTATAAAATTATCCTTTTCAAAATTCTCAAAGGGTGCTTCTCAATTCTTTTGAAAGGCTTTTTCAAAATGCTGAAGGGCACTTTCTCGGCATCAACAAGGCACTTAGCAGATTATCGAAGGGCCTTTTCCTTGTAGAAAAGATAAAGAGACAATTCCCATGGACAATTTTCCCATGTGAAATGGTTTAAAGATAAAGACCCAAAGACATCAACCTAGAAAAGCTTGAAGTAAAAGAGCTCCAAGAATCTTTAGTAATCCAGCATGAAGGCTTTGAAGTAAGTAAGCTTGGAGAACCTGAATTACTCTTCATAGTGTGAATCAGGATTCTCCAAGTAATTTACTTAAAAAGACTTTATAAGTGGAGTAGATGGGAAAGTTTGAAGTCAAAGAGCTCAGAGAACCCAAATTACTTTGCAAAGAATAGATCAAGATTCTTCAAGGACTTAGCTTATAAGTTAAGTAGCTTAGAAAACCCAAATTACACTATGAAGAATAAATCTAGTTTCCAAGGTTACTTAACTTAATAAGCTTGGTCCAATAGCATGGTTATAAGGATCGACTGTGCATGAGAGTTATGATTAGATGAATGAGAGGCCACCACATAGCATAGGTGAATCCAGTTGGTAGGGAGATCGATGACTCACAGGTGTCCATGTCAATAAGATCTATGGTGTGAGTCAAGGATCTAAGGTAATTTCCAATGACCAATCAGAGCAAAGGAGAGCCAAAGCAACTGGTGGGAGCTGGTAGGTGCAAATTTATAAGGTTTTTATCCTTCAACATGGCTCTCACTCTCAATGAATGACCACATGATTAAAAGCAACATGGTTTGACTAAATTAAAAAGGTGTGGAGACTTCATCCTTCTTTAGATAGGACATGTGAAGGGAAGGTGGCCATGATGAGTTTAACATAGAGGTCAACTCGGTCACACCAAGTGGAGACATTCAGCCACTCACGACATAGCTCCCTTAAAATCCACCCAGGGGAAACTTGAATGTAGGATGGGCTTGATGGGATTGGGATGACCTTGGATGACTCATTTTCATGGTCAAAGGAGGATGATGGTGGTGGTTGCTAAAAATTAATGACTTCCCTCCTAGTTTCTCATGAGTCCCCTTCTTCTCTTAGCCTTTTTTGTTATAAATAGGGGCCTTGGAGTGAATAAACTATCCCTCAACTGTTGACATAGGCACTTTGTCAAAATCACTTTGTAAACTCTCTTGAAGAAATATAAGACAAAATTTTTGATTCTACATTGAAGTAAAGTGTGCACATTTAGATTTTATTTTTAGAATGTATGTTTTCATTCCTCATTTATAATCTTTCAAAGCATCTTGCTTTGATTCTCTTGGTTTTGTTTAGGTTGTGTGAAGTGTTTGGGCATTGATCCCTCCTTGGAGTGTTATGGACTCATAGTGTCTCACATATAGCTATCCCTTTCCATCCTTCAAAACATAGGGATCTCCTTCGACCTGCACACAAATTTTCATGCCTATGGGCTTGAGATAAGATCAGAATAGTTTGCGTCTTGGTTGAGTTCATCAGTAGTGGTTATGGCTCCTAGGTTGAAAGTGGATCATTTCATATTTAGGTGCATCACCATCCTTAGCTTAGGTTCCCCTTTCATGTTATCTTTCTCTCCTTTTTCCTTGGTTAACAATAGGTTTTAGTGTGTGGAGACAAGCTGAAGTGAAGCATCTGAGGAACTAACCTCTTTAAATAAGCTAGAGGTTCAACCTCACCACATGATATCCACAACCTGAGGTTGTTCCCATTATTTTAGATGGAAGTGATAGATCTTGAAAAAATCTTCCATAAAAGGTGCAATTCTAGCCTACAACACCTTGAAAGAATGATCAAAGGATGAATGATGCAAGTTTAAGGGCTAGACCGTCATTACGATGTCATGTAGAAGTAGCTATGGAATAATCAAATTGAACACTTAATATCTCCAAATGGGAAGTGTTTAGGACCATCACATCAAATAGGTATGATCCTTCTAGCTTCATGAGTATCTCCTAAAAATTTGGGTCCTTCATGTTTCTCATGCTTCAAGATCCAAGCTTTCAAAGTTGGTCAAAAAACATAAGATGTTCATGTGAACATCAAGTTAAATCTTGGGCAAAAATCTACCTGTGATTAAATTTACATCCTACAGGACGTCAATCATGTTCTATAAAATGATAAATGATGATCACACAAATTTCAAATTTAAAGATAGAGCAAGACAATTCTTTTGAGCTTAAATTTGACGATCATGTAATCATCAATGATGATCATAAAAACATCAAATGATGTCTCATAGACCATCAATTTTAAGATCATGTAGTAGCTATTAGATTTCAAATATTGGGTCCCAATAAGATCAATGATCCTTACTCGATCGTATATCTTAATCTAATGGTGTGAGATGAGTCAAATAGTTAGAGAGGTTGAGAGGTTGACACATGGCACAAGTGTGTGGAGCTACAGATTGACAGTAAGATCCTAAGGATTAATGTGCATTTCCCAAGTGGCACTAGTAGGGATAAGGTTGACAATTTAAACGTGGATCTAAGGGCTCACACTTGTTCATATTTGGAAGTTCTGATAGAATGAATGAGAGTCAATGTGTCAATGAGCCAATTTGGATTTTGACAGCCAATTAGATTAAAGATGAGCCTAGGGGTTTTTGATGAAGGTCAATAATCCCTTTTTTGACCATGGAAAGTAAGGTTTTGTAGGTTCTTCTTGATGCCATTGAAGTTTGTTCAAATGCCACAGAGTGGTCTAATTGATGTAGTCAAGTATAAGGAACAAAAGGGACCACCATTAAAGCTTAATGTGGACCTTTACTTCAAATTTTTATGGCTTTTAGGGTTCATTCTTGTGATCCTGTTCACTTTTATAAAAGAAGGACCTAGTTTTTATGGAATTTTGGCTCCTATAGAGACTTAATTGAAGTTCAAAAGATGTTATATGGTCTATGGGTCTATTTTAATATAAAGACTATAGGAAAACCAATATCCCTAGATTGGTTTTCAATCTATAGTAGATATATAACAATGGAGTAGGTATGTGATAAATGAAAAAGGAGCTCATCATCGATGTGGCTCCATCATCATCAAATTAATAACTCCATCATTGAAGGCATGGCATGATTGTTGGTATCAAGATTCAAGGATTTGATCCTCATGATCAGGGCAAGTGGACTTAGAGCCTTGAGATGGTGAGCTGGTACTTAGGGAGGTAGTTAAGGGAATTATTTATGTTCAAATAGACATAGACACTATGCATAAGAATCCCTTGTCTTTTAGTGAGATCCCTTAGCCAATGAGAGGAGCTTGATGGTTATCGAGATGACAGGAAATCTGTTTGTTGAACAAAGCATGTAAACAAAAAGGTAATAAAAGGCTTCCACCTCACTCCTTGATCTAGAGGGCTTTCCTCCACTATTTGAGTGCCAAAATCCCCTCTTTCTTCATTCCATTATGCTATAAGTATAGCCTTTGAGCTATTATTTTGGATCCCTCTCTTTGGCATGACTAGACTTTGCCAAGATTGAGCCTTTTAACCTCTTGAGATAAATAAGATGACTATTTTCAGATTTTAGGATATTAGCCTAGTGTATTCATGTCAATTTGATTTGCATAAGTGTTAGAGTCTTCTCCCTTGCCAAGTCCTGATCTCACCTAGCTAGTAGATTGTCTGGTTATGTTTAGTGTTCGATGTCATTTGACTAAAGCCAATGATGGACATGTTGACTAGATTAGTGCCTTGAACTAGGCCTCTCCATCATCATCTTAGGTTTTGCTCACTTGACGAACCTTTACATGAAATGTCAATGCATGATAGGCATTTGGAGTCATAGATCTCATTATTTATTTTTGTCTCACTAGTGTTTTAGAGGCTCAAGTATGAGTGTATGGAAAATCTTCATGGTGCATCACCACAAGTTAGAATAGGTTTTACTTTTACAACTCTTCCCTTTTCACTCCATATAGTTTTAGGTTTTAGAAGCAAAGGTCTAAAGTGATGCATTAGAGGAGCTACCCTCAATAAAAATCTTAGAGGTCTAGTCTGGATATAGGCAACCCATAACCTTAGACCATTCCCATGTTGGTCTAGGTTTGAGAGGACTTGAACACTCCTCCTTTCAGCCAGGGTGCAACTTGTAGTGATAATAGTTTTGGCATGCCTGATGTGATAAAGTTACAAAAGAAGAGGAAGATTTTTGGTGTCTCTTTCCTCTATTAGATTTTAGAAGAAAGCACATTATCACCAATGGTGACTCCAAATCAAGATTCTAGTTATGAGCATGCCAGGTATGTCTTAATAAAGTTTCTAATCATTTTTTGCATCTCATTTGATATATGAGGTCAATATGAATAGCCATGGTGGTTAATTATATTATCCACCCCCTTATCAAAAGCCCCAATATGTTCCTCATAATCTATATGAGTCTTATCATCCCTACCATGAGCCCTATTAAAGCTATGAGGAGCCTTGTCATATTTCTCATGATCTTTATCATCAAGGATATTGCCCTGATCCTTCATTTAGACAGTAAGCCCATAATAATATTGCTCCTCATTAACCCTATCATGAGCCATCTATACCAACACTTATGAGGACTTTTATAAGCCTTCATAAGCATGCACTAGAGTTGTGATCCCAAAAGTACTATGGCCAAGATGTCCTTACTCACCAGGTCCATCATGTGAGAGAGTCATTACAGTGAATAAAATGGGATGCGCACTTGTTGAGAGAGAAAACTGGAACAATCTCAAAGGTGAGATGATGGATGTAGGAGGTTAAATTCAAAAAATTGAGGACAAGTTAAAAGGCCTTGAAGAACAACAAGTCTAACCTCACCAAACTTATGTTCCTGCATATACACCACCTCAACCTTCTTATGTGTCACCCATTCCTCCTCAAGAGGTCATTCCAAGTAACCCTTTGAATGTTCCAAGTTCTTCATATATTCCTCAGACCTTTCCTTCTTGGAAATCTATCTAAGGGAGTTGTCAAAGAAATGAAGAGCTTATTGTGAAATAGCTTGTTGTTTGGGTCCAAGATTCCATCCTTCCTCAAGAACCCCTTATGAAGTCCTTAAATTTTCCAAGATGGAATCAAGTGGTGAAGTCATGGGTTGGGCAAAGTAAGGCAGATTTGGAATTGTGAACCTAAAATAAAGAAGGATATGAACCTCTACAAACCTCCCTCATCACTCTTATAGAGCCTTCTTGTCTTTCTAACCACCTTAAAGAGAAGATATTCCAAGAGAATATTGATAGGAAAATCAAAGAGTTGGAGCTAAAGACAAGGAGGGAGGAGGAGAATCAGGATCAAAAGGCTAAAGAGAGACCTAAGTCTTTCTTATCTTGGAACCAAGTCATGCAGTCAAGTAAACCCAAAGTTTATCAATCCCCACCCCTCCCTCCTCAAGAATTTAGGTCATTTCCATCTTGTAAATCCATTCAAAGTAGTGGGTAGAAGAAAGAGGAGGTGGTGATTATTAAAGTTAGACAAGAGACCTTACAATCTCCACTCCTTTCCCCTCAAAATCTTAGAGCCTTTACTTCATGGAGATCCATTTAAGAAGTAAAGGATCAGAAAGAGGAGGTGATAGTGATCTAAGAAGAGCAAAATCAGGTATCTATGGCCCAACCATTTAATCTATCTCATCTCCTTGAATATTTCCAAGGTCAACCATGTCACTTTTAGATCAAGAGCCTCTAAATTATGAGGTGAATGAAGAAGTTGCGACTAAGTTGAATGATGTTCATGAAGATGAGAAAGAGGTTTCAAGTTACAAGAAGGTTCCCTCCATTCCCAAACCCATGACATCTCATCCTTCACCTCAAACCCATGAGCCTATCCATCAACCTTAAACCTTACCCTTTATTGAAAAATAACCTATCTTGAAGGAAGAAAGTGAAGAGGAAAAGTCTCAAGTCATGACAGATCAAGAACACATCATGAGTGTCTATGAGGAAGTAATCACCATAGGGACTCCTTTTGGTGATAAAAAAATCAACTCAACCTTCCTGAATGAAGAGAAACATATGAAATATTCTTCTACAACTATGCATGAGAAATAATGTACTATTAAAGATGAAGGAGAGCAGTTTCAAGTCATTCCTTAAAAGGTTGCAGTCCTAGGGGAATATCTTGAAACCAAGGTAAAGGTTGTTGTTCTTGGAAATGATTCAATACCTCAGCCTGATATTAGACCACTCTCAAAATATTGGCAATAGAAAGGGGAGATTTTCCATGAATAATTTGATGAGTTTGTAGCTGATGATGAGGAGAACAAGGTCACTCAATGTGATAAAAGACCTCAGGGACAATGCTTGGATAACATGTCACTTACATGGATTATAGCTAATAAGTAGTATGAAAAGGACCTTGAAGAACAAGACTAGTTTGCCTTTGTTGGTGACTAGTTTGTTATTGATGACTCACTCTAGAAGATGCTAAAAAAGTGGGTAGGGAGAAATAATGCCTAATTAAAGGTCATGTTCAATAAGCATCCCGCTCTGCAACTTATACCATCTCTCAAATTAGGTGAGTCTCTAAATTTCCCTTAGGTTTGAATCTACTTTAATCTAGTAATTTCACTTCATTACATCACTAGATTAAAGTGGGGGAAAATGTAGACACATAAATTTGACACAATCTCATCTAAAACATACTTTTTTACATAACCTTATCTATTATGACTATTAATGATAAATGAAGGGATTATTGGCGTAATCTATCTTGAGTCTCAAGCTTATTTATATTATTTTATCACTTTATGGTCTTTTATACTTGTGATTTACCTTTTAAAATTTACCTTATGGATCCTCAATCTCAATCTAAAATTTTTATCTTCACGCCTTGTGACTTTTGGACACGATCACACTGTAACCTTATCTAGGTAATGCAAACTTTCAAAAGTGTAACTTGTAGAATTTTTTCAAGTTTCTATGTCAATAATGGTCTATTTTATTACTATTGGTATTTTTAAGTCAGATTCTCACCCGCGAATGAGCCCCCAAATTTGAATTTAAGAGTCCTATTTAATCAAGGGTCTTGTTAGAGGCTAATTATCAATCTCTCTATATTATAAAGGATATCAAAATTTACATCTACTTATACTTGTTGAATAATTGATTTATTTTCAAGTTCAAAAGTTGAATACATCATTTTCATAATTGTATCAAGGGTAATACTAGGTGAAAGATCATCTAGTATTACATTCCATTATTGCATATACACACTTAGAAGGGAGAACTACATTAACTTAAGGCCCATTTGAGCTATGTAGGCATCATTCAAATTAAGTGAAGTTTTTTTAGGGTACCTTGGATATTACCCTATCCCTATTTATTCATTTTTTATTTGATTTATATTTGATTTATTGTACATGAGATACAATTTGTATTTTTTAGGTCTTCTGTGTGACAACACACACACACACACACACACACACACACACATACAATAATCTTTCATGGATAGGTTCACAAACCTATCCCCAAATTCTAGTCTTAAAATTAACTAGGACATGCCTGTAGGAAAAATATAAGGTAACAATGCACCCTTATCCTCTTAGCATGACCTTGTCCTAACACTGATTAAAATTCTATTTTCAGTTGTGAAATAATTCACATCTCTTTTCAAGCAATTTTAAGTCACAATCAGCCTACACAATCAACACAAAATTTGTTTGAGGCAGGTTTGTATATCTTGTGTAAGTTTACTATTTTTAGAATACTTTTAGTTTTTTAAATTTTAAATTTTACTTCAAAATCTATATATTTCTTGTATTTTAATTTCAATAATTTAGATTTATTAGTTTGATTAATTTCAATTCAAAATAGATTAAACAAGTACTCATCAATTCACAAAAATAAGAGGCATGTGATTAATAGATAAATTATATTTTATAATACATTTAATAATTTTATTGAATTGATAGAGTGCAAATAATTTATTTTTTCACTCTAAAATTGAAACCGTGTTAACAAAATTGTCTCAGAATTACTAGTTGTGTTGTGAGTGAATTTTTTGATAAAAAAGTGTACTCAATAACTTCAAACTTGAAAAGATATTCTTACTAATCTAAATTATTGTATACCTGAAATAATATCAAAGATCAATTATACATAAAACTTCTCAATTCAAATTAATGCATCACACTTATTTTTTTTGCAACTTTATTAAATAAATAAGACTTAAAATAAGCCTTTTACAAGATAATTTTCATGACAAGTTATTTCAATAAAAGCATAAAGTAAAAAATAAATAAAAAATCTATTTAAAAAACAAGTAATATATAATTAGACTTATAAAATTAGACTTTACTACAACTAAAAGAAGACTAAATATAAACTCAAGCCACAACTAAGAGTACTACTAACACTAAGTGATAGCTTTTGGGCATCATGTAAGAAGCCACTATCACTTGATTATCACAAGATATAATTAGACAAAAGTAGATCAAAAAATATCTAAAAAATAATAATTGACTTAATACACTTTAATTTCACTTAATTAACATTAAACTTGCACCCCACTACTTAGAAACTCATTTGAGTACTTAGACAATGAACTAAAGTTAACTAACAATTCTAATTATTTTTTGAAAATAATTAAAAAGTGTCTAAAAGTGATCATAAAATAATGAAGGTCATAAATAAATTAAATAACATTAAAAAACCTAAAAAATAAAAATAGAATAAGTTTAAAAATATAAATCAAATGCCCATATTGGTATGATACTCAACTTTCCTTTATTTGATGTAAATAAGTGAAATGCCTATCATCTCTTTAAGGATTTCATGTATCTTATTCAACAATATCAATGATATTACTTGTGTGAAATATTATGTAAGGGTTGTATATTCATATTTATTATAGGATAATGTAATTGTATTCTGTTTCTTTGAATAACAATAAATCAACCACTTCTCAGTGTGAATTAATAACTTAAAATTGACTTCCTATTATCAAGAGATCCTCTTCAATCTTAATTTGTGTATCCAATAAAAAATAAATATATTTATGGTATAAAAATAATACTATGATTATAATTACCTATTACATATTTTAAATTCTCTTATTTCAAATGTTTGAGTGATAGTTTACCCATAAATCTAGAAACTAGCAAAACCCCATAATTAATATTAGGTCTTGTCATAGTGAGATATATCAAACCTCCCACCATGCTGATAAAAGTTTTATAATGATTTAAATTAAATATATATTTCCTCATAATATTTTTTGTACTTGAATTTGAAGTGTTTTTAGGTTTCAGATTATGAAGATTGTACTTCTTTAACATGTCCTGAGCATACTTGGCTTGACAAATGAATACTTTCTCTTTATTTTTATGAAATTACATGTCAAAAAAGTACTTCATAAATCTAAAATAAGTCATCTAAAACTCTGATTTCATATATTCCTTTAATATATTCAACATCTCCATAGAGCTATCTATAAAGATCAAATCATCTACATAGAGACAAACATATCAAACATTAAAATTTAATGCTTGTATATAAAGATTTGGTTCATTTTAAATTTTTAAAAAGCCTTGATATAATAATAAGATAAAAATTCTTGAGTACTAAACTATTTTATCTTTTTTTAGCCCATAAATATCCTTATTCAATTTATAAACTCAAATTTATATATTCTTTACCTTAAAACCTTGTGACAACCCCACATATATTTCTTCAATCACTCCATTTAAGAATGTGCTTTTAACCTTGGTATTGTAGACACAATTTGTAAAAATGTCATATTTATTAAAAAGATTATGAACTAAAGTCCGTGTATCATTCCTTTCAATTGAATCCATCTCTAATTTCATAACATCAACCTATTGTTTATTTTGACTAGCTTCTGCATAACTTCTAGGTTCACTAGTCATAGATGATAATGCAAACATACTATTTTCATAATAAATATTATCAAATAAGTTACCTTTCTGATGTTATAGCCTTGTGATCCTCCTATCATAATTCTAATCAAACATCTAATTGGTTGGATGACGATTCAACAAATATTTTTTCTTGTTTGATGTTGATGTAGATGGGTGACTAATCTCTTACAAAGAGTTAGTATTATTTCTCAATGAACTAGAACCTTGTTTAGAAATTTGTAATCTTTCAAAATAAACTTCAATATTCTTCCTTTTCACTTACAAATTATTTATATGCATAATAAAACACAACATATACCTCATTTAAAAAAAAATATAGTCCTTAGAAATAATTATGAATTTACTAGTAGGATTGCAAACCTTGTATGCTTTGATTTTATCACTATATCCTATGAAATTGTGATAAAAAGTCTTAGGATAAACTATATCACCATTACCTTAAATTTTGGTGATTTTCATGTTATCATTTCCTTCAACTTGGATAGACTTTTCATCTCCTAATTGCTCTTGGATTTTGAATAAATCATCTAACTTGTTGAAATCATCTTTATGACTCGTCCCCTGATTTGAACAACTTGAATTAAGAGATAAAAAATTATTTTATTCTTATATTCTCACAAAAAATATGAGATAATAATATAATCCCTATTAAAAATTATTTTTTTAGTTTGAAAATCCTCCTCTTCCTTTTCTTAATTGGCTTTATTCTTAACTGCTAGTATCCTACAATCTTTTATCTTATATCTTGATTTTCTCAAGTAATGACAAGTAAAGTATTTATTGCTCTTACCTATGAATTTTATTTTATATTTTACATTTGAATTTATAATTTTTAAACTCCCTTGATTCTAATTTTTATTTATCTCTTTGGTTTTTGAAACCTTTGCCTTTGTTTCAAGTGTTTGTTCTAGACCATGTTCTATATATTCTACATATAATCTCATCTTATCCTTATGAGACAAGAGATAACCCACTAACTCATCAATACTTATAGTGTTCATGCATTTACACTTTTCAAGAGTGATCATAATATACAACTATATTTAGTTTAAATATCTCAAAATATTTCTTACTATAACACTATTTTGTATAGTTTCTCCATAAATATTCATTATATGTACTAAATGATTTACCCTTATGCAATAATTTTCAACTCTTTTAGAATCTAACATTATCAAAATTTATTTTAAGGATTTGGAGTTTTGATTATTTTATCTTAATAGAGCTGTGATATGAAGTCTTCATGGTATTCCATGTCTCATGGATATTCTTACATCTTGTAATTCTTAGATAAATATTTGATTTTATGACACTCTGAATATAGAAAAAAAACTGTGCATCTCTCTTTTATTCATATTTTTTATTTTATTTTTTTGAACTTGTGTCAAGGTGTTCTAATATGAGGGTGGGGTGTACCCATGGATAACATTCTTTCAAACTCATTTCCACACCACAATTTTCTTTAATTGATCTTTTCAATACTCAAAGTTTTCACCTTTGAAAATAAGAATATTCATAGAATTAGAATTCATTGAAGTCATTGTATCTTCTGAAAATGCCCTGAAAAACTTTATGAACCTTGCTTGAACATGGTTATGATACCAAATGAATGTTTTTAATTAATTTTTGGAGTCTAAATCAACTTTGTTTCACTCTAAAATTTAAATTATGTATTAATAAAATTGTCCTAGAATTACTAGTTGTCATACTCGCTGTGTTGTGAATGAGATTGTGTTTTAATAAGTAATTTGACAGTTCAGGTGTAAGAATATACATAGAAAATATTTTTTTTATGTTTTTTTTAAAATAATTACTATTCACCTCTATATATAATTTACCTACAAACACGTTATGAATTAAATAAATTAATAATATCTCAAGTTAATATGACCAAAATTATAGTAATAGATGATAAATTTAACAAAACTAAATTTAATAAATATATTTTTGTCTCTAATACTAATATATGACCCGTATCCATTTTTCTAATAAGATTCCTAAACTTTAGTTTCAACATAGATTCATGATTCAAAGACTCATTGAAAGAGCCTTCTTGTACCCATGATATTTACCCATTCCTAAAATTATATTACAATATGAAAAATAAAAATAAAATGTATATTTAAAACATTAAATATATGCATTAAATAAAATAATTTTTTAATAGAAAGAAGAATAAATCATACCACAAATCAATATTAATAAGGCTTCTTTCTTCCCAATTTAACCTACTTGTCTCTTATCACTTCTTAAAAATTGGGAGAACCTAATAAAAAAAGCATATATCATTTGGATCATCTCAATCGTACTTATATTAAAAAAAACACTCCAATATTTTTAATCCACCCTCTAAATTTTCCCTCTACCCTCTAATTTAACATTCTACAATTTTTATTTATTTTAAATTTAGTCATTAATTTTAAATCCCTCTATGTTTATGTAAACTAAATAAAAAATCATCAAATTTATCAAATTAAAAAAATCCCTACATAAATTTCATGAGGTTTAAATTATTTGTTCATGTAAAAATCAATTATGTATCATTTATATTGTCCAAAACAAATTAGGAATGAAAAAATGAAAAGAAATGATTTTTAATTTTATGAAAGGTACTTATTTTTATCCATGAATATATTCTTCCATTAAAGAAAAAAAATCTTCTTTTCTCAAATTTATTTCAACATAAAAAAATATAAAATATATTTTTAAAAACATAAATTCACATTATCCCCCTCCCGCCCCCCCCCCCCCCCCCAAAAAAAAAAAAATTAGGAATGAAAAAATGGAAAGAATGGATTATTACCTTTATGAAATATACTTATTTCATCCATTCAAAAAGGAAAAAATCGTCTTCTCTCAAATTTATCTCAATATAACAAAATATAAAGTATATTTTTAGAAACATAAACTTCGTTTTGAATAATTTAAAAAATTCCAAAAAAATCTATAAGTGAATGAGCGTTTTTAGGAAGTTGTTTATAAAACTATGTGCCCCACTTAACTCATGTGGTAAAATATTTTGTTATTTATTTAGTTTGAATAATTTATAAAATAAAAGATAGTTTATTTTTTATAATATTTTTTAGGAGTTTCATTATTCATCTAAATTTTTTCTAATGATAATATATTAGATCTAACATACATATAAATTTATCGAACTATAAAGTGGGGTAAAAATTATAAACAAAATTTATTTGTAAAAAAGGGATTAAGGATATAATCAATAAGTTTATATAAAGAATTGGTAGAAAAATACAATCTAGATCCAAGATGTAAAAGAGGTAAATCGTATAGAAGATCAACAATCGACGTTAAATCATATAGAAGATCTAACTGTGAATGATGACTGATAGGTTAATGGGCTGAAGTAGATCAATGGCTCACATTCAATCGTAGATTTAGATCTGATGACACACGCATGTTAAAAGGTCAAAGAGCTTAGAGGCCACCACGTGGCACAAGCACGGAAACAAACAGACTAGTAGCAGATCTTAAGTGCAAATGCAGGGCTACCAAGTGGCACCAACTTGAATAAAAATTGACAAGTCAAGGGCAAGATCGGTGGCTCTCATTCGATCATACAGATTAAGATCGATGATGCGAGATGAGTCAAAAATATGAGTTGATTTTGACAACCAATTAAACAAGGGCAAGCTTAAGACTTTTCACAGATGTTGAAGAGGTAGATTTTCGACCTAGATAAAGAAAATATAAAGGAACCAGGTCCATATAGGATCAAGGTGGAACCAACAGGACAAGGCATTGCCAGTAGAGTTCCTTAGAGATAAAATAGGTCTTTTGACGTAATATAGACCAAGGGGTGGTATCTTATTATCAAAATTGAAGGACACACACCTGATTTCCATGCAGGGGTAGATATTTGCATTTATGGAGGAGCGTCCCAAGCCATATAAACAACCGCTAAAAATAGACACGAGCATCATCCTAAATATGAAGACCTTGACCTGCAAGGAAGGACATTGATATAGAAGAGCTTGAGAAGATTCATGTGGTAGCTAAAATCGTTCCTTACACCTTGTCTTAATTTTCATATCCTCTATCACGTTAGAAAAGGATAGAGTGACATTAATGTAGGGGCAGGCTCGAGGAGGATTGCGACGATGGTTGTTCTAAATGAGATTAGACTCATTAATGATCCCTTCGACACCATTTTCTCTCTTTCCCCCTTTTCTCTTCCTATATATACTGGGTTTGAGCTCTTGATTTGGATCCCTCAACTGGAGATAGCAAAGCTCTACCAAAATCACTTTATAACACTCTCTTGAAACAATATAAGATAGTCTTCAGATTCTAGTTGAATGCTAAGTGTATTTTATTGAAGTTTGATGTGTAAAGTGTATGTTTATACTCATCATCTGTATGTTCTTCATGTACCTTGCTTTAATTCCATTGGTTTCTTGCAGTTTGTGTGAAGTGTTAGCTAGTGACATTCCTCTTGAAGTGTCATAAGTCCATGGCGTCTTATACAAACCTATCTCTTTTTGCTCTTCAAGTCGCAAGTCTATTTTTAGCCTCCATACAAAATACTCATGCTTGAAACCCTGTCATAGAGTCTGACCAGTGCTTGTCTTGATTGAATTCATTATTAATCACAAAAGTGTCCAGGCTGAAAGTGGATCTTTGAACATTTGGTGCATCACCACATTTAGTATAGATTTTCATTCTTGTATTTCTCTCCCTTTTCATCTCAATAACATAGGTTTAGTAAGAGGGACTACATTGTTATATTTGAAGAGCTAGCCTCAATAAAAATCCTAGAGGTTTGGCCCAAGTTTAGGTAACCCACAACCTAGGGTCATTCTCATGTTGGACTGGGTTTAAGAGTAGGACTTGAATATTTCTACTTTCAGCTAGGGTGTAATCCGCGTCTCTAACAATCTCTCTTGGTCTTTTCTAGGTTTTGTAGGTGAGAAATGAATGAGGTTTGATTTTATATTTATATCAATCCCTTTGGATAAGTAACTCATATTAAAGCACTTAGGCTGATAATTAGGATATGTCTCATTTACAAAATATATGAATTTAGGGTATTGGACACTTGCATTAGGTCAGGACACTATTGTTGATACTAGTGTTTGTCTCAAACGTTAGTGTTTAGGGAGCAGAAAAGTATGTACAGGCTCAAAACTTGAAGATAAGTATATTTTAAGCATTCCAGGCAAGATAGAAGGCCTGGGTCATCAATATAAGACTGACTAGACTAAGAGATAGGCCGAAGGGCATAAGATAGAGCAAATACAAGACTTGTGGAAGTGGGAAAAAGTCCAAAACTGAGAAACAACCAAGGTTTGAGTTTGTCAAGTGTATAACATCTAGGTGTTATATAATCCATAATTATCGTCTACAGTGTGTAACTAGAACAGAAGGGTCAAATTTATAAGGTAGCATGTAGATGTGAGAGAATGGTAGATGTATGTTAGCAAGTCATACAAGATAAATGTAGCTTGTCATTGTAAGAAATTAATTACTTTAACCACTACTAGAATGGAAGGGTCAAACTTATAAGGTAGTATGTAGATGTGAGAGAGTGGTAGATGTATGTTAGCAAGTCATGCATAAACACTTTGACCATTATATCCCATTAAAGACAAATCCATCAAGTAGTGCAAGTTAAATGTAGCTTGTCATTGTAAAAAATTAATATTAGATTTTAGTATCTACACTTTGACCACTAAATCTCATTAAGACAAATTCATTAAATAGTATGTTATCTTAACATAGAACTTGGACCTTTAACAAGAGAGACCAATTACTATTACACCACTTCCTCATGGATACTAATTGTATTACATTTAATTATAAATAAATGTGTTATATATATTTTATATTAAATTTAATTATATTAAATTTTATTATAAATAAATGAATTATATTAATTGTAATACATTAAAATGTATAACAATATAGCACGAGTATGCGAAACTCGTTGGATATTGGCATGTGATCCCCCCTCTCTCTGAAAAAGAAAAATCCAAGTAAATAAAACTCCTCCTTACATAATAATTAAGTCAGAATAAGAGTAATGTATTTTGGAGAATGGCGCCCAGACCAGACGAGAAGGATGAAAAATCATACCCTAATCCAGCCAGGAATTCGAAAATGACTTCAAGCTTAGGACTAGGTTAGAGTTGATTGATGTGTGGAATCTATAGTAAATATCTAATTTAGTAGAGAGGTATATGGATCGGGCACATGGATGTTAAGTGCCATAATTTATTTGGAAAAAGGGTGGCCCGACCTTTGGATCCAATGAAGAGTACAAAGCCTTTGGCCTTATGAGTCAAGGATCCAAAAATTCAGAGAAGCGATCAAAGAATAGGAAAAGGGAGATGGAAACTCCCAGACCTGGAGAACGCTGCATCAACTTGGTTGTGGGAGAAAATAGTATTTTAATTGGTTGTCCATGGTGACGAAAGGTGGAGATCGAAGGCTTAAGACTCGAAAATTCACCTAAGATATGGAAATAAAGGGGATCGGAGTGACTGCAAATGCGTTGCAGTTTCCAGATCTACGGCAGAATAAGGAGTCTCTGAGACTGAAATTAAATCAAGGATTAAGAAATTCATTTGAGCAATCTAAGAAAAGGAAAGGGTTAAAGGAAAATCTCGGATCTAGAGAAGACTCGAAGAAGCGAAAAACTGATAGAATTCAAAAAGCTAGATCATGGTCTTTCAAGGATTTAGAGATTGAAGTTCGGGTAGGGGTGAAGAATTTTCTTAAGAACAAAATTAAGAGAATGTGGGTAAGAAGTGAGAAATATAAGAGGGAAGTTTTGTGCATTAGATTATAGAATTTGTAAGATTGTTTTTTTTAATATATTTTAGATAGCTGGTTATTATTAGTCTTTGTTTTCATGTTCTCATTAATTATAAATTTTGAATTAATATATTATTGTAATAATTGTAAAGTTTGACATGTAAAAATGTAAAATATTTTTTGAGATGTTATTATATAATATTCTATTTATTTGTTTATAGTTTATAATTAAATCAAATGTTTTTTAATTTTATAATTATTATATAACAAATTTTTAGAAAGAAATGTGATATCAATATTTTATATCCAATAATATTTGTCTTATAGTTCTTTCAATTATTTGAAATTAAAACAAGTAATATTCTAATTTATCTTCATACTAAAAAAACATAATCAATTTTTACTTTTTACAAATTAATATATATTAAAAAATTAAGTAAAAAAAAAGACATAAAATATTCCAAATAAAATAGAGATCTTATAAATTAATATATTCATCCCTTAATACTCTCTAAAGCAACCTTAATATTCTAGGTCATGAGACACTTTACCCTAATATTCTAGGTCATGGGACATTTTTATCTACATTAAATAAGCCCCTATTGTTCTATACGTTAGAAAAGTAGTATATTTTAAAAATTAAAATACACAATATATATGAAATAGTTAGAAAAGTAGTATATTTTTAAAATTAAAACACACAATATATATGAAATAAAGAATTAATTACTTGTATGCACTCTAAATTGGTCAAGAAACCACATCATGCTAAATACAAATAAAACTCTCAAATTCAAAATAACAAGTCTCTTATATAAAGGACTACACCAGACATTTTATATCTAGCACTTACTACTTTGGCACACTAGATAATAAAAATTAGTCAATAGTATAGCTCAACATTCCGCATCACACATAGACTTGCATGCTTGATCAAAGAAGGGTCTAGGCGAAAGTCATTCTTGTATCTATCATCTACATTGATTATGCACATTCTCTAAGGGAGAACTACATTTGATCTGAGACCCTAGCTTGAGGGTTAATGTAGACAATGATCAAGACAACATGGGTTCTAAATCGTGTGATCATTCTTCTCCTAACCCAATTTTTCTCCATTTTTGCTTTTGATGCATTTGTTGTTTGCATGTGTGTAGATAGATATAGGGTTTGGAGATTGAAGCGGATCTACAATGAGCTCTGTTGACTTTCAACCTTTGAAACTTCATAGGCAGGGTCACACAGACACAATGAATAAAACCTAGAAAGCTCAGGTCTCTTGAATAACAGCGGTAGAAATGGACTACAGTGTCAGTGTCACTAGTGTCCTATTTTGACGCTTTTGTCCAATCATAGAATAAATGCTAGATCCTGATTTGCGATAGTGTCCTAGTTCTACATCACAATTTCTAGCTCATGAATCATTCATTTTAGTTTGGTTTCAGATAAGTTTGTCTCTTCCTCATGTAAATTATTTCATAAAAATCTATATTTTGCCATATTAAATTAGATTTTTTCCCTTACTCCAGACCCTTTATTGTTTAGGAACTAAACACTAGTTTCCGAAAAATAATAAAACATTACTCTAAGTTAAAAATTTGGTTGTGCGTGTAAAGATTATACAATATTTATTACATTGAGAACTAGGGTTTGTATAAATTGACATTCACTAAGCCCTTGCTCTTATATGTCTTCTTTTATTATTGTAATACCCTACTTTCAAATCTTTAAAATAATAAACATTACAATTCACATATTGAAAGTAAGAATTAGTCGCTATGCAACCCTTCTTTGTAAACCTTGCAAAAAAGTAATTATTTTTTCAAATTTTAGGGAAGATTATATACATAAATTATATTGTGAAATTAATATATCTAGATGTTACTCGTGTAACATGGTTGGCCACTTGGCTAAACACTTCCATTTTATTTGGTAGCCCTTCAATGAATCAAAAACATAAATACCAATGAAAACAAAGCAGGCTTAGAGAAGAAAATAAAGTAAAAATAAATGTGAGGAATAAATAAAGCAAAATAATGTTTCATAGATGGGTGGGGAAGGTAATCCTTTTGATACTAGAAGGAAGCAGAGGAAGATTCACCTTGATTATGGATAGATCAATGTTTCAAAATCATGTCATAAGTTGCTAAAGGTTGAGGGAGGTTGTATTCAAGAGAAGAAAAATGAATAGGGAAAGTAATGGAAGATCAATGGTAGCATAGAATAGGAAGCTACAAAGGATGAACTGAAGAAGGGAGGTTGTGGAAAAGAAGAAAGCTTAGATATGGAAGGAGGAATGTTGCAATCTATAAGGAGTTGCAAAAGAGGATGCATGGTGAAAGAAAGATGGGAATAGAAAATGGATGAAGTCAATTTGTAGAATTCGGTCTCAAATACTCCAAACAATATTAATGAATGTTTAGAGGAATAAGAGGTGATACAAAGAAGGAAACACGATAATAGGTTTGAGAAAGAAATAATTGGAGAAGAAAACAAACTTGGGGTGGCAAAGTAGAAATGGGGATATTTGAGATATCAAAAATTGAAATGATAACCCCAACCCCACTAACAATAAAGAAGAAAAGGAGAGAGAAGAATAGAGTTGGAAAGAGTCTAGGAAGAATCTCAAGAAGCTATTAGAGCAAGAACCCAAAGAAAAGTCTTTAAAATGTGTTCACTGTAGAGAGGGAAGGGCCCTCCACTCTCTCAATGAAGGTTATTTGTAGGAATGTTAGGGGCATGAATACCCCTAAAAAAATGTGCCTAGCTAGGACCCTGTTAGTTTAAAAAATACAAGAGATTGTGCTTTTGTAAGAAACAAAGTTAACAAGATGGGGCTGGAAAATCTTTTAGAAAAATATTGGAAGACTTAGTTGTGTTGCTCAAGTGGGGGAAATGGGGCTTTAGGAGGAATGTGTGTTTAATGGAATCCATTGAAAATCAAGGGCATTAGTGAGTAAGGGTCCCAACTAGATGGCCTCAATTTTTTAAAGGTTCACTAAAAACAACTCTAGAACGATATTAAATACATATGGTCCTAATAGTCTAAATAGGAAGAGGAAAATTTGGGAAAAAATCACTATTTTTTTTTGGGAAGAAAGTTTAGATAAGAGGTTATTTTAATGCCATATTTTCCTCAAAATAAAAAGAGGTGATAGGGCAAAGGAAACACAATCAAGGAAAGTTTTCAAACATTTTTCTTCAAAACTCTCTTATGGATCTTAAAAAAAAGTTTGGTTCTCTCATTTAGACAAACAGACAAATAATATTTTATAATATCTCAGAGAAATTGGATAGATTCTTTCTCTCTTAAGTGGTTAGATAAATATTGGATTACATAAATCTTAATTATAAATATCTTTAGTTCTGACCATAACCCAATATAGGGTCATGTTCATACTAATGATGCCCCTAAAAATTGTCTTTTCAAATTAGAATTAATGCAGCTTAAAATCTTGCCTTTATGGGCTTGATGAATCAATGGTGGTGCAATTGTCCAGCTTTACAAGGTACAAAAAAGTATAATTTCTCCCAAAAATTAAAACCATATAAAGTTGTGTTTGAAATATTGGATCACTAATGTCTTTGAGAACATATTCAATGAATAATAACTTATGGAAGAAGAATTGGAAATTTTAACTCTCAAAATTAGTCATCCCAAATGATAAATCAAATGATGTATGAGGAATCTGAGCTCTAAAATAAGTTGGATGGGGTAGTTATCAAGCAAGAGATATTTTGGAAACATAAGGCAATGGAGTCATGGATCAAGGGAAGGGATATAAATAAAAAATATTTCCACCAATAAATGATAGCAAGAAAGAAGATTAAAACATTCAACATGATTAATTCCACATGAGGGAATGCCTATCAAAGCCAAAATAATTTAAGGAATAAGCAATAGGTTTCTTCATTGAACTTATTTTAGCAAGGAACGAGGGCAAGAAGAATAAATGGACAAATTCCTAGAAACCATTACATGATAAATTCCAAAAATCATAATGAGGTCCTAGAAGAATAATTGAAAGGAGTCTTGAATCTAATGGAGGGAAATAAGGCCCCAAGAGCAGACGAGTTTCTAACAAGTTTTTTCCAGACTTTCTTGGATTATTTTGGGACTAAACTAACATGATTTGTAAATGAATCCATAAAAGTTAAGAAAGTTTTGAATGACCTAAATTGAAAATTTATTTCTCTTTCTAAAAAATCCAAACACCTTTGTAGATTTTAGACTAATATATTTGTGTAATATTATATACAAAATCGTTTCAAAAGCTACAACAAAAAAACTCAAAATTTTGCTGCTTGAGATAATTTCCCTTGAACAAATGGAGTTTTGGAAAAGGCCACCAAATTATTGATGGGGTTATCATGATCCATGAGATTCCACATTCATTCAAAGTAAGAAAAGAGAAGGGTATGATCCTAAAATTGGATATTGCAAAAACCTATGATCGAGTCAATTGGATTTTCCTTAGGAAGACCATAAGGGAATTTGGGTTCTCTAAGGAATGGAAAACTTGGATGATGAATTGCAATACTGGATCCTCCTTCTTAATTTTGAATGGAATCCCAGTAGGGTTCTTCCCAAATTCTTAGGGCATTAGACAAGGTGACCCCATTTCTTGATATCTTTTCGTAATCATGGTTAAATATATAGGAAGGGCATTGAAAGAAACATGATCCAAAGGGACAATTAAAGGTTTGAAAGTAATTTCATCAAATTCCAAAATTAGCCATATTTAATTTATGCAATGCAAAACCATCTTTGGATGCCCAAAATTTAGGGAGTCAAAATATTTCAAAAAGGTCTCGAAGAATTACAAAGTAACATCAGCTCAAAAGGTAAGTATTGATAATGAAAATATATTTCATAGATGTTCATCAAAGAAGGTAGGAAATAATGGTTACTTTTCTTGGCATCCTTGTCAAACATCTCCCAAGTAAATATTTGGGAGTCTTACTTTCGTGGGAGATGAAAAAGTGAAAATCTGGGCATAAATGGTGGATAACTTAAAATCATAGCTTGTTGCATAGAAGGCAAAAGGGATAATCTTATCTAGTATGACTACCCTAATAAATTTTGTCCTTTAGGGAATATCGATATTTATCTTTTCTATTCTACTCATGCCAAAAGGAGTTGTTAATCAAATAAATAAACTTATAAGAACTTTCCTTTAGCAAGGTAGAGTAGAAGAAAATAAAAATCGCCTCACCTAAAGGAGAAAAGTTTATAGAGTAAAAAATGTGGGAGGCAGTGGCATCAAATATATACAACTGCATAATGAAACCCTGATAAAAAAATTAGCTGGTGGACCCATGAAGAATGGGACTAACCTTGGAGCTTGATTCTTAGAGGTAAATATTTAGATTTAATGGCTCTAGAATGAATGTTTATGGCTTGAACAAAACCTATAGCATCCCATATTTGGAACTTCATTGCATCCTCAAGGAAATGGATTTGTGCCTATTTGACTTGGAATATTGAAAATGGTGATAAAGTAGAATTCTAAGAGGGATTTCAATCCCTAAAGGATAATCCATCCCTTAAGGCTGTAAAATAAT
This sequence comes from Torreya grandis, assembly GCA_037957365.1. NCBI lineage: Eukaryota > Viridiplantae > Streptophyta > Pinopsida > Cupressales > Taxaceae > Torreya > Torreya grandis. Next base: position 1,507,802 of record JARHVA010000886.1, on the reverse strand, counting down.
ATTTGATGAAAGCATAGGGATCTAAGGTCTTGAATTATTGGACCAAATTGGAATCCTAGGGAAAAATTCGAAGGAAATGGAAATAATTTTAGGTTAGTTATATCCAAAAAGATCAAAAAGGTTTTCTCTTTGAAATTATGGGACAAATAAGAATATTGATTAAGTGAACAAAATATTAACTAAGATAGATAAGGGACAAGTCTAGGGTTTACATGGTAAGGACAGGGTATGAGCTTGTTGTTAATGAACTTTTGTGGGAACAAAACTGGCCAAGTAAGACAATTTGGAATGATCATAGCATCCCCAAATCCAATGCCTTTTGCTTGGATTGCATATTCACAAAAACTTTTAACTTTGGATAGATTATAAATAATGGTTATATGTGATTTTTATAAGATGCTCATTATAAAGAAAAGAGGAAGAGTTAATTGATAATTTTTTACTTCACTGTGAAATTTATGCAACATGTTGAATCAACTTTTATCCAAACTTAACTAAGTCTAGGTATGTCAAAAGATAATCAAGGATACATTTTATTCTTATACCATGGAACAAATAATCTAGGCCCATTATTGTATAATGAATCGACAGGGATCACTTACAAAACATGGCTTGAACGAAACAAGATAATGTATCTGGAATATTTTTTGTTATTTTTTGTTTTGAAATCCTATATTTTGTGTCAAACTTCTAGTCCCATCCTCAAGGAAAAAAATATTTAAATATGATTTGGATTAGTGATTTAATATCTACTAAATATATATAAATTCAAAAAGTATCAAATGGTTTAAAGTGGAGATGTCTATGCTAAGAGAAGCAACTAATTAAATTTTTGAAATTAAATTATTTAAGAATTAATTTATATTGTTTCTAAATGAATTTAAAAATGAAAAGATGCTAAGAAATAGTTGTTAATTCCTTAAGAACTAAAAAGATAGGGAAGGATAATAATTTACAATTGAATAATAATATCTATGAATTAGATATCAAATATATATATATATATATATATATATATATATATATATATATATATATATATATATATAACGCTATAAAGATTATAAAAATAATAATTCAAAGGTCTAGATTAATTTGTTTTTGGAAAGGTTAAGAATAATGAGGTTCCATGTATTACTAATAAACTAGCCATTATCCCTATTAAGGTTTTTCCTATGTTATATGATTTAAATAGCTTCTCTTAGGTGTATTTATATGTAGCGGTCTTTAGAGGCTAGAAACTTAGTTGAATTGATGTCGATGGAATGTTTTGTTAAAATGTTCAACTAATGCACACCTTTCTACCTTATCATATTTGATGTCTCTATCATGTTCCTTAATCCCAATTTGGATTGACCTGCCAGTTTTCCCAATGTGTGGCTTTCCACAAGAACATTTTATCATGTGCACACCACTATTTAACTTTGTTTCAAATATTTCATTAGAGAGTTTAAAATTATTCCTCGAGATATTGGTAGGTAAGAATGTATTTTCAATCCCTTTTCAACTTCATATTTTGGAAATTATGTTAGTCATTATTTTTATGTAATGTAATAAATCCTTACATTAATTGTTTATCTGATCAATTTTAATTTTTTGTTGAGCATATTTTTAGCATTAGGAGCATTTTGTTAATATTTTTATTGTTGTATACATTTTTTGTAAACATAGAATAAATGTATCTCAATTCTTGATCCAACTATCTTTATTAGATATTTTGAAAACTCTTAAAGCTAACATTTTTAGAACGCTTGCTTTTTGGGTGTGGTGATGATGGAAATTTTCCCTAAGAAACAAATAAATGTGTTTATTTCTAGACATGATGTGAGAGTGACCCATTTTAGTTCCTTGTAAATAGAACATCAAAGAAATAAATAGATTATTCTATCTCCATTCCCATAATAAATTGTACATGTGGTGAAATGTTGTTAAGGTATTTCAGGTAATCTTCAATTTTATTTTTACTTTGGTTCCAATATACATTTTATCATCCAAAAAATGTTTACACCACTTTAGTTTCAATGGGTAAGATCCGATAGCTTTATTCTTCCCCCATTCTTCTACCTCTATTGTTAAGCACGAAATCTACTGAGAGGGGGGGGGGTGAATCAATATATTATATATATTTTTACTTAATATAATTTATTTTATTTAACCACTTAATTGTACATTCAAGATATGCAATAAAACTAAAACAATAATTTGCACCACATGAGAGAGAGAGAGAGAGAGAGAGAGAGAGAGAGAGAGAGAGAGAGAGAGAGAGAGAGAGAGAGAGAGACCATATTTTTACATGGAAACCCAAAGTGAGAAAAACCATGGAGAACAATCTCAAGTATATGAATGAGTACCAACTCAACATATAAATTTTTAAAGAACCAACTTGCATGAGCACCAACCCCTTTTCTGAGCACCAACACAATAACTATTTGTGAGCACCAACCCACAGGAGCACCAACCCCTTGCAAAGATTTGTAAGCACCAACCCATATGAGCACCAACCCCTATTATGTATAAAACACAACTATCTCTCAATGTTGCTTACTCAACAAATGATATAACTCTACAATATCTCTTGCTTTTCTCTCTTTGAAAACAAATACAAACCATGCACTATATTTCATATTATAAATGGCTTCTTAATCTTTTATTTATAGCTTTCCAAATGACCTTTGGCATTCACCCTTTGTGACCCTTCAATCCTCATATAAAATGGCACCAAACTTGCATGACCCTTCATATCCTTCCATTTGAAAAGTCATATGGTGACCCTTCATAAGCAAAAGTATCCTTTCCTCTTTTATCTTTATCTTGGTGATTTTTCGTATTCCTCAAAGTGTCCCTTCATGGAAAAATGTGCCATACCTCTTTTATCTTCACATGGTGACTCTTGGAATTCTTCAAGATGACTCTTCATGAGAAAATGCATCTCATTCCTCTTTCGTCTTTTACCTCGTGACTCTTTAACTTCTCCATGGGCCCTCTTTTGACTTATATGCAACCAAAAATATATTCATTAATATTAAATAAATATTAACACACATTAGCCAAGCTATGAATATTAAAAACACCATTAAATGCAATGGGGCCTTTATCAACAATAATACTAGACCTTTGACATCAATGACAATATTTCCAACAATCTCCTCATTTGTCATTGATGGCAACCTCAAACTAAAACTGCCACATCCTAAAACTTGCACATACTACCATTTAAAAAATATATAGTAACTCCCCCTTATTTCCTGTACCTATTTTTGCACTTGTACTTATACATGTTATTCTCCTCCTTTGACATCAATGGCAAAGGGCCTACCTGGAGCTAACACTTAGTTCCCCTTCAACTGATGCTAAACCTCAATGGTAGGAAGTAAAATAAATTACTTCCAACTTCTCTTGTAGATACTCAAATGTGTCTTTATGAAATTATCTACAATCTACTCTGTAGTACTGATATAATCCATCTTACCCTGTTGATCTACATCCTGGTCTCTCAAGAAGTGATATATAATGGGAATATGTTTTGTTCTTGAATGCATCACTAGATTCTTTGAAATATTAATTACACTTGTGTTATCATAAAAAATAAAAATAGGTTCATCATACTTTACCTTGATATCTTCCAAAGTTTTCTTCATCCAAGGCACTTGAGTATAACACAATACCACTACAATATATTCTACTTTAGCTGTAGAAAGTGATACTGAATTCTACTTCTTGCTTAGACATGATATTAAGCTATCACCAAGGAAGAAAGGTCCTCCACTTTTACTCTCTCTGTCATCCAAACACCCTACCCAATCTAAATCTGTATAATCAACCAAAGTGAAATCTCTACCTGTTGGATACCACAATTCATAATCTAATATCCCTTTGATATATTTTAATATTCTCTTCACCAACTGAACATGACTATCTTTTGGAGCTGATTGATATCTTACAACTATACCTACTGCATGCATGATGTCTGGCCTTGATGATTTTAAATATAAAATACTACCAATCATAGATCTATACAAAGATTGATCTATAATAGGTGAATATTCATCCTTTCTCACCTTATTTCTTGTACACATTGGTGTGCCAACTGGTGCACAATCTTTAAAACCAAATTTCTTCAACATTTTCTTAGCATATTTACTTTGAGATATAAAAATTCTTTTATGTGACTGAAATATTTGCAATCCTAAGAAAAATGAAAATTCTCTAAGCATAGACATCTCAAATTCTTTTTGCATATTATCAAAAAATTATTTTGTCATCTTTTCAATATTTCATCCAAAAATGATGTCATCAACATATACCACAAAAATCAATTGATGCTCACCTTCTATTTTGATGTAGAGATTACTATCAACAAATCCTCTTTTAAAATCTTGATCCTACAGGTACTTATCAAGTCTTGCATACCAAGCTCTGGGAGCTTATTTCAATCCATAGAATGCTTTCTTCAATCTGCATACATGGCTACTAATATTTGAGAGAATAAATCCCTTAAGCTGCTAAATGTAGACCTCTTCTTCTAGATTCCCATTTAGGAAGGCAGATTTGACATCCATCTGAAACACTTTGAAATTTTTAAACACTACATATGTAAGAAACATTCTCATAGCCTCTAACCTTGTCACTAGTGCAAAAAATTCTTCAAAATCTATTCCCTTAATCTGAGCATATCCTTTACGTACTAATCTTGCCTTATTTTTGGTCACTTCTCTATTTTCATTCAACTTATTTCTATAAACCCATTTTGTTCTTATCACATTGTGATCTTTTGGTCTAGGCACTAATTTCCAAGTATTATTATTTTTATCTAATTTAATTCTTCATCTATAGCCTTAACCCAATGCTTATCATGTCTAGCTTCTGAAAAAGTTCTAGGTTAAATTTTGGATAACAAAGAGAAATTAACTTGCTTAGATTTATTTACCATGATGTCACTTTCATTATGATTTTTATAAACATATTTAGATGGAGTTTTGGTGTCCTTTTTTTCATTCTTCTCATCTTCATCTGATTCTTGAAAATCTTCCTCTTTAATGATTTTAGGAATGTCTACTGGATCACTAATTTTTTATGTTCCATCTTCTTCTATTATGACACTTGAACTTTTAACAATTTTCTTGATTCTTTTGTTATAAAATTTATAAGCTTTACTTTTGAAAGAATAACCAACAAATATACCTTCATCTGATCTAGATTCAAACTTACCAAGTTTTTCATCGATTCTCTCTATGAAGCATCTACTGTCAAAAACTCTAAAATAATCAACTATTGCTGGTTTGTCTTTCCATAGCTCATAAGGAGTCTTTTCACTATTGAATCTCAATAATGCTCTATTCTGAATATGCACTACTGTAGCAATTGCCTCTCTCCAATATTTATCTACTATCTTGGATTTATTTAGCATTGTCCTTGCCATCTCTTGAACTGTTCTATTTTTTATTCAACTACTCCATTTTGCCATGGAGTTCTAGCTACTGAATAATGTCTCTTTATTCCATGGTCTTCAAAAAACTCAATAAATTGATCTGATATGAATTCTCCTCTTTGATATGATCTTAGACACTTAATATTCAAATTGGTTTCATTCTCAACTAATACTTTGAATGCTTTGAAATGTCTGAAAGCTTTTGATTTTTCTTTAAAAACATTACCCAAGTCATACATGAAAAATCATAAATAAGCAACATGAAATATTTCTCACCTTGAGTACTTTGAGTTCTCATAGGTCCACATAGATCAGTGTGAATAAGATCTAGCATCTAAGTGGTCAAGTACTCTTTTGTTTTGAACTACCTTCTAACCTGCTTCCCATACTAACAAGGTTCACAAAGCGTGTCAAATGACTTTGTAATCTTTGGAAAAATTTTGTCTGCTTGCTTCTTGCTGATGTTGACAAGATTGTTAAAGTTTATGTGCCCCATTCTCCTATGCCATAGATAAATTTATTCAATCTAACTCAAATAACATCTTTGACCTTTGATGTCTGATAGCATATATAAATTATTCCCTGTTCTCTGAGCATCTATAACTAACACATATGAATCTTTTCTTATAATTTTATAACCTTTTGCATAAAAATTTAGTGTGTGCCCTTAATCACACATTTGAATCACACTCATTATATTATGCTTAAGACTTTCTACATATAAAATATTTTCAATTTTAGTCTTACCATTATCTAAACTTAGTGTACCTTTTCTAACAATTTTGGTAGTAGTATTGTCTTCAAATTTCACTGTTCCACCATTGATCTTCTTCAAGGTTATGAACTTGCTCTTGTCTCCTATCATGTGCCTCAAACATACATTATCAATGAACCATGGATTTTCTTCATTTCTTGCATGCAAAGTTATCTACATCAACACAAATTTTTCAGGTTGTTTCTTTTGTCATGAACCCGTCTAAACTTTCTTCTTGATGAATGGAGCCTTGGAACTTTGGTCCTTCTTGACTGACTCAAAAACACTTCTACAGTATTGATCTATGTGTCCAAATTTTTTTCACTTATAACATATTATGATCTTTTCATTAAAGCCTGATAGAGGAGCAAAAGAGTTGTGGCTTCTACTTGACTTTGTATGAATTTCCTTCTCTTTATTTCTAAAATTGTTAGCCCTTTTTTGACATTCTATTTTCTTATGACCATATCCATTACAATAAAAATAGTAACCATAAAAATAGGACCTATTTGTGTATCTCTAACATGATTGCCTTTTATATCTATGTTCCCTCTAGCCTTCTTTGTTTGAGATGTCCTCTGTATTTGTAACTTCTTCCCTTTTTATTTTTTCTTTTGTAAGAGCTTCAACATAGCTCTTTCCTTTTTTCTTGTCTTTAAAAGTAGCGATCTCCTCTTTTTTTTCTTCAAATCCAATACTTGTCTTATCTAAAATTGATATTTGATTTTCTAATATCTTTTTCAACATATTAGTGCTATTATTAAATTTTGAATTATTGGTTGTTCTATCATTGATTGCTTTATTTGTTTTCTCAAGATCTACTTTTAAAGAAGTAATTTCAATAACATACCTTTCACATTATTTACTTAATATTTTAAATTGTGTCATTAAATATTCTTCATTCTTCTTAGCTTCTTCAAAGTGTTCTTATACATCTTCAATTATTTTCTGACTCCTTTTCATTTTTCTCGATCTGGAACTTTAATCTTTGATTCTTTTTTTCAAGAGCTTTTAACTCTTCTAAGGCACAAATGAGTTCTCTTTATAGATTCACTTCAGCTTCATCATGTTCTTCCTCTTGATCATCTATACTTTTACTTATGAAGGCATCTTCATGTATGGCCATGAATAGAATCTCTTCTTTTGAATCACTGACTCCACTATCTTTCACTGAGCTAGGATCTTTAGAATACAAACTCTTTTTCTTGAATCCCTTCTTGAATTTACCTTTGAAATTCTTTTTGTATGTAGACTTTACTTTTTCATTGTCATCTTTACCATTATTTGGGCATTTAGCTACAAAATGTCTAATCTTTCCACAATTAAAACATTTAAAATGTAATTTTCCTTGATATTTACCTATGCCCTTTTTTGGCTTGTGAATGAAAAGAGCTCCATTGTCATCTTCATCATCGCTAGAACTATCACTTGATTCTTGAATCTTAGCCTTCTCTTTATTTGATGTCTTGAAAGTAGCTTCTCTCTTTGAGGGTTTATTTTGTTTAGTCTACATCTCATATGCTGTAAAAATACCATGAAGCTCATCCATCTTTAGCTTGAATGAATTCTTCATCTCTTCAATTACCAAAACTTTTGCATCATATCTCAATGGTATAGATCTCAAAACTTTTTGAACCACAATTGATTCTTCTAAATTTTCTCCAAGACCTTGAGTCTAATTTACTATTTGATCAACCTACAAAAAATAACTTGCTATATTTTCTTCTTCTTCTTCTTCTTCTATCTTCAAACTCTCAAACTATCTTCTGAAAGTCTGAAGCTTAGCTTGCTAAACCTTTCCATCACCTTTGTAAATATTCTCAAGTTTTACCCAAGTTTCATGAACAGATTTACATTGCATAACTTTAACAAATTTTGATTCACATAAACCACATAAAATATCATTTAAACTTTAGCATTATTTTCACTTTCCTTCTTTTCTATCAGAGTAGTTACAAGTGTTTGTGACTCTTCATATTCCTCCATCACTGCTTGCCATATGTTGAATCCAAGGGCCATCAAATAAGTCTTCATCCTTATGCTCCAAAAAATATAATTCATTCCATCAAACAAAGGTGCCTTATTTGTAGAAAATCCTTTATGTGATCCAACCATCATGCTTTCCCAATCTACCTTCAAGCTGTAAAACTTTTTAAAAAAGAACATGCTCTGATACCAATTGTTAAGTATGAAATATATTGAGATGGGGGTGAATCAATATATTATATATATTTTTAATTAATCTAATTTCTTTTCTTTAACCACTTAATCACACATTCAAGATATGCAATAAAATTGAAACAATAATTTACACCACACAAGAGAGAGAGAGAGAGACATCAAATTTTTACATGAAAATCTAAAGTGAGAAAAACCACTTAGAACAATCTCAAGTATATGAATGAGCACCAACTCAAAATACAAAGTTCACAAGCACCAACTTATAGGAGCACCAAACCCTTTGTCGAGCACCAACACAACAAATATTTTTGAGTACCAACTCATAGGAGCATCAATCCCTTAAAAATATTTATTAGTACCAACCCACAGGAGCACCAACCCCTCTTGTGTAGAAAACACAACTATCTCTCAATGTTGCTTACTCAACAAGTGATAAAAATCTACAATATCTCCTACTTTTCTCTCTTTGAAAATAAATAAAAACCATGCACTCTCTTGCATATTATAAATAGCTTCTCAAGCCTTTATTTATAGATTTTCAAATGACCTTTGGCATTCACCCTTTATGACCCTTCAAGCCTTATAGAAAATGGTGCCAAACTTACATGACCCTTCGTATCCTTGCATTTGAAAAGTCATATGGTGACCTTTCATAAGCAAAAGCATCCTTTCATCTTTTGTCTTTATCTTGGTGACTTTTCATATTCCTCAAAGCGTCCCTTCATGTAAAAATGTGCCATACCTCTTTTATATTCACATGGTGACTCTTGGAATTCCTCAAGATGACTCTTCATGAGAAAATGCATCCCATTCCTCTTTCATCTTTTACCTGGTGACTCTTTCACTTCTCCATGGGCCCTCTTTTGATTTATATGCAACCAAAAATATATTCATTAATATTAAATAAAATGAACACACATTAGCCAAGATATGAATATTAAAAACACCATTAAATGCAATGGGGACTTTATCACTAATAATGTTAGACCTTTGACATCAATGGCAATATTTCCAACAAATGAGATACGATAGCTTTATTCTTCCCCCATTATTCTACCTCTATTTCCATATAAATGAGATAATATTCAAGTGAAAGAAATCCCCATGGGAAAATTTTTGGGCCAAAATTGAAGTAAAATGTAAAAAAAATGTATGGACCCATCTTAAAATTTAATTGAAAATTATAAGTACTAGGGAAAGGATTATCCTAGGTAATTTTCCTAATGTTACTATTATCATCAAAATTTGAATCCTTGAGGAAGTTGTTCAAGCCTCTTAACTTAAGTGATAACATGGAGACACCTCTAGGATGTGGATGGCCTAATTAGTGAGGTGAATCTCTAGATAGGGCTAACTCCCTTGATGTTATCACCCTGAACTACTACTAGAACTATTGCTTGAAAAGATAAAGGGTAAGAGGTAAGAGAAACTATAAAATAAAAAGGAGGTGATAGCCCAAATTTTAAGACCAAAACCACTAATTTACATGTGCACTAGGACCTATAGCCCCACCATAAGCATACAATTCTCTTAAAATAACCTATCATATTAATGCTTTGTAAAGAGGTGAAGTAATGTGAGGATAGAAAGGAAGATGTTTGCCACTTATAATCCACTAATAACTTTTGATGACACTCTTCACAACCTTTAATAAAGGACAAAATTTCAATAAGGCAAGAATAATAAGACAACAAGACAAGGTGAGCTAAGTTTACACTTGCCTAGATCAATTGTTCAAAGCTTTACACTAAAAACATCCATATAAGGAGGTAAAACAATCATATTATTGATAAATAGGAATAAAAATGAGCAAGATTACACCATACTCCTGGTGGAAGGATCCTTACAATTCCAAAATTAGGCATATATATAGAAGAATCTAAGAGAGAGATAAGAGGCATATGAGAATCTTATTACAAGTGTCACATTATGAAGAAGAAAGTTACAATAAATAAGGTAGGTCAATAAATATTCTTGAAATCCCTCTTAAACATGTGTGTACTTTATTTAATGATATTTCTCTAAAGGTGGCATGGAATTACTTCCTTGCCTTGGTGACTCATCCATTTGCTTTGAAACTACCAATTTGGAGTCATTATGGGTTGACATGTCACATTCCTAGATTCTAAATGATTGAATTATATTAGACATATGTATTATATATCTATTTAAAGTCCCAATCCAATCATATTTACACATTTTTTCTACAATCTCTCTCATCATTCTCACCTCTTTAGGTAGTTTTATTCCTTGTAGCCCTATTTTAGTGAAAACTTCCTTGGTTTGAGAAATTCAAAGCACTTAAAATAAAAACAAAGACATATTTTGGCACCCATTATCCCCTTATATCTTCAATAAAAATTTCATGTTCTAACTCTCAAGGTAGACCTATTTCTCTCTCTCTCTCTCTCTCTCTCTCTCTCTCTCTCTCTCTCTCTCTCTCTCTCTCTCTCTCTCTCTCTCTCTCTCTCTCTCTCTCTCTCTCTCTCTCTCTCTCTCTCTCTCTCTCTCTCTCTCTCTATTTTTGCCAATTAGGCCTAATGTAAGCCCTCGATACTAGAGACCATACAAAGCTGTATAGTACCACTCTAAAACCTATAAAATACTTAAGGGGACATGAAACTAGGTATATTTTCCAACTTTAAATTCATTTCATTGGATGAAACTTGAGTTATGCAAGTTTTTGTCTTTCTAGCCCTAGTTGACCAAAAGTGCAGGTTTGAGGAGGTCGAGGGCTAATAAAATTCATATTTTTGAGTTTTTGAGAGTTTTAAGGAAAAATAATGCCTATGTGAGGTTTTTTAAAACATTACGCATACCCTCCAAGTGTTATTTTCCTTTTTTCAATCCTTTATACCTTTCAAACCAGCCAAAAGGGAGCAAACTATGTGCAAAAAGGGACTGTGTAGGTAGCTTTATATATTTTTTGGTCATTTAGATCATTATATGTTCTTATAAACTTGTATTCATGGTATATTATGGCCTCTTTACACCTACTCTATCAATCCAAAATCACCCATTCAATGTAAACCTTACATCATTCCTTGTGTTTTGCAAACAAGCTCACAAAAGGAGCAATTAGCAAGCTTGTATGTCCTCATTAGTTTTGATGTTTATAGGGGTTCGAGAGAAGGTTTATATTTAATGGGTTTATCATTTATGACTTAAATCAATATTTTAAACATTTACCAATGACCTTCATTCTTCATTTTCATCTTTCATCCTCATTCTTCTATGCAATGTTAAATCTCATGCTTAAACATGAAGACCTACAAGTCTACAGACCTATAGGTCTACATTTCCTTTTATTAAAGCTATTTAAAAATGTATTTATTGGTCACTTAAGAATTGTAAATATCTCTCTGAACCTATGGTGTATTTTTCAAGTTTAACAAACTATCTGAAGTCATTCAAACCCTTTCAAACACTTGATTCTTGTTGGTAAACACTAAGATGAAGTCCTCTAGTCTTATAATCTACTAATTCCCCTTCAAGGATAGTTCAATAGGTTTGGTTAATTGATGCTTGATTCCTTGATAACTTCTAATTTACCTTGGATCATTCTAAATAACAAGTTACTTGTGTTTCCTCTCAAAACTTTAGTTGTGCTGCTCATAAGAACATCTTCTTGACTTGGATGGTTGTAGGTACTCATAAAATATGTTTGGATGGACTCTCTTTCACTGGTATCTTGGAATTGGAATCATATCCTATTCATCAAAAACCTCTAATAATTGTCTAAACATTATTCATAGTCTTCTTGGCTTGTCAACTCATTTTTCAACATTGAACTCAAACAAGTTGTAATATCCCCAACTGGGATATTTACTAAACATGCACACATATATAAAATCACAACTCAACAATTATGGAAATGGATTTAATAGACATATATGGGAATAACATACCACTCTAATATTTAATTTATACCAAATCATGATACATAATAATTTATTGAAGATAAAACCACAAAAAAAACTCTTTCATTAATTATACACACTTACATATACTTTCCCACACTCATAATTCTCCACACAACTCAATAAAAATCCTGTAAACTCCACACAAATTGGATCTAATGCTGCATACCACATGTACTCTACACACTGGGAGTCTAATTCTATAAATTAAAGCACCTTCATAATTCTTGAGTGGAATTGTCCTACTGAACCAAAGGGGTTTCATCCTTTGTTCTAAGAAACAATGGGTTTTCATCCATTGATTTTAACCTCCATTGGGATTTTGTCCAAGGAAGATGTGTAGTTGAATACAAATTCAAATGTACAATAAAATGTTTTTTTTTATGATTTAAAATATATTCATTACAATGGAGAAGCTCTCTCTCTATGTATAAATAATGAATGGAGAGAGATGAGAGGAGGTAACTTCAAGAGAAAGGAAAAAAACCACCATCCTTGAAGTTGGGGTACTATTCATCAATAGTGCTATTTGTGTCATCCATGTGCAAGGTTTCTCACATGTGCCTTGGTCTCCCACATGTGCCAAAGGATATTCATTATTTGCTTTTGACCTTCCCCATGTGCCCTATGTGATTCTCAATTAATTTATCTCCCACATGTGCAAGGCATCTTCATAATTTGCTTTTGACCTTTCCCATGTGCCTTTCCATGCTTTCACTATTCCTCTATGTGGTCAGGTGGAGAATTATGCCCCACTTCTCTTTCCTCTATTTTCAATAATTAAAAATACAATGTGGACCATTGCCACATCCCCCAAGACACCTCATCACTATGCCATGTCACCATGAATAGTACCTAGTGAATAGTGATTTTATACTAAAATTTCCATACAACACACAACTAAGCCCATGGGAATTAAATAGGATAGTGGTATTCTTCTAATGTCTTATTAAAAAAATGGGGACATTACAGTCCTCCCTTCTTGAAATTGCTTGTCCTCAATTAATTGTAAATCTGAAGCTTCTTCATCATGCTAAAGTGACAAATCAAACTGTAGTGCTCATATAACCTAGATCCTATACCTGTCAAGTGAGATTTTTTTTCTAAAAAGTGCTGAAAAATACACTCTACGTGTCACCCAAAATATCCTTGTGCAACCCATGTAATTTTATCAACTCTTTGAAGAATAACTAGTCCACATGATAATATTTATCAAATAAATGTGCATAAATTCAAACCTTTAGAAGATTCATGATGTGATGCATGACTATACCTTTACTTCTTTGGATTGGGTCAATTAATGTAATGCTACTAACACCTCTCTTTTGAATGTTACCAGGATCCCAAGTAAAACTCAATATCTCTGCACCATGCTCTTGCTGCACCATTTAGAATTGCATAAGAAACTTCTTTTTGAGACCCTCCCATGATAATCTCTCTTTACAGGATATGAATACTCGTGGATGTACCCATAGTGGTGCATCATGAAAGACTCAAAATATTCTCCCTCAATTTGGATTCATAAATAAGGAAGATTCTATTATGGGGTCACCCATTTTTCCAAACCTGTTATCTTTCACATTCCCATCAAGGAAGTTAGTAGAAAATGTGTTTGTAACATATCCCTCCATAATAGATACCTTCTCATTGGTATAAAGGATAAAATACGAATGTAGAATATGTATCCTAGAAATAACACCATCTAATTCATTTAACTCCTAAGTAATATACTCAATGTCAAACTCAAAATCTTAGAGCTTACTCACCCAAAGATTTAAACCATTATGAGATGTATTCTCCCCAACTCTTCCATGAATTAAGCATTGTTGAAACTTGGTCAAGGCATGTATGATGACCAAAATTACTTGGCCTGCTTCTTCCAACTTGCACCCTTCAAATGTTATGGGGTGCCCCTTCAAAAACACTCTAAGTTCCACTTGTGAAGTATCATAATATACAACAAATGGAGGTGATAAATATGAAATATCAAGTAAAGGACACAAAATTATTACCTCCTTAAGCTTGTAAAAAACCTTTTTTTCATTGTGTGTCCATGCAAAAGTTCTCATCTCTATTGTATGAGTCAAAGGTGCTGCTAGACATGAAGATCCTTTGATAAATCTTCTTTAATGACCAAAGGATCTACCAACATGTGCCAATGTGGGAGGATGCCAATCCAAAGTAGCTTAGACCATCCATTGTTCTATATGAATAACTATATAATGAGTTACATGACTCAAGTAACACACTTTTGCCCCTTCAAACTCACATTCAAATTCTACTACAAATAGATCCTGTTGCTCCAGAATTTGAAAGACTGCATCCAAATGCTCTCCCTAAGTTAAATTGTAGACCAAATTGTCATCCAAGAAAATCAAAACAAATCTTCTCAAATTATTTCCAAATACCTAGTGCCTACATAATTGGAAGGCAGCTGGTGTGTTCTCCAAACTAAAAGGTATGACCAAGAGCTCAATGATCTTGGGGTTCATATCTTTGATGGTATTATTGATATCCTCTTTGTAACTCTTTTAGTGGTAGTAAGGTGCATTCATGAGAGGCTTAGATCCCGATTCCCACTTTATGATGTGATTGATCCTTCCATCAAGTGCTAATCCTAGAGGCAAGTCATGAAACACCACAATATGTTGATCAAATTCGTTATGAAAATATTTCATACCCATGGATGAAATGGTAGGCATCACCAAACAACTTGCTACCCATGAAACTTTGCTTATTTGGAAAAGTTTTTCCATTCTTCTTGTTGTGACCAATTTTAGAGCTCCCGTAGCTAGTCTTTTTGGAACTATCTTCTCTCCTTTGGATTTGAATCTGAGTTCTATAAGTTGATGATTTGTGGAGTGCTCCCATAAAATATGGAGACACTACACACCCAAAACCACATCAATATCATTTAAACTAAAAACATCAAAAGCATCACAAACCTTACTATCTCCAAGGGCTTGGTTAAGACTCAAAATCCTCTTCTTGCATGGTGTGTCAAGTCCATTAGCTATGTGAAATACTTAAAACACTTCAAGTATCCTTCTAGACTTATTATAAAGTAAAGGATTAAATCAATACCTTTGTTGGAGGACATTAATATTAAGATCAAATGCCTTCATGTGTATTATCTTATTTTTTGGATCCCATATTCTAATATACAAATAGCCTTGGAATTTAGAAAAATAATCATGCCAACCCCTTGAGCTATATGGAATGGCTGAAATAAACTTGTGCTATCTTCTTTATGCCTTGAACTATTATTAAATAAATAGTCAAGGTGCTTACCTTCCTTAGCTGATTTAAAAGTATTCACAAGCTCACATCCAACACTCATATTGACTAAGACCTTCTTGTTATGCCTTCTAATAAGGTCACCTTGACACTTAACTTCATATGTTTATGGAATTGGAAGATTTTGCTCAAAATAAAAATTCATACCTTCCATCTTCTTGGTGAAATCCTTCAAGGGTTACTTCCTTTTTATTTTTGTCATCTCTAGTTCTTTTTATTTCTCATCAACATGGCCATTTGATAGACCATCCTCACATAATATTGGTAACTTCATTTCAATATCATGTTTAGTACAAATCATCTGTTCCTCCTTGAATTCTTTAAGATAAACATTTTGTGGAAATTCAATCTTAGAAGTCAATAAAATATATCCCACTATTAAAGGATCTTTACCTTGCATGTTGGATCCCTCATGTTCTTGTTCCCTGAATTTCTCTACATCAACTGTCTCCTAATCATCAACTAAGCTATAATCTATTTTCACCTCCTTTGATGAGTGCACATCTACATCTACCTAGACATCACTTTTTTGGAAATAACCTATATGTTGCAAATCACTAGAAATAAATTCTCATTCTGTCAATTGATTTTTCAATTTCTCCATATTTTGTATATCCAACTTCTTTGACAACTCATGTGTAACTGGTGAAACAACACAGTGCTTCCTCCAAATAGCCAATAAGTTAGATAACAAAAGCTTAGAAATATTACATCCTCATTCAAAATCAAAGACATAATAGATTTAAAGGAAGTGATAACCTTCTCTAAATGAGCCTCATCAATAACCTTCCAAAAAGTTTGAAACATTTCAAAAATAATATCTTCACAATCAATATCTAGCATCATAACACAAAAACACATTCTTGCCACAATATCTAGAATTCTTACTCTCTTATCAAAAGAAGGATTTTTGTTATCATCCAAACCTTGAAAACTTTCCAAAATCAATTGAAAAACTTCCCTCATTATGTCATCCTTGTAATAAACTTTAGGGGTTAAAAGTATTATGATTTCACTAAGGCAAGAGGTGACTGCAAGTCTCACATATTTCTCTTCATGCCTCAATAACTCAGGTTCACCCAAAAGGATTATTAAAGGACTTATAGCTATTTGCACTACCTAATAAGGTGATGGATTCACTATGTATAAACAACCCTCTACTTCCTTCAAAGTACTAAGAAGAACATCTTTTGATTGAGATAAAGTACAAGTCTCTTCCATGCTTTATTAATTTTTTTGCACAAATCTTCTTTTGATACTACCACACCATCATCTTCTATTTGCATGGTAGATTCATCCAAGCTCTGCTTCCTTTCAATTTCTTGCAGCTCTGGAATTTATTCTTCCTTGTGCATTCAACAAAAAATGTGTTTTCCAGCAATGGTACATCAAAAGATAATGACAAGAACTCATAAAATGATATATCATTTTGCATTTGGGTTGGAAAATATTTATACTAAGCATGAAGAGTAGTAATATTTTCATTGAATGAATTCATGTAATCCATTTCTTCTACTTTTAGTAATAACCTTGGTTTCCAATCAATTGTAGTCACTCACACTCTGTAACTAGCCAAGATTTTCAACTTGAAGATCTGCAAAAGAGTTAGTTCCCCAACAGGCTGGCAGGATGCACAACTATGATATTACTATAATATCCCCAACTGGGATATTTAATAAACATGTAAAAATATATAAAAACCCAACTCAAAAATTATGGAAATGGATTTACTAAACATATATGGGATGAACATACCATTGTAATATTAATTTCTACCAAAGCACAATACACAATCAATTACTGAAGATAAAACCACATAACTCTTTCATTAATTCCTCAACATACACACTTACATATACTTTCCCACAATCATAATTCTCTACACAACTCACTAAAAATCTAGTAAACTCTACACAAATTGGATCTAATGTTGTACACCACACATACTTTTCACACTGGAACTCTGATTCTACAAATTGAAGCACCTTCACAATTCCTGAGTGGAATTATCCTGCTAAACCAAAGGGGTTTCATCTTTTGGTCTAAAAAAATGGATTTTCATCCATTGATCTTAACCTCCATTAGGATTTTGTCCAAAGAAGATGTGTAATTGAACACAAGCTCAAAATTATAATAAAAGGGTTTTTTTTTAATGATTTCAAAGGTATTCATTAAAATGGAGAAGCTCTCTATATAGAGAAATAATTAAGGGAGAGATATGAGAGGAGGTAACTTCAAGAGAAAATAAGAAATGTACCATCCTTGAAGTGGGGGTACTATTCATCAATAGTGCCATTTGTCTCACCCATATGTAAGGTGTCCCACATGTTCCTTGGTCTCCCAGATGTGCCAAAGGATCTTCATGGTTTGCTTTTGAACTTCCCCATGTTTCCTCATGTGATTCTAAATCAATTTGTCTCCAACATGTGCAAGTCATATTCATAAATTGCTTTTGACTTTTCCCATATACCCTCACATACTTTCACTATTCCTTTGTGGTCAAGTGGAGAATTGCATCGTACTTTACTTTCCTCCATTTTCAACAATTAAAAATATAGTGTGGGCCATTGCCACATCCCTCAAGACACTTCATCACTATACCACCTCAAAACTATGCCACATCACCATGGATAATGACACATGAATGGTGATCCATTAATAGTACCAATGAATAGTACTTGGTGAATAGTAAATTTGTACTAAAATTCCCATACAACACCCAATTAAGCCCATGGGAATTAAATAGGCTAGTGGCATTCTTTCAATATCTTCAAAAAATGGGGACATTACACAAGTAGGCCTATAATCTTGTAAGATTAGGCCATTTCTTTGACTCTTAACACCTAGTTGATTTTTGAGATCCCTCAAACTAGGTGTAGAAGGATTTAGATTTGGTTATTCAGTGTAACAACACTTTTACACTTCTCTCCAATGATGGTAGTCTGGTTTAAGAAACTCATACATTGTCGTAAGGATCCCAACATGCTCAAATTCACACAAATAAACCTGTAATAGGCCTTCTATGCCAATTTATTTATTAATTTTCCCTCATGTGTTATATAGTGACCCCAATCTAAGTCTTAGGTACCTAAACCTACATTACTAGTGATTTCTAGTCCATTTATGAGCATTTAGGTTGTTCAAGAAGATGCCTTCTCCATTGGGTTTTGTGTTGACCTCTTGATAGCCTATGAATGCCCTACATTATTAATGATCATTCATAAGATGAGGTATTTTACCTCTCTCTATCCACCATAAATTTCAAGGGTACAAGGGTACCCTATGATACCTAGGTGCACTCCTCTCCATGCATCTTCTCCATGAACTTTTGAGTAAAAGAAAATGTTGATACTATCAAAAGGGGTTTTTATGAGGCTTGCTCTATTCACACTTGATTTTCTTGTATTTGAGGACCTTTAGTTAGTTATGTGAAGTGTTAAGAAGTTTTATAGGCTGTTGATGGATTATAATGAGCCTTAACAATGCATTTGCCTTTCAAATCTCTCAAAACCTTGACTGTCACAATAATATACAATAAAAATGAATGTTATTTACTAGAGGAGATCTAACTAGAGGTGTTTATCATAGATTTGGTGTTGTGGAGATCTTATAGACACTCAACAACATCATCCATCCATTGGAATGCACCCATTGAGCCTCAAACTGTCATTTTGAGGAATAAATCAAAGCCATGGGGTTTACTAGGGTTTAAGACCACCCTATCTTATTAAAATTTATTCATAAAGCCTAGCCCATGAAACTCATAACTATGACCATGATTTGGAAGGGCATAGGGGTATTCATCTTTGGCTATGAGATTTTGACCTAACATTCTCTTTCATATCAATACCAAACATCTAAAAATAGTCATTGTGAGTTTTCCAAGAGCTTGATGGAATAAAGGAAGTGTTTTTTGCTTTCTTTGAACCTATGCAAGCTTGATCAAACCTAGTTTGGCCCTGACACATCTGGGAGATTATATAATGCACCTAATTTTTTTTGAAAACATCCTTTCACACCTTTGATAGCCCATTCTAGACGTATTATAATTACCTACAAGTGCAATCATTGAAAATTATGACCTAAAACTATCATATTATGAAATGGGCCTACGAACATCACATTATAAACCTTGTCACAAGTCATTTTCAAGTGATTTTCTATGTGATTTCCACTTTTTGGGGACTTAAAATAGTCTTTGACAAGTTTACACATGTTAATGATGCATAAAGAAGGTTTAAAGTGACTTATTAGCCTTGGACATAACAATTTTTTTATAAAACATCAAAAGACCTCATAAACATGTTAAGAACTTGCAATAGACCACCCTTCATATTAACATTAATGACTTGTGTAAGGAAAAGACACTAGAAGGCTTAAACAACCTAGAAATAACTTTACCTTAACTTTTCCAAAAGAACCTTAAACTTTTTTAAAAACAAAAGGAGGATAATCCTAAATGACTATTTAAAGGCCTTAGATGGATATCAAAAAAGTTAAAAATGAGCTAAATAAAAGGTTTTGGATTAGACTCACCTACAGTAGCCAAAATTAGCTAACATCTTTGGCAACCTCTTAGGATTGCATGCTTGCTATGTACCTTAGACCGGTTTCCTAGTCCATCCATTAAGCTATGGAGTCACATATTACTCAATTTTAGACTTGATTAGACCTTAAACAATATTGAAAACTTATTGAAACAATAAGGACAACTGAATACCTCTAAAACACACAACAAGACAAAACAACACACTGAAATAAGGCACACACACACACACACACTTGTACTACAAATCACTTAGGGAAAACAAAGCACAAGAACACTACTGAAAACAACTAACCTTAAGACATTTTCCTCTTGGATCAAAGGAATTTTTTTTCAAACTCTTCCTCTGTGAGATGAGCAATGATGTAGAGCAAGCTTCCCTTTGGTCATGATGTTTGGTGGAGTGGTCTTCTTGTTTTCCAACTCATTAGGTATACTCTCAAGTGAATCATCAAAAACAAACATGTTTCTAATCAAGACATACTCATATTGTGTCCCAAGACTCACCTAATGTTACTTCTTTGTGTTTGAACTCACCTCAAACATGATCACATATTGGCTCATGGGGGAAACATCAAATTTGACTACTAGAGGCTCCATGAAATGGTGTACCTTGTCTGAAATAGATTCTTAGTAACTCCCACATTGATCTTCAAGTAAGGGAGAAAATTTATAATCATATTCATATTTCCCAACAAGAGATATAGGTCCTTGAAGAGCTTCAAACTCATTGCAAATATCCAAATACTTCTACCACATATCATCTTAAAACTCTTCATGTTGATTTGAGAAGACATCTTGCATATGATTATCACCTTGAGGACCTATCTCCATCACCTTTCTAGCTATTGTCATGTGATCATGAGATTTATGGTGGTTGTTTGGGAGTTCACCAATCATTTCTAAAACCTAGGTTTGTTCTTCAAAGGTGATTGGCTCATGTTCATTAGAGGCCATTTCAAGCCTACTCAAGTCCTCATCTTGTTTACTTAGGAGATATTCTACATCAAGATCAGTTACAACTTCTTCATGAAGACTCTCTATGTAAATTTTTACTTGAGATTATTCTATTCTATTATTAACTCAACCAATTCTTCTTTACAACAAGAAGGAAGACTAACACTTTCAATCCAAGGAGAGAGTTAAAAAAAAACTTTTACCTCTTCTAGGCTACTTGAGGCATCTTGGAGAGTATCCAAATGCATCTCAATTTCATGTAGTTGCTCCAATTTGTCAAGAGGATCTAAGAATTATTATTCTTGATCATCCATGGTCTCATTGAAATGACTAGCTAGTTGGGTAACTACGGCAACTATCTTAATTGGGCTTTATTCATCTTCAAGAGTGTTATCTCCTTCAAATTCTATTGCTACATGATGAAAATCACCTCTCCCTTCATCTCCAAAAAGTGATTTGCTATTTTTTTCACCAAGGGGAGTGCCAATGATGAGTTATTCCTCATGCTAACTTGAAGTGTCTTCTTCATAGCCTTTTTGAGGCTCACTTAGAGCTATAACTTGACCTTTTTCATTTGAATCCCATAGAACATGTTCTTCTTCAAGGATGGGTTGCTCAAACTCATGAACAAGATTTGTAATTTTGAGATTAAAGTGCCTATCATTCTTCTCCTTCCATTCATTAACCAATCCCTCAAAACTTGATATGCTTTGATATTCAACCTTCTCAACAAGGACTTCCTTCTTCATTTGAATGCCCTCTTCTGTTGACCTTCATGATGGGACAGTTTTAGGTTCTTTATGAGGTAGGGGTGGGGATTGAATAGGTTCATGAATTGGATTTAAAATTGGGACTCATTTCTTATTTTTGATGTCCTCTTAGATATACTTCCATGATGGAAACATTTAGGGCTCTTGAAGAGAGGTGGATGGTGCTTGAATCAACACAAGTTCTTTTTTGGCCTCAATCTCTTGATTTAGGCATGGTTCATATTTCTTCCCCTACGACTCTACCACATTCCAAATTTGAACCTTGAAATTAGGAGTTTCCTCTTGATGATTTTTTACAACTTGAAGAGTGGGTGAAGGATATGGGGAGCTTATAAGCTATCTTGGATTCTCCTCTTAAATCTGATTTTGGATGAGCATGGGAAGAGGTTATTGGGGAAGAGTAGTTTGAGATTGAGGGACAATGAGTGAGGATTTCATATAATCAAGCCTTTTTTATGGCTTATAGAAATTTTGAGAAAATTAGGAACATAAGAGGATTAACTTGGTATTGAAGAGGATGATTGAGGTTGAAGAGACTTCAATTCTTGCTCTTTCCATCTTAATAATCTATCCTCTAGGCATTGATTCAAATCCTTATTTCTAGCCTTTAATTGGTTAGGACATGCTTATTTCCCATCTCAAAGGCTTCCCAATCACTCTTTGCAAATTGGAGTGAGTCCCTTAGCTTTTAAATGAGATGCCTAGGGATAAATCAACCAAATTCTACACCCCCATCTACCTTTCTAATAACCATCTCATTATTTAACATATTCATGATAAACTCATAATCTTGCTCTTTCTTAGCTTGAATTTGGCTAGCTATACACTCCTTATACCTCAAATCTTGTTGATGGCAAGCTTGATTGGATTGATATGAAGACTAATAATCTTGATAAGATTGATGAGGAAAGGAGGGAGGATAGTGATCTTGATATAAAGGCTGATCATATTGATAGCTAGGGTCATATGGAGGGTAAGTAGGGTCATTGTACGGTTGGTATGGATCAACATATGACTGATATGGTTCATTAGGTTTCTAGTAGGAATCAAAATGCTGTTGATAAGGGTCAACATAAGCTTGAAATGGCTCACCAACTTGACTAAAATATAAATCCACTCTAAGCTCAGCCATGAAATTTCATGAGAAGGATAAAATAAAAAGAGCACTTACTTGAAAGAATACCTGGGCTACTAAAATCCATTGATTATGCTTAGAATCACCATTGGTGCTTGTGTTCACACCTCTAAAGGTTGTTACATTTAAGATGAACACTAAAAAATATTCAATAGATGATGTCTCTTATCCCAACGGCCATGCCAAAACTGTTATCAATAAAAGTTGAATCCTTTAGGAGGTTGTTCAAGCCTCCTCACTTAAGTGATAGTATGGAGATACCTTTAGGCTGTGGGTGGCCTAATTAGTGAGGTGAATCTCTATATATGGATAACTCCACTGATGCTATCAACTTGAACTACTACTAGACATATTGCTTTTAAAATAAAATCATATGAGAAACTATAAACTGAAAATGAGGTGATGCACCGAATGTTAGGACCACAACCACTAATTTATATGTGCACTAAGACCTATAGGACCATATACTTATCATAAAAGAACCTATCACATTAATTATTTATAAAGAGGTGAAGAAATTTGAGGATATAAGGGAAGATGTTTGCCACTTTTAATCTACTTAGAACTCTTGATGACACTCTTCATAACCTACAATAGAGGATAAAACTACAAGAATGCAAGAAGAATATGACAATAAGACAAGGTGAACTAAGTATACACTTGCCTAGATAAACCATTAAAATATTTACACTAAAAGCATCCATATAAGGAGGTAAAAAAATCATATTATTGATCAATAAGTATAAAAATGAGCAGGGCCACCCCATACTCCTGGTGGAAGGATCCTTACAATGCCAACATCAAGCATATATAGAAGAATGTGAGAAAGAGAGAGAAGAGGCATACGAGAATATTATGATAAGTTTCATATCATAAATAATAAAGTTACAATAAAGAATTCAGGTCAATAAATATTCCTAAACTCCCTCTTCAATGTGTGTGCACTTGGTTTGATAATATTCCTCTCAAGGTGGCATGGAATTACTTCCTTACCTTGGTGACTCATCAATTTGCTTTAAAACTACCCATTTGGAGTCATTATGGGTGAAAATACACATTTATAGATTTTAAATAATTTAATTTCATTAGATATATATTTAAGGTCCTTATATAATCATCTTCACACATTTGTTTTGCAATCTCTCTCATCATTCTCATGTTTTTTCTCTAGGCAGACCTATTCCTTGTAACCCTATTTTAGTGCAATGCTCCTTGGTTTGAGAAATACATAACACTTGAAAGAAAAATAAATGAATATTTTATCACCCAGTATCCCCTTATATATTCACCCAAAATTTCATGATCTAAGTCTCAAGGTAGACCTACTTTTTCTCTCTCCATTTTTGCCAATTAGGCCTAATGCAAGCCCTCAATACTGGAGATCATACAAGGCTGTACAATATCAATAAAAAATATGAAAAATAATTTAGGGTACATTAATTAGTTATGTTTTCCAATTTTAAAATCATTTCATTTTATGGAACTCAATTTATGCAAGTTTTTCACTTTCTAGCCCTAGACCAAAAGTGTAGCCCTGAGGAGGCCGAGGGCTAATAAAATTCATATTTTTGAGTTCTTGAGTTATTTTAAGGAAAAAAAATTCCTATGTGGAGTTTTAACCATCATTAATTAGTCTCTCCATGTGTCATTTTCCTTTTTTCAATCCTCTACACCTTTCAAACCATGCAAAAGGGAGCAAATTATGTGCAAGAAAGGACTGTGTAGGCAGTTGTAAATGTTTTTTGGTCATTTGGATCATTATATGATCTTATAAAATTTCATTAATGGTATATTATGGCCTATATACACCTCATATATCAATCAAAAATCACCCATTAAATTTAAACCTTGCATCATTCCTTGTGTTTTGCAAACAAGCTCACAAAAGGAGTAATTAGTAGGCTTGTATGTCCTCATTAGTTTTGATGTTTGTATGGGTTCAAGAGCAGGTTTATATTAAATGGTTTTTTAATTTATAACTTGCATAATTTTTTTAAAAATTTACCAATGGAATCCATTCTTAATTTTCATCTTCCATCCTCATTCTTCTATGTAATGTTCAATCTCATGCTTGAACATGAAGACCTACAGGTATGCGGACCTATATGTTTGCATTTCCTTTTGTTCAAGATATTGAAAAATGTATTTTTTGGTCACTTAAGCCTTGGAAATATCTATATAAAAATCTTAAGTAAATTTCAAGTTCAAAAAACTATCTGAAGTCATTTAAACCCTTTCAAACACTTGATTTTTATTGGTGAACACTACGTTAATATCCTCTAGGTCTTATAGTCTAATAATTCCCCTTCAAGAATAGTTTAGTAGGTTGGTTTCTTGATGATTAATTCCATTATAACTTAAAATTTACCTTGTATCATTCCAAAGAACATGTTACCTATCTCTTCTCTCAAAACTTTAATGATGATGTTCATAAGACCATCTTCTTGACTTGGATGGTTGTAGGTACACATAAACTATGTTTGGACTCTCTTTCACCGGTATATTGGAATGGGAATAATTTAATATTAATCAAAATATTATAATCAATGTATAAACATTTTTTATAGTCTTCTTCTCTTTCCAACTCACTCTTCAACTTTGAACTCAAACAAGCAAGACTGCAATCTTAAAAGATTAGGCTATTTCCTTGACTCATAACACCTAGTTAATGCTTGAGATCCCTCAAAATATGTGTATAAGGTTTTGGATATAGTTATTTAATGTAAAAACACTTTTAAACTTCTCTCCAATGATGTTACTCAAGTTTAAGAGACTCATACACTATTTTAGGGATCCCAACATGCTCAAATTCACACAAATAAACTTGTAATAGGCCTTCTCAGCTAATTTATTTGCTAATTTTACCTCACACGTGTTATATAGTGAACCTAATATGAGTATTGGGTACATAAAATTACATTACTAGTGATTTATAGTCCATTTAAGCTATTCAAGAAGATGTTTTCTCCATCAGGTTCTATTTGGAACTCTTGGCAGCTTGTGAATGCCCTACATTCTTAATGGTCATTCATAAATATGAGGGACTTTACCTATATCTATCCACCATAAATTTAAAGGTTAAAAGGGTCCCATATGATCCCTATGTGAAATCCTCTCCATTCATCTTTTCCATGAACTTCTGATCCAAAGAAAATGTTGATATACTCAAAGAAGGGTTTCTATGAGCCTTGCTTTCATCACACTTAGATTTTCTTGCATTGGAGGACCTTTAGTTAATTATGTGAAGTGTTGAGAAGTTTTACAGCATATTTTATGGATTATAATGAGACTTATCTATGATTTTACCTTTCAAATCTCTCAAAACCCTTACTATTGCACTAGTATACAAGATATATGAATATTGTTTACCAGAGGAGATCTGACTAGAGGTTTTTTAATCATAGATTTGGTGTTGTGGAGATATTAGAGTCACTTAAAAACATCATATATCCCTTGATAATCACCCATATATCCTCAAACTATCATTTTTAGGAAGAAATTGAAGCCTTGGGGTTCTCTAGAGTTTAAGACCACCCTTTCTTCTTAGTGTTTATGCATAAAGGCTAGCCCATGAAACTCTTAACTATGATCATGATTTGGAAGGGCACAGGGTTATTAATCTCTATCTATGATATTTTTAACTGATATTCTCTCTCATGTCTATATCAAGCATCTGGAAATAGTCATTGTGAGCTTACTAAGAGCTTGATGGAATAAAAGAAGTGTTTTTTGCTTTCTTTGGATCCGTGTGAGCTTAATCAAACTTGGTTTGGCCCTGAAACATCTAGGAGAATGTATAATGCACCTAAAAATTCTTGGAAATTTCTTTTCACACCTTTGATAGCTTATTCTAGATGTATTATAACAGCTTACAAGTGCAATCAGTGGAAATTCTGACCTAAAACTATCATATTATGAAATGTGACTTCCAACTTCACATTGAAATCCATCTCAAAATTCATTTCCAAGTGATTTTTTACACAATTTCCTCTTTTGGGGACTTTAAAATAGTCTTTGACAAGTTTACACATTTTAATGATGCATAAAGAAGGTTTAAAGTGACTTATTAGCCTTGGATATAACATGAAATTTATAAAACATCAAAAGACCCCCTAAACATGTCAAGAGCTCATAGTAGACCACCCTTCATATTGACATTAATGACTTGTGTAAGGAAAAGGCACTAGAAGGATTAAACAACCTAGAAATAACTTTACCTTAAATTTTCTAAAAGAACCTTAAACTTTGCTAAACACAAAAAGGGTACCATCCTAAATGAATATTTAAAGGCCTTAGATGGCTATCAACAAAGTTAAAAATGAGCTAAATAGAAAGTTTTCTATTAGACTCACCTATGGTAGCCAAAATTGGCTAACAGTTACCTCACCTCGGTTATGTGGGATATGGAATCCCAAGAGCACAAGAAGAGGGGAAAGTGGTTATCCCCTCCCCCAAAAAAGATACAAGCTAAAATTTGATGGTGCCTCAACAACCAATGCATCCTACTTAGCATAATCACTCTACATGATATTAACCACTCTTAGTGTTGGTCTCTCACCCACTCATGAGGGGAATATCTAGGGAATTCTACATATATATGGTGTTGGGGTCTATCATGTAGTACCCAAAACTACTAAATCACACCCTTATATTGGAACATCTCTAGCAACCTTGATTTTCAATCTATTATCATCAACTCACTTGGATATGTTGTAATTGAGTTGTATCATTTGGTCATCCTAGGTGCTCTTTGTACAGTCTCTATATGATTTTACCCTCATATAACTCATCTAAAATTTGAAGATATCATGAACTATCTCTTGTCTCAAGTCTCCTCTAATGTGTAGCCACCCATTTAGCCACATATATGTTGTCTCAGTTCTATTCCTATATATGTAAACTGATGGGCTTCATAATAGGAAAAATGCTCATATGCCCATACCTCTAATAGAATATCTATTAATAAAATCATACCATGTGCCTCACATGTGAACCTATGTAAATAATTATATAAATGTCATAACATGTATAAAAACCACTCATATACTATGCAGTATTCCTACATGTCCTAAATGATGGCTTGAATCCCATATGAATAAAATATTACATTAGTATTTGTGTTATGAATGAAGCCAACAATACAATCAAATATTTGTACAATTACATAGCGTCTCTTATTAATACATCAATCAACAAAATAATATGTACAATGTTATCTCATCCATGTCTACCACCTTTATAATAGCTCTATGATAATATATGCCTCTCTTGGGTGATATCCTTCACAATCACCCTCCACCTTCTAATAAGCATTTATAGGATCTCCATACATCTGTCATGCCTAATTTTTTTTCCCAAAACCCAAGTAAAACATAATAAATGTTAATTATTACCCAAAAACATAATTCATAAGGGAAGTGTGACACATAAAATTAATTAAGTGATTAATTGATTGTTTATTTATTTATCCAACAACAAATGTCACAAAACTCAAGAAGGTAGTGTGATACGAAACTAAATTACTAATGTGACTAATAAAATTATAGCAAGGTATTTGATTCAATTAAGCACATGAAGTAATAAATGACTCATTCATGTAGTAAAACCTTAAATAACTTTTGAGTCATTTAAATTTTGGGTTAAATTCAATTTCATTATCAAGTTTAACAAGATCTTATTAAAAATTATTTGCGAGATGATAATTCAATACTAATCATTTTCTCCTAATAAACCATGTGACACTAATAAACTCTATAGTAAAAATGTCACTTTTAATTAATTATCCATTTCATTACTTTAAGTGCATGTAAACAAGCTAACATTTATAGATCATGAATCCAAGAGAGATTAGTCAATTGTTAGTGAAACAAATCCAAAACAAATTATGGACATAATTTCTCAAGCCTAATCCTTAGGTTGAGCTATGTGACAATCAAGAAAGAAATGCAACATTAGAAGATAAACACAACATTTATACCTCCTTTGAAGATATGCTTGAAAATTAATCTAAATACACTGAGTTTGGCTTGTAGATGTAGAAGTCTTTGTCAATTCTTGAATCCTCACATGAGTAACATCTCTCTTTGTCTACACACAATTTGGCTTTGGCTTGGCTTGAGAATTGGTTAAATGTTGGCCTTGAGATTTGGTAGAGCTTCACTGCCTTTGTTGACCATTGTGAAATAGTGTGTGAACCCTTTCATTTATATATTTGTAAAATGATTATGGACCGTCCATCTTGAGATAAAGATCAAGGATCCGAGATTAGTCCTTAATTTTCATAAATGAGAAAGATGGAGTGTCGAATAAAAGGGGAAGAGTATGTCATAGAAATGTAAGAGATTCAAATCATGAACCCTTTGTGTTTGTAAGAGGAAAAGTGTGTAAGAGTTTGTAATATCACTTACTTACACACTTGGTATGATTGTGTCACATTGGGTGAGACAATAATTCAATTTTGTGCATTTATAAAATAGGTAATTCTAAATCCATGGAATTTCTTATTAGAGAAATAATTAGGCTTGATTAAGTGGGATTAATCAATAATTAGAGAAATAGTGATTTTGGTAAGGTTGAAAGTGTTAATAGAAGACATTTAGAATTGACACAAAGTGTCCAATATTAAGTGTCTAAATTTTTTTATATTTAAGAAGGTGTTGCGAGACATAAGAATAAATTTGATAATGCTTGAAGAATGATGTGTTCATGTTTTATTGAATCTTGTTCAATTTACTAAAAACAAGTTCACAGGGAAGCCCCAAACAATGTTTGTGATACCCATGATGTCCCCTTGAGAGAGTGACTGAAAAATAAGATTGATGGATAAACCATCGAAAAGAAGAAAATGGGAAATAAAAAAGTGAAATTAACCCACTTAAGTTGATGCTTTCATGATTTAATTTATAGTGATTGATTTTAATATAATTATATTAGCCCCAAGGTAGGGGAAGTGGGAAGGATACATTCCAAAATAAGCAACACACTTTAACCTGACCCAAGTAGGATGAAAGTTGTGGGATTGGAATTAAAAGAAAGATTAAATGAGGGAATTAGCCCTAAAAAGGGAGGTCTTGGTTGATCACAATAATATGCCTCGACAAGGTAGATTTCATCGTTGATTCAATGAGTTACCCTAATAGGGCAAATTTGATTGTTGATCGGTTTAAAATGGTTTGACCTAGTAGGGAAAGTTGATTGATTGGAAAATAGAGCTCAAGGGTGTAGCTTGTCACATAGATTAATGATGAATGACTAAAGATAGGTGTGACGGTATAATGATTTTTCAAATAATGAAGAAGCTCCAAAAAACCAAGCACATGAAGATGATCAAAGATAATGAAAGAGATGATGAATAATAATGATTAAAGAAAGATTAGATAATGGACATGGGCCCCAAATAGGGTGGCATTAGTTGACCATAATAATGTACCCTAGTAGGGAGAATTTGATCATTGATCCAAGGAATTGTCCCAGTAGGGTGAATTTTGATCATTGATCGGTCTCAATGGTTTGTCCTAGTAGGGTGAATTTCCATTATAAGAAATGATGATTATGCATTTTAATGAATTAGTTGGGAGATATATTATAAAGAGAGATCTTAATATAACATTTGCAATTCGACTTTCAACATATTGATTTTTGATATAGCACAAAACGGTATGCACCATGATATAGAACACCATTATGACTAAGTTTTAATGTGCATAAAGATCGACCCTTGATCCAACAAACAATTGAAAAAAATACACCAATGATAGAAACCATGATGATAATGCTAACATATGCCAATGGATGGACTCAATTATAACTATGTGATAGGAAAAACCATGATGATGACCCTACCAACACAATGGACTACATCAAGGTGACAACAAAAAATGGAAATAAACAAACAATGTGAAGAAACCAACAAACACAAACTAAAATAAAAACAACAAAAAAATCTAATTGCTCAAAGAAATGCACCAAGAATAATTAAATATAATCAGTTTTGGCAAACATATAAATAAACCATAAAATAAGAAATTAATGAATCATTTGTGAATGTGTGAAAATAAGATGTTACTCTTGAAAATTTTACCCCTAAGTTCTAGAGGACAACTAACAAGACAAAATGACAACATGGACGAGAAGTGGGAATATGAGAAAAAGGAAAGGGATGGCTGAGTTTATTCCAAATGCATAAAGTGGATGTTGCCTACACAGTCCCATGGACTTCATGCCAAATATAGTTCTCCCAGGGATGTGGGATAAAATAAAAATGATGATAAGTATGAGATTTGATTATAGAGGAATAGGGAAAAGCAAACTCATAAAATGATGAGAGCATTTTGATCTAAATTTGGAAAATAGAATGGCAATAAAATTGAGATTGGCCGAGCTAACCTGTGTTACCCCATACATCTAAGCATTGCCTATATAGTCAGTGTGGTCCTCAAGCTGATGTAGTTCTCTCAAAAATGGAAGCAAACATGATCAAGAATGATGAAGGTAAATGAAAATGATCATGGTTGGATAAATGGTTCCCACCCAACATATGCAACAAACCACACCATCTAGAACATAGCTAAAGGCCATTAATGAATATGATGACAAAGCAAGCAAAATTTTTTTAGCTTAATATCTCTCATGGAAATTGTAATCCCTTTTTGTAAATTTTTTTATTTTTAGGTTGTTTTAGAGAATTTCAAACTTTTAGGGTTTTATGGATTGTTTTGAATTTTTAGGGTTTTTGGAATCTAAACTCAATGGAGAATTACAAGATGCAGAATAGTTTAAATTGTAAAATGATGAGAGTGTGGCTTTGGTTTCTCATAAAATGGAAAGAGCATGGCTTAATTTGTGCAAAAGATGGTGAGAGCATGGAAAAGGTGTGACTGAGCTAACCTCAAAAATTGAGCACTACTTACATAATCTTAAAAGTTCTTAGGTCAATGTAGTTCAACCCTATCAGAAATTACTATGAATCAAAAATAGGGTTGAAAACAAGAATGGCACAAGAATATGACAAATGGTACATGATAGGCATAATAAGATTAATGGATAAATGACAATGAGGGAAAGGGCTCAGAGTCTCTAAGGATCATGTCATGTGATTTAACTATTTTGAGAATTATGGAATGTAAAACCCTAAGTAGATAAATGAGCCAAGTAATAAATTAGGAAATAAATATAACAATATAAATAACACTAATTTTTACAATAATTGATTTTTTTTCTTAGCCTATAAATAATAATGAACTAAAAAAGATATACTTAATTGGGAATTATGACTTGAATAGACAAGTGGCAAGCTAAAATGTGGTGTAAGAGCAATGCAGGGTGTCATCAATAAAAAATAGGTGTCATAATCCTCTTTAAAGAGTAGTGTAATCCATTTATCAATAACACACTAAAATAGTGTCATCCTATGCTGCACTAATGACCTTGAGCAGATAAAATAGTGAGTTTTTGGGAGGATGTTCACCTTGTTATGAGAAGCTTGTGTTTGTATGACCAAATCCTGAATCACTTTCTATTTTATGTTTTTGACTAATATCAATGGGAAACACTAAGCCTCCATGCTTGATAGGGTTTTGAGGAACACAAGCAAAAGTAGAGTGGCATTAGTAGGTAGGCTAGATGTAACCTTAACACCCCATGTGCCGAGTGTTGCCTTCATACCAATACCTCGAAAGGGGATCAAACTTGATGTAGTTCTCTCAATCTAAGTGTTGGTATAAGTGCTTGTGAATGTTAGTATGAATTATTTGAGGGTGTATTGAGACTGAAAACTTGAGTAATTTGAGATATGGGCTATTGTATATGGGTGCATGCAGAAGTAGAACATAATAAGGATCAATGACCTTGATTTGCACAACTATTTTTGAGTTTGTTCATGAGAATTGACATCTCTTTTCCTGTCTAGTGATAAATGAATGAGAGTGGTATTTATATAGTGTTCTTGTGTTTTTCAAGACATGAAATGAATCTAGGCTAACCCTAAAATTCTTTTGGAAGTGGAAAGATATATCATTAGGAGTAAATAACATTGAAGGTCAATAACATTACCCCTTTGCCAATATCGTAGTGCGCTATAGACCAAAGGGTCACACTATTGTCCAAGTGCTTGGAATGAGTAAAAAATGGTCTTGGATGCCTAGGTGATGACTCAATTCTTATTTTAATGGATTTGGGCATGGGCTAGATGTGTATAAAAGCTAGAAAAGGATCAAAAGAGGCCCTAAGATAGGTTTATGGATAAGCTAAGGATAGGGTGGTCTCAAGTTGCACTCATTACATTAAAATGACATTTTAGATGATTACATTTACCTCCCTTTATTATATAAATGCAACAAATCAAAATGACTAGGATAAAGGAAAGAGAGATGTACCTAGACTTACCTAAGAGGCGAAGCCCATGAATGTGGGTTTGAGTTTGTGAACTATGCTCCATTACGTGTCTTGAAAATGAAAAACGTATGAATCAATCTTTACTTAAAAAATATCAAAAGTAAAAACAAATTGAGTAAAGAGATGAGAGATAAGAAATGAGCAAAGACACCTCACTGGGTACATGAACTAATGCAAAAACCTAGTGACATCTTGTGTGTGTGTAGGTAGTGATCACCTAATGAATAACTTGGATTGAGTCGATGGTTTTCCCAATCCACATGTGTGGGTGGCTCAAGAACACAAGTTGGCCTAGAATCCATCATTTCCCACCCTTGTTTTGTGGATTATAATCTATGAATAACTTGGATTAGACTGATGAGTTATGCAACCCTCTCATGTAAGGTGGCTCAAGAACTCAAGTAGGCTATGAATCCATCATTGCCTACCCATGTGTAGTAGATGCATCTAAAGTTAAAACTATGTGATGTAACTGAAACTATGTGAGATAGATTTGGGCCACATGAAAACTCTAAAATGTAAAAATGGCTCTAGGACACTTGAGGATACCAACTACTGTAGATATAATGAGGCATCAGTCTAGTGTGATCCTAGTATAAAACTAGTGAATATGGTGTCTAGAGCATATAACATGGAGAATAACATGGATTTTTCATTCCATCTAAGAGAATTAATGCTAAATTAAACATATGGAACAATGTGCCATGCACATGCCCCCAATTCTAATATCTTTATGTATGGATTTTAAACTGAGTCATTGTAATGTGTGCATGTGCATATCTTAAATTTAAACATGAGTGATCATGATGTGCATGATTCCCCCAATCTAAGTAAACATGTGTGATTGCATATAAAAATTGAGTATATATTGAACATATATGATAATTTATGACTTAGTTTGTGTAAATATGAATTATAAATGCTGTACCCTTCTAATTTTTTGGAATATACTAAGTTTTAGGCTACTGGACAATAGCATAGTCCCATTTGAAAATAATGCACTATGCTATAGATCATTGTAATGTGATATTAACTAGATGCTCTATTTCTAAGGAAAATTTAGACTAATCTAGGTGTAATTATGTTTCACTATATTTTACTAAGTTTGAGCTCTGTAATTTATGTCTAAATGCTAAAAATTATGTTCTAAGTGTACTATGATGCCTTGATCTTTGTGACAAATCCCTATGAATGCCCTTCTTTTGAAGGGAGATGTTGAACCTTTGCAATAACTATCCATAAAATAAAATCTATGCATCATGTGTTTTAGACTAAAAACATATGATATCTATGTGATAAACCAATATAATGTTTACACATGACATCATAATGGAAAAAAAATTGAGCATGAGTTGGTAATGTATGAATGTATGTTAGATATAACATTCACAAGGTTGTCAAGATAGATATGAAAATGTAAACATATATATGAACATAAAATTTAAATATAATTTGAGTAAACTACCTAGGGGGATGGGGCATGATGTCCATGAAGGCACCCAAGGAGGAAGGGGAGATGCATGAGGTCCCTCATGGCATCATGAACTGGATGCGAATTTAAAAAGCAAGAGACAAGTGTCATGGCCATGATGCATACATGAAATTATACACAAAAACACATGAGACATGCAAAGTAATCAAAGGGGACAAAATACAAGGGACATGGGCACATGTATCTAAGTTTGAGAAAGAACATACATATAAGGATATGTTCAAATGTCTAAATACATAAAGAGAAAGCAAGGTTGGCTTAGATCCATAACGAAGGACATGTTAAAATATCTGCATACACAATTCAGAAACACATATAAGGACATGGACACATGTCCAAATCATACACACAATTCAAGGAATTGGCTTAAAGCCATAGACCAATGACATATTCAAATTCCCTTGAGTAGATGTAGAAGCAAAGAAACACAATCAAATCTAAACTAATAAATTAATAAATGATTTGCAGTGCACCTGAGAGGAGATAATCATCTAGGGAAGATACTCTCAATTCACCCTTGAAACCAAAATTAAAGGGCTACATGCATGGTTCTACGTATATAGTTAGTGCTCTAAAACATTGGGCCAACACTAATCAATAAATGAGCAAGTATCTCTGAGAGCCCACGGATCATTCACTACCCTTTCCTAGATTACCCATTATACCTCAATTTTGCTTGCATTGTATTCTTAGTCATTATTTACTTTATACATGATAGATTAATTGTTAGTTTTGAGCATTGTATTTATTACACTAATTTTATTTAAATTCATTGTATATCTCATGACTAGTCACAATAGATATGCTAGTAGTATCCATCCCCTTGAATTTTTTTCTAATCATGTTGTACCTTTTATTTATAAAAAATGTGAATGAAAAAAACCATCAAAATAAAAAACTTATTGATGATTATGATTTTGATCTTTAAGTAAAGAATAATATTCAAGGTGACTATAGTGACCCTTTGGAGCTTCTAGATCATCCTTTGGATTATCTCATAGACACACCTCTTGAATCCACTTTAGAGTCTCCTCTAGAAAATTATTTTGATTTTTATTTATATTTACCTTTGATCATACCTATAGATTTCCCTTTAGGTTATTTTATAGCTTCCTCATTGGATTTATCTTTTTTCACACCCCTAGATTCCTCTTTGGATTATATCTTAGATTTTTCTTCGTATTTACCTTTTCTCACTCCTATAGACTCCACCTTGGAATCCCATTTATTTTATTTGGTTGCACCTCTTGGCTCTCCTTTAGTTTCCTCTCTAGATTCCTCTTTGGATCCTTCACTAGATTCTTCCTTGATGACATCTCTAGTTCCCTCTTTGGAATCATTTCTAGCATGTCCCTTAGTGTCCACCATAAACATAACTTTACATGCCACCTAGGATATACTCGATTCTTCTTCCCTTATCACATCTGAAGCTCCAATTGAAAAAATATGCATGTTCAATTAGAACTTATTAAGGTTTGCCATTGTGAAGCCCTTCAACATCAAATCATCACTATGAGAAAGTCAATATAATAATGGCAACAACAAAATCAGTATTTTAGTGCAATGATAACATCATGGGAGAATATAATAAATCTATAGCATGCTAATGTAAATCATGTATATGCATAGCCTAGCGATGTCATGCATCCAAAGATATCATCTCAAATAAAGGTTCAAAATCAACCTACATCTATAGATAGTGATCCTAAAAGTGTCCAAAAGTATAACAAGAGTTCAAGTAAGATTATAAGAGAAATGTTTCAAAATAAATTTATTAAATTACCTTCTGTACCTCCTATAATAAGATCAAAATACTATTTTACATATCATAGAATGCATGGGCATCATTTAGATAGTTGGTTGACTTTGAAGAAGAAAATACAAATTATCATTAATAGTGGTGATCCTATAACAGATAAATAAATTTAACAACCCACTCATATTTTGATTGCATATACTAAAACACAAGCCTAAGTAGAACAAGTTAAAAAATTAGAGCTAGTGCAAAATAAGCAAAATAAAAAAGTATGGATATAAAAGGATAATTCAAAGCATAATGGTTAGAGTAAGAAAAATTTCAATAGGAAAAATTAGAAAAAGTAAGATTACAAAAGGAAAAAACATGACAAAGACAATATATAATAATAACAAATTGAGAAGAACAATTGCATAAATCAAAATTAGATAAAGAAAGGCTACATCAAGATAAAGATCAATTACCAAAGTACAGCTGCAAAAACAAATTCAAGATAAATAAGAAAGCACATCTATGAATTTTTTTGTCATATGCGTATAGGAAAAGATAAGGTAAATACTAAAAATCTATGATTGTATCTCTAAGTCAAGAATTCAAAGCATAAATTATTTCTCTTCCTAGTACTCAAGCAAGGGTATCTTCTCTACTTTAGACTAAGCTGTGATATTTTGACAATGATGAACAAAAATTCCAAGAAGGTAGCTCCAATATATGTTGTGGTTGGTTTTTCATAATCTCAAGCATAACCTAAACAATTCACTCTATCTTATGATGATGGTTACAATAATGATTATGATACTGATTCTATATAATATTGGTATGATTCTAATGATTTATAGGCATATACACTTAAAAATTCTTCACATGAAATCTTTCATTCACACCATGCAGTTGAGTATGCCTATTTTCATCTTTATCCATCTTCATATAAACTTTCCCTTGATGATATCCTTGGCCTATAGTAACCCTTACTTTTACACAACTTCTTTATTATTTAATTTGATGTTTATTCTTCTACACCTTATCCAAAATTTTCTTCTATTCCTTGGCTATATTTTTCATTTTGGGGCACTTTCTCCCTTGTTTGTTTCAACCTAGTTTGAATAATCCAAGACAATTATCTTACTAAGATTTCAATGCAAAAAATTTATGGAATCTTATTTGTTTATTATTTGACACTTATACATGTTATAAATATAACTTGTACTTCATGATCACATCTTTCTAATTTTACATGAGCCCATATTGTCATGGTTGTCATCTATCATATATTACATGCATATATTGGGGACATAGTACTTTCATTCCTACTTTCCATGCTATGATTTGATGCTTTGTTAAGATTTGTTCAAATTTCCTCATCTTTATTCTATTTTCAAATCCTTGATTTTTACCTAGTTTTAAATCTTTTTCAAGAAAAAATACCCTAGAAAAAATTTGTAACTTTATATTAATTAAAATTTTAAATTACTTTCTATAGATGCAACAACATTCCAAAGGAAAAAGAGGAAAATAAAGGCAAGAGGACACCCAAATATAATAAATCTAAATAAAAGGGAGAAAATCCTCCCAAGCAAAAATAATAGAAGCCTTGGCAAAGCATGGTAGAGTCAACACATGAGCATGTGATGGAAAAAAAACAAGAGGGTCCCATGAATTAGGACCAAGGGAAAATGAAATGTGAAGTAGAAGGCATAAAAAAACCAAAGACTAATGGGAGATATATCCCAAAGTGTCTTCAGTCATCCCTTTCTTGTATTTTTTTCTTTTTAACATCCTGCCACATCCCTTGAAGGGTCTCCCTAATGACTAACTATAACTTAGAGGTCTGATAATCTAGATGATTGTCTAACATCATTTGTTCAGAAGTTGAATGGATTTCTAGCTCCTTGTCTGAGTTTGAGTTCTTGGATTCATGGAATCTTTTCACTCCCCCAGATGAAGTCCCTTTCATTAAATTATTCATAGTGTAATTTTGATCTTCTTCTCTTTTTGTAATAATATGTTCATGGACGTATCCATTTCATAAAATTTATTCTTTTCTATCTCTATTCTATGTTTATTTACCTCAACATGATCATAAACTTCATCAAATACCTCTTACTCTAGAGAACTCCAATGCTTGGAGTTTTATTTCATCATGTTTTTTTGAAATGGGGGTGTGAGCATAGGTAAAGTTATCCTGAATATGTCATGGGAGTTTACAAATACGACACCAAAATGTTGTATTCTCATAATCTAATATCTAAGCTTTTCTAATTTCACTTATGTAATTTTTAATTTTCAAATATGGTAAAAATACAAAAACATTCATATATTCCTAAAAGTAAAAAAATCAAAATATTTGAATAAAAATTAAAATCATGACCTATAAGCATATTATCATGTTGTTGATTACATCTTTTCATATGTCACTTATCTTTATATTTAATACATAACATATTTCATTATCTTTTAAATACACAATGCTTCACATAAAGTATCTGAGTGTGAAACATGACATATTTTTACAAAACCAAACAATAATCATACATAAACAAAGAAGTCCTAATTAGAAATTCTTGTAAGTAAATCTAGACAAAGTCACACCATACAAACAACAACACACTGCACACCTATCCTCCTACTATGTACCTATCAATAGGACCATTTTTGGCATTAAATAGTGGGAGCATTGATATACATGGAGTATCCTTATTTACCCACATGGGCTTGTAAGAGGAGTTAGTACTTATGTGGAATTTTTAACCAAGAGCCAAATAATGTGAAGGGACACATGGCACCATCCTATTAGCAATGAATGTGAGTGTTTTTTATAAATGAGGAAGGAAAATCATACTTGAAAGGATTTTATTCCTTTTTTAATTTGATAAGTAGGAGGAAAGCTAGAGGAGAGAAGAAAAAAAGAAGGGAAGAAGGAAGAGATCTTATCTTATGAGGAAGTGAACCAACCTAGCCATTTGAAGATGAATTATATTGTGTTGAACCAAGTAAAGAACACAAAATCAGCTTCCATATTCCTTTGTATTTTTTCTTTATGTTTTTAATATGAAAGATAGACTTCTCTCTTTTGTATGTGTTTTTTAAGAAGTGTAGGGCCACTTGGCCTACCCTGTTTTCACCTTTGGTTGCCATGGTTGTGTCTATGGACACCATGTGGATTTTATTTTTCATCTGGGCTTTAAAGATCCACCATCCCTCCTATTTTTATTTTTTATTTTTAAATTATATATTTTTATTAATTTTAATGTTGTTAAACTATCCATTAAGACTTAATTTACATGTTTAGGTTTTGCTCTTTTTGCATAGTGGTAGTGGCTAGGGAACTAGGTTCTCATGCCATCCTACATGGTTATTTGGCATGGTTGACTAGGATAAGGTCCTCTCATGACCAAGAGAAGTGGTAGGGAAAGAGGGAGGCATCCACAAATTCTCTTTCTCCTTTAGTGATCCTTATTATGTTATAATGCTCATGTTGTCACTTTAAATATTTTTTTTTTGAAATGGTATTTTTGACATGCTTGAATGACTTTTTGGGGGTTATAGAAGTCTCTATTGGAATATGTGTTAGTTAGCCTTATAGTTGAGTAGCCTAATTGAATATTTTAGCCAATAATCAAATATCTTCTTAATCTAACTAATACCCTTGATGTTCACTATGCTAAAATATGGGAGTCTAAAGCTCAAGGATACCTAGGGCAGTCACCTAATGATGATAAGCATATGGGAGATGAACCCCTCCTTTGATTGGCTTTATAGGTTGTATGTGGAACACACTTGAAGAACTGTTATTTATATTCTTTTGTAATTATTTTTAAAAATATTATTGACTAATTTAAAATATGTTATAATGTACTATTCAATTGTAATTATGTATAAGCAAAATAAAAGTTGTAATAGGCATTGGAATCAAGTGTGAATACTTTCTCTCTCTTGCACTCTCTTTAAAATAAATTATATTGGACTATGAATGAAAATAATGAATTTGATTATAAAAATTAAAGGTTATTTATATTTTTTGATATCTTAAATTACATGTTTCTTATACATAAAAGAATAATAGTTCATAATTCGCTTGGAAAATTTGTAAAACCTCTTATTTAGCTTAAGGCATTAAATAGGCTATTCTAGTTTTCATTTTTATACACAATTAATGTTACCTAAACCTCCCAAGAATAATTTGTTCATAAATTATACTCTTCCAAAAATCCATAAAAATTCATGAATTAATTTTGGAGTCATGAAAAGAAAGATACAAAATTTTGAAGTTAAAACTTCTAATTCTATCTAGATATCCTATGTAATCTTCTCCTACTTTGCACAATTTTTAAGCATGAAAAACAAGGCCAAATTGGGATCAAAATAATTTTATAATAAAATTGACACTTTTTGGACCCAACACCACTTGTTTCATAATTTTTTGGGTCTACGGTTTAGCCGTGGTGAATTTTTGAAAATTTGCATTCTGTAGGTCATTTTTTAACACACAAGCCTATTAGAAGGGCATTCACCACTTTGTGTGGGGAAAGCCTATTAGCTTAATAGCGGTTCCCCATAGGACTATACACTATGGTGAAAAGGCCCCAAGGGGGCTAGTGTATTATAATGGCTCTGACTGTCTATTCTTAACTTGCAAGCGATTAAGGGGTAAACCATGTGGCTAAGCCACCTAAGGAGACCCTTTACCATGGGCTTGCCCATGTGGTGGTCAACTAACATTGAACACCACCTAATCACTACATAGCAGTTATAAAATTTAAATAAATTCATTTTATTTTATTATTTACTTTATTAAAATTTAACATTCTAAGGTTTATGAATGTACATATTGAAATTAAAACCATATATTTTCAAAAAAATTAGACCTTTTTACAAAGTTGATTACGGAGACATGGATGTCCAAAGGTGGGGGAACCCAAAAGGGACCACCAATCAATTTTTTGTACTCTTATGCATGAAAGAGTTTTTAAGACCTAAAGTGGCACCATTTTCTAGATATGTTGTTTTTATCCTTAAGAGGTTAGTTTACACTTTTTTGATGTTTGCAGGCCTTGGGAGCCCTAGGTGGGTGGACCCAAAAGGGAATATCCCTTATTTTTATATCCTCTATCATTTGAAATAATATTTGTAACCCAAAACTATGTTTTGAAAATAATTTTACCTTAAACATGGCTTGGCAACCATTAATGGTTTTAGAGGAGCTTGAAGCTCCTAAATCATTATTTCGACAACTACAGGAGTTCAAGATTACTTAGAGACATTGTTTTGATCTACATACTTGCAAATTGATTCCACACACCTTTGTATTGAATCATAATGTAAAACATAAAATAAGTCTAATTATGTTAAAATCTTGGAGATCCCATTAATGGTAATCATCTAGGGATGATAAAGGTGGAGAGGGATGACTACTAATAAGTCATTATCCAACACTTCCACCTCCTTTGCCAAATTTAGGTTTAAACTTGGAATGAGGGTTTAGCAATATTTATGGGACCCATAAGGATTTATAGGGTTTTCATACCCTATCTTGATTGGATGGTTGATAATGATCATATCTGATGGTGGAGATGGTTTGATCAATCCTCAGTGGGATTAATTGAAACATTTTATACCCCTTTAGAGGTCATATGGGGACTATATGATTTTTATGAGTGAGCATTTTGCATGACTTTAACTTAAGTCAAAAATTGATTTTAATTATGACTTAAGTGTGAATTGAGCCCTATGATTGGTTCAAATTAACTAAAGATATTTTTTATCACTACAAAGAGTTAGATAGAATCATTCAAACTAATGGTTTCTTGAAGTCACCTTATCTTAGTCGCATGCCCTTTTTGGGCCTTGGGGTTGTGGGGTCATCTTAGAAAGTGTTAGGCATGTTTAGAACTTGTAGGCCAATTTGAGTGAGTAGGGAAAACATGGTTTTGTAATCTACCATGTGGCCACATGTATATTAGAATTTGTTTCATTTAGGCATGTTGTATCTCAAATTTTGTAATAATATATTCTATGTATTTTAAAGACATGGCATGGGAAAACAAGGGTGCAAGAATAACTCAGAGGACCTTGGTGTGAAAGATAATGCCACGAAAGAGGGATTTATTGAAGAATAATGTAGAATGCCTTAGCATGCAAGGGCAAGTTACGAAAGATAAATAAATTGAGAATGAGGAACATAAGAAGCATGACATAAGAAATTGCAATACTGGGACATGGGTACCGAAAGCATAGGTGGTTACAAACCAATTCTCAAAAGCATCAAAGATTAATGGAAACACGAATCTATTATCAACTCAATAAGGAGGAGGAACACAAACAAGAACATATAGCACAAAGAGAGTATGTATGGGTTGTTAGGCCCAAATAAAAAATAACTTAATTGTAATGGCTCACCATGACTTCTTTTTTTGAAACAAGCATTGTCTTGTCATCTATAATGTATTAATGATACAACATGATAATGGATTAGCTTGTGTATAAATACCCCTTAGCTTTGATTATATAGTGTTTTTGGATGTAGATGTGTTGTTGATGTCAAGATAGAGATCTGGAGAGATTTGTACTAAATGAAGTACCTTTGTAAACTTATCAGATGACATCAATAGTACTAATACTTTGTCTATGAATCTTGATATGTTAAATTTATTTGGTGTTAAGTTTAATTTTATGATACTAGACAAGTACATGCATTATGTGAATGCATCAAATGGATAACTCTAGATTAATGTTTGTAATAACAATGATTAAATGTGTTAACTCAAGCACCTAAATAATAATTGACTATCCACTATCGCATAGCATAATCGATGGAAACTAGTCTAAGTTGCATGCCTTGGGTGAGCACGTGAGGTCACTCACATGATATGTCAATACATTATCATATTAGCTTCTTCTTTATTCTAGGTGTGCAACTAGTACTTAGTCATGTGGAAATCATGATAAAAGAATGCCAACAAGGCATGTTTGCTTGTTACATCATATTGCATGGCTTGTGTCATATAGCTGGCCAACTATTGGTAGTGGGGGTGAGTAGAATGTGCTTTGGAAATTCTAAAAAAAATGGCCTATTTTTTTTTAATGTTTTTATCCATGCACGATTTGGCCATGACATGTAGTGAACACTTAGGATCGAGTGATTGATTACATATTTGTTTACTCTTGTATTTTGGATTACATTGTTGTAGTTGATGCATTGACTCTAGGGATTACTAGAATTCATAGTGGCATATATGATAGTACATGTATCTATTATTACAATAAATAAACATATAATTAAAATACTTTATTTTCATGTTTACAATTTGAATGACATTTTGTGTATGCGCATTTGGTCGACAAACCTTTTTGGTTTGAGTTGTCGCATATTTGATTGCATAATCCATTCATAATATATCATAAGGTTTGTGACCCAATGGACCTATATAAATCAATGGGATGTAGTCAATACCACTTGGGGTCTCAAATTCTAAATGTGTGACTTAGTCATTCAACAAGTTTATCAATTTGTTTATGAGTCCACGTTAGACATATAACCTATTTTGGTATAAAAATATTTATAAATATGTTTATTTAAAAATAAATAAAATTAATCTATTAATATTATTAAATGATAATATTAATATATATTAA
The DNA here is from genome assembly GCA_037957365.1 of Torreya grandis. Classification (NCBI taxonomy): domain Eukaryota; kingdom Viridiplantae; phylum Streptophyta; class Pinopsida; order Cupressales; family Taxaceae; genus Torreya; species Torreya grandis. Next base: position 1,463,542 of record JARHVA010000886.1, on the reverse strand, counting down.
ATAATATAAGATATAGTCAATGAGGTGGGTGTGAGTTGGTGAGGTCACTTTGATGTATCCAAACCCACCAAGGTTCAATTCTTGCTGAGGCATGTGAGGCCGGATGTGGTTTCTAGTGGTGGTATTAGTGTCCATAGTTCATGTGGGTGGATCCATGGTAGCTATGGCATATTCAATAACTTGGTATTATTGGATGGTTTGAGTAGATTGTAATTAGTGGGCTATAGAGTCTCATCTTGTGGTATATTTTGGTGATATCAAGATCTGATATGATTCAATAGTTGGAGATAATTGTGGTTTTTTGGCTATAACATCTTATCAAAATGGTATTATTGTTAAAAGGATTATTCATGGGGATATGGCCCCCCTCGTTTATGTCCCAAACTAGTTGTTGCTTTGGTGATATAAAGCAGTATTTGGTTAGAGCTTCGATCAAAAGTGAATATCTATCTAAAAATAATAATATAAAATATTTTTATTTAATAAATTAAAACAAAACACACACACACATATAATAATGTCTAGTTAAAATCTTTTTCAATCAATTTAATTTAGATTATTAACTTTTTAGGAGATATAACTTGTATGTATTTTGGTTATTATATAAATAATATTTTTGAGTAATTAACTAATGACATTTTTATTAATATATTTTTAACAAGTGTGCATTACACCAAGTCCTTGCGGAAGGAGTAGTCAGTAACGGTAGTAGAATTATAAGAATGGCAATGAAGCAGAGCAAAAATCTCTACAAATAAGGCCCAAAATCCATAAATCTATTAAAAATTTCATTATTTTAATACATACATAAGATCCAACTCCATAAATGTGAATTGTAAAGTAATCCATAATGAAACTGCACTTTCATCAATAAAAATAGTACATCAAAGGTTTTGTACCAAGCTACAGAAGCTTCGTAGCCTAAATTTAGAATGTAAAGTTTTACAAAGAACTTATCCTATTAGAATGCAAACAAAACAAAAAAACTAAAAATGTAGCATAGAGACACATTTTGAATACACCATTCAAAATATTTTGCATTCATTCAACAGTTCCTATTTAGTCCATAGTAACCTATATGATCCAAATATCAAACCTCAAATTACTAAACTAAATATAATTATAGATTTAAAATTTAAGCTACAAAAAATTTAAGTGTAAATTTTGTAAACATTATCCAAATCCAAGTATCCATAAAAAGAATAATAAAGAGAGAAAATTTACCAAAAGCACGACTTTAAAAAGATTGCAATTTTCTTTGGTCAACAAATTGGCCAACAAAATTTAAGTTCATATTATAGAATAGTAAGCCAAATTAATTTTGGGTATGTGGTACAATAGAAGCATGATTACCATGTCAAAAAAAAATATGTTTTAGATCCACTTTAAATTCAATTATGGTATTTAGATCATCCTAGAATAACAATCTTGGCAAGTCTTGCACTAGAACCTTAGGCCTGAAGACACATCAATATAACTCTGATACAAAAGTCATATTCTAGTATTACACTTTTAGAACCAGGCTATGATTGTTGATAAAACTTATGCTACACTGACTATAGTATATAATCATGAAATCATAGGTTTATTTTTGACAGACCAATTTCATTAAAAATCCCCAAATATTATCACATAGGGCATTTTCACATCTTTGAAGGCTACCAAATGAGAAATCAATGCATAACCACAACAGACATACCAAGTGGAGGAAATAATGATTCAAAGGACATTTAGAAATACAACAAAATATTAATCTCCATTTGTAATCAACTATTGTTATCATAACCCTTCTCATCTTCTAAAAAGGTAAACTGAAAAACTAAAGATAGATGATCATTGCCCCATTTCTGTATTGTTCAACATAGATAAAAAAGTAGAAAATTAGAAATAAAAGTCATAAATTAGCATCCCAATCTAATATTTGGCATGAAAATTAAATTATGAATATTCTATGTAGTTATAGAAAATTAGTTTCAATCTCCACCAAATAAAAATGCCTTTTGGAGGAAGGATACTATAAGAAAACTAGACAATTGCTTCTCTTAAAAGACATCATACTAAGGTCAAAAACCCAATTTATATAGTGACACATATATAAGTAATATTTACTATGTGAAGGAATAATAATATTAGAGAAATTAATAATAAAAACTATTTGACAAGTAAACTATACATAAAATCAATCCCCTAAAAACAAAATAAAATGATTCTCCACTAATCATGGATGGAAGTAAAAATGTACAATTACAATGGACTTTGGGTAACATGAAGATTGAACATTGACCTTACTAACTTCTTATAAGTGCCAGTCAGGGTAAGGTCAAGGTGGTGATGCATGTACAGTTGAATTCTTGTGTTGTTAAGATTGCCAAGCATGTATGCTTAAAGCAAATACAAGGGGCTAGATAAATTTCACTTCCAAATTTTCTTTCCTTCTCTTACCTAAGTGAGATCTTCCTATATATCATAAAATATCAATCGATCTCCAAAATTTTGGATATCTAAGTTATAGTGATGGGGTTTTGAAAGTCAAAATCAGCCTTTAAAATTTAAGGAAAAACTATCTTCTACAATGTATCCAATATTAGTAGATGAAATGACTAACGAACTAGTATAACCTCCCTTAGGAAAAACTTTTTTCCATTTCCAAGCTCGAAGCATCTCCCTTCTCTTGTTTAATTATCCATTAAAAAATATTCTATTTGCACCAAAAAAATTGCAAAACCCTTTTGAATCACTTAAGTTTTTATCCCTTATGAGAGTAAAATATAAGGTTTATATCTAATTGTAGATCATCTTCGACATAGTACTCAATACCGTTATTTTTACTCTAAAAAGGCATTTCAAAATTATCTCTAAAACCTTATCCTCGATGAACATGAACCTAAACCTTGTGAATTAGCCCAATAAAACACACCAAATTTATAAGTAGGAAAGGGAAAAATATAGTAATACAAATTGGATGAAATACTTTAGTGTGAATCAAAACAATAACTTTCAAGTGACATACATGTGTTGGAAGCCCAGTTGTTTATCGTAACACATCAAGGGCTAGTGTGTCCAAAGCTCTTAATGAAATAAGAACTTCTGAATGCTTGTGTCAACATAATTTTTTTATATCAATAATATATCAATGAAAAAATAAATATGCAATACCTAATATAAGTAATATCTCATCATCTAAAACACATACCAGATATAATCAAAAGTGACTAAAAACTTGGATCGGTAAGATGTTGCTAAAGGTTCACCTGAATCTTTTTTTATCCTAGAGTTCTCCTACCTCTCCTAGTTAGTTTTAGAATCATGTAATGATGTAAAAGAAATTGTTGACCAATATCTGAATATGCTTCACACTATGGGTGATAAATTGAATACAATAGATAATAATTTGTCCAGTCTTGAAACTATTCTAGACTAGATAAAAAATGTAGAAAATAAAATTAACACTAAAAAGGAAAGGATCAAGTCCCAAATAGTAGTTAGTAAATTCTTGCTATAAAATTTGGACCAGGTTTTAGACGTGATAGTTCAGACAAGGATAAACATCTTTGAGAAAAGCCAACTTTTATACTTGTCCTTCATGTCTAAGCATCTAAGACAAGGACAAGGACCAAGATTTAAACCTAATAGTTCTTATAGCCAGATCCTAAAATAATATCCTAAAAATCTTGGCAAGAACATTAGGACTAGCAATCATATATATATATATTATAGGCAATAGTAGATTATATTATGTGAATTTTTTATTATCTTAAAATAGGCAAGCATAGATTTTAATGTGTGAAATATTTATTATCTCGACTATGATAAGGGGAAAAACCAGGCTGTACTCTATTAAGTTTTAAGATATTTTCAACTTTAGGGAAATTCATTTTGATCACAATAGTCAAAAGTCTTGTCCTCCTCAATTTCTATTGAGAATCATTTAGAAAACAATATAAATCTTGTCAAGAAATGTATAATCATAACTAAAAATTATAATTATGATAGTTTTTTATGATGTATTCTAACATGCGATGCATCCATGAAACATACATTATATTTTTGACAAAAAGATGATGCATAAATCTGGTCTTGTGTAAGTAACATGTAAGCACCCCTTAGTATTTCCCATGAAGATTTCATTTATTTCAACATCAAAAAATAGTATACTAATATCTTACAAGGATTATTTAATAGTGTTGTGAATTAGTGATGCATTAGGCATATTCCTATAACTAATCTTAGCTTTTGAATTAATCTCGACATTGCATTTCCCTGTCAAGATGTGGCTTATGTTAATTATAGAGATGATTATTTCACCTACTCCACAATGATGGAGAGATAATCAAATATTGTTCTCTAGTATTGCAGGTAAGATGGCCTCGATAAAGCCATAATAAGTTGACTTCATACAAAGTTATGAGTTGTCCATGTTGATTTCATATAGAAACATATTCATTACCAATTGTAATAAATAATTGGGTCTACTTGAAGCAATAAATATATGATGTCTCTATTAAATCTATGCCACATAATTCAATAATTTATTCAATTTGAAGATCAAGTAGTTACATGTTTCCCTGACTATGTTTTATGTAAACCTTCTCCAAGAATAGGTTGAATAAATTAGAACATGGGTATTTGGGTTATAATTTGTAGGTAAAAAATTTCAAAAAAATGTCATCATATATAGATAAGATTCAATGATAAATAATAAAACACATTAATAAATATGACCTCCATAAATCTAACATTAAGTACTGGATAAGATCTATATCTTACACAGTTATGCCATAGTGTCTTCATCGTGCTAGCATTGTCTTGAATCGCATGAAGCTTGTAATAATATATAAATCTTCTAACCAATTAGATTACAAGAAATAGTATTATTTTATACCCTCCATTAACAAATTTACAAATTGACCTTATACAAGAATCACAATTTTAGCTTGCATGTAAAATAATGTCATCTGATTGGCCACTAAAATAATGACTAATTCCACATTAAATAAAAAGATGCCTATAAACCCTGCAATGGATAACCATCCAAAAATAATAATAATTACTAGATTACATTTATTAATATATTTTTAATAATAATTATTAAATGAGTGACTTGCTTAAATACACAAACCCTGGTAAATATAATTCACCAATTTAGGATTCGTACCCACCTATATTAATATCATTATTATCATAAAATAATAAATTTGGACACACTAATTTAGAGCTACCACATATGACCTGCCAACAAAGCAAAGTGTAGATTTTGGAGTTTTTATCCATCGTACATGGCTTGCGACTGACAATTGTGATGTTAACATATATTGGCATGGAAAATGATTGGAGGGACTATGGTGGTCACCTTAGTGACACGATGGAGTACATTTGTTCCATGTTATAATCCATGGAGCTGGGGATACTAGATTAGTGTTTGGCCAGGTATGTGATGGAACACATTTTATTGGCTCCTAAGATTCATAGATTGGTTTTAGCTGGTGGAATACAATGGAATGAAAAAGTAAAAGAAAAATAATTAATTATTTCCAAGGTTTTTGAACTTCCTAGAAAATGTAGATTTAGTGCTGCCAAAAAATTAGCAAAGAGATCATGGTATAGGTGAGAGAGTTGTTATTGTTTAACAGAGGAGGTCATTACACACTAGAAAAGTTACAAACTAAAATTATTCTCAAGTAGTGTGATACACCCTTGGTGTGGGATTTCACTTGGAGATAATATCCATTCTATCTCATTATTCAATCCCTTCCACCTTATAAACTAGATAAATTATGGGGGATATTATTATTTTTAGAAATTGTGACATGAAATTGCATAGAGAATTGAGACAAAATTTGTAAAATTTGAGAAGCTAAGAATCGCACAAGATTGGAAGATAGATGGATGCTTCATAAAATCTATTTTTGAGAGTGTAGAGGTAGTTTTTGAAAGGATTAAAGCACTTATATTTGTGTAAGCAGATGTATAAGTGCAGTTCCCAAGAAAAAAATTAGTGGGTATTTATACCTAAATGGCAATAAGTAGGTTTTTTCAATTTTGAAAATGACTAATTCTATGAAAATATATATAGGTCAAATAGCCACAATTTTATACAATTTCATATTTACAGACACATATTCACCTTATAGATTATAATCAATCCTATTTTGGGACATATATTCACTAGAGTTATTAAACATTTATGGATCTGAATCGCTAGGAAATTATATAAGACATGGATAAGTTAGTCCAAAATCATCAAGTATATATGTATATATATGTATGTAATAAAGACCACCTAAGACACAATAAGCTTAAAGTAATAATTACATTTTACTATGAATTTTTTTAATATTCTTTGACGTCACATGCTCTTCCTTCTATATGGTTTTTAATAATTAAAAAACTTAATAATAAATAATTTTCAAACCTAATATTTATTTCATTTCTAGAATTGAATGCGGTGTAGGTGGAATTAAAGTTATAGGGATCGAGTTTTAGATTTTTTCCTATTTTTTAGTGAATTGGTACCAACATATTGAGGGGCCCCAAGACAAAACTTAATGTTGGTCCAACACGTCACCCACAAGATCAATGAAAGTTACTCGAATGTATATGTGATAGTTTCTTTTTTTTGGGTTATTTATGCAAGCTCTTGGTGGAATTGAAGTTTTGGTAGTCAGAAATGAAGCTCAAGAGATTGGAAACAAAGGTGTATATAAATTCTAAGCTAGATTTCTTGTGATTGAAAGGTATGGACTTATTTTTTTTAGTTTTAAAGACTGAGAATAGTTGTTTGCATGCACAATCATCTATCTTGAAATAAATAAATATAATATGTTCCCTAAAAAAAATTGTTTAATGATATTTGGTAAAAACATTATGTATGTTGGTTTTATTAGAAATTTCATGTAAATCTAAAAAACTTTTCCTTAAACTCAAAATCAATAAGTATTTTCAAGTTAGTGAAAAATATGGTCAAAGTGATCATGATGCTCTGTTGTGTTTATTCATTTTGTTTAAAAGAAGTATCTTGCATGCCAATATTTCTTAGAAGAAATAAGTTTATTGTTTGTTTAAAATAAATATGTGGTAAAGACCAACTACATAATATAATTCATTTTTTTCTTTGTGCATTGTTTAAAATAAGTACCTTGCATGCCATTTTTTCTCAAAGGAAATCAATTTCTTGTTTATTTAGGGTTTAGGGTGGTAAAATTAAAGACCAACCAAATAATATATTAAACTGAGTAAAAAATTATGGAAAAAAATTAGGGTATAGAGTACAAGTTATATATATATATATATATATATATATATATATATATATATATATATATATATATATATATATATATAGTCTCTCCTTATGGCCCCATAGTCAGCTTATTATTTACACTCTATACCTTAATTTTTATCATAATTTTTGCTATATTCAATTTAATATATTATTTGGTTGGTCTTTACCATATATTTATTTAAAAAAAATAAACAACTGATATATATATATACACACACTCTCCTTATGGCCCCATAGTTAGTTGATTATTTAAACTCTATACCTTAATTTTTATCACAATTTTTGCTATATTCAATTTAATATATTATTTGGTTGGTCTTTACCATATACTTATTTTAAACAAATAAACAACTGATTTCTTTTGAGAAATAATGACATACAATATACTTATATGAAAAGTGAGGATGACATAACTGAAAAAATATAATTATTACTTTAAGTTTATTATGTCCTAAGTGGTCCTTATATGTATGAAAATTGAACATCAGGGTTTTGAAATTTGAGAAAGCTTGTTGAAGATAATGCAAAACATATAAATAATCAGTTTTGACATAGTGATTTTTCTTTATTAGAAATTTTGCTAAAATGTTTGAGGAACTTTTATTCAAAATGAGTATATGATTATTTAGCATGGTCAAAATTAGAAATATTGGTTTCATAGTTTTGAAGATACAGTTGCATATATATATATATATATATATATATATATATATATATATATATATATATATATATATATATATATATATATATATATATATATATATATATATATATATATATATAACTCATAGGGCCAAAAATTTATATGTATTTGAGTTTCATTTATTTGAATATAGCTTATTTACCATTTTTTTTGAAAGTGACATGAGGATTTTGAAATAAAAAATGGGGCAAGATCTCAACCTCGATCCTCGTAGCTTTAATTCCACCTGCATCACATTGAATGCCAAAAATAAAATAAACATTAGGTTTGAAAATTATTTATTTTTATTTTTTTTGGTTATTAAAACCATATAAAATGAAGAACATGTGGCGCTAAAGAATATTCAAAACATCTTTATGGTTTTAAAATTATAAACTATATAATAAGGTCTACCAAAATGTTTGAAGTGTGAATTGTAGTCTATACTTAATTTATACTAAGTACTACACATGATCTTACTATATGTCCTACACAAAAAGAGTCTTAGAGCCTCTTGATCATACTGTATTTTATTTTTAAAAAATTAAGGTAATAATTATATTCTGGTTGGCATGGTTTGTTAATTGAAATAATTTTTTTTGAAAAGTTCAATATGGATGTTGTTAAGACATTTTGACAGACCTTATTATATAGTTTATAATTTTAAAACTATGAAAATATTTTGAATATTTGTTTAGTTATGCCATCCTTGTATTTTGTATTTGTGAAAGAGTATAAATAATAAACTAATTATGCTAAAGAATATTCAAAACATTTTTATAGTTTTAAAATTACAAACTATATAATAAGGTTTTCCAAAATGTCTTAACCATATCCATATTGGCCTTTCAAATATTTTTTATTTCAATTTCAAAACCCTAAACCCTAAACCAAAATATAATTATTACCTTAAGTTGATTATGTCCTGAGTGGACCTTATCACACACACACACACACAGAGACACACATGAAAATTGAACATCAAGGGTTTCATGTATTTGATTATGACCTATTTAATATTTTATTGAAAGTGGCAAGAGGATTATGAAAGAATAATGCATGGTTTTCTTAGGCTGGTAGTTGTTATTTCAGTATGGTTTTAAAGAGGATGAAATGACTAATTTTTATGTACAATGATAGTTTTATAAGTATTATTTGATTTTTTTTAAATTGAACAATTTGATGCATTATATTTTCAAGATAATGAAAATTAAGAAGTATATGAACTTAGTTGTATAAAATGCATATTTTATCATACTTTATTAGATGTTAGGCTAGAATCTAGGTTTAAATGATTTAGATAGAGATGTTTTGGGTCGTGATAATGATCAACATAGTGAGGCTACTTCTTCATGGGGTAACTCTTGAGGTGATCAATTCATTCATGGTCACAAGGTTGCTAACTAATTTATTAGGCCATTTAATTGGGGAACCTGGGTTTCCTTGCATTTTGATGCCAATGGCCCTACCTTTTGGAAAGTTCTTAATTATTTTTCTATTAACTCTTTGAATGTTCTTAATTCATGGAAATAGAGGATGGAGGGGAGCACATTTGAGGAATCATCCTTGTGGATGAGGCATTTCAAATGAGCCCCCTCAACACATGCATACTACCATTCGGCTTAACGAGTATAATGTTCAATTGATTGAGCCTCCTCAACATGAAAATATTCTTGAATTAACAACAAAATTGAATCTCAATGGAATTGATCCACTTCACACTAATATTTCAACCCTTGAACTTAGAAAACTTGTTTCTAGTATTAAATGTGTTAGCATCTGTACAACATAACCTATGGAGGTCAGAATGTTACAAAAGGTTAAGTTGCAGGTAGATGATTCTAAAGGGGTCTTAACCTGCTTGATGGAACTTCCCACTACTTTCATGGGGTATACTGAGTAATTGACTGATAAGGGTCCCTCTTTAATAGATTTGATTTTTGATACAAACTCTAATTAAAACTTAAATTCTTATGTTAAATTTTTTGTTGATACTTGGTAGTAAATAATCTTGATATTTTTAACTATGTTGATGTTATTTTTGGAAGTTTTGATATATACATGGCATTATTTTATTTCCTATAGAAAAGTATGTTTGAATGGTTTATTATTTACTAAATAAGTATGAAAACACACATGGATTTTAATGTTTTATAATAATTTTTTAAAGTTGTTTCTACATATTGATCATGTTTTAGCCTTGCCAAAATCAGTAAATAAATGTATGTAACATAATATAATTCATTTTGTTCTTTGTGCATTGTTTAAAATAAGTATCTTGCATGCCATTATATCTCAAAGGAAATTAGTTTCTTATTTATTTAAAAGAAGTATGTGGTAACTACCAACTACATACTATAATTCATTTTATTCTTTATGCATTGTTTAAAATAAGTATCTTGCATGCCATTATTTCTTAGAGGAAATCAATTTTTTATTTATTTAGGGTTTAAAATGGTAAAACTAAATACCAACCAAATAATATATTAAATTGAGTAAAAATTCATGACAAAAAATTAGGGTATTATATATATATATATATATATATATATATATAACTAAGTATAGCAAAAATTGTAATAAAAAATTAGCGTATAGAGCATAAATAATAAATTGATTATGGGGCCATAGGGAAAGAATATATATATATATATATATATATATTCTTTCCCTATGGCCCCATAATCAATTTATTATTTATGCTCTATACGCTAATTTTTTATTACAATTTTTGCTATACTCAGTTTAATATATATATATATATATATATATATATATAGAGAGAGAGAGAGAGAGTCTTTCCCTATGGCCCCATAATCAATTTATTATTTATGATCTATACCCTAATTTTTTATATACTCAGTTTAATATATTATTTGGTTGGTCTTTACCACATACTTATTTTAAACAAAAAAGCAATTGATTTCTTTTGATAAATAATGACATACAAGATACTTATATGAAAAGTGAGGATGACATGACTAAAAAATATAATTATTACCTTAAGTTTATTATGTCCAATTATAATTAATGAGAATGAGGAAAGAGCAGAAGGAGCGTGAGTGGGAGTGGAGTGAGGAAGATGATTTCAAAGGAGAGCTTGATTTTGAACTATCTGAGGAAGAGGAGCATGAAGTACTACTCAAAGAAACCATGGAGGATTTGCTAGACAAGATTAAGGCCTTGTCAATTTCTAAGGTGAAATCTAGAGAGCACCCTAAACTATGGGTAGACCTTAGAAAAATATAACTTTGCTAATGCTTGATAACAACAATATGCAGGAAGAGGTAGCTTCTTGGCATAAGTTGTGGGTGGTGAATAAGTTAGGGATGGAGCTACCTTTGCCTTTATCCTCTCAGGATCTACGTTATAAAACCAAGTTCTCATCCTTAAGTGTTCCCTATGGTGGAGCCTATGGTAGAAATAGGAGTCGAGACCTTGTTCGAGAATAGCAATGCAACAGAGATGGCTGAAAAGTTTCAAAAGCATGTTGACCTTTCAGTTCTTGGGGTGATGTTTTTTAGGGTTAGGATTTTTCTAGGGTCCAAAATAATGATGTTGAGTTTAAAGATATACAATTTCTTTGGGGATGAAGTGAACAATGTAAAAGGCCAAAGCTACTGATGATTGGGGTAGGATCTTATGTGGCCGTGGTAGGGTGGGATCACTTTTTTCTTCTTATTATAAGATTTTTTTGCTCCCTATGGTCCACTATCTCTATAAAATCAAATAAAATTTGAGTCCTTCTATGGATGACATCATTTGTATGGTCTTGGATGAATGCACAAATTTGCTCTTATATTGTTTGTCTAAGGTAATCTGCTACCACCCTTTATTGGCAGTTGGGTGGAAACTCCGGGGTCTATTCAAATTTTAACCTTATCCACCTTTTTGGTTTTAAGTGTTGTCACATCCACCTTGATAAAATCAAGTCTATAGATTTCAAAATTTGGATGATGGGAATGATTATATATGTTATAAATGTTTATCTAAATTATTGGTTTCTAATTTACCCCAAAACTATTAGTATCCATTTTAAAGGGATAAAATCTAGCTTAGGGAGATCCTACTTTAATTTTGCATTTTTTGTTGGTCAAGATTAGTTGATAGAGGAATCCGTTTAAGTACTCTTCAAGTTATGGGTTTATGCAGGGAGATCAAATCTAGAGAGGACCCATATCAGTTTAAATCAATTTGGTTTGGGATGGACATAAGATTTCCAACCAAATCTTGCTCTTCTAGAGTGGATAATAGAGGAATCCAATTTTGAAGTAGCTGTGTAGATGTGTCAAGAAGAAGAAGACCTCCTTTTTTGGTTGAACTAATGTTCCATTCTTTGGTTCTTACTATGTTTTGCCAGGTTATATATCTTAGAGGAAAGATAAAACCTCTCACTATAACTTTGTTATATGAAGGCTGTGTTAAAGACCTTGGTGGTGGAAGACCTCCATCTTAGGTGGACCTTTTCATGTGAAGTACCATTCATGAAGACACGATGAAGGGAGATCATATTTTGAGATTCACTTTTTAGACACTTTTTTATGTACTGCAGGTTATGGGACCTTAAAAACCTTGGTTGTGGGAACCCAAAAACTCTCATACTCTCTTGCCTCACTTTGGTCATGAGACCTATACTCTACTTACTAAAAGTTAGGGGAGCCTTCAAACCCTCTTTGTTTTACTCTCAGGTTACAAGATCCTTAAAACCCCTGGTTATGGGAATCCTTAAAACCCTCAGGTTCTCTAGTCTTGCCAAGGTTGTGGGCACCTTTGTTACTATTGTTTAAGGTTAGGGGAGCCTTCAAATCCTCTGTTTAGTTCTTGGTTGTTTGGGGGTTCCATTACCCTCTTTATTGTACTTGGATGTGGGTTCAGTTGTCAAAACCTTCACTCCCTAGTTCATAGCTCCAATTTTAAAAACATTTTTACCTTATCAAATAAAAATTATGTCTTAAGTGGTCCTTGTATATATGATAATTGAACATTAGGGTTTTGAAATTTGAGAAATCTTGTTGAAGATAATACAAAGTCTATAAATGATCAATTTTAACAAAGTGGTTTGTCTTTATTAAAAAAATTGCTAAAATATTTAAAGAACTTTTATTCAAAATGAGTATTTGATTATTTGGCATGGTCAAAATTAAAAATATTAGTTTCATATTTTGAAGATATAGTTGCATATATATATATATATATGTATGTATGTATGTATGAAACTCATAGGGCTAGGAAGTTATATGGATTTGAGTTTCATGTATTTGATTATGGCCTATATACCATTTTATTGAAAGTGGCATGAGGATTGTGAAATAAAAAATGGAGCAAGATCTCAACCTTGATCCCCATAGCTTTAATTCCACCAGCATCATATTCAATTCAGGAAATAAAATAAACATTCGATTTGAAAATTATTTATTATTTATTTTTTTGGTTATTAAAACCATATAGAATGAAGAGCATGTGGTGCCAAATAATATTCAAAACTTTTTTAAAATTTTAAAATTAAAATCTATATAATAAGCTCTACTAAAATGTTTGAAGTGTGAATTGTGGTCTATACTCAATTTATACTAAGTACTACACATGATCTTACTATATGTACTACAAAAAGAGTCCTAGAGCCTCATGATCATACTGTATTTTATTTTTAAAATTTTAAGGTAATAATTATATTCTGGTTGGCATGATTTGTTAATTGAATTTAAATTAAAAAAAGTTTAATATGGATGTGGTTAAGACATTTTGACAAACACTATATAGTTTATAGTTTTAAAACTATGAAAATGTTTTGAATATTTTTTTAGTTATGTCATCCTTGCATTTATAGTTGTCAAACAGTATAAATAATAAACTGACTATGCCAAAGAATATTTAAAACATTTTTATAGTTTTAAAATTACAAACTATATAATAAGGTCTACCAAAATGTCTTAACCATATCTAAATTGATCTTTTAGATATTTTTTATTTCAATTTCAAAACCCTAAACCCTAAACCAAAATATAATTATTACCTTAAGTTAATTGTGTCATGAGTGGCCCTTATCACACACACACACACACACACACACACATAGACAGACATGAAAATTGAACATCATGGGTTTCATGTATTTGGTTATGATCTATTTACCATTTTATTGAAAGTGACATGAGGATTATGAAATAATAATGCATGGTTTTCTTAGGTTGGTAGTTGTTATTTTAGTATGGTTGTAAAGAGGATGGAATGATTAACTTCTATACACAATAATAGTGTTATAAATATTATTTGCATTTTTTTAAAATTAAATAATTTGATGCATTGTATTTTAAAGATAATGAAAATTAAGAAGTATTTAAACTTGGTTGTATAAAATACTTATTTTAGCACACTTTATTAGATGTTAGGCTAGAATTCAGGATTAAATGATTCAGATAGAGATGTTTGGAGTCGTGATAATGATCAACATAGTGAGGATACTCCTTAATGGGATAACTCTCGAGGTGATTGATTCCTTCATGGTCACAAAGCTACTAACACATTTGTTAGGCCATTTAACTAGGGAACCCATGTTTCCTTGCATTTTGGTGCTAGTGACCTTGCCTTTTGGAATGTTCTCAATTTTTTGCCTATTAAGTCTTTAAATTTCCATGGAAATATAGGATGGAGGGGATCAAATTAGAGGAATCATCCTTGTAAATGAAACATTTCAAATGAGCCCCCTCAACACATGTATGCTACCATTCAGCCTACTGAGCATAATGTTCAATTACTCGAGCTTCCTCAACATGAAAACACTCTTGAATTAACTACAAAATTACATCCCAATGAAATTATTCTGCGTAACATTAATATTTTACCCCTTGAACCTGGAAAACTTGCTTCTTCTAGTATTAAATATACTAGCATCCGTACAACACATCCTATGGAGGTCAAAATGTTAAAAAAGGTTAAGTTAGAGGTAGATGATTCTGAAGGGGCCTTGACCTACTTGATGGAACTTGCCACTACTTCCATGGATTATACTAAGTAATTAATTGATAAGGGTGCCCCTTTAATATATTTTATTTATAATACAAACTCTGATTAAAAATTGAATTCTTGTGTTGAAATTTTTGTTGATACTTGGTATTAAATACTATCTTGATTTTTTTAAGTATGTTGATATTATTTTTAGTAGTTTTGATATATACATGTAAATATTTTATTTCCTATATAAAAGTATGTTTGAATGGTTTTCTCTTTACTGAATAGTTATGAAAACACACATAGTTTTTAATGTTTTATAATAATTTTTTAAAAGTTGTTTCTACATATTTATCATGTTTTAACCTTGCCAAAATTGGTAAATAAATGTATGTAACATGATAAAAATTCAATATGAGCTTGAGTGAGAGGTTGAAATTTATATATATATATATATATATATATATATATATATATATATATATATATATATATATATATATATATATATATTTGTTATCTTTCATGTCCCAAAATTATGTTTCTCGAGGGTTTTTTTGGTGTAGTACATATGGTAAGATCATGTGTAGTACTTAGTATACATTGAGTACAGACCTCTGTCAGTCTTTCAAAAGACTAATCTAAGATATAAAAGGGATATAAAGAGATTGATATATAAAATACTAATCTGTAAGTATACATTGAGTACATTGAGTCTTTTTCGATCTTGGTTGCCTTCATTTCATTTTTTCTTCCCTCTTTTAGTTATAGAGATATAAAAGGGATATCAAGAGATTGATAAAACACTTTGATAGAATCAAAAATATTTCTTTCAATATATTGTCTCTTTTATAGGCTTTACTCTATTAAATAGGTCATATTATATTATTTAAAATCTGATCTCATATACATATATTTGATAACTGAGATATAAACTATAAAATAAGGTCTGCCAAAATGTCTTAACCATATAAATAATCAATAATGGCCTTTCAAATATTTTTTTATTTCAATTAACAAGCTATGCTAATCAAAATATTATTAACTTAAATCGACAATGGGGCCATAAAGCAAGACAATTATGAAAAACAAATATGGCAAGCCAATATCTTTAAAGGAATATTTTTCATGGAACCTATCATTATATTTATTCTTTTCAAGTCAGATGATTGTGCATGCAAACAAATGCTTGAAGTCTTGTTTTGATTAAAAGAACATGTCTATAGTAGCTATAAACTCTATTATAGTGATACATATGTACTCCAGTACAATTAAGTTATTTTAATACATATGTGATGATTTTTTGATTTTTCTAGTCATTTATGCAAGTAATTGACATAAGTGAAGCTCTGGTAGTCGATATATTGGGATGAGAGGTTGGAAATGAAGGTGCAACCAATTTTTAAGCTGGTTTCCTTGTGATTACAATGTATGGATTTGTGTTTCTTTTATTCTGAAGATTGAGAGTAGTTGTTTGCATATAAAATCATCTATCTTGAAATGAATAAATATAATGATAATGTCTTAACCATATCCATAATCAATAATGATAAGGGTTGACAAAATATTTTGACCATATCTATAATCAATAATGACCTTTTAAATATATTTTTATTTCAATTAACAAACTATGATAACCAAAATATAATTATTACCTTAAGATTATTATGGCCTAAGTCACAAGTGGTCCTTAACACATTTATAAAATTGAATAAACAAACATGATCTTCCTTATATATGGTTTTAATGACTAAAAAACTTAATAATAAATAATTTTAAAACCTAATGTTTATTTTATTGAATGTGGTATAGGTGGAATTAAAGCTAGGGAGATCAAGTTTAAATTTCACCCTATTTTTTAGTGAATTGGTGCTGACATATTAAGGGGATCCAAGGAAAAATCTAATGTTGGTCCAACACGTCATCTGTGGCGTTAATGAAATTTGATCGAATACATATGTGATAGTTTTGTCAAAATTTTTAGTAATTTATGCAAGCTATTATTGGAAGTGAAATTGTTGGTCCAATATAGATACTTACAATTCATTACATTATAGACACCTCAAATAAGTTTATTATAAAATAACAAGGGAAAACCACAATATCCTTAATGCATCTCTATGATAGAGTTTGAAATTGTTATAGACATGTTCTCTTAATCAAATATAACATAAAAATACATCTACTTGGTATAAAATAATAATAAAATGCCATAATATACTTATGCTTCTACATAATAGAGTTTAAAATTATCATAGACACGTTCTCTTAATCAAACAGAAATCAAAATATACAAATTAATTCTTAATCATTTATATACTCTACATTATAATCAAAAAACTTTCTCAAAACATTGATAAAATCAATCACAAAATTTGATGTCCTTCCTCGATCAACCTTGAATTTTAGATGCCTAAATTTCAAATTTTAACATGTCAATTTTATTCATTTTGTTCTTGATAAATGTTATTTGTATTCTCTTCAAAAGTTTTAGGACTTGGATCTAGTATTGTAGAACTATAGTGTGTTTGAAGAATTATTAGTCAATCCTCTTCTTTCCGATGTTGACTACCAAATTTCTAGAGCTATATCAAATGGAAAATTAAAAACATTGTATCTAGATGTATATATCCTCAAGAAAGTCTCTGATTTTTTTCAAGCTTGTTTCTTAACTTTGAATTTAAAAATGATAATGGACTAAAAATTATCTCATCTTTCATTAAACCCAAAATCATTATTTGACATAAATTAACAAGACTAAAATATTCTGAGATATCATATCACATTGTATTTCACCCAAACTTAAGGTAGTCCATAGTCTAGTGATCGAGCCATCTTTGAAAGAATGGTCCAAAAATTGTTGACTCTCTTAGATTTGAAAAATATAAAATGCCTTTAGTTTGTTCACCATTCAATTCTACACTCTTGCAAAGGTGTTGGGCCAAGGTTTTGATTTTATTTTAAAAATATGATGGGCTAACATTTTTTCAATATTAAGGGTATATCACAGCCATAGATTCTAGTAGTCCATCTTGAGGTAAATGATATCTAATCTTCAAAGAGAAACATTTAATAATTTCCTTCAAGGTGTAACTTAAAGAGGATACAACCTCAAGGAATTGATCCCTTGTAATAAGAACTTCTTTTAGTCTATTAGATTGACCAATTGAGTCAAAAGTGTGAGTAGTAGTCTGTACTCAACTTATACTAAGTACTTCATATGATCTTACCATATGTAATTCACATAAAGAGTCTTGGAGCCTCATGATCATATTGTATTTTATTTTTAAATGTTTAAGATAATAATTATATTCTGGTTAGCATGGTTTGTTAATTGAAATAAAAAAATATTTAAAAGGCCAATATAGATGTGGTTAAGACATTTTGGTATAACTTATTATATAGTGTATAATTTTAAAACTATGAAAATGTTTTGAATATTTTTAAAATTATGTCATACCCGCTTTTCATAGTTGTCTTGCCCTCCAGTCTCTTAATCAATTTATACTCTATACTCTAATTTTTTATTACTATTTTTTCTATACTCAGTTTATTATATTATCTGGTTGGTATTTACCACATACCTATTTTAAACAAACAAGAAATTGATTTTCTTCGAGAAATAATGACATGCATGATAATTCTTTTAAACAATGCACAAAGAAGAAACTGAATAAACACAACAAAACCTCATGATCATGTTGTATTTTATTTTTAAATATTTAAGGTAATAATTATATTCTGATTGGCATGCTTTGTTAATTGAAATAAAAAATATTTGAAAGGCCATTATTTACTATGGATATGGTTAAGACATTTTATCAGAACTTATCATTATTGATTATGGATATGATTAAAACATTTGAAAGATAGTGTTTTGAAAAAATATTTTTAAAGAAATACTTTTCAAGAAACTTATCATTATATTTATTCATTATATTTTTGCTATACTCAATTTATTATATTATCTGGTTGGTATGTATGACATAATTATTTTAAACAAATAAGAAATTAATTTTCTCTAAGAAATAATGACATGCAAGATACTTATTTTAAATAATACGTAAATAACAAATTGAATAAACACAACAGAGCCTCATGATCATATTGTATTTTATTTTTTAAATGTTTAAAGTAATAATTATATTCTAGTTGTCATGGTTTGTGTTATCACATAAGTTATGCATGGACTCTCATGTAGAATAGTTCACCTTGCAACACCTAATGATACAATGGGAAAACCTCTAAGCCGTGGGACTTTGGCAAATGTAACCTCCAGAGAAGGCCAAATTTCTTTACTATATCTGATGTAACTGGTATAATACTAGTTTTATGGAAATTCTACTCTTTTAGTGTCTTTTTCTCCTAACCTAAAAATTTGATGGGAAAAGGGAAAGAATAAAACTTTACAAAACTTAAAATGGTGATTGCACCAAATGTCTTAGTGGATATTAATGCTTGCTTTATGAACATAATGGAATAGAGAATTATTGAAATGGTTTCAATATAAGCTCATACAAATGAGAAACTAGAGGAAATATTTAGTCATTCTCACAAAAGGGAAAGGATTTATTTAATTTAATTAAAATAAATTTTCAGAAGGGAAAAATACCACATGAATTTCTTATGATTGAAATAAGAAACAAAACTTCCACAAATACTCAAATAACTAGCATACACAAAGATTTCTCAAATAAGAAATATAAATATTCAATTTATTTCTATTCCAAAGGTTCAAACTTGTAGAAAATACATTCAAAATATAGAAATTATATTCTCTAATAACAAAAAGATATATTGTGTCATAGGGTTAGCCCATTTTTATACAAAATATCTCATAGATGAGGTGTAGTTGTCAAACTTAAACGCCCAATAAGAGAAAGCATGTAGGTCTGGAATTTTCATGCAAAAAGGAGAAAGCTCTTCTATATCTAGCATAGAATGGTATGGTATGACATGGATGGAACTTGAAAATCTTCATGCAATGCTTCTTCATCTTCAACAACTAAAAATAACTCCTCATGTAAAATAGGTGGTGCCCAAATAGAACTTGACTTTTCAAAATAAAAGATAACTTTGAATAAATCCAAGTTACTTTTAATGCAAAACCTTAAGTTTCAAAAGGCAAGTGAGACTTTTATAGGTTTAACTCATATCACTTTTTCAAAATGAACTTTACAATTTAGAATTCATGATTTTATGCTTTTAACAATTTATACTTGTTAAAATGGAAAGTGTAATTTGCAATCTTGCTTTTTACAACTTTCACATTATCAAAAAATATAAAGTGTAAAATATGTTTTCCCTTTCTCAAAAAGAGTTATAAAAATAGATTCACCTTCACAATTACAACTTTTAATGTTTTTTGCAAATGACATCACAACATTTGAAAATATTTTTTTTAAAAACTAAAAGGGGTAAAAATTTTATTCAGAAAAACAGAAATGACAGTTACAACGCTTTATCTTGGTCAACTAGATGACCCAACTTCTAAAAGAACTCTGCAAGAAACATCCTCTAGTCCAAAATACACCAGTTAGGCCCTTGCTTAGAAGCCCATTTAGCAAGACAGTCTGCAACCCCATTCCATTCTCAAGGAATATGTTTGAAAACCACTGAATCCAAGGACGTGCTTAATTGGAGAGCCTATTGGGCAACAATCGCCAGCTGCCATTCAACACTATGAAAATTTTGATTATTTAGTAGGTTAATCACTACCTAGGAATCTGACTCACAAATAATTCACTCCCACCCATGCTGGCAGCACTGTTGCACCGCTTGCAGGATGGCCATCGCTTCCATGAGATTATTGGTGTAGCAGCCTTTGTACACAAAAAAAACAAATTAAATCTCTCCTTCACTATTACGGCCCAATCCATCGATGCCAGCATCTCCTAGGTTTCCTTTGGAAGAGACATCTATATTTACTTTGATTATCCCAGCCTGAGGGGGTGCCCATCGACCTGTCCTATCAACAGGCCATTACAACTACCTAGCTCTCTGCACAGGCCGTGTGGGGGGCACAATGCTGGGAGTAGCCAAGTGCGCACCTATAATATAGGAAAAAATAGCAATGTCTTCCACTCCCAATTCATCAGCTCTAAGACCCTTCACTAAGAGAGTCTCATAGAGTGAATTGTAAACTTTCTGCCAGAGGGCGCTCCATTCTAGCTAATTCTCACAAAAAATGTGCCTATTTCTTTCAAGCCAGATGTTCCACAAGATAAAGGCTGGGCCAGCTATCCAAGATTTTTGTAAAATTGACACCTTAGAGGGAGGATGACCCATGCAGTTATAGAAGTGTGAGAGCGGAGCCACATGCCAATAGGGACAGCCCCATGCACTCCACCATAAGTGCCATATCTGCTTAGCAAAGGGACAGAGGAAGAAAAGATGCGACCCTATATCCTCACTCTTGTAGCAAAGCACACATCTGGATGGTCCCTAGAACCCCCACTTGCAGAGGTTGTCCCAGGTAAGGCACCTATTATACACTAACATCCACATAAATAAGTTACATTTAGCCCAAGTTAGGTTGCTCCAAATTTTCTTCCCCCACAAGAAGTTTGCTTCACCAAACATTTCCTTTGTCAAAGTGCCATGCCCTGCTGAAACTAAATATTGGCTAGTAGAATCACCTCCCCATGCAAGAACATTGAGTCCTTGTAAGGAGCTACACCTGTGAGAAGCAAGGAACTTATTTAGCTCCAGTCGCTCCTCCCTAGAGCCCCCCAGAGGCTAGTCAAAAGAATTTTTCCATCTATACCCAGTAGTTGTGCCTAAATTGAATCCCTCCTTGTAATGAGCGACTGAAATCCACCCATCATCATGAAAGGCATCACATAAATGTTGCAGGTGTGGATGGGAGGACAAGAGCGGGGGCGATCCATCCCAAGAATCTTCCCAAAAAAGGGTCTCTATTCTACTGTGGCATATCCAGAACAGGCTGCGCTTGACCAATTTGCTCCCAATTTGAGAGTTTGCCACACCATGGAGCCTCCCCATCCCAAACGCAGCCTAGAGATATCAACAGCTTCCACACTAGGAAAATATTTGAATGACAATATACAAGCCCATAGTTGATCTTGGTTGGAGCACCACCTCCAGTATAGTTTAGCAACAAGAGCTTGGCTGGCTAGAATAGCTGAGTGCAAGCCAAGCCCCCCATCTCTTTTTGGCTGACAAATCATATCCCATTTGATAAGACTCCACTTGGTGCTATGCAGGTTACCACTCCAAAGAAATTGGTGCAAGAGGGCATCAAATTCCTTGAGAAAGTACATAGGGGCAGCTTGCACCATGCAATGGTAGATAGGCAGTGCTTGGATCACTGATTGCAGGAGTGTGACCCTCCCAGACATTGAGAGCCATCTATGTGTCCAGTGACTAACTTTCTGCTTGAGTCTATCTAGCACATTCTACCAGAATAATCTTGGTTGCCTTCCCACAACAACCGAAATCCCCAAATAGATGACTAGGAGAGCTTGAATTTGAAATCTCAAGATAGCTGCAATCCTCTGATGTATAAGCTCAGGTGTGTTAAAGAAAAAAATAGAGGATTTGTGGTCATTAATATTTGGCCCAGAAGAATCCAGATACACATCAAGGGTACTTTGAAAAGCTTTCACCTCCCTTATCCTCACTCTCCCGACAAGGATAGTATCATCCACAAACTGCAGGTGGGAAGTGGTTATTTCCTCTCCCCACTTCCAACACTGCTCCCTATTCTAGGACACCTAGGCCCTGATAAGCCTATCAAGACCCTCAACTAGAATGATAAATAAATAAGGAGAGAGTGGATCACCTTGGCGGAGGCCTCTAGAAGCACCAAAAAGCTCAGTGGGCTGTCTGTTAATAAGGATCGAGTATGAAGGTGTGGTAACATAGCTCAGCACCCACTGGATCCAATCTGTATGAAAACCAAAGGCCAACAAAACTTTTTACAAGAATCTCCAGCTGACCCTATCATAGGCCTTCGCTAGATCGAGCTTGATGAACATGGCTTTTTCCTGAGAGGTACTCATAGAGTGGATAGTTTTTGAAGCAATAACCACCTCATCCAAAATCTACTTACCTGCAATAAAGCCCCCTTGTTCCTCTGAGATGATCATGGGGAGGAATCCTTTTAGCCTCTTCGTAATGAGCTTGGTGATGATTTTATAGACCACATTTCACAGTGCAATGGGCCTAAAAGGGTCCAACTGATTTGCCTGATCTTTCTTCATAATTAGGATAAGAAAGGTAGCATTCAGAGCTCTCAGCATATCCTTATTGGCAAAATATTCCTGCACCACGTCCAAGAGGTCTTGGTTGATAATATCCCAAAACTCCTGGAAGAATTCCACTGGGAAGCCATCCGGCCCCAGAGCTTTGCCTCTCTTCATGCTAAAACCACTCCTTCCAGTTCAGCCATAACAATAGGCCATAGAAGAGAATCATTCATACCTGAAGTCACCACCGAGGGTATACATGACAACACAGTATTTTTTGCCCACGCAGAAGGAGGTAGGCCGGCTGAGAACAAATTTGAATAAAAGCAGACAACTTCTCTAGAAATAGCTTGGGAAGTAGTCAGATGAGTCCCATCTGAGCAGATCAGGGAGGAGATGAAATTTCTATTGCACTTA